>JBBDGP010000948.1:0-600000 GCA_037952835.1 Lithobates septentrionalis | reverse complement strand
ACTTGCACCTCTACACCATCCTTTAGAAGATTGCACTGGGCAGACATCGTGAATCGCGCTCTATGCATCTTTGAACTGTTTCTTTGGACATTCTTAGTTCACATTTGTATTAGTTTCCACTTTTTCTGTACACTGTTATCTATGCACTTGCACTTTTTTCTTAGTGATTTGTGGATGCTGCTATTTAGTCGCATCTTATGCGTTTTTGGATCGCAATTTTGATTTTTATTGCAATATAATAATTTTATTTCTTTTTTCCGTTTTGGTCACTTCATCATGGAGTAGCTCAGCGAGTCTACTGTCACATATTATATTATTAATATTTTTTATGGTTGTCACCTACCTCACTTTAACATTGTCAGTGTTTATTTTTGATCACTGTGCCAGTATTTTTGTACATTGGTACCTATTTACTAGTGCACTTGCATTTTATCTTCTGAAGATTTCGGATTTAGTCACTTAGTTGCACTGTTATGCGTTTTCTGGATCATTTTCATTTTGTTTTTTTCAGCATGTATTAGCATATATTGCCAGTATTTTTGCACATTGGTACCTATTCACTATTGCACTTGCACTTTATCTTCTGAAGATTCCGGATTTAGTCACTTAGTCGCACTGTTATGCGCCTTCTGGATTATATTCATTTTGATAATTTCAGTATGTACTAGGATATATTGTTTGCCACGCTTTTTGATACGTTTTTATGTCCGTTTATGCACATTGCACTCTAGGAGTCTATTCACATTTACTGTTTGATTCTATGCCTACATTGTAAGTGACATTGTCAGTGTCTTTGTGCTAGAATTCTTAAATTATTATTCTGTTATTTATCACTTTCCTTAGGATTATTAGTTATTGCATTATCAGCGGGGTAGCGCCACATATATTTATATTTACATTACAAAGCAATGGATATTGGAAGTGGCCTAAATATCTAAAAAGAGGAAGAAAAAATACTGACCCCTCAGATGTGGGGCCTATCTGTCAAACCAGTTAGTATTTATCTGTACAAGATGAAAACCAAACCTGGAAAAATTCTTTTAATAGTAGGTCGCAAAGCAATTCAGGTCTATATCGATATTCATACCGGCAGGTTCAAGACATCCCAGCTCAAAGATCCACCGGGTTTCTGCCTGTGAAACCCTGGTGATCCTATCACTCCCTCTCCAATGTGGTACGACCTTGTCTATACCGTAAAATTTTAAAAGAGATGGATTTTTTCGGTGATGAGTTCTAAAAATGATTGGAGACACTATGTTTTTTATACCCATTTTTGATGTTGGTTACATGTTCGTTTATTCTTTTATACAGATATCTTGTAGTTCTTCCCACATATAATAGCCCGCAAGTGCACGTGAGAAGATATACAACATATCTGGAATTACAGGATATGAACTTGTCAATTTTATATTCTTTACCATTGGTACCCATAAACATGTTGGTTTTTCTTTTTTTATCTGTGGTTACCCTACATGATTTGCATTGTCCACATCTATAGAAACCAATAGTGTCAAGAAACGTTTTTTCTCGATTCTTGGGGGGCTCTACTATATTTTTCGCTATCATGTTCCTAAGGCCTGGCGTCTTCCTATATATATTCAAAGAAAAAACAGTCAGCGCAAAAAACCATCAGATAAACAAAGCTGCTGGACACTAAAGGCAAATATATAAGTCCTTTCATGTGATAGAGTAAAAAGTAGTAGTGCAGCGCTAAAAAAGCGCTGCACTACTACTTTTTACGCCTTCCTATATATAAATGAGTGCCTTTTTGGTAAGATTTTATTTAAGGTGCTATCTTTGAGGAGTATGGGCCAATATTTCTTAACTGATTTTTCAATCTGTTTGTAATCTACATTATACCCGGTGACAAAGGCTAGATCAAATTGGTTGTCTTTCTTCTTATTGTTATTAGTCTCAAGATTAACATTGGATACCTCCAATCTGATCTTTTGCAGCTCAGATTGGTTATATCCTTTTTCTAAAAACCTATCTAACAGGATTCCAGACTGCTTCCAGTAGTCCTTATCCAAGTCACAATTTCTCCTTATACGAGCATATTGTCCCTTAGGTATGGCTTTGATCCACCCCGGATGATGACAGCTCCGGGTGGAGATGTACCCGTTTCTATCTACATCTTTGAAAAAGGTTCTAGTGTAGAGTTGGGTGCCTTTTTTAAAAATTTCTAAATCCAGATATTGAATCTCCTCATAACTCCATTTACCGGTAAGCTTGATACCATAACGATTGTTGTTCATGTGGGTCATAAATTCTTGCAACTCATCAACCGATCCCTCCCACATAAAAAACAAATCATCAATGTATCTCCGATACAATTTTAACTGGGGCCACTCATCTGTGAAGATATCTTCTTCTTCCCATCTACTGCCCCCAGTGTAGCTAACATATTTTTGAATAGATGGGAAGAAGAAGATATCTTCACAGATGAGTGGTCCCAGTTAAAATTGTATCGGAGATACATTGACGATTTGTTTTTCATGTGGGAGGGATCGGTTGATGAGTTGCAAGAATTTATGACCTACATGAACAATCGTTACGGTATCAAGCTTACTGGTAAATGGAGTTATGAGGAGATTCAAGATCTGGATTTAGAAATTTTTAAAAAAGGCACCCAACTCTACACGAGAACCTTTTTCAAAGATGTAGATAGAAACGGATAGGGGGGCGTGGTCTGCCAGCGTCAGGAATGGACGCTTAGATACTGAGCTCATCAGCCAAGGGAGAGCACCGGAGCGACAAGGGACCAATCCACGGCACAATCCACGGCCATCCTACCTCTCCACAACCTGCTCATCATCCCCAGCCATGTCACAGAAGCGGCTGACCGATCACTACCCGCAGAAGCTGATGGCCTTTTTCAAACCGCCAGACAAGGTCAGTCAAAGCCAAAATGGCGCTGGCGCGGCCGCGACCTCAGCGGCCTACACTGATCTACCAGATGATCTCCCAGCAAATCCAGACCCCACAGGCACACCCGACCCCTTAACCCACAAAACGGGAGAAAACCCCATTACTGGCAGCCCAGCGAAAGCCAGGCATGCAGATGGAGCCAATGCCGCCGCCATCACCAGCACAAATAGAGGCCCAGGCTTTCAGCCCCTTCCAGGCGAACCAGGCTCTACAATCCTCCATGGCCTCTTTCCCCATCGCAGGGCAGCCCGTGCTTGACACTACATTAAAGGAGATGCTCCTTTCACTCCAATCCTCCTTAATGACAGACCTTTCATCCCTCTTTACTAAAATAAACACAGATCTGCATACTATGGATGGAAGAGTAGCTCACCTAGAAAACAGCATGGAAGAATGCACCACAACTGTAAATGATCTCATTGACACTTATGCCGAAGTGAAAGACGAACAAGCCTGGGTTAGGGCCAAGCTGGCCGATTTGGAAGATCTACCAGAAGGAACAATATCAAAATAAGAGGAGTTCCTGAGTCCATCTTACTGACAGATCTTCCTAAATATGCCAAGGAACTTATGCACTTGATCCTCCCAGACGCATCACCCAGAGATCTACTTGTGGATCGGATTCACAGAATAGCCAAACCCTCACATCTCACAGCCTCAGTCCCTAGAGATGTCCTAATGAGGGTACACTTCTTCCATATAAAAGAAAAGCTCCTCACCACAGCCAGAAATGGACCTGCGTTCCCTGCTCCATATGAAGGAATTCTACTGTTCCCTGACCTCTCTAAATATAACTTGCAAATGAGGAGACAGCTCAACCCGATCACTAAAGGTCTCCACAACCACAAAATCCTCTATAAATGGCGCTATCCAGCAACTCTGCTAGTAACAAGAAACGGATCTTCCCACGTGATCCAATCTCTCCACAAGGGCATGCAACTGCTCCACACCTGGGAAATCATTCTGGAACCACCGCAAGACGCCAATCTGCCGTTGGAACAAAGACAGCCACATCCTTCCCGTCGCACCCATGGTCACCGTGATACCTGACTGGATCACCTACTCCTCTTTGCATGGGCCTTATGATCTATGAGTTATTGACTCTCCCTGGCTACCAGCCTTTTGAATCATTACTTTAGTTGATTTTGACTTTATTAACCCCCGTAGAGGCTTAGTTGAAATATATTTTCACTATACCACATACGGTTCTAAGTGGTGGTATATACACCTTGTTACAGTTCTATACCAGTTCGAATTTTTCTAGTGCTCAGTTTTATTTGTTAACAATCTTTCTTTTCAGCTACCAATTGCTTGTCTAGAGTGAACTTTACCCTTGCCAATTCATCAGAGTATACACCAACCTCTGGATCTGGGGAATTCACCAGCCTACTCCTAACTGTAAGTGTATCTTCTTCTACATTTACTAACACAACGAGGACGATGCCATTTGCAGTGCTGTCCCTCAATACAAATGGACTCAACCACCCAGCTAAGAGACATTCACTATGGAAACAGCTTTAGACCTAAAATGCGATATACTCTGTGTACAAGAGACGCATTTTAGATCTACCGCTTCACCTATGTGTACAAACAAAAATTTTCCTCATGTTTTCTTGGCTCCCTTCACCTCCAAGAAACGAGGAGTGCTGATAGCAGTTAGAAATTCTGTATCATTCCAGTTAAAACAGAACGTTTCAGACCCTGAAGGTCGATACATTATTCTTGTATGTACTATCAATAACATTGATTATACGTTGATAAATATCTATGCCCCAAATATCCAACAAATCCGCTTCCTTCGTGACCTGATGAACATCCTACAGCCCTTAAAACAAGGTCACGTAATCATGTGTGGGGATTACAATCTAGTCCCGGAAATACAATTAGACTCCACTTCGGCGAAGAAACGCAGGGAGTCCCCTCTAAAAAATTTCATAAGAACTCATGATTTGTTTGATGTTTGGCGGTGTTTCCATGGAGAGGAGAGGGACTACAAGTATTTCTCTCCCCTTCACCAGACATATTCCTGCATAGACCTATTCCTCACAGATAAATGGTTGCTCCAAAACATCAGCGCAGCTGCCATCCACACCACGACTTGGTCGGACCACGCGCCTATCACCATCTCTATATCCGATTCTCCACAACAGAAAAGTACATTTCTCTGGAGAGCAAATAATTATATCCTACAACATCCGCAATACTCTACTGAAATAAAAAACTATATTAAGGAATATTTTTAACTCAACACAGGCTCAGTGTCCGTACCAGGTGTGGTGTGGAATGCGCACAAGGCATATATAAGGGGCATGCTACTAAAATTCAGTTCCCATCACAAAAAACAGAGGTCTAGCCGTATTGACACCCTTACAGCCCAAATAGCCAAGCTGGAAAACCTAAATAAAGCTAACCCCCACCCTTCACATTCAGCCCATCTTCTGTCTCTTCGACAAGAACTCAGATGCCACCTTCTCCACTCCTTTGAACATGTACAGAGGAAACTAAGAGCCACTTCGTACTCCACGTCCAATAAAGTAGGTAAAGCTCTTGCCCAACGTATCAAAGGTAGAAGAACTAAAAATAAAATTGATCACTTATACCATCACCAAGCGAAAGAGAAACTTAGGAATCCCCAAGAGATAGCTGATGCTTTCAGTGATTATTATAGTGACTTATACAATCTTCAACGTGACCCAAATACACACCAACCCTCTACCATGGAAATCAAGACTTCCTCCAACTAATTAAACTTCCCTCGTTATCATCAGAACAATTGTCACAACTAAACGACCCTTTTACAGAACAAGAGATCATAGCAGCCATAAAAACCCTCCCTCCAAATAAAGCACCAGGTCCTGATGGTCTCACAGAGGAGTACTTTCAGGAATTTGCCCACTTATTAGCACCTCACTTAACTACATTTTTTTAATGAAGCAGCATCTTCATCACGGTTCCCCAGAGAATCCCTACAAGCACTGATCATCACCCTCCCCAAACGGGAAAGGAACCAACGGCCCCTCAAAACTTTCGCCTGATCTCGCTCTTAAATCTAGACGTCAAAATCTATGCAAAAATGATCGCCACACGTCATGCCCACACTAATCCATAGGGATCAATCTGGTTTTACAACAGGTAGACAAGCGTCAGACGCCACTAGAAGACTGATCAATATTATTCACCACGCCGAAAGCACTGGAACGCCTTCTCTGCTCCTTTCACTGGATGCAGAGAAGGCGTTCGACAAAATTCACTGGAATTACCTTCAACAGGTCCTCCAGAAATGTGGGTTCCGTGGACTAATTCTGAATGCCTTACTTGCACTTTACACTACTCCCTCCGTCCAAGTATTCGCAGCAGATATGCTATCCCCGTCATTTGCAATAACCAATGGCACTAGACAAGGGTGCCCACTATCTCCATTAATTTTGAATCTGCTCATGGAACCCCTTGCGGAACACATCAGGCAAAACCCTAAAATAGTAGGAATCAGCATAGGCCAGTTATTACACAAGATCAGTTTATTCGCGGATGATGTCATCCTTATGCTAACCAACCCAACATCTTCCCTCATTGAGGTACAAAAAACTCTAGAATGGTTTAGTAAAATATCATACTATAAGGTTAATGCTACAAAATCCTATGTCCTTGACCTAGGCCTAGACGCCACTGCCAGAAATCTACTTCAATCACAAACACCATTTACATGGGCAGACACGGACATAACATATCTAGGGGTTCAACTAACAAAAACAACAAAAAATCTTTTTAAATATAACTTTAAACCATTTCTCAACAAACTCCAAAAAGATGTCCAACAATTAGCTAAGCATGAACTGACTTGGTCAGTTAGACTTGCAGCCTTCAAAATGATACACCTACCTCAATTGCTGTACCTATTTAGAACGATTCCTATCCCTATCCCAGCATACTATTTCCAATCCCTCCAAAAAATACTCAACAAATTACTATGGAAAGGTAAAACACCCAGATGCGCTAA
This sequence comes from Lithobates septentrionalis, assembly GCA_037952835.1. NCBI lineage: Eukaryota > Metazoa > Chordata > Amphibia > Anura > Ranidae > Lithobates > Lithobates septentrionalis. The sequence continues at coordinate 593,075 of JBBDGP010000948.1, read as the reverse complement.
AATTACACTCACCAAACATAAGTATGCAGGGGGGACCAAATCTATTGACTTCGAAGATTACTATAGAGCTTCAATTCTGACCCAATTACAGGACTGGTTCCGTCCACACCCCCAAACTCTGTGGGGGCAATTGGAAGCAACATCACTTAAACATAACAATCTACGTAGCTGGCTCTTAGGTTTTCCACTTGGCTCTCCCATATAACAGGCACTTTCTCCCACGATACGAGCCTCGGCTCTAGCGTGGAAAAAACTAATAAACTCACATCCGACTCAACCAAATACCTTCACACCACCTCTCCCGTTAAACATTCTACAACACTGCACTATAGACCTGTCACTGAAACACTGAACATCAAATGGCCTGCAATACATACAAGATCTATTCCATGAACACAACCTGTTATCCTTCCCGCAAATTCAACAAAAATTCAATATTCCTCACGTGGAACTCTTCACCTACACTCGAGTTAAACATTACATCTCTCAGCTCATCGCAACACAATACACACTTCCTCATCACTTGTGGATATACTTAACTAACCCCACTCCAGAAATGAAAGGTATCTCCCTTTTTTATAACGCCTTCCACCAAAAAAAAGGTTTATCAAAGCAAAACCCCACCTCCACTGGGACGCAGACTTAGACCACACTTTCAATGAAACCCAATGGCGGACAGACTTAAACTCTATCTACAAAGCCAATCATAGCTCCGCGCTTTGGGAACTCACACAAAAAATATCCTTACGGTGGTATTTAACACCCACTAAACTAGCGTCTTTCATTAACAAAGCTTCAAATCTCTGTTGGAGATGCCAATCGGACAGAGGTGATCTGTTTCACATCCTTTGGTCGCGCTCTCACCTACAAAACTACTGGAAAACGATCTTTAACATTATATCAGACATAACACTCAGCCATATACCCCCCACTCCTGCACTAGCATTGCTTAACCTAACAATCGACAATATCCCCTCTCTACAAAGGAAAGTTATAACCAATATCCTTGTGGCAGCCAGACTGAGTATAACCAGACTCTGGAAAACCGACCAAATACCCACTGTAGAAAACACTTTAGACATGGTTAATCTACACTACAACTACGAACTGCTATTCACCTCAACTAAAGGATTGATGGGGGAAACTCAAACAGGGTGGCTTCCCTGGACCCGGTGGTCCTGAGCAGCAGCATTCATATAAACCAATTACTCTGCTGATAAATCTGTCTATGAAAGAAACACATGATCTAGACCCTTCTGTCGAACTGAAACCATTGTTTTATTTTCATGTTCAGCGTTCTAAATCCCACTTGGAAAAACATGCATGTAACCCTGTGCTGTTAAGTTATTTGATTTGAGAAGAATTGGAATGTAACTATATATTCTTTGCTTGTGAAATTTGAAAATCAATAAAAAACGATTGTAGATAGAAACGGGTACATCTCAACCCAGAGCTGTCATCTTCCGGGGTGGATCAAAGCCATACCTAAGGGACAATTTGCTTGTATAAGGAGAAATTGTGACTTGGATAAGGACTACTAGAAGCAGTCTGGAATCCTGTTAGATAGGTTTTTAGAAAAAGGGTATAACCAGTCTGAGCTGCAAAAGATCAGATTGGAGGTATCCAATGTTAATCTTGAGACTAATAACACAAAGAAGAAAGACAACCAATTTGATCTAGCCTTTGTCACCAGGTATAATGTAGATTACAAACAGATTGAAAAATCAGTTAAGAAATATTGGCCCATACTCCTCAAAGATAGCACTTTAAATAAAATCTTACCAAAAAGGCCCTCATTTATACATAGGAAGGCATCAGGCCTTAGGAACACGATAGCGAAAAATATAGTAGATCCCCCCAAGAATTGCGAAAAAACGTTTCTTGACACTATTGGTTTCTATAGATGTGGACAGTGCAAATCATGTAGGGTAACCGCAGATAAAAAATAAAAAAAAGAAAAACCGACATGTTTATGGGTACCAATGGCAAAGAATTTAAAATTGAAAAGTTCATATCCTGTAATTCCAGATATGTTTTATATATTCTCACGTGCCCTTGTGGGCTATTATATGTGGGAAGAACTACAAGATGTCTGTATAAAAGAATAAACGAACATGTAACCAACATCAAAAATGGGTATAAAAAACATAGTGTCTCCAATCATTTTAGAACTCATCACCGAAAAAATCCATCTCTTTTAAAATTTTATGGTATAGACAAGGTATTACCACATTGGAGAGGGAGTGATATGATCACCAGGGTTTCGCAGGCAGAAACCCGGTGGATCTTTGAGCTGGGATGTCTTGAACCTGCCGGTATGAATATCGATATAGACCTGAATTGTTTTGTGACCGACTATTAAAAGGATTTTTACAGGTTTGGTTTTCATCTTCTATAGATAAATACTAATTGATTTGACAGATAGGCCCCACATCTGAGGGGTGAGTATTTTTTCTTCCTCTTTTTAGATATTTAGGCCACTTCCAATATCCATTGCTTTGTAATACCTCCTTTTGAAGTTTTTATGTTTTTTTATATATTAATATTTTTAATTTTTTATATTTTTTTTAAATTTATATATTTTTCTCATAATTTTCATGGTTTATTTATATACATATATATATTTTTTTAAATCATTTTCTTATTCATTTTTTCATTTAAAAAAATAATTTATATTTAATTTTTATAATTTTTCATGAATGTAATCTATAAAAATAGGTAGGTATTCATTTTTATTTCTACTTTTTATTTGGTTTATATTTATTTTATATATATAATCTTGGGGATCTAATAATTAAAATGATAATAAGGTTTAGATCAACCATGCATAAGGATATATATGTATGGTTAATATTTGCGCACATATATTCCCTATAGTTTTTTTAGGATATACCGAGATTGGTTTTAGATATACGATTAGCAACATCTGCAGGGGTATATATATATATATATACATATACAATTTATGGTTCATTGATGCGATGGACCTGGCTAGGAAAATGGTTTTATACATGTAACTTTCTTTTATTGATTGGAATTTGGTTATAAAAATGTGACGTTGTAAAGTTGCAGCTGGGAAGGATGGCGGAGCTGTGTCTCTGCAGGAATTCAGCTTGTTGCTTCGCAGACAAGAAGTTTTTTTTCTCCTTTCAGTCAGCTATTTTGTTTTTGGCCAATCACGTTACAGGCAACACTACATAGGCTTTAGTAAAATGGCGCCTGAGCCTATTTCCTGAAGACGTGCGCACAGCGTGAAATATATTGAAAAAGGAGGCTTGATACACTGTCACGAGTCCTCCATTCCTGGAACAGCTGGGATGCTAGCCGAGTCATCTGATCAACACCCATAGTACGTAAGACACTGCTCGGTCTCTCCTTCTCAGCTGCAGCTTAGTTTTATCATCCTGTACCTGCACATTGTTTGAGAGCTTTTAGCTTGTTGAATAAAGACGTTTTTACACTATCCAAGCTTTCTGTGGCTTTATGAGGAGTCACTTTTTGCAGATTTGGCAGAGGCATTGAAATATTGTGATTCAGAGATAGAAGTCACATACAATATCTGCTGATTGGTGAATGGAGTTTTATCTGCCAAGATTTGGGAAAGATTCCTTGTTGAAGACATATGGTCAATATGCCTGAGGGTCACTCTGTGGCCACTACCATCTGGTGAGCGCTTAGTTATACCACTTCGGGTGAAGCACGAAACAGAATGCATGTGCACTTTATTAGGTGGTGATTGGATTACAAGAAGAATCTTTCTGTGCAAAGAAGAAAATCCGGACAGCTGCACACCAGGAAAATATAATCCAAAAGACTTCCTTTATTGTAAAAGAATCTTTGTGTGTTCTTTTAATATCTGTACGTGTTGCTTGCTTATATTCGTTAAACATTGTGAATTATATTCCCTCACCTGTCATTTTTATCTGGATTTGTAGTTTTTATGATGGACCATTAGAGGGAGCTTCTTTTGGAATAGTCCTATCCTTTACCTGTCAATAGTCCTATCCTTTACCTGTCTTTTTTTTGGATTTGTATTTTTTATGATGGACCACTAGAGGGAGTTTTTTCCATTCCTCCCCGTGTTTGTCCTTATATGTATGTGTTTAGTAAGTTTCTGATGTACCATATCCTGGACTTAATTTATTTTTATTTAGTAATTGTTTTAACATGCAATTTTAGAGATGTATATTTTGGAGATGTGTTTAGGATTCATGTTATGTTTATTTGTGCACAAGGAGTGCCGTTTTATTCCCGCCGTTACGCTCGTGTCAGATGGGTTGCCATGGCTACCCCTCTGCCATAAGAACGATCAGTGTCCGCCTTTCTTCATTCCCTTTGAGAAAGTGACGTGATAGTCACGCAACGCGTCAGGGTGAAGAGAGGCGGTAGTGTTAGGCAGCTTGTCTCCCCGATCACGGCCGGGATCGGGTTGTCAGTGAGCCTTTTTGATTTTCTGCTGATATTGTTTATTTTTTATGTAAGTGGGCTACTATTAAATTAAAGAGTGTATTTATTACATACTACACTATGGTATCCTTCCCTTCATTTCTTTGAGTGTACTCTGCACGAGAAATTTGGAGACCGGGAGACTTTTTCTACATTGAAGGCTGATTTCATCCTGCTGGGAGCTGACAGCTTTTAAAGATATCTGCAGGCATAGACAGCGTTGTGGCTACTTTTGGGCTGTTATCGCTCAGCCGGGAGGTAAGAGGCTGGGGGAACCGGTTTATCTATCTGCCCTCACTGGAGATATGTGAAGGATTTTTCTTCATTTCATCACGAAGGGGATTTTATCAGGATGCATTATCACACTTAATATTTCGTTTTTTCACTTTGAGGAATTTCTTTTCATTCACTTTTGGAGAACCTTTTTTGGTTATTTGTGCCGAACACTGTGTGTTTTTTTTGTGTGCTACTATTCATAAACTTTTGTAGTAGACATTTTTACCCGATTTGTTACACTTCCCGTGTGAACTGGACACTTAATGGGTTTTTTTATTTTCATCTTCATTCCTTGATCTTGTATTAACATTAGCACTTATATATAGAGTGTTCTCCGTTTAGGAGTTTAATAGAGGTATTGTCACTGATTTTTCCTTTGTAGGCTTTATTTCATTCAAGGATTATTCAGTATACTAACTACATTTAATTTTGATCACTAGGATTTGTTGCCCTTTAGGTTTAATGAGCCATATATTTATTTTCTCACTTTGATCGTAATTTTGGATGTTGCACCCTAATTAATTTATTGTTCGCACTTCATCAAGAACCACTGTTATTTTTGAATATATTTTTTTGGAGTCACATCATTATTTTATGTTTACACTGTGTTAGGTCCAAGAGGCCATTAATTATTTAGTAATTATTAGTCATTTGTTTCCTTTGATTACCGCATTTTTATTGCAACACTGAGTTGCTCATACTCTTTATTGCAATTAATCAGTGGAATATTAATTCACATATACTGGTTTCCATACCTGGATTTCTCTTCCTGTTATGGCCATTGGTTTCTTTGTCACATAGATTATCTCGTTTGAGGAATCACCAATTATTCACTTAATAGACGAATTTTAAATTAGTATCTGCATTTTCCTCTGGCTATTCTCCCGCGGTGTCCATTCTTTCAGGTGCGGCATCCCGGGATTAGTGTTTTTGTGCTTTGTTTTTTGTTTTTTCCGCAGTTTTACCCCCCGCTTATGGTTCTGGATTTGGAAATTTTTTTCCTCTCTTTATCAGCCCCTCTTTATCAGCTCGGCGATTGTTATTTGTTCTCCATTTGGTTTTAACTTTATTATTGGTTATGTACGGATCCATGTATTTTAGAAGTACTATCAATCTTTGAGTTTTAATGGTTATCTTCGATTAGCTTATATTATTTTTTTGTCATTCCTGGAATCCATTTATTTAGATTAGCGCCGCTTATTTATTCCTTGTACTGTCATTATTCTTGGGTGTGTGAGCACTATTTGTGGCAGCTAGTCGTCTTTCATTTGTTGAGTTTATTTTTTTGCATTTAATTTGCTGGCTAACTATTTTTTTGGTGTGCGCACAAGTACCTTTATATTTTTTATCTGCACTTTATTAGGTGGTGATTGGATTACAAGAAGAATCTTTCTGTGCAAAGAAGAAAATCCGGACAGCTGCACACCAGGAAAATATAATCCAAAAGACTTCCTTTATTGTAAAAGAATCTTTGTGTGTTCTTTTAATATCTGAGGACATTTTATTTGCTGCACGGATTTACTTTAATGCAATGTAGCATAAGTATCGGTTATGCATCATAGCATTTTTTTTGCATTATATGGGTTCGCATTATAATATATGGTATAACATATTGGATTCACTTTATTGCAAAATAGCATATTTATGGTAAAACTCTCCACCGCATCCTATCAGGTCCTTTTCCAGCTCACATACACTAATAATGGGGACAAGGATAGCTTCTCCAGCTGTATGGATCCTCCACTGAACCATCCCAATGCACTCCGGTATATTAATACAGCAACAGTGGGAGAAAAAGAAGAACAGAGTGCCTCCAATAGTGTAGTATGGTTAAAAGCAGGGGCGTTGCTAGGTCTGCAAAAGATCTGGGGCTAGAGCCCATGGCAGCGGTCACCAACCTTTTTGCATGCCCGCACGTGGGGGGGGGGGACCGGTGGTAAGCAATTTTTCAAGGGCAATGGCTGGTGTTGGCGCTTCAATCATCATGGCACTATTATGGTTGATATGGTGTCAGGGCGATTGAAGTGCATTATTTCTATTGTTACATTCTAATATATAATGAAGTGGTTCAACTCACCATACTGCAGAATCAGTGGGAGCCCTGGGCATGTCACTTGTCACATCACCTGCCACTAGATGCAGCATGTCACTTGCCACCGTCGCCTGTCACCAGATGCAGCGTGTTACTTCCCACTTTCACCTGGCAGCAGATGTGGATTGTCACTTGCCACGTCACCTGCCACCATTTGCAGATTGCCATGTCTCCTGCCACCATTTGCAGATTGTCACTTGCCACATCTCTTGCCACCATTTGGAGATTATCACTTGCCACGTCTCCTGGCTCCATTTGCAGATTGCCACATCTCCTGCCACCATTTGCAGATTGTCACTTGCAACTTCACCGGCCACCAGATGTAGGTTGTCACTTGCCAACTGATGTGGATTGTCACTTGCCATGCCAGCCAGTGCCACCAAATGTGCATTGACGCTGCATTGGTGGCAGGCTGACAACACTGGTCCATTTAGTGAGAGCAGGAGAGCGGTGATGCGGGGCGGGCAGTGAGAGATGATGTCATCTTGCTCCTCCCCGCCGCACCTTCAACATTGAAGCAAGGGGTCTGGCTGCAAAGTGGAGCTCCACAATGACAGGAAGCACGTGACCTCCACTCAGGGGCGTACTGACAACTCATGGGGCCCCCGGGCAATAGGAGATTATAGGGCCCCGGGGCAATAGGAAAAGATTATGGGGCCCCCGGGCAATGGGAGATTATGGGGCCCCCAGGCAATAGGAGATTATGGGGCCCCCAAGCAATAGATTATGGGGCCACACAGTATAAACACACACACATACAGTATACACACACAGACACACAATATACACACACAGTATACACACACAGAATACACACACTGAAAAAGTACTGGAGAGGCGGGGTAGCTATAATCTTGGGATTTTTAAAAAAACACAGATTTTTTACATACTGTCCCTGGTTTTATTGAGGTTGGCAACCCTGATGGGGCCCCTTAGTGGCATGGGGCCCTCGGGCAGTGCCGAGTGCCTGAATGGTTAGTCCGCCCCTGCCTCCACTCCACTGTGCTGTGAGGGCGGAGGAGTGCTGATGTGTGACGGGCAGTGAGAGATGATGTCATCTTTCTGCTGCTCACCACACCTCGCTCCCAAATTGAAGAGGTCTGGCTGTGAAGAGCATTGATGTGGAGCGGGGGGAGAGAGATGTAATCTCTGCTCATCTGCCTGCTCGCATCTCTCCTCCGCCTCTCTCATGCAGCCAGCCTGTCGCAGCAGCCGCAACCCACTGGTTAGGCAGGGACCCTGCACCAAGAGACTTGGGGCTATGGGCCCCAGATTCGGGGCTATAGCCCCAATAGCCACCCCCTAGCAATGCCCCTGGTTAAAAGTATAGGGTGCATTTATTAAATGTCAACAGGGTGGACTCTTACATGAATAACAATAAAAACAGGCAAGAACAGTAAAAACTGCGTTCTCAGCGTCTTCTCACGTCACTTCCAGTGCACGTCTGATTCCAGCCACTCCCGTTTTTACTGTTCTTGCCTGTTTTTATTGTTATTCATGTAAGAGTCCACCCACAATTTAATAAATGCCTGAATGCCTGAAATTTGACTATCTTAGGCAGACTTCTGGGAAAATTGGTGAGCCAATCACACAAGCAGGAAATTATGTTTCTGGAGAGTGGTCAGTACACACTCTGTGTACAGAACAACTCCATGTAGCCATATTGCAATGCATTCTCAGAAAATAACAGTGCTGCAGATTGAAAAGGAAAGGTCATTTTTTTCTTTCAAAACATTTTATTTTCAAAGGGCATGCAGTACAGTTTAATACATTACATTTCATAAATAACATATCCTGGAGACTGAGAACTTGGACAATTTTAACATATATCTTAAATTTTTATAAAAAGAAAAGTAGATCTTTTAAATAGCTTTAGTACATTATACAGCCGGAAAAGTATTTTTTAAAGATAGGCCATCTCAGGGGGTCCTCCCCTCACATGTCATTCAAGAGGCGAAGATCCACCAACCCCCTCGGCACCCCTATCGGGAACTGACTGTGCCAAGGAAGGGGAACCTTCAATCTCCTTCATGACCTCTCCCCATAACCCCTAAAGCCTTTCCTCTAAAGTGCCCCCACTGTGTAGACAAAACTCCAGGCCATCTTATTCGACACTTTATTTTCTAAGGAATTTATAAGAAAAGTAGTGTTCCCTGAGGTCATCTCCAGATTCCCCAATAATAGGGAAAAGACAAAGAAGAGAAGAATAGAAGAGAAAGAGGGGGGAGAATAGAAGGGATACAGAGAAATAGGGAAGGAAATGAGATACCTGCCTAACCTGAGGCTGTTGAGGAATAATGAGCTGGTAGAACCTCTTCATTAAGTGATATCCCTACAAATCTAGCCCATGGTTCCCAGATTTTTTCGATTGTATTATTCAGGATACAAGCCAATTTCTCTTGGGTCATTATCCATGAAATTTTCAGTTTGATTTCTAAGAGAAAGGGTTTAGGTTTATTCCACACCTTAGCTATTGTTAACTTGGCTCCTGTGAGAATGAAGTGAATTAAGGTTTGTGTAGCCTTTGATATTTGAGGTATACGTGCATTCAGGAGGGCTACAGACGGGGACCTGGGAACCTGACAGTCACCTTAAGGATCAAATTGAAAATTTTGCTCCAAAAGGGGCGAATCCTAGGGCATTCCCACCATATGTGGGTCATTGACCCTGAAAGTTGGCAGCCTCTATAACAAGTCGGATCTACTGATGGGTATATGGCTGATAATTTAGTGGGGGTATAATACCACCTGGTTAAAACCTTGATACTAGCTTCCATTAGGGATACGTTTAGAATTCCTTTAAAGGATTTTGAGCAAGCCTTATGCCAGGTGTCCAGGTCCCAGCTGTATTGGAAATCGGTTTCCCAAGCTTCCATATAGGAAGATTTCGTAGTAGGTTGAGTGAGGACGAGTATATCATGAAAATACCTCCCTTTATTTCCACGGCCTGCCCACACCATGTTTCGTATCTCATGAATTGGGACGTTAATGGTTTTTCCTTCCAGATTTGGTGTAAGAATTGTAAAATTTGAGTCCGGGAGCTCCAATTTATTGACGCAGTGATTAAGGGTTATAGGGCCCCCAGAATTGAAAAAATGTCCTATACGGTATAGTCCCTTGTCCACCCACCATTTGAATGCATGTATATCTAAACCCAGGGGAAAATCCGGGTTATTGAATGCATGTGCAAGAGGACGCCCTGATGAGACAAGAGGCGGGTGATTCTTGAAGTTGTCCCAGTGCACACAGGATTGAGAAAGGGAAGGGGACATTATGGAGGGTAATTTTTTGGGTGGACACCATAAAAGGTAATCAAGGGAAAAACAGGGAACTGCCTGACTTTCAATGTTGATCCAGTCCGGTTTTTCCGACTTGGAGTAAATCAGTGAGAGCTGTGCTAATCTTGCTGCTATAAAATATTTATGTAGATCGGGGAGGCCAAGTCCTCCCTTGCTTCTATGAAGGAACAAAGTGTTTTGGGGTATGCGATAGCCAGTGGTTCCCCAGATGTATTTGAAAATCTTGCTCTGAAGAGTTTTCAGGTGATTTTTTTTGACGGGGATGGGAAGTGACCTAAAGTAATAAAGAATTCTCGGGAGCAAGGTCATTTTTTTTTTTTGAAAAATATTTATTGGGTTTTATGACATATATAAGTACAGGACTTAGTGTTACAAAAGTCACAGAGTAATAAACGTACATTCTATAAGTAGCATAACTTCCCATGGTAGTAAAAGTAAACTCTTGTCATATCAATTGGACCAGATGAGAAGTAGCAGAGAGATAAAAATAACATAAAAATAACAATAAGAAAATAAAGAAAAATTAAGGGAAAGGGAAGATGGGGGGGTTCATGTTTGCCATCCCTTCAACATTACGGGTAGAATTTTTCTCGAGACACAAAATCTTAACATCTAAGTATCTTCAGGAGTGGAGGCAGCGTCTGACTAAACTCAAGAGGGTGGATGTCAAGGGGTACAATAAATTTATGGATAACCTACGGTGGGTTAAAAATAAAAGAATCTGGGGTGGGAGGTATTTTGAGTCGACCTAGGGAATTGGTGACATCATTTGTTAAGTACCATTTCGAGTATCGAAATGGGTTCATTATTTCGACCATAGCCTGCGGAGCGAATGTAGCTTCAATGTATTTCCTCCATCTTTTGAAGAAACGGGAAGTTGATCGGAAATTAAGGGTGATGGTGTCCAGCCTTTCTAGATTAAAAAGTGATGTTAAAGCTGTTTTGAACGTTGTTAGGGAAGGAGGAGTAGCTGATATCCAGTGAGACATGATAGTCCTGCGGGCCACTAGAAGACACAGGTGAGCCCAGTGTGGAATATTTTGTGAGACCCTCGTTGGTGATGAGGGTGAAGGGGGTATGCTGAACAGGCATAGTAGGCGGTCCTTTGTGCACTGAAGTTTGTGGACCTCGTTGATATAGTTGATCACCTTAGTCCAGTAAGCATCGATCTTGTTGCAGTCCCAGAGTCTATGTAGTAACGTGGGTCGAGGCATGTTGCACCAGGGACATTGAGCTTGGGTGGGGTCTACCTTGTTGTAGCGGAAGGGGAAATAAGCTCTGTGAATGATCTTGAATTGCGTTTCCCTCCAAGATTCAGAAGAAGTAAGGTTGCGGATTGTCTTGTATCCCTCAAGGATTTTTTCTGGCAGAGATTCGTCACCCAAGACGTGTGTCCACTTTTGAAAGGGTTTGAGGGCATACTTCCGTGTTTGATGTTGTATAAGATAGGAGTAAATATTGGAGATGGAGTAGTTATTACTTTTGATGAGAGTATCAATGCAGGATGTTTCAAGTGGGTTGGTATGAGGACCAGAACATGATTTGAGGTAATTGATGAGTTGGTGATAAAAGAAAGCATGTGTTGGTGGTAGGGAATATTCCCGCATTAGGGTATGAAATGGTTTGAATTTGCCTGGCTTGTTGAGGTAGCAGGAGGAGACATCTGTGAGGCCTTTAAGTTTCCATTGGCCAAAAGCTTTATGAATGAGAGATGGAAGGAACATAGGATTGCCTTGTATTTTGAGGTATTTGGAGATGCTGGATGGAACTTTAAGCAATTTTCTGACTTCTCTCCATGCAATAACTGTATCTTTAATTATTACACTTGTTTTGAGGTGGGGGGGTAGTGTATTGGGATTAGAATGAAGGATGGCCGAGAGGGTATATGGGTGTACCATAGCCTCCTCCAAGTATAGGTTAGAGTATCTAGAACCACCGGTTAGCCAGTCTAAGCCCTGTCTAAGTAAACATGCCAGGTTGTAAAAACGCATATTGGGCAGTCCCGCCCCACCCTCGCCCTTCGGGAGACATAATTTCTGTAGCGCTATGCGAGGTTTTTTGTGAGACCATATAAAGGTAGTTAGGGCCCTCTGGATTTTTTGGATGTCTGAATGTTTAATTAGGAGAGGTATGGTCTGCATTGGGTAGAGCAGGCGCGCAAAGGACACCATTTTGAATAAATGGCATCTCCCAAAGAGCGAGAGAGGTAGGGACCCCCAAGCCTCCAACTCCTTTACAATTTTGGTTATCAAAGGGGGGTAGTTCAAAGAATATAAGGAGGATGGCTCACGTCCTATTTTAATGCCCAGGTATGTAATGTGTTGGTTGGCTATGGTCAAGGGGGATAGGTGTTTCCATTTACTGGAGAGATGGGGGTGTAATGGTAGGATCTCACTTTTGTCAAAATTGATTCTGAATCCCGAGCAGAGTCTAAAGTCTGAAAAAAGTCGTTTGAGTCTGTCAAAGTCTGTGATAGGGTCGGTGGAAAATAGCAGTATGTCGTCCGCGAATAGCGCCGAACGAAGAGTGTGGTTCTCTAGAGTGATGCCACTGATTCCATCAGCCGAATTTAGTATTCTGGACAAGGGTTCGATTGCTAGATTGAACAGGAGTGGAGACAGGGGGCATCCCTGTCTCGTTCCTTTTGTTAATGGAATCGTGTCCGAAATGAAATCAGGGGTGACTAGACGTGCGGTGGGGGATGCATACATTTGAAACAAGAATCTCATAATCGGTCCTGAGAATCCAAATTGTGTCATCACTCTAAAGAGCCAGGAGAAACTGATGTTATCGAAGGCCTTTTCCGCGTCTAATGACATGATGGCAATGTCTTGGTTGGGGTGAGTTTTGGCGTATTCTAGAGCCATTAAAACCTTACGGATGTTTAGGGTGGCCGATCTGCCCGAGACAAAGCCAGATTGAGCTGGGTGCAATAGAAATGGAAGTAAGGGAGCTAGCCGTGACGCAATTATTTTGGACAAGATTTTGACATCAACATTTATTAATGAAATTGGTCGGTATGAGCCCGGTAATAGGGGGTCTTTCCCTTTTTTAGAGATTAATTTGATGTGAGCCTGTGTTCCCGTAGGAAGATAGGGCCCTCCGTCCCACATAGCTGCGTAGACATGTTTTAAAGTATCAGGGATGAATTCTCTAGTCATTTTATAGAATTCAGCGGTATAACCGTCGGGTCCCGGGGCTTTGGCCGAGGCCATGTTTTTGATCGTGAACCGAATATCATCGACGGTGATGGGGGCATTAATCGTCTCTAATTGTGTGTGGTGGAGTTTGGGTAAGCGTATTTTGTCGAGTAGTAAGTCAGTGGTAGGTAAGTCAGTCGGGTCAGCTTTGTATAGATCGGTATAGTATTCCACGAGTAGGTTACTTATTTCAGCTGGGGAGGTGGTCAAAGACCCTGTCTTAGCTCTAAGAGCTGAGATACGGGTGGGATGTCTGGGGCCTGAGCACATCTTGGCCAGAAGCCTACCAGCCTTGTTTCCAAATCTATGAAAATGTAATTGGGAGTAAGATGTTTTGGCCGCTTCATGTTGTTCTGCCCACAGGTCAAAGGTGCTTTTGGCCTGTCTCCATTTTTGTATGTTTTCTATGGTGCGATTTAACGTGAGCTGCTCATGAGCCTGTCGTAGGGCTTCGCTTGATTTACTATACTGTTGCTTGGCTTTCTTTTTAAACTGGGCTGTGTACGAAATTATTTTACCTCTTAAGAAGGCCTTGCCTGCTTCCCAGAACAGGTTAGGGTCCGTAATGTGTGCTCCATTAGTGGAGATGTATTCCTCCCAGGCGCAGTATAATGTATGTTTAAAGTCCTCATTGTCACTTAAATAGGAGGGGAAACGCCAAGTAGGAGAGGGAGATGAGCGAGCTGTTTGGGTGAGATGAATCACGATTGGGCTGTGATCTGAGATCACTGCGTCTTGTATGTCTGGTGCACTGATTATGGAGCTCAGGGATGGGGAGGCAAAAAAATAGTCTATACGTGAAAACGTGTTGTGCGGGGGCGAGAAAAAGGAGTATTCCCGTTCCGTTGGGTGCATTAGGCGCCATACATCCTCAAATTGTATGGAGGCAATGGTTTGTGCCAATAGGGTGGTTGTACATGATGGGGAAGTACGGGTTTGTGTTCTGTGTGTAGGGGGGCCCGAACGATCAGCCAAGGGGGACATGACTGAGTTAAAGTCCCCGCCCAATAGGTGTAGCGTCTCTGGTGTAGTCAGCACCCATTTCACTAAGTCCTGGAAGAAGGAGGTGTCAGGAGAGTTGGGAGCATAAATGTTAGTAAGTGCTATGTATTTGTCATCTATGGTCAGATGTAGAGTCATTTTTCTTCCCTCTGAGTCAACCTTGATATCTCTGACTTTGTGTTGTAGATTTTTATGCAGGAGGATAGCAACCCCTGCTTTACGTCCCACTGCTGGTGCGCCATATACAGAGCCCACCCACAATTTACGTAGACGTTGCAAATCGTCTGCAGCCAGATGTGTCTCCTGAAGTAGAGCCACATCTGCCCGGAGACGCCGCAGGTGTCTGAGAATGGACATACGTTTGTTGGGGGAACGCAGCCCCTTAACATTCCATGAGACAAACTTTAGGTGACTCCCTGGTGTAGACTGTGACATAGTTGGCATTTGAAAGTGTTTTGGTTTAGGGGCTTGTATAGAAGCCCCTGAGTGGATGTATTATCTACCTCCTGGGAGCCGCCAAAGCGCCTCGGAACCCCTGAAGACATAGGAATTAGGCTGGCAAACATGAACTTAAACTTCTCTAAGCAACAATAATATGTAAACATTAGTAAGGCAGTATATCGTGTAAGGAAATACAAATCTCGAGTTGTGGACTTCTCTTTTTTCCACATGAGGTCTCACCTATCTAGCCAGCGTAGCTCCCATTGATTGCCAGCTCCTCAGCTAGGGGCAGGGCGGTAGCAACGGGGGGTGGGGATAGGGAGGGTGAGGGAGAGGAAGGGGGAATAGGGAGGGGGGGGGAGTAGGATAGGAAGGGGGGGTGGTCCGGGGGGGGATCTCCTGAGGAGGTAGTGCAGGCGTAAAGTAATCAATGGCGAGGTATACTGAACATAGGGGAGAGCCCTCCTCTTAAAATTAGGCTTAAGTAGCCGAAAATTAGAAAATACATACAAACATAACGTTTCAAGTGTCTTTGTAAGGGAAGGTTTCCCAGGTAATGGGGGGTTATGGCAGTCATTGATTAACATGACTATAACATTATAACGTTATAATTCTTAACTGTGTAACTTTAGCCACAGGCTGGAAGGGGTAGTGCTCTATAGGGAGCATGTACGGGAGTTTATAAAACCCTCAGAAAGAAAAAAGAAAAAAAAAAAAAAAAAAAACATCTTCATCTTAATGATAAAGATTTTTATAGGAAAAAAAAAAATATAAAAGATGGGTTGATACTTCCCGTCCTAAGGTGACGATGTCAAAAGGGTGGTGATGTGGAGTCCACCATCAGTTCCTTCAACGATTCCCAGAACGGTCTTCCTGGTTGGTGAAGCGGCTGCGTTTATATGGAGGCTTGGTTGGGCTTCGGGGGTGTTTAGGGGGTCCATAGGTATGTTGTGAAGATGACGATGGTGACCCCTCTGCTGCGGCACTGTGTTCCATTTCGGAGCTTCTGTTAGTTAGGTAGGTCTCCGCCTCTTCTGGTGTATGGAAGGTGAGTTGCTCCCCTTCAGATGTTTGAACGCGGAGGACAGCTGGATAGGCTAGGGAGAATCGGATCTGATTGTGGTGCAGAGTGGAGCATACCGAGGAGAATGCCTTGCGTTGTTTCATTACCTCTATGGAATAGTCCGCGAAGAGTAGCAGTTTCGCGCCATCCACCACCAGGGAGCGTGTGCGACGGAATTTTTGCATTATGGCGTTTTTGTCGGCGTAGTTTAAGTATTTCACTATCACATGCCGGGGTTTAGCACGTGTGTCAGAGTATTGGCCCATGCGGTGTGCTCGTTCAACCGTACACGGTATGCGGAGGCCAAGTTGTTCTGGGATGGTTTTTGCACAAATGTTTGTAAGGTGGGAAGCTGGGATCGACTCTGGCAGACCAATGATGCGCAGATTATTTCTTCTTGAGCGATTTTCCAGATCGTCCAATTTGTCCCATATGTCTCTGTGGGAAGCATTTATGCGTGCAAGTGCTGCAGATGAGGCAGTGCAGTCATCTTCTAATATTGAAATTCTTTCCTCCGTCTGGGAGATGCGCTGGGCCTGGGCCTGGAGTTCTATGTGCAGCTGTTCAAGCCCCCTGTGTACCGCTGCGTCCACAGTGGCTGTAAGGGATGGCCCCAGAAGTTGAACTACCGCCTGGGCAATGTTGGCAGGGGATGCGGGGTCGGATTCTGTCACAGCTGGGGCAGGGAGAGGCTGTGGCTGTTGCTGAGGCCGCTCTGTTAAGTCCGGAGCGGCCGCCATCTTGGCTGATTCGTCCGCTGTGTCTCCCGCCGGCGGAGCTGTGGAGGGGGGCGAGGACAGCGCCCGAGCGTATGATCGCTCCACAAAGCGATCCATGCCTGCCTGGGATGAAGCGGAGGCGATGGGGGTTTCCCCGGTGCTGTGGCTGGCTTATATGCCGGTTTTGTGAGGAGCTGTGCGGGAGCTGGAGCCGCTTACCTCCTCCTCATGTGGCGCCGGAACCGGAAGTCCCGGAGCAAGGTCATTTTGATCGAGTTGATCCTGCCCAACCAAGAGAGTTCATGTTTGGACCAGGTTTTAAGATCATTTTCTAATTACTTATATAGTGGTAGGTAATTGTGTGTATAGAGAGTCTCAGTGCAAGCTGTCAGTGTAATGCCTAGGTACCTGATTGAGGAGTCATTCCATTCAAATTTGAACGATTGCTTCAGTAGTGAAACACTTGTGAGGGGGAGCGAGACATTAAGGGCCTGCGATTTTTCTTAATTAACTTTAAGACCTGATATCTTTGAAAAGTTATGCAGAACTTGGCAGATATTTGGCAGTGAAATTAGCGGTGATGTTACAAATAAAAGGATGTCATCTGCAAACAGACCACATTTATGAATCAGGTCTCCTCAGGATACCCCCTTAATGTTTGGATTTTGGCGAATGTCTATTGCTAAAGTTTCGATGGTGATAGCAAATATGAGTGGGGAAAGAGGGCACCCTTGCCTGGTGCCCCTTACTATATCTATTGGGTTAGAGTAATGTCCTTATAGGCGTATTAGTGCCTTAGGGTGAGAGTAGAGGGAATGTAGTATACCCGTGAAACGTTCCCCAAAGCCCCAGCATTCTATGAGGGCGAATATATATAACCAAGACACTGTATCAAAGGTCTTCTGGAGGTCTAAAGCTAGAAGAAGCCCCTGTTGTCTCGCTCCCCCTTCCCAGTTCGATTGGAGTTTTGAGACCACATCTATCACCCGTCTTATTTGGTCTGGGCGTTGCCTGCCTGGGATAAAGCCCACTTGATCTTTATGTATGTATTTATTGATAAAGGAAGCTAAACGGTTGGGCCAGTATTTTTGTCATAATTTTCACATCATTATTTATGAGGGAAATTGGGTGGTAGTTGTTAATTTCTTCAGAATTTTTATATTTTTATTAACCTCCTCCACTGTGAAGTCAGTTTCGAGTAAATTTTTATGTGTGGTGTCAAGGGTTGGGATGGGAAGGCCGTCTAGGTACCTATTGATTAAGTCTTCATCAAATTGGGTGGGTGAGCTGTATAGATTGAAATAGTCTTGGAAGGCATCCAGAATTTTGACTGGATTGGCTGTGGGGGGTTGGCTGGATATTCGGATCTTAGGTATAGTGTTAATCCTGACTTGGGGGGAGAGTTTTGCAGTGAGTAAAGTCCCCATCTTGTTTGCATGAAGATAAAATTTGTTACCACTCCAGCGGATTGCCTTCTCTACTTGTGTAGTAAGGATTAAGTTGAGATCTAATTTGGCTTTGTCTATCAGGGTAATGGGTACCTTGGAGGGATCTCGCTTATGACTAGCTTGTAGGGCTGCATACTCCTTTTCTAAATGCTCTATGTCGGCCCTACGTTCCTGTTTGATTTGTGTGGAGAGCTGAATAATTTTACCCCGGATATAGGCCTTGTGCGCAGCCCATAGCGTTTCAGCAGAAATTTCCTCAGTGTCATTAAGAGAAAAATAATCCTGGAGTGCCTTATTGATTACCTCCACCCTAGCCAGATTAGAAAGGATGGATTCATTAAGTCTCCATTGACCTCTTTTTCTACTCAGTGCACTAGTGCAGATAGATATGATTACCACCGAGTGGTCTGAAAGGGTTGTGTCTTTAATTTAAGCACTAAATATAACTGGGAGAAGGGGCATTGGGGTTAAAATATGGTCTATTCTGCCGTATTTATTGTGCGGGTGTGAGAAGTGTGTGAAATCCCATTTTTAATGATTTAGTTCCCTCCAGGTGTTGGCAAGGTTATGGGCCGATAGTATTCTGGCAATTTTGTGGATTTCTTTAGTTGAACGAGTCAACTGGGCCCTGGGGGGTTTAGAGCTTGGTCAAATGCTGCATTTGAGTCTCCCCAAAAATGATTGTTCCTGCTAGCATAGAGTTAAGTGTGTCCAGCATGGTTTTAAAAAAAGCAGCTTGACCCCTATTGGGAGCATAGTAGGATACTAGGGAATATAGGTGTCCTTCTATAGTGCCTTTTACTAAAAGGACTCTCCCCTCTGGGTCAATGTGCTCAAAATTCTTCTCAAATTTGCAATATTTTGAGAAAATAATAGCTATCCCCTTGGTTTTATTTTCTGCACTGGCTAGGTGAAATTGGGTGAAATGTGGGTGTATATATTTGGGACTATACTGTATAGGAAAGTGTGTCTCTTGGAGTAAGAGCACATCAATTTTGAGAGATTTGTAGTAGTCTAAAATTTTTCTCCTTTTAGTTGGGGAGTTTATACCCTGGACATTGTGGGAGGCTATTTTAAGGTAGGTCTGTGTGGTATCAGCCATGGAGTCTAATAGGGACGCACCCATTAAAGTCATCCCCATTCACCCTTAGTAGTCTTCTGTCTGGAATCATTTCAAGGGCTTCCTCCATCATGCAAGAGAGGTATATGATGTCCATCAATAATTTGGAAATTCAAGGTTCTGTAATATAAGGGGAAGTTAGGTAAGGCCCATCTGTATTTGATTTCTCTCTGAATCGGGATCAATAATAATGGTTTCAGTGCCCTCCTGCGCTGAATCATGGAGGGAGAGAGTTCCACAAATAGTTGGATTGGGTGGCCTTGGTATATCACTTGGGGGGAGGTTCTGGCCTGTTTCATAACCTCTTCCTTCACAGAAAAAAATGGGGCTTGGCAATGATGTCTCTGGGTTTTCCATCTTTCCTAGGGGGGTCCCAGGGCTCTGTGGGCCCTATCCAATTCCAGATGGTGCTGAGGGACATTAGGTAGCATGGTTCTGAACAATTCCTGGACTGCTGTTGGTACGTCCAGAACAGTTTTGGGGAGCCCCCTTATCCTGTACCTGTGGGACCTGTTCTCAAGGTCATCAATTCTGGAGATGGCAAAATCCAGTTGTTCCTGAACTGTATGTATGTTTCTTATTTTGATTTGATGCAGCCACCATTTCTTCCAGTTTGTGTTCAATTGAATCAATTCTCGCTCCCAGATTTTGAAAGTCAGCTTTCAGGTCCCCAGTAATTTTGGCTGCTGTTTGTGCTAGCCCTCTGTCTAGAAGATCTGAAAATTTCTGTAATAAGTCCGCCATCTGACATGCCTCTACTCTGGGGTAAGTTTCTGAGGTGACAGAAATAGTTTAAGCTGCAGTATTGTGCCCTAAGGAGGAGAGGTCATATTCAGACATTAAGTGGCCAGTTAGGGGTTCAGTGATGGCTGGAGCAGCAGTAAGTACCTGAGAGAGTCCTGCCTGGGGTTCTGAGGTGAAAGTTAGAGCCGCTGAGTGAACAGCCTGTCTATGTTCTGTGAGCCAGAGCGCACTGGAGGCTGGATGCTGTGCTGCGGTGACCATTTTGGATTTTTCGTCCGTTATTACCGGTTTGGATTGCGGCCATAAATGCCTTTTAACTGAGGATTTTTTCATATTTGGGTGTTCCCAGATTGTTCAGGGGTCAGCTGAGCCATTTTGGGGGCTATGGAGTGGCCGTACTGGATGCCATGGGCGCCGCTGTATTCGGCTGGAGCGGAGCTCTCAGCTCCGGTGCCCATTTTCGGAGCTCCGCACATGCTCACAGGAAAGGTAATTTTTAACCAGTTGCCGACCGCTGCACGCCGATGTACGTCGGCACAATGGCACGGGCAGGCATAAGGGCTTACCTGTAAGTCCCTGCCTGCCCGCGGGCGGGGGGTCTGATCGGACCCCCCCGGTGCCTGCAGCAGTCTGATTACCATCTGGAGTGATCCGAGGTGAGGGGGAGGCCACTGATTCATGGCCACCCCCTCACGATCGCTCCTGGCGAATGAGAATCTTCCTCTGCTGCTGTAATGTAAACAGCATCAGAGGAAGTGATGTCATCGCTCCTTGTGAAGCCTTTTCGTTCCGGCTTCCGAGGAGAGAAGACATCAAGTAAGTTTGCACCAACACAACACTTACAGTAGAACACTCTAGGCACACTTTTCACCCCCGATCACCCCCCTGTACCCCCTGTCACAGTGACACCAATAGCAGTTTTTTTTTTCTCTGATTATTGCATTGGTGTCATTTTGTGACAGTTATAAGTGGTAGGGCAGTTAGTGTTAGGCCCCTTTAGGTCTAGGGTACCCCCCTAACCCCCCCTAATAAAGTTTTAACCCCTTGATCACCCCCCGTCGCCAGTGTCACTAAGCGATCGTTTATCTGATCGCTGTATTAGTGTCACAGGTGACGCTAGTTAGGCAGGTAAGTATTTAGGTTCGCCGTCAGCGTTTTATAGCGTCAGGGACCCCCATATACTACCTAGTAAAGGTTTTAACCCCCTGAATGCCCCCTATTTAACCCTTTCACCAGTGATCACCGTATAACTGTTATGGGTGATGCTGGTTTGATACTTCGTTTTTTATACTGTCAGGGCACCCGCTGTCAAATACCTAATAAAGGTTTAACCCCCTAATCTCCTGGCGGGTGATATAAGTTAGGTTTTAGGGTCAGATAGGGTCTGCGTCACCCCAGGCAGCGTCAGGTTGGTGCCAGTACTGCCAACACCCACTCACGCAGCATACACCTCCCTTAGTGGTATAGTATCTGAATGGATCAATATCTGATCCAATCAGATCTATAAAAATGAAAAATGAAACCGCGCAATGGATATAGGTACAGATGGGATATAGAACTGCTTCCTCTACAGGTACAGTTCCACCTAAGTGGAGTGTACTTAAATAAAGTAAAACAAATTTAGGTATGGCGCTGTTCTAGTGGAGTGGATAATAAATGCTAAAACCACATTTGCAACTTGGCTCTTTCTCAAAGTGGCGATTTTCTATAAGTGGAACGCACTTCTGACTCTGCACTTCAGCGAAGGCACAAAGCGAAGGGACGCAAGATAAATACTTTGAAAAACAGCACACAGACATCAGGTGAACTTGTTTACTCCATTAGCTCTTTTTCCTTGTAACATGCTTTCTCTACCACTGCTTTTGACAACCCTGTCCTCCATCCTAAAACTATCTCTCCTTCACCCATCTTCTCCCCCTCACAGCATATATATATATATCACCCTCACTTCTGTCCTGTCCTTTTTACTGCGCCCACCAACTCCTGCTAATTCTAAATCCACACACACAAAATATCTCCAAGACCCAGGGCCATGTCCCCTCATATAAATCCCACTCCCATATTACCTCCCTCACCCTCTTGCTTCTCCTAACCTCTGGAGATATATCCCCAAACCCTGGGCCTCCATCATTTAACTGTACCCATCACCCTGCAGCCTCTGGCAGCAGCCGCAATCAACACAATTTAGTTCCCATTTCTATTCTTCCCAAGACCAGACCCCCTTTCTCTTGTGCCCTTTGGAACTCCCGCTCTGTCTGCAATAAACTCACCTCTCTCCATGACCTCTTTATTGCCAACTCATTTAACCTACTCGCTATTACCGAAACCTGGCTCCACGAATCCGACACTGCATCTTCTGCTGCCTTATCCCATGGTGGTCTTCTCTGGACTCACTCCCCCAGATGCAGCGGACGTAAGGGAGGAGGTGTCGGAATCCTTCTAGCCCCCCATAGCACCTTTCAGGTACTTCAGCCACCTCCCTCTCTGTCGCTCTCCTCTTTCGAAGCACACTGCATTCGTCTTTTCGCTCCAATTTCTCTAAGGATAGCTGTGATCTACAGGCCCCCTGGACCAGTATCAACCTTTCTTGAAGACTTCTCTGCCTGGCTACCCTACTTTCTTTCTTCTGAAATCCCCACAATCATTCTCGGGGACTTCAACATCCCTATTAATACTAACACTCCTTCCACTTCCAAACTTCTTAGCCTAACATCCTCCTTTGACCTAAAGCAGTGCATACATGCTCCAACTCACTCAGAAGGCAATATCCGTGACCTCGTGTTCTCTCACCTATGCACTCCATGCAACCTCTCTAACTATCCATTGCCTCTCTCTGATCACCACCTTATTAATTTCACTCTCTCCCTTTCCTTCACCTCCTCTCCCCTCAACCACCTTAAAGTTACCCGCAGAAACCTACGTAATCTCAACCCTTCTCTTCTCTACTCTGCTATCAACAACCTCTACGACAAAATCTCACCCCTATCCTGCACCAACCTAGCCACTTCTGTGTACAACACTTCACTTCTAGCCTCACTGAACTCACTGGCCCCCCTCACCACACACAGAACCAAGCCCAGACCCCTTCAACCTTGGCAAACAGATGATACTAGAAGTCTGAAAAAACGTAGTCGTGCTCTTGAACGCCTGTGGCGTAAGACTAAGTCCCAGAGAGATTTCAACCAATATAAATCTGCCCTCCAAAAAAACAATTCCAGCCTCCTCTCTGCCAAGCAGACCTATTTTACCACTCTCATTAGCAACTTATCATCCTGTCCCCGTCAACTCTTCTCCACCTTCAACTCTCTACTTCGTCCTCCACCGCCTCCACCCATCAACTCATTCACTGCCCAAGAGATCGCCAATCACTTCAAACAGAAGATTGATACTATTCGCATGGAGATCTCTACTGTGCCGACACCCTCCACACTTTACACTTCATGCCCACAGGCACAATCATTATTTCCCTCTTTCAACCCCACCACTACAGACGAAGTTGCTAAACTACTTGCTAATGTCCACCTTACCACCTGCCCTCTGGATCCTGTTCCCTCACAAATGCTACGTTCACCATCTGGCCCTATGCTACACTCTCTAACCCACATCTTCAATCTCTCCCTCTCTTCTGGCATCTTCCCTAACTCTCTAAAACATGCACTTGTCAGACCCATACTTAAAAAGCCCTCACTGGACCCATCCAATCTTCACAACCTACGCCCCATCTCCTTGCTCCCCTTCTTATCCAAACTCCTCGAACTTCAGGTCTACAACCGACTGAGCGTCCACCTCACTGACAATGGCCTTCTTGATCCCCTTCAGTCTGGATTTCGTCCTCAACACTCCACAGAAACTGCTCTCCTAAAACTAACAAACGATCTACTAACGGCCAAAACCAATCGACACTATCCTGTACTCCTGCTCCTGGACCTCTCTGCTGCCTTTAATACGGTTGACCACCCCCTCCTCCTCAAAAAACTACACGCCTTTGGTCTCCGTGACTGTACACTTCGCTGGTTCTCTTCCTACGTATCCAACCGCACCTTTAGCGTTTCTTATAACTCCACTTCCTCCTCTCCCCTTCCTTTCTCTGTTGGCATCCCTCAGGGTTCTGTTCTTGGACCTCTACTATTTTCAATCTACACCTCCTCCCTGGGTCAACTGATAGCCTCCCATGGCTTCCAATACCACCTCTACGCTGACGACACCCAAATCTATTTCTCTACCCCTCAGCTCACTCCCTCTGTCTCCTCACGTATCACCAATTTACTCTCAGATATATCAGTCTGGATGTCACACCACTTCCTCAAACTCAATCTAACCAAAACCGAACTTATAATTTTTCCTCCCCCATATGCCTCTTCCCCTGATCTCTCCTTCAAAATCGATGGCACAACTATAAGCCCATCCCCACATGCCAAGGTTCTAGGTGTAGTCCTAGACTCTGAACTCTCCTTCAAGCAACACATCCAATCACTGTCCAAATCCTGCCGCCTCAACCTCCACAACATCTCCAAAATATGCCCCTTTCTAACCAATGACACAACAAAGCTCTTAATTCACTCGCTGGTCATCTCTCGCCTCAACTACTGCAACTCCCTTCTCATTGGCTTACCTCTACATAGTCTATCACCTCTACAATCCATTATGAATGCCGCTGCTAGACTCATCCACCTTACCAATCGCTCTGTGTCTGCCACTCCTCTCTGTCAATCCCTCCACTGGCTTCCGCTTGTCCAAAGAATTAAATTCAAAATTCTAACAACTACGTACAAAGCCATCCACAATCTAGCCCCCAGCTACATCACTAGCTTAGTCTCTAAATACCAACCTACTCGCTCTCTTCGCTCCTCTCAAGACCTCCTGCTCTCTAGCTCCCTTGTCACCTCTTCCCATGCTCGCCTCCAGGCCTTTTCCAAAGCCTCTCCAATCCTATGGAATGCCCTACCCCAATCTGTCCGCTTATCTCCTACTTTATTAGCTTTCAGACGATCCCTGAAAACCCTTCTCTTCAGAGAAGCCTATCCTACCCACACCTAACAACTGTATTTTCATTTTTTCCATCAGCTCATCCCCCACAGTTATTACCTTTTGTTTCCACTTGACCCTCCCTTCTAGATTGTAAGCTCTAACGAGCAGGGCCCTCTGATTCCTCCTGTATTGATTTGTATTATAAGTGTACTGTCTGCCCCCATGTTGTAAAGCGCTGCGCAAACTGTTGGCGCTATAAAAATCCTGTATAATAATAATAATAATAATAAAACCACTATATTGCACCTTGTGTGGTTTTCCAAACTAGATGTGAAAAGCTCGAGGGTTTGAAATATATATTTTTTAAATTGGTAGCAGATGCCTTGGGCCTTGTGTGTGTACACATTTGCCACGATGTGGTACTATAAGCTTGTAGTATCCAATAACAATGTAAGATTAATTTCAAACAAAAATTGGGTGAGTAAATGAAAAAAGGAGGAACAAACTGAAAAAATGTGTGTGTTGTAACCCCTGGCAACTAATTGACAGTGGATTGTGAATGTGTCTGGATGGTGTTACAACCTCTGGCGGCTATTTAACAATATGGTTTCAGTAGCCAGAGGGAATATTCCAATGTGTTATATTGTCTAAAAATAGTGTTTCATATGTGAATTACCCCTGTGGAAGTCAACCAGACTTTAAATTTATGCTATTTCCCAGTTTTGTAATGGGGTTACATATAAAAATATGACCGATATAATATTATATAATATAATAATTAGCAACAATAAGCTAATTGACAAAGTGACTTGTGCTCAAAACAAAAACAATAAAAAACAGTGCTTGCTGGAAAAACAATATTGTTGTTAAAGGTCTTCTTATATGGCAAAGTGATTATGTGCTCAGAAAGAACCAGCCCTTATAAAAAGACAATATTGTTTAAAAGGATCTTCTTGTTCAAGTGCTGGCTTGGTGATGGTTCTTCTTAATTGTGCTCCTAATGTACATACGCTCACCGAATAGCTCACCCCTACAGGGGTATTGCGCAGTCACAGTATTTTCCACTGTGTAGCAACTCTTGGCAGCTCTGGTTCGTACTTTAATGTTGTCTAGTGACTTTACATGTATTCCGCTTCGAGGTATACTCTATCTAACGCTTCCTGGAATATCTTATATTTAACTATCAAATTATGGACTAGGTTTATAACAACATACTTTCTCGTAATCCAATTGGTTCCGCATAATTGAAATTAATCTTACATTGTTACTGGATACTACAAGCTTATAGTACCACATCGTGGCAAATGTGTACACACACACAAGGCCCAAGGCATCTGCTACCAATTTAAAAAATATATATTTCAAACCCTCCAGCTTTTCACATCTAATTTAGAAAACCACATAAGGTGCAATATAGTGGTTTTATCATTTATTATCCACTCCACTAGAACAGCGCCACACCTACATTTGTTTTACTTTATTCCGATCAGATCTATACTAGCGTTGCCAGCAGTTTAGGGTTTCCAAAAATGCAGTGTTAGTGGGATCAGCCCAGATACCTGCTAGCACCTGCGTTTTGCCCCTCCGCTGAGCCCAGCCCACCCAAGTGCAGTATCGATCAATCACTGTCACTTACAAAACACTAAACACATATAACTGCAGCGTTTGCAGAGTCAGGCCTGATCCCTGCGATCGCTAACAGTTTTTTGGTAGCGTTTAGATACAGTCTCTAACAGTCAGGAGCTTTTTTGCCTGTGAGTCTCACTAGTGTACCACTAAATTTAGAGCCCAAAATGGCAAATCGAAGGTACATTAGTGAAGAGGCCTACACGTTTCTGAGCATGATAGATGGTGAAGAGGAAGTCACTCATCTGTCAGATTCAGGCTCAGAATACGAACCTGTAGACAGCAGCGGCTCCATGACAGATAGCTCTGACGACGGAGTTGTGGTCCCTGCCAAGGTCAGGCGTACCAGACCCCAATCTTCTTCTTCTGCTGTTGAGGTGCAAGAACCGCAGGGCTCTTGTATGGAGCAGAGAAGTACTAGCGCTGCTATTCATTCTGGTGAACTGGCAAGCACCAGCGGCCTAGTACACCCTGGTCGTACATTCAGCACTGCAGTAACACTTGGTGACGTGGCGAGTCCCATAAGTGCAGTTCAAGCTGGCAAGGTGGCAAGCACAAGTAGTGTCCCACTGGCACCAAGAAGACCAACACAGGCCCGTCGTGACCATAGTGCCCTTCCTGCTGCATTCGCCAATCCTAATTGGGAACCCACCACTTCTGCAGCACCCGTACTTTCCCCATTCACTGGCAAACCCGGCATTCATGTGGAAACAGTTGATTTTACGTCACTTGATTTTTATTTGCTGTTTTTCACTGAAGATCTCTATAGATCTATTGTGGACCAAAGCAATTTGTACGCTGGTCAACACATTGCCACTATTCCCCAGTCTTCCCTTGCCAGAGATTGGAAACCAATTACGGTTTACGAATTTAAGATCTTTCTGGGTCTATCCCTCCTCATGGGCATAATGAAAAGAGAAGGGGCGAGAGGCTAACCTAAGTCATTGAAGCAGTGCCACATCCAATATACAAGATAAATATAAAAGAGGGGTTCCCCTAGGCAGACTTTAAGGGCACTGGTATTTAACTTAGATAGAAGTATGTCAAAGTGTACAACAGTATAATAGTAAAAAACAAGTTTTATTAAGAAACAACATTAAAAACAGTACAACGAAACATAGACATATCTGGGTAGTTCATTTGTATCATCATACAAAATGAATATACGAAAAAAATCGTAAGATAACTAAATGAAAAAGGGGGGGAAAAAAATAATAATAACTCTTCTCACACCCAACGCGTTTCGGGATATAGTATAGTCCTTCTTCAGGGTGCAGAGAAGGAGAAGAGAGGGGTTTATCTAAGGTATAATTAAGACATGTAGTTAGTGAATTTGCCATAACATCTGAGAGCATAGTGCTGTATATTTAAAATGGTATAATTCTAACACTTACATAATATAAAGTGATAAAGTAGTTATTTATAATGTTTTGTTGGATCACATTTAAAAGCTTAGAATCAACATAGCACTGGGTATTGATACTGGTAAGCTTGCTGTCTAGCGACAAATGTGGGCATCAGAGAAATCAGTGAATATTTACCACAAGGTACTGTTCTTAAAATGAAGGAGGCTCCCCCTGGGGGCATTCCAGGGCAAGATGTTGGCCGGAGCAATATACTGGGGCAAATGGTGTCCCTGGATGTAAAAAAGTATATCAAGAGTAGGGATGAGCCGAACACCCCCGGTTCGGTTCGCACCAGAACCTGCGAACGGACCGAAAATTTGCACGAACGTTAGAACCCCATTGACGTCTATGGGACTCGAACGTTCGAAATCAAAAGTGCTAATTTTAAAGGCTAATTTGCATGGTATTGTCCTAAAAAGGGTTTGGGGACCCGGGTCCTGCCCAGGGGACATGTATCAATGCAAAAAAAACTTTTAAAAACGGCCCTTTTTTGGGAGCAGTGATTTTAACCACTTCTCGCCCGCCCTATAGCATATTGACGTCCGGGAAGTGGTTCTGTTATCCTGATTGGGCATCATATGACGTCCAGCAGGATAACATGCCGCAGCGCCCCCGGGGGGCACGCATCGCGGCTCTCCTGGCAGGGGGGGTCTGCGCTGATTGTTTATCAGCGCAGCCCCCCCTCAGATCACCACACTGGACCACCAGGGATGCCACTAGGACCACCCAGGAAGGGACAACGTGGATGGCCAGGTATGTACCCCATGGCCATCCACATGTGCCCAATCTGTGCCAATCAGTGCCCACAAATGGGCACTGATTGGCACTATTATGTCAATGATCTGCCCAGCAATGCCCAGATCTGCCCAGCAATGCTTTATCAGTGCCACCTGTCATTGCCCATCTGTGCCACCTGTCATTGCCCATCGGTGCCACCTGTCAGTGCCCATCTGTGCCCATCAGTGCCCACCTATCAGTGCCCATCAGTGCCACACATCAGTGCCACACATAAGTACCCATCAGTGCCACCCATATATACCAATCAATGCCACCTACGAGTGCCAATCAGTGCCGCCTATGTGTGCCCATCTGTGCCACCTATGAGTGCCCATCAGTGCCACATACCAGTGCCACCTATCAGTGCCCATCAGTGCCACCTATCAGCGCCAATCAGTGCCGCCTATCAGTGCCCATCATCAGTGCCCATTAGTGCCACCTCATCAGTGCCACCTCATTGGTGCCACCTCATCTGTGCCCATCAGTGCTGCCGTGTCAGTGCCCATCAGTGCAGCCATATCAGTGCCCATTATTGACGGAGAAAGCGTTCTTATTTACAAAAAAATTTTACAGAAACAAAGAAAAACTTGTTTTTTTTCGAAATTTTCGGTCTTTTTTTATTTGTTGCGCAAAAAATAAAAACCGCAGAGGTGATAAAATACCACCAAAAGAAAGCTCTATTTGTGGGAAAAAAATGAAAATGAAATGAAAATTTGTTTGGGTACAGTGTAGCATGATCGCGCAATTGTCATTCAAATTGCAACAGCGCTGAAAGGTGGAAATTGGGCTGGGCGGGAAGGTGTCTAAGTGCCTGGTATTGAAGTGGTTAATGATGCTTAAAGTAAAAAAAAAGTTAAATATTCCTTTAAATATCGTACCTGGGGTGTGTCTATAGTATGCCTGTAAAGTGGCGTGTGTTTCCCGTGCTTAGAACAGTCCCTGCACAAAATGTCATTTTTAAAGGAAAAAAAGTCATTTAAAACTGCTTGCGGCTTTAATGTAATGTCGGGTCCTGGCAATATGGATGAAAATCAGTGAGACAAACGGCATGGGTACCCCCAGTCCATTGCCAGGCCCTTTGGGTCTTGTATGGATATTAAGGGGAACCCCGCACCCAAATTAAAATAAGGAAAGGTGTGGGGCCACCAGGCCCTATATACTCTGAACAGCAGTATACAGGCGATGACAAGACAGGGACTGTAGGTTTGTTGTTAAGTAGAATTTGTTTGTAATTTTGAACGGGTACATTTTTAACGTGTTTAGCTCCAGCCAAAAAATCTTTTTTAAGCTTTTTGGAAAACATAGGGAAGGGTTATCACCCCTGTGACATTTGTTTTGCTGTCTGTCCTCCTATTCAGAAGATTTCACCTCCCAATTGTCCCAATGACAAATGTTTTTTCAAAATTAGGGTTTTTTTGTGGAACAAGGATTGGAAAGCATCAGTGGAAAGGAGAAATGTTTTTCCCATATTAACTCTTACAGGAGAGAATTTCCCTTCCTAGTGGTAGATTTCATCTCACTTCCTGTTGTCTCCTTCCGTTTGCAAGTAGGAGTCGTTTGTAAGTTAGATGTTTGAAAGTAGGGGCCTGCCCTATATACTCAGCAGAAATTTGGGCCTTAGGTGTTGCTGTAAGCCCTCACAGGGCCCTGCTGTGAAATATTAGATCAAGAATTGTAATTACATGCCCCTGTTGAACAGGGGCAGAAAAATTGGGCCTTTGGTGGTGGTGGTGGTGCTGGTGCCACAACACTGTAAGTCCTCACTCGCTCTTGGTGGGCGCAGAAATGGGCCCTGCTGTGAAATATTAGATCAAGAATTGTAATTACATGCCCCTGTTGAACAAGGGCAGAAAAATTGGGCCTTTGGTGGTGGTGGTGGTGCTGGTGCCACAACACCCTAAGTCCTCACTCGCTCTTGGTGGGTGCAGAAATGGGCCCTGCTGTGAAATATTAGATCAAGAATTGTAATTACATGCCCCTGTTGAACAGGGGCTGAAAAATTAGGCCTTAGGCACTGGTGCTGGTGCCACAACACTGCAACCCCTCACAGACACTCTAGTTGGAATGCAGGAACGAGCCCTGCTGCAAAGTATTGCATCAAAAATTGTAATTACACGCCCCTGTTAAACAGGGGCTGAAAAATTGGACCTTAGGCACTGGTGCCACAACACTGCAACCCCTCACAGACACTCTAGTTGGAACGCAGGAACGAGTCCTGCTGCAAAGTATTGCATCAAAAAATGTAATTACACGCCCCTGTTAAACAGGGGCTGAAAAATTGGACCTTAGGCACTGGTGCTGGTGCCACAACACTGCAACCCCTCACAGACACTCTAGTTGGAACGCAGGAACGAGTCCTGCTGCAAAATATTGCATCAAAAATTGTAATTACACGCCCCTGTTAAACAGGGGCTGAAAAATTGTGCCTTAGGCACTGGTGGTGGCGCCCAGAACCAAAAATGTTCTTACAAGCTATCAGCGTGATGATTGAGGAGGAAGAGGATAATTACTCAGGGATAGTCACTCAGCATCAGCATAGGCAGTCTTTGAAGGGATCTGAGATTTCAAAAAAAATTATTCGGTTACATCAGCATCAGGTGCTTGGTAGCTGGTGGTGATCCAAGACTGATTCATTTTTATGAAGGTCAGTCGATCGACCGAGTCGGTGGACAGACGCACCCTGTGATCGGTTACCACGCCTCCAGCAGCACTGAATGTGCGTTCCGAAAGAACGCTGGATGCAGGACAGGCCAGTAGCTCAATTGCATACTGTGCAAGCTCTGGCCAGTGATCCATCCTCAAGACCCAGTAACCCATAGGATTTTCAGTGGGAAGGGTGTCCAAGTCTGATCTTGCCCCTAGGTATTCCTGCACCATGTAAAACAGACGCTGGCGATGGTTGCTGGAACCGATCATACCTTGGGGCTGTGGACCAAAAAATTGTCTGAACGCATCGGTCAGACGGCCACCTTCTCCACCGCTCCTTCTTTGACTGACCGAAGCCTCAGCAACACGTTGTCCAGAAACAGGAGTTTGTAACCTCCCAGTCTCTGGGAACGCGTTGCACAGACCTTTCTGCAAGGCCTCCCGAAGATGTTTCATCCTCTGCTCCCTCTGCGATGGCAAGATAAGGTCCGCAACCTTACCCTTGTAACGTGGATGAAGGAGGGTTGCCAGCCAATATTGGTCCTTCTCCTTGATACCACAAATACGAGGATCCTTACGCAGGCTTTGCAGGATCAGGGAGGCCATGCAGCGTAGGTTTGCTGAGGCATTCAGGCCGGAGTCCTCTGGGTCACTAAGGACGACATGGTCCGCAGCCACCTCCTCCCAGCCACGTACAAGTCCATGTGTTTCTTGGGACTGATCCCTTAAAGACTGCTGCTGATGCTGAGTGCCAGGCTCCACCTCCATACTGACACAATCTTCCTCCTCCTCCTCCTCCTCGTCCTCTTCCTGTGTGATCGGCGGGCATGCAGGAACACTGTCTGGATAAAGGGGGCCTTGAGAGCTAAGGAAGTCCTCCTCTTCCTGCCTCTGTTCTGCCTCAAGTGCCCTGTCCATTATTCCACGCAGCGTGTGCTCCAACAGGTGGACAAGGGGGACAGTGTCACTGATGCATGCACTGTCACTGCTCACCATCCTCGTGGCCTCCTCAAATGGTGACAGGACAGTGCATGCATCCCTGATCATGGCCCACTGGCGTGGGGAAAAAAAACAAGCTCCCCTGACCCTGTCCTGGTGCCATAGTCGCACAGGTACTCATTGATGGCCCTCTGCTGCGTGTGCAGCCGCTACAGCATGGCCAACGTTGAATTCCACCTGGTGGGCATGTCACAGATTAGGCGGTTCTTGGGCAGGTTAAACTCCTTTTGGAGGTCCGTCAGCCAAGCACTGGCATTATATGACCGTCGGAAATGCACACAGACTTTCCTGGCCTGCCTCAGGACATCCTGTAAGCCTGGGTACCTGCCCAAGAACCGCTGCACCACCAAGTTAAGGACGTGAGCCAAACAGGGCACATGGGTCATTTGTCCCTGTCGGAGGGCAGAGAGGAGGTTGGTGCCATTGTCGCAAACCACCATTCCTGCCTTACGTTGGCGTGGCGTCAACCACCTCTGAACCTACCCCTGCAGAGCTGACAGAACCTCTGCCCCAGTGTGGCTTCTGTCCCCCAAGCACACCAGCTCAAGCACCGCATGGCATCTTTCGGCCTGCGTACCTTGAGCCCCTTGAACGGCTACGGAGCACCGCTGGTTCCGAGGACAAAGCACAGGAAGAGGCCATGGAGGAAGAAGAAGAGGGGGTGGAGGAGAGAGGTGTGTCACAATCATTAGCATTTTGGAGGCGTGGTGGCGGAACAACCTCCAACACTACTGCACCTTGTCCTGCATCCTTCCCAGCTGCCAGCAGAGTCACCCAATGCGCCGTGAAACTTAGGTAACATCCCTGTCCATGCCTGCTGGACCATGAGTCAGCAGTAATATGCACCTTACCGCTGACCGCCCTGTCCAGCGAGGCATGGACATTGCCTTCCACATGCCGGTAGAGAGCTGGAATCACCTTCCGTGAGAAAAAGTGGCGTTTGGGTACCTGCCACTGAGGAACTGCACATTCCACAAACTCACGGAAGGGGGTAGAGTCTACCAACTGAAAAGGGAGCAGTTGAAGTGCTAGCAATTTTGCCAAGCTAGCATTCAACCGCTGGGCATGTGGATGGCTGGGAGCAAACTTCTTTCGGCGGTGCAGCAGCTGGGGCAGGGAAATTTGCCTGGTACAATCTGACGTCGGTGTACCAAAAGCAGATTGCCCACAAGTACTTGGCTGTGACACACCTAATTCTACACCTTCATTCCTCTCAGTGCAGGTCTCAGAGAGGACTGAAGGTCTAGTGGGGTTGGAAATCTCAGCTGATGAGGAGCAAGGAGAGGTCCTCTTTGTTCTTTGGTGTGGGTCTTTTAGATACGCTTGCCAACGAACTGCATGGCAGGTCAACATATGTCTGGTCAAGCATGTGGTACCCAAGCGGGAGATGTTTTGGCCACGCGAGATACGCTTGAGACATATGTTGCAAATAGCAGCGGTGCGATCTGATGCACTCGTCTCAAAAAAGGCCCACACCAATGAACTTTTTGAATAACGCGCAGAGACTGCAGCGCCCTGCACATGTGGAGCTTTGGGGTGTGATGCAGTCAATGTGCTGCCCTTAGGCTGGCCCCTGGAGGGCAACCTGCCTCGTTGGTGATGTGCCGCCTCCTCCTCCTCCTCCTCCTCTCTCCTATCAGGCACCCACGTTGAGTCAATGACCTCATCATCCCCTCCCTCTTCATCACTGGAGCAAACCTGGCAGTATGCTGCAGCAGGGGGAGCATGACTGCCAGATTGCTGTCCTTCTTGGGCACCCCCTTTGTCCGTGCTCATGTTACTGCCTTCATCGAGCTCAGTATCATCATCAGAGCCTTCCAAATGCTGGGCATCCTCCTGGAGCATGTACCCAACACTGTGGTCAAACAGTTCGAGGGACTCCTCAGGAGGACATGGTGGGGCTAGGGAAGGAGTCACTGATGACATTGAGCCGAGGGAAGAGGCCGCTGCTTTGCCAGACAAAGTACCCTGGGCATGGGTGAGAGAGGATGAGGAGGATGAGGACGGCTTGGTCATCCACTCGACCAAGTCTTCTGCATGTTGCGGCTCAACACGGCCAGCTGCCGAAAAAAAGACCAAGCGTGTCCCATGGCCACGTGCTGATGAGGATGCACCGTCTCCACGACCAGCACTAGACACAGAGCCTGCTTGCCCTCTCTTATTGGCTTGTGACTGTCTGCCTCTCCTTCTTGGCCTTCCAGACATACTAATGGCCTGTAGCTGCACTAAGCTGGTATATATATATATATATATATATATATATATATATATATATATATACATATATATATATATATATATATATATATATGTGTGTACTGATACTGCAGCTAGCAAAATCAACTGCCTGCCTGTAGTATGAGAACACCACCAACCTTCTACAGGTAGCTTTAGCTGAAAAACAAAAAAACTGTGCTTGGAGAATAAGGTAAAGCTGCGGTTATAAGTGAGGTACACCAAAACAGAAAAGAAAATATAAAAAACCGCGCTAAAAAATGATAATCAAAATAGTCAAAAGTGGTAAAAGTCTTATTTAGAGGAATGTCCAATCAACACACAGTGAATAACGTGAATGTTCATAAGTTGTTAAGTGGAAGCTCAAAATTTGAAGCAAATCTTGTGTGGTGAACTGCTTACCAGAAAGTAAGCCAAACGAGCGAGTGGCTTAAAACCCAGCCTGGGCCTTTAAAGAAAGCGATCAAATGAAACAAGATGGATCACACTCGTCCCATGTATTCGGATCCACAAGGATTACCCAAAAAAATTATTTAAAAAACATAGCGTAATACTGACAAAAATGGTGAAAAAAATATATATAATAAAAATAAAATGTGCACCACTCACCACAAACAAAATCATAAATAATCATAAAAAATCCAGTGTTGTGAACACATAAAGGATCATTGGGTGGGTGACATGCAATCATGCAATAAAGTGTATGATTCCCTTTAGAAAGTGATGTATAGACTTTACAGAGAATGTGCTTACCAGATATTAAAACCAAGTGAGCATATATTATCTAAAGGTTGAAAAAGAAGGTGCAGCGAGCCACATGAAAAACCTGCTTACCAGATATTACAACCAAGTGAGCTTATAGTCATCCATCAGATGGAGGGTATGAAAAAGAAGGTCTAACAAGCCACACAGAAATCCTCATAAAATTCCTGCTTACCAGATGTCATATAAGATGGGCAGATAATCACAGACACAGATCAAAATCCCTGGCTGGAACAGCGTGCCTCCGTTCTGATATCCTAGCCCCGAGCTTGAAGCATCCCTGTAGCATTGTTGACTTAAAATAATGAACTGCAAGAGATCTTAATGTGATCAGTAATCTTTCAGCAGGCAGGATACTTGTTCTGTAGCACGTGTTCTGACGCTCCAAGCGAGGGGATGTTAATCCAAGTAATTCGTCATAACCCAGCAGGTTCACAATCCAGCAATGGATCCTCACACAGCAGGCCGCTGTGTCTCTCTCTCTCTCTAAGAGAGAGAGAGAGAGACACAGCGGCCTGCTGTGTGAGGATCCATTGCTGGATTGTGAACCTGCTGGGTTATGACGAATTACTTGGATTAATATCCCCTCGCTTGGAGCGTCAGAACACGTGCTACAGAACAAGTATCCAGCCTGCTGAAAGATTACTGATCACATTAAGATCTCTTGCAGTTCATTATTTTAAGTCAACAATGCTACAGGGATGCTTCAAGCTCGGGGCTAGGATGTCAGAATGGAGGCACGCTGTTCCAGCCAGGGATTTTGATCTGTGTCTGTGATTATCTGCCCATCTTATATGACATCTGGTAAGCAGGAATTTTATGAGGATTTCTGTGTGGCTTGTTAGACCTTCTTTTTCATACCCTCCATCTGATGGATGACTATAAGCTCACTTGGTTGTAATATCTGGTAAGCAGGTTTTTCATGTGGCTCGCTGCACCTTCTTTTTCAACCTTTGGATAATATATGCTCACTTGGTTTTAATATCTGGTAAGCAGATTCTCTGTAAAGTCTATACATCACTTTCTAAAGGGAATCATACACTTTATTGCATGATTGCATGTCACCCACCCAATGATCCTTTATGTGTTCACAACACTGGATTTTTTATGATTATTTATGATTTTGTTTGTGGTGAGTGGTGCACATTTTATTTTTATTATATATGTTTTTTTCACCATTTTTGTCAGTATTACGCTATG
Source organism: Lithobates septentrionalis (assembly GCA_037952835.1). Classification (NCBI taxonomy): domain Eukaryota; kingdom Metazoa; phylum Chordata; class Amphibia; order Anura; family Ranidae; genus Lithobates; species Lithobates septentrionalis. Next base: position 556,607 of record JBBDGP010000948.1, on the reverse strand, counting down.
TTTTTTAAATAATTTTTTTGGGTAATCCTTGTGGATCCGAATACACGGGACGAGTGTGATCCATCCTGTTTCATTTGATCGCTTTCTTTAAAGGCCCAGGCTGGGTTTTAAGCCACTCGCTCGTTTGGCTTACTTTCTGGTAAGCAGTTCACCACACAAGATTTGCTTCAAATTTTGAGCTTCCACTTAACAACTTATGAACATTCATGTTATTCACTGTGTGTTGATTGGACATTCCTCTAAATAAGACTTTTACCACTTTTGACTATTTTGATTATCATTTTTTAGCGCGTTTTTTTATATTTTCTTTTCAGCTTTAGCTGAACACTGTGAGGTGGACGCACCCCAATAACTTGTAGGTTTAGCTGAACACTGTGAGCAGGACGCACTGCACAAACTGTAAATAGTCTAGCTGCCTGACTGTGGTACTAATAGGATCAAAAGAACACCAGTAATTTTCTTCAGGTAGCTGTATTTACTGTAACAAGACAAGCCTGCCTGTCAGTAAGAAGATAACAGGAACGGATCTAGCTGAACACTGTGAGCAGGACGCACCCCACTAGCTTGTAGGTTTAGCTGAACACTGTGAGGTGGACGCACCCCACTAACTTGTAGGTTTAGCTGAGCACTGTGAGCAGGATGCACCCCACTAACTTGTAGGTTTAGCAGAACACTGTGAGCAGGACACACTGCACTAACTGTAAATAGTCTAGCTGCCTGACTGTGGTACTAATAGGATCAAAAGAACACCAGTAATTTTCTTCAGGTAGCTGTAAATACTGTAACAAGACAAGCCTGCCTGTCAGTAGGAAGATAACAGAACGGATCTAGCTGAACACTGTGAGCAGGACGCACTGCACTAACTGTAAATAGTCTAGCTGCCTGACTGTGGTACTAATAGGATCAAAAGAACACCAGTAATTTTCTTCAGGTAGCTGTAAATACTGTAACAAGACAAGCCTGCCTGTCAGTAAGAAGATAACAGGAACGGATCTAGCTGAACACTGTGAGCAGGACGCACTGCACTAACTGTAAATAGTCTAGCTGCCTGACTGTGGTACTAATAGGATCAAAAGAACACCAGCAATTTTCTTCAGGTAGCTGTATTTACTGTAACAAGACAAGCCTGCCTGTCAGTAAGAAGATAACAGGAACGGATCTAGCTGAACACTGTGAGCAGGATGCACTGCACTAACTGTAAATAGTCTAGCTGCCTGACCGTGGTACTAATAGGATCAAAAGAACACCAGTAATTTTCTTCAGGTAGCTGTAAATACTGTAACAAGACAAGCCTGCCTGTCAGTAGGAAGATAACAGAATGGATCTAGCTGAACACTGTGAGCAGGACGCACTGCACTAACTGTAAATAGTCTAGCTGCCTGACTGTGGTACTAATAGGATCAAAAGAACACCAGTAATTTTCTTCAGGTAGCTGTAAATACTGTAACAAGACAAGCCTGCCTGTCAGTAGGAAGATAACAGGAACGGATCTAGCTGAACACTGTGAGCAGGACGCACTGCACTAACTGTAAATAGTCTAGCTGCCTGACTGTGGTACTAATAGGATCAAAAGAACACCAGTAATTTTCTTCAGGTAGCTGTAAATACTGTAACAAGACAAGCCTGTCTGTCAGTAGGAAGATAATAGGAACGGATCTAGCTGAACACTGTGAGCAGGACGCACTGCACTAACTGTAAATAGTCTAGCTGCCTGACTGTGGTACTAATAGGATCAAAAGAACACCAGTAATTTTCTTCAGGTAGTTGTAAATACTGTAACAAGACAAGCCTGCCTGTCAGTAGGAAGATAACAGGAACGGATCTAGCTAAACTGAATACAGTGTGTATATATATATATGCAACACCCGGGATGCATATATATACACAATATACTGTAAGTGCAGCTAACTGACTGACTGTCCTGCCTAATCTAGCTAACTCAAATGAAATGACACTGTCTGTCTCTCTCTCTATCTCTCAGCACACCGGAACACACTGCACAGGGCCGCCGTGCAGGCGGCCTTATATAGTGTGGGGCGTGTACTAAATCCCCTGAGCCATAATTGGCCAAAGCCTCCTTGGCTTTGGCCAATTACGGCTCTCTGTTCAGGCGGCGCTGTGATTGGCCAAGCATGCGGGTCATAGTGCATGCTTGGCCAATCATCAGCCAGCAATGCACTGCGATGCCGGAGTAAACTATGGGCCGTGACGCGCCACACGAATTTGGCGCGAACGGCCCATATCGTTTGCAATTCAGCGAACGACCGAACAGCCGATGTTCGAGTCGAACATGGGTTCGACTCAAACATGAAGCTCATCCCTACTCCTCATCACTGGAGCAAACCTGGCAGTATGCTGCAGCAGGGGGAGCATGACTGCCAGATTGCTGTCCTTCTTGGGCACCCCCTCTGTCCGTGCTCATGTTACTGCCTTCATCGAGCTCAGTATCATCATCAGAGCCTTCCAAACGCTGGGCATCCTCCTGGAGCATGTACCCAACACTGTGGTCAAACAGTTCGAGGGACTCCTCAGGAGGACATGGTGGGGCTAGGGAAGGAGTCACTGATGACATTGAGCCGAGGGAAGAGGGCGCTGCTTTGTCAGACAAAGTACCCTGAGCATGGGTGAGAGAGGATGAGGAGGATGAGGACGGCTTGGTCATCCACTCGACCAAGTCTTCCGCATGTTGCGGCTCAACACGGCCAGCTGCCGAAAAAAAGGCCAAGCGTGTCCCACGGCCACGTGCTGATGAGGATGCACCGTCTCCATGACCAGCACTAGACACAGAGCCTGCTTGCCCTCTTTTATTGACTTGTGACTGTCTGCCTCTCCTTCTTGGCCTTCCAGACATACTAATGGCCTGTAGCTGCACTAAGCTGGGATATATATATATATATATATATATATATATATATATATATATATATATATACTGATACTGCAGCTAGCAAAATCAACTGCCTGCCTGTAGTATGAGAACACCACCTACCTTCTACAGGTAGCTTTAGCTGAACACTGTGCAGAGCTCGCAAAAAACTAACTTGTAGCTTTTTTAGCTGCCTGCGGTAGTGATAGGATCAGGAAAACACCACCAACCTTCTACAGGTAGCTTTAGGTGAACACTGTGCAGAGCTCGCCAAAAAATAACTTGCAGCTTATTTAGCTGCCTGCGGTAGTGATAGGATCAGGAAAAGACCACCAACCTTCTACAGATAGCTTTAGCTGAACACTGTGCAGAGCTCGAAAAAAAATAACTTGCAGCTTATTTAGCTGCCTGCGGTAGTGATAGGATCAGAAAAACACCACCAACCTTCTACAGGTAGCTTTAGCTGAACACTGTGCAGAGCTCGCAAAAAAATAACTTGTAGGTTTAGCTGAACACTGTGAGGAGGATGCACCACACTAACTTGTAGTTTTAGCTGAACACTGTGCAGAGCTCGCAAAAAAATAACTTGTAGGTTTAGCTGAACACTGTGAGGAGGACGCACCACACTAACTTGTAGTTTTAGCTGAACACTGTGAGCAGGACAAACTGCACTAACTTGTAGCTTTAGATGAACACTATGCAGAGGTCTCACTACACTAACTTGTAGTTTTAGCTGAACACTGTGAGCAGGACGCACTACACTAACTTGTAGCTTTAGATGAACACTGTGCAGAGCTCGCAAAAAAATAACTTGTAGGTTTAGCTGAACACTGTGAGGAGGACGCACCACACTAACTTGTAATTTTAGCTGAACACTGTGAGCAGGACGAACTACACTAACTTGTAGCTTTAGATGAACACTGTGCAGAGGTCTCACTACACTAACTTGTACCTTTAGATGAACACTGTGCAGAGCTCGCAAAAAAATAACTTGTAGGTTTAGCTGAACACTGTGAGGAGGACGCACCACACTAACTTGTAGTTTTAGCTGAACACTGTGAGCAGGACGCACTACACTAACTTGTAGCTTTAGATGAACACTGTGCAGAGCTCGCAAAAAAATAACTTGTAGCTTTAGATGAACACTGTGCAGAGGTCTCACTACACTAACTTGTAGTTTTAGCTTAACACTGTGAGCAGGACGCACTACACTAACTTGTAGCTTTAGATGAACACTGTGCAGAGGTCTCACTACACTAACTTGTAGTTTTAGCTGAACACTGTGAGCAGGACGCACTACACAAACTGTAAATTGTCTAGCTGCCTGACTGTGGTACTAATAGGATCAAAAGAACACCAGCAATTTTCTTCAGGTAGCTGTAAATACTGTAACAAGACAAGCCAGACTGTCAGTAAGAAGATAACAGGAACGGATCTAGCTAAACTGAATACAGTGTGTGTATATATATATATATATATATATATATATATATATATATATATGTATATATATATATATATGCAACACCTGGGATGCATATATATACACAATACACTGTAAGTGCAGCTAACTCACTGATTGTCCTGCCTAATCCTGCCTGTCTCTCTGTCTATCTATGTATCTCAACACCGGAACACACACTACACAGGGCCGCCGTGCAGGTGGCCTTATATAGTGTGGGTCGTGTTCTAAACCCCCTGAGCCATAATTGGCCAAAGCCACCCTGGCTTTGGCCAATTACAGCTCTCTCTACTGACGGCGCTGTGATTGGCCAAGCATGCGGGTCATAGTGCATGCTTGGCCAATCATCAGCCAGCAATGCACTGCGATGCCGCAGTGAATTATGGGCCGTGACGCGACACACGAATTTGGCGCGAACGGCCCATAACGTTCAGAATTAGGCAAACGACCAAACAGCCAATGTTCGAGTCGAACATGGGTTCGACTCGAACACGAAGCTCATCCTTAATCAAGAGTATAAATCCAGAATCTTGCTGGACATATAATCTAAACATTAAAGTAATTAATAAAGTATGTATATACCTGTAATTATTGATAAGATGATAAGAAGCAATATTGGGTCAAAGAAAAGGAGAGGTGGATTTGGTAGCAGAAAATAAAACATATATATACAATACTGCCATCAAAAGTCTATTTAGTTGAGGTTATAGATTAAAAAAAGCTCAGAGGTGTATTTGAATTTAAATTTTAAATACAGAGGTGACTAGCAAAATATTATTGTATAGGTTATATATTGTTAGGACATGAGGAGATAGTTGTATATTACAGCTAGCTGATGGCATACGGTAGATGTTATGTTGTGGGACTTATTTTGGGAGTAAGTATCGAATTGGGTGTATATAAATTAAGTAATCAGAAAAGTAACAGATAATAATAATAACATTTAGTTTTAGTTGGTCTGCATTTGTTTTTACATTCAGAGGTTTTGTCCTCAAACAGGAGTATAGAAGTATATAATATAGGTAGAAGGCTGGTAAGTGGTTGTATAAGTTAGTATTGGGGTGTAAAATAATATACAAGAAAAAAGTGTATAAAATAAGATTACCTTGAACACAAGGAGTTGGAGAGATCTGCCACACGTCCCAGCATCAAGCTGTCCTGTGCCTGATCTGGGAGTGAGCTGGTCTGGTTTTAAATAGGGAGAAAACTCCAGTCAGCTGGCCAGTAAATTGCATTCATCTGAATCTGGAGGTGGTTGTCAGGGAGACCTGAGACTGCCCCCTGGGCTGAGTGTGCGCGGCGCACCCCCTGCCGTGCATGCATGGACGTCTGCACGTAGGGGAAGCGTCACGCACACCCGACCCACCGACACAAAATACCTCGCCGGCGGACTGCGCATGTCCGCCGGAATGGTAAGATGGAGGTTGTGGGCGGTGTTGTGAAACGCCCAGACAGCCTCCATAGACGCCGCCCAGAAGAGGCTCTGGGCCGTTTTCCATGCCAGGCAATCACTACGGGCGGCCACAGCGCCGGGACGGCCAGTGGGGATAAAAAACATATTTCTCAAAACAGAGACAATGTTTTAGATGTGGATGGAGCAAAGGATAATCCATTCATATTGTGGGGAAATTGTATTATCTGATGTCAATTATTGGCGCGAGAACAGCAACACCAGTTTACAGTTGACAACAATGTAATTACAGAACATGAAAAAACATAACATTATTCTATAAATAGTAGTTTTAATCAAACAGATTTAATTGTATAGCATAATGTATATGCATCAATAATAGAAGAGAAAACCGAAGTAGGGAAATAAACAGACATAGATGAATGGTGAGTTTAACAGCTTCTCCGTTTAGTATACTGGCTAAACATATGTATCTATAGTATGGTGTACTCATAGTTAGTTACCATCTAGAAACAGGGCTGGGGTGTGTATCCGCACGTGCACGCACGCACGGGCACACAGACCAGTCCATGAATAGGTGCCAGAATACCCAAAGGGAGAATATAGAACTTGTAAAGGGGATATACATAACAAAAGGTGCAAGAAGACTGGCAATGGAATATAGTGTTACTAAACATGTTTCTGGGTGTATTCAGGAGAATGCAACAATACCCTATATTTTGGGTGGAAACTGGAACGCATAAAGACAATAATGCAACATATTTTAACAGAAAAATGGATAGGAAAGAGTAGAAAAGAGGGGGCATCCCTAGGATATAACAGAGGGGGTAGAATTTTTATTCTTATTTTTCCATTCCACCAGAACTAAATCCCTCGAGGAATGGTTTAAAACATATAGCTTCGTTTAGGCCTGTGGGCAGAGTGGCTTTCAGTAAATAAATCCATTTCAGTTCCCTTTGGAGGAAGGGCGTGATCCAGTCCCCCCCCTGGGATTGGGGTGTACCCGATTGAGAATAAGGAATTTAACTTTGGGAAAAAACCCACCGTGTACGAGTGATATGTGGCGTCCTAGAGGTAGATCAGGGTCACAAGTTTGCATACTGAGGATGTGTCTGTACGCTCTCCTCCAAAATTCTAATTTCGTCTTTCCGATATAAAAACAATTGCAACTGCACTGTAACATACACACCACTCCTGGGGTTCTGCAATTAGCGAAAAGACTAGGGTAGAATGTTTTACCATTAGAAAGATTGGGGTTTCTCTGCGTAAGCATGTATTTGCAGTAGTGGCAGGAGCCACATATATGGGTACCTTTATATTTGCAGTGTATTTTGGTTGTTTCACTCCTGAATTCACTGTTGACAATTTTGTCGCTGATCGAAGTAGCCCTTCTGAATGTAAAGAGAGGTCTTTCCGGGACAAATTGGCCAAAAGATGGATCTAGGGTCAACATGTGCCAATACCTCTCAACGATCTTTTTAACTTGATATTGCTGTTGATTAAATTTAGTAATGATACGTAATTGGTTTGTATCATTGCGTTTGGTGGTCTGAAATAAGGTACTTCTAGGTTTCATCAAGACTTGTTTGAAAGATCTTTTCAAGGAGGGGTGTGAGTAGCCTCTTGCAAGGAGCCTGTCACGCAGATTACCTGCTTCTTCTATGAAGTGGTTTTCGTCTGTGCAATTGCGTTTAATTCTTAAGTATTGGGAGTAGGGAATAGAATTTATTAAGGGTTGCGGGTGAAAGCTCGTAGCGTGGAGTATTGTATTTCCAGCAGTACTTTTTCTATATAGTTTGCTGCAAAGGTTACCCTGTTTACCCTTATAAATTTCTATGTTCAAGAAAATTATCTGATTTCTGTCAAAGGACATGGTAAAGTTTAAGTTGAAGTCATTCTTGTTCATTCTTAGGAGGCACTGCTCGAGTGCATCACAGGGGCCATTCCAGATGACAAGAATGTCATCTATATAGCGATACCACCCCACAATGTGGCTGGTATACATTGTTAAATTGTCATCAGTCAGGAACAATTTCTCCCACTCCCCCAGGTACAGGTTGGCATATGATGGGGCACAGCATGTCCCATCGCAACCCCCTGCACCTGGAGGTAGTGGGAGCCATTAAAAGTAAACACATTATGTGTAAGGATGAACTCAAGCAGTGCCAGAATGAATTCATTGTAGACATGTTCAGTAGCAGTGTTTTGTTGTAAGATATGTTTGATGGCTGCCAGGCCTCTTTCATGTGGAATCGAGCTATACAGCATCTCTACATCTATTGTTACTAGTAAGGCTTCATCCGAGATATTAAGTTCATCTAGAATTTGTAAAAGGTGAGCTGTGTCTCTTACATATGATGGCAGTGAGGATACGTAAGGTCTTAGGAATTCGTCCACCAGTTTACTGGCATTGCCACTAATTGAACCAATTCCCGAGACATTGGGCCTTCCGGGTGGGTTTGTGGGATTTTTGTGGATCTTGGGGAGTGTATAGAATGTAGGTACTTTGTGAAAGTCGTTCCTAATGAAATTCCATGTTTGTTTGTTAATTGTGTTATTTAGAAAAGCGGAGTCTACTAGTGCGTAGAAGTCTTTATTATATGTTTGAATAATAGTTGCCGGAATTTGGTGATACCAGTCAACATTGTTAAGGATCTTATTACACATGTTGACATAGTTTTCATTATTAAGGACGACAACATTCCCACCTTTATCTGAAGGTTTAATAGTAATTTGTCTATTCTCAGTAAGAGATTTTAGTGCATCTATCTCTTTTTGATTTAGATTTGAAGGACTCTTGGATTTTATCTTTAATTTTTCTAGGTCGTTATTTACTAGTTTCAAAAATGCTGCCGCATTTGGACTAGTACTAGGGGGTGGACAGAAATTTTTTCTTTAATTTGGATTTGGATGGATTAGCTTTAGTATACGAATCATGTTCGTCGATAGATTGTAAAATTCGAGGTAAGTCTATGGAATCAATGAGATCTGCTGTATCGTTCTCCTCAAGGAGAGCGATTAGCTGGTCTAGAGCTTGATTTTCTTGAGGGGTACGGTCTGTGTTGCCCTGTTTGTGATAAAGTTTTTTAGAATTCATTTGCGAACAAATAGTTGCAAATCCTTGTAAACTTCAAATTTATTTAGCTTCTGAGTGGGGCAAAAGTTTAATCCTTTCTTCAAGACTGATATTTCATCTTCAGATAGAGAATGTGAAGATAAATTAATTACACTTGAATCAGGGTTTGCCTGTGCTGGGACTCCTTGTTGGGAAATTAAAGTGTCAGTTGTGTGTAAGTGTTGCGGTTGGGGGGTATGGGCTTGACGCCCGCTAAGATTCAGTCTAAAAAAGATGGGTCATTTAGGCCCGATTCAAGTGGGGTGGGAATTTCTGTGGTGATAGAGGGTGTGGAATCCTGTGATGTTAATTTGGTCATGGGGGGGTGATTAGGGGGCTTTTCAGAAAGTGCTGAACTGGGGTGAAGGGATTTGGGTGTATTTTATGATACTTGTTGTCACGGAACGTCCCACACTCCACTTGAGTGCTTCCGTCAGTATACCACTTCCTCCCAGTCTGGATACAGATATCAGATATTCCAAACTCTCTGAGCACAAAACAAGGCGACACTTGCTTGTTGCTAACATGGACTAACTTTTTATCTCACACAAATATATACACAGCAGAATGACTAAACCCTAACCTAATTAACATGAGCTAATTAACTAATCCTTTTACCCAGACTAAGTGACTACGTCTCCTAGCTCATTGACTATTCAACACACATTACCATAAACATCAACACAGGGTTAATTAGAACAAACAACAATGAGTTGAATACCCTTAGGACCTGTGGTAAGCCAGACTAAACTCATTTACATTAAACACATTATAGCTGACATCAGACAGGTGAGTGGAGTTGATGACATTAGCATCTTCTCACAGTATGAGTCCCAACAGTATGACTCAGTCACTATTGCTACTATGGCAAATACAGGGTCCCAAGAGTCTGTGTGTCCTGGGGGACAAGGACCCGAAGCCAAAGTAACAACACCTCAAGGGTACCCCAAATGCCAGGGCCCATAATCTGTAGGCAAGAGGCTCACATTCAGTCCCCTCCAAAAGCCTCTATCCCGGGTGAGTCTGCACACTTGTTTTTTTAGCTATTTGGTCTTGTGTTGAATCGCCATGGAATTGGCATTTCATACCTGATGTGGGTTTCGATTTCAATTTAGTTGGGAAATTGGTGTGCAGGGTTGATTGGTTTAAATTGGGGTTTGGTCCACCCTTGGGGTTACTGTGAGTGCCATATTTATTCTGGTTCCACTTATAAGCTTTGCCGGCCACGAACGCGTTTTTATCTCGTATGAATTTTTGGCCTTTTTTGATAAGGATTTCTTTTTTTTTGTTTCAAATGATTTTTATTGAAAGTATAAGAAAATAGACAAACATGGTATACATGACAAACTGGTACAATATGATATATCCTAAATCGTGACAGGACTAATAATGAATACAGCAATATCAGGAAAATTGTCTAGCGGGGGTTAATGATCTTTTGTTGTATTCAGGTAAAATTTGTAAATGTAGAGATCTTAGAGAAAGTACAGGAAAATATAGCAGGCAGTAATTAGGAAAATTATCATATATAGAACAAAGCTATAATTCTCGAAAGTCTTAATGCTTCTTTATTTTCTGAAGCATATTAAGTGGTTATTGAGAGTATAGAGTAACTCAAGAAGTAAATTAAAGGGAATATCCCTTATCAATGTAAGGACCAAGGTGTGGCTAATCTCGACCCATGCACCCCTATCGGGAACAAACTGTGCAGGGTGAGACACTGAAAAGTGCGTTTAGTAAGTTCTTGTTAGTGATGGTCCGTATGGGTGATAAATATGTGATTCAAGTCTCCTGATGTGTGTGGTGTTTGTAAAGTGTATGATAAGAAAGAGAGTTAAATTATGAATTGATGAGAAAAGTAGGTAGGGTATAAGGTAGATAGGAAGGAACGGGGGTAGGTAGGTATTTAGGTAGACACTTCAACTTTAATTCCTGGTGAAAAGTTTGCTAGAGGTATCAGTGGGTTAGAGAGGAGGGGCTGGAATTAGGGTCAGACACCAAAGCCTTAAATTCTTGGGAGTCTCGGAAATGTAACCAACATGCCCAAGTGGAATGAAATTTGGTAGGGTTTTCCTTGGCCTGATGAATTAAGTCTTCCATGTCTGCAATTCTCCCAACTCTTTTCAGCCAATCAGAAATTGAGGGAGGATTAGTGTCTTTCCAAGGCACTGGGATACATTGTTTAGCCGCGTTGACGAGGCGGAGCATTAAAGATTTTCTGTATATAGATTGAGGTAGAGACGTATGATGTAACAGGTATTGAGCTGATGTGAAGTTCAGGGTGTAGGTGGTGATGCGAGTTATCAGATCATGTACTTTTTCCCAGAACGGTTTTATGTGAGCACAATCCCACCAAATATGTAGAAGAGAGCCTAAATCTGAGTCACATCTCCAGCACAGCGAGGATAAGGCAGGATGAAATGAGTGAAGGCGTGCAGGAGTGTTGTACCATCTGGAGTACACTTTGTAATTGTTTTCTTGTGCTGTGACGTTTATAGAGCCTTTGTGTATATGTTCATGTATCCTCTCCCAGTCCTCAGTGGTGAGGTTTAAGTTGAGCTCATTTTCCAATTTCTGATTGGTTGATAACAATGTTTGATCAATTGTTCCAAACAGTATGGTATATATTGTCGAGATCAGATGATTTTGAGGGCTAGTAGAGGAGCATAAGGTTTCAATGGCATTTAGGTCTCTGCAACAGTCAGGGATGGGGTTGATGTTACCAAGAAAGTGTCTGATTTGAAGATATGTGAAAAATGGGATGTTGAGATCTGGGAATTTACAAGTTATGCCGCGTACACACGGTCGGACTTTCCGGCATACTTGGTCCGGCACACTTTCCGACGGACTTTGTCCGCCAGGTGCGCCGGACTTTAAAACGGACGGACTTGCCCACACACGCCGGGACTTTCCGGCGGGCTAAGTCCGCCCGTCTTTCCGACGGACTTTCGCCGGAGTTCCGGCGGACTTTCAGAATGAACGGACTTGCCCACACACGGCCAAGTCCGTTCATTTTGAACGTGACTCAGGTGCGACGGGACTAGCAAAGGATGTCAATCTTGCCGCTTTTATCGGCGAGATTGACACCTTGCGAGCCCCGTTGCGGGGCATACCAGGCCCTTAGGTCTGGTATGGATTATAAAGGGAAGCCCCTACGCCGAAAAAACGGCGTGGGGTCCCCCCTAAAATCCATACCAGACCCCGATCCGAGCACGCAGCCTGGCCGGTCAGGAAAGGGGGTGGGGACGAGCGAGCGCCCCCCCTCCTGAACCGTACCAGGCCGCATGCCCTCAACATGGGGGGGTGGGTGCTTTGGGGGAGGGGGGCGCCCTGCGGGCCCCCCCACCTCAAAGCACCTTGTCCCCATGTTGATGAGGACAAGGGCCTCTTCCCGACAACCCTGGCCGTTGGTTGTCGGGGTCTGCGGGCGGGGGGCTTATCGGAATCTGGGAGCCCCCTTTAATAAGGGGGCCCCCAGATCCCGGCCCCCCACCCTATGTGAATGAGTATGGGGTACATGGTCCCCCTACCCCTTCACCTAGGGAAAAATTGTAAGTAATAAAACACACTACACAGGTTTTTAAAATATTTTATTAAACAGCTCCGGGGGTGGGGATCTTCCTCCGGCTTCGGGGGTCTTCTTCCGGCTTCGGGGGTCCCTCCGCTTCATCTTCTCCCGGCGTCCGGTTGGTTCTTCTCCGCGTGTTCCAGTTCTTCGGCCGGCTCCTCTGCTGTGTTCAGGTAGCTCTCTTGCCAGCAGAGGTCCGGACTTCTGAGCTGCTGGGCTTCTTCTCTTCTCTTCTCTTCTCTTCCCCCAGATGTTGACACGACGCTCTCTCCGGCTGGACTGGTTTCTGAGGGCTGCGTTGTGACTTATATAGGCGGAGACCCCGCCCCCTAAAACGTCACAGTCCCAGCATGCCCAGGGACTGTGACATCAAAAGGGGGCGGGGTCTCCGCCTATATAAGTCACAACGCAGCCCTCAGAAACCAGTCCAGCCGGAGAGAGCGTCGTGTCAACATCTGGGGGAAGAGAAGAGAAGAGAAGAAGCCCAGCAGCTCAGAAGTCCGGACCTCTGCTGGCAAGAGAGCTACCTGAACACAGCAGAGGAGCCGGCCGAAGAACTGGAACACGCGGAGAAGAACCAACCGGACGCCGGGAGAAGATGAAGCGGAGGGACCCCCGAAGCCGGAAGAAGACCCCCGAAGCCGGAGGAAGATCCCCACCCCCGGAGCTGTTTAATAAAATATTTTAAAAACCTGTGTAGTGTGTTTTATTACTTACAATTTTTCCCTAGGGGTAGGGGGACCATGTACCCCATACTCATTCACATAGGGTGGGGGGCCGGGATCTGGGGGCCCCCTTATTAAAGGGGGCTCCCAGATTCCGATAAGCCCCCCGCCCGCAGACCCCGACAACCAACGGCCAGGGTTGTCGGGAAGAGGCCCTTGTCCTCATCAACATGGGGACAAGGTGCTTTGAGGTGGGGGGGGCCCGCAGGGCGCCCCCCTCCCCCAAAGCACCCACCCCCCCATGTTGAGGGCATGCGGCCTGGTACGGTTCAGGAGGGGGGGGGGCGCTCGCTCGTCCCCACCCCCTTTCCTGACCGGCCAGGCTGCGTGCTCGGATCGGGGTCTGGTATGGATTTTAGGGGGGACCCCACGCCGTTTTTTCGGCGTAGGGGCTTCCCTTTATAATCCATACCAGACCTAAGGGCCTGGTATGCCCCGCGCTCGCCGCAATAGGAAAATTTGTTTTTCCTATTGCAGCGAGCGCGAGATGCAATACCCTGCCCTCGCGTCGTATCTGGTCCGTCGGACCAGCCTACACACGAGCGGCCTTTCCGTCGGACCAGCACACACACGAGCGGACTTTCCGCCCAAAACTGAGTCCGACGGAAAGATTTAAAACTTGCTTCAAATCTAGGTCCGGCGGGCTTTTCGGAAGAAGTCCGCCGGAAAAGTCCGCCGGCGCCCACACACGGGCGGATTGTCCGGCACACTCTGGTCCGCCGGACCAAGTATGCCGGAAAGTCCGACCGTGTGTACGCGGCATTAGATCTGAGAATGTGATGATTGAGCCTTTGTGAAAAAGATGATGAGCTTTTAGGGTATGACCTGTTTTTGCTAGAATTGCATTATTCTCCAGGAGGCCTGGGGGGAAGTCAGGATTGCCAGTCAGGGGGGTCAAAGGGCTTGGTGAAGGTATATATTTAAGATAATGACATACTTTGTGGAAGATTTCCAGAGTGGGTCCAACCAATGGATGTGTGGTGAGCAATTTCGGGGTGGACTTTTTGTCGATCCAAGGAGCATGAGACAGAGGGATTTGTCCTCTGGAGTCCTCCAGGGAAATCCAATCTTTTGATTGTGTGTGAATGTTCCAATCAATTAGTCTGGAGATTTGGCATGCCTCATAATATTTTTGGATGTCAGGAAAGCCTAGACCACCTTTGAGCTTGGGGAGTGTCATCCTGTCCCAACCTATTCTGGGAGATTTTTGTGCCCATATGAAGTGTCTGCATAGTCTTTTATATGCTCTAAAAAATGTTGGGGGTATTTTAATTGGGACTGTCTGAAAAATATATAATATGCGAGGTAGTATGTTCATTTTTAGTATAGCAATTTTTCCAAACCAGGAGAACTGCCCCGATGACCACCTAATGAGATCTGTTTTAATGTTTTGGAGCAGTGGAGAATAATTTCTGTCGTATAGTTCATTTAATTTAGCGGGGATTTGAATGCCTAAATGGGCATGTGGTTCCCAGCTAAAAGGGAAGCTTGGCATTGGGAAACTAATGAAGGTGGAAGAGTGATGTTGAGGGCTTTAGATTTTGTGAAATTTATTTTTAGATTAGATATTTTCTGGAAGAGTTTAAAGTCTTGGAGGAGATTAGGTATAGTGATTAAGGGATTGGAGAGAAAAAGAAGAATATCGTCAGCGTACGCAGCAATTTTGAAATTTTTGTGTGTAATATCAATACCTGTTATATTGAGGTTATTCTTAAGCTTATGCAGTATAGGTTCTAAGGTGAGTACAAAGAGAAGGGGGGAGAGGGGACATCCTTGTCTAGTACCGTCAGACACGGAGAAGGCACTCGACAGCCGGCCATTAACCCATATTCTGGCAGTGGGAGAGGTGTGCAATGCTAGGATCATTTGGATGAAATGTGCCGGGAACCCCATTGCTTTTAATACTGCTATTATGTAGTCCCATGCCACTCTGTCGAACGCCTTCTCCGCGTCCAAGGATAAAAAGAAGCCTTGCGTTGTTGAAGTAGAGAGCCAGTGATGTATATTGATCGCTTTGATGGTATTATCCCTAGCTTCCCTGCCAGGGATAAAGCCTACCTGATCTAATGAAATCATTTTGGGCAGATAAGGAAGCATTCGATTGGCGAGAATTTTAGCATACAGTTTGATATCAACGTTTAGAAGTGATATAGGTCTGTAGTTAGATACTAATGTATCATCTTTTCCTGGTTTGGGTATAAGCGTAATGTGGGCTTCAAGAAGGTCTTTATTAGCTTGTGTAGGAGAAGAGAGTGCGTTAAAAGTCTTGACAAGATGAGGAGTAAGTACATCTTGAAAGGTTTTATAGTAACCGACAGTTAGACCATCGGGGCCAGGGCTCTTGCCCGTTTTAAGTTGTTTTAGAACGACTGAGATTTCATCTGTGTCAATAGGGCGAGATAAATTAATGGAGTCTTCTGGAGAGATATTGGATGGACAATGATTTTCTAAAAATTCTTTAATGAGTTCTTGTCTGTTTAAGATGTCTCCTTGAATTTTGGAAGATGGTAAATTATAAAGGTCGGAAAAATATTTTACAAATTGGGAGGCTATGTCATCTGATGAGGCGAAAGCGGTGCCGGACGAGTCTCTAATCTTGTGTATAGTGTGTGATGCTTTCTTAGATTGTAATGCTCTCGCTATTAATTTACCTGATTTGTTCCCCATCTCGTAGAACAACTTTTGAGTAAGGTTATATTTGCGTTTCATGCATTTGCCTAAAATTTCCAGAAGTTCTTCTCTGGTTTTGATTAATTCTGTAAGAGTTTTAGAAGCTAACAAAAGTTTATGAGCTTGTTCTAAGTTATGAATTTTAGCTAGTAAGCAGTTATATGCTTCTTTCTGGACCTGTTCCTATGTGCGGTCAAAGACATAATTTCTCCTCTGATAACACATTTGTGCGCCGCCCAGATGCTGGATTGTTTTATGTCAGAGGAATCATTTTCCGTGAAGTATTGTAGTAGGCGCGTGTTAATTTTTTGAGTGATATCAAGATCAGTTAGGATTGAGTTATCTAAGCGCCAAATCATATTTTTGGATCGGGTTTCTGGTATGTCTAGTGATATAGATATAGGGTTATGATCGGAAAGTACCATTGGGTCAATGGAAGCTTTAGCAAGAAGAGGCAAGTCTGTTTGAGAGATAAAGAAATGATCTATTCTGGTGTACTTATTGTGTGGCGTTGAATAGAACGTGAAATCTCTTTCGTTCGGGTGTAGTGTACGCCAAGTGTCATGCAATGTTAGGTCTCGAAGCATTTTTTTAATGGCTTTTAGGGCTCTATATGGCAAAGATGATGTTCCTGTGGAGGAGTCTTGAGTAGGAGAAAGAGCTATGTTAAAATCACCCCCGACAATGAGGACTCCAGAACAAAATTCAGTTAGTAACTGGAGAGCATCACGGAAAAAAGGGGCTTGTTTTGTGTTTGGAGCGTAAAGGTTCGCCAAAGTGAAGGGTTTGTTATGTAGCGACCCTTTGAGGAATAGATATCTACCTTTTCTATCCTTTTTTACTTCTGACACTTGAAAGGGATAATTTTTAGCTATTAGGATTGATACCCCTTTTCTTTTAGAATCCTCATTGGTGGCATGATATGCCGTAGGAAAATGGTGGTTCAAAAGATTAGGGATATTTTCCGAACGAAAGTGAGTTTCCTGGATAAATGCTATCTGGACTTTATTTTGTCAAAGGGTATGAAGCAGTTTTGATCTTTTTTCTGGTATATTGAGTCCTCGCATATTCAGAGAGCAAAATTTCACTTGTGAGCATGGAGGAGGGTTATAGTGGTTTTGCGATCCCCTGGTTGGAGTGTCTACCTTGGATGGGATGGAAGGGGTATTCATTTTAAGGTTTGGGTGTAGTAGTGTTGAACAGGTGAAGATGAGTGAAACGACTCAGAAGGTATCAGTGCTTGTGAAGTAGCAAAGTTGGGGGAGGAGGGGGGTAAGGACGGGGTGTTATGGATATATCCTCCTCTGGTACGAGAGGAGTATGTATTACAGTGTGATTTCAGTGAGATGTGACCTGAGCAAGGTCTAGTCTATGAAACAGCACTGTGCGGGGGTTGGGAATAGCCTAGCGTAGAAGATAGAATAAAAACTAAAATAAAGATAAACCGGAATGAATCTGAGTGAGTCTGCCTGTACCAGCCAGCGAAGCAAATAGTGTGGTGGAGCAGTGCCTAAAGTGAGTGTGACAATTCATTAGAAGGGAGGACTGTTGTGAAATGTTAAAGAGAGTATAGGTAGGTGAACTAGTATGTGTTAAAAAGATAGTGCGCTGGTTAAGTATCGGAGGTGTGTTTTTACAAGAATGTGAAATTGATGTACCGCTAAAGACATAGCCTTGAATGTTGAGAGGATGTATGTGTCATGCATGGGAGCAATCTTATAAGTGTCAGTCACGATTGGGTGTCAGTCATACCGCATATAAATAGGACCAGACATCTTGAATTCTCTTGTATAACACAATTTCATTACAGCTTAATATAAATAAAACAAAAAGGTGATACTAAATGTTAATCAAAACAGAACGATTGATAATGCAAGTCGAACAGAGCCTGAATTCTTCAAGTTTTCAGAACTACATTAGAACCAACAGGGGAAAGGTGAACCAAGCCCATGGTAAACTGAAATTTCATTGTGCTATGTCATATTTGGAGCCTTCGTGAGGAATTGATATGAAATATAAAATGTTTTCTCACATTGTTATCCGAACCGTCAAAATAAATGTTTACGGGGTAATGGCGGTTAGAAAATCTGAGCGAGCAGATGTAAATTCCTATAGCGCAATGTCCTTACGATATATACGGTAACCCGTAAGGGGATGCGCTAAACCGTATGGCAGAAAGAAAGGAGAGTCTGTCTTGCGGTATATGACGGTGTAGCAAGATCGCAGCGGATAACTGCCTATAGAAGAATCGGCTGGTCTGGATGTTTGGATTGACTGTAGGTTTAAGCAGATGTCAGACATCTTCTGGAGACTAATAAGTTGCCTGAAAAATATAAGGAGGTTGTATGATCGTTTCTGACATATCGAGGAATGAGTGAGACGTGTTACTAAAGCGGAAGAAAAGCAGGAATTAAAGTACGTCTTTCTTTTATCATGTAAGCAGGTGGAATTACTTTATATACCTATGGAGTATTGCAAAATGTGGAACTATAGGGTTTCATTGTATCTGTCGATAGGTTAAAAGGGGCGTATACCTGCAACGAGTAGGAATTTTAGGATAAATAAGTGTATACATTCAGGTAGAAAAGTGAGAGTGTAGTATAGTTATTAAAAGACAATTAGGAATGAATGGCTTAATTGTGGCGCTTCCTAAAATAGTAATTTAAGTTATATCTAATAATGGAAGAGGGCTGAGATAGCTCCTATTATACAGTAAAGAGGACAGTTGGTTCACCTTAAAGAATATACTTCTGCCCGCCTACATGCAGGTATATCTCGCCTTACCTAAACCTGTGTAAACACTTGTATTGTGGGTGAACGAAGGTAAGATGATAAAGTTATTGATTCAGGTAAGTAAATATTTGTAGGGAAGTTCAGAGTCAATCAGATGAAGTCGGAACCTAGTCATTGTCATAAAAGAAGATTACTCCGATGTCTATATGTACGGGTAAGATTTCCTCCTGAGACCCTGCGTGAAAGGTAAGTTCTCTGGTGGCAAGTCTTAGTAAGTGAAGGCTGTCGGTGGGTTCGTAGTTTTTGTTGTGCTGAAGAGAGGGATGAATAGAATCCAATCCAAAATGCCGGAGTGAACAGGGGTATGCAGGCATTATAGGAGATAAAGATCAGATGTCATCCAATGCGCCGTGGAAGGTATTGACGAAAATTCAAACAAAAGTAATGAAAGTTAACTTAATGGAACTTAATGAAAAAGATGTAGAAGACAGCCGAAACAGGGCTGTATCATAACTCGTCAGTAACGATAGTGAAGACTTTCATTAGAATTCCCTCCTAGCTCTCCGAGACCGAGGCGAGCCGGATGGACTAGAGCCGCGGTGTGTGTTATAGCGGGGATTGCGTCTCCTGTTGCTGGAAGGGGATCTCCGTCCGCGGATCCATGAGTCTTGTGCCTCCATCGATTCTTCTTGCTGGGTTTGTTTCTTCGTGGGTTGATATCGAAATTCTGCATACCAATTTGGTACGTCTACCAAAGGTATATCCAGTGCATTGCAGAATGTTTGTAAATCCTCGGGGACCCTGAGTATGGCTGTACGTCCCAAGTGAGTAGCCGAGAGGCTAAAGGGGAACTTCCACCTATATTGGATTCCTCTGGTGCGTAAGATGTCAAATAGAGGTTTGAGATCCCGGCGGTGCTGCAGTGTAATACTGGACAGGTCTTGAAAGATCTGTATAGTATGTCCTTCATGAAGTAATTGTTGGCGGCTTCTAGCTTGCCGAAGTATGTCTTCTTTGAGCCTGAAATCAACTATGCAGCAGATGATATCACGGGGGGGATCTGTGTCTCTGCCTTCGGGGCGAAGTGCCCTGTGTATTCTCTCCATATTGATCGGTGTTAGAGGTGGTCTATTCAGTAGATCGTTGAACAGGCCGGTTACTGCTGAGGGGATGTGTTCTGTAGATACCGTTTCAGGCAAACCTCTAATCCTGAGGTTATGACGGCGTCCTCTGTTGTCGAGGTCTTCGACATGACGCTGGATTTCTCTTAGTTGTAAAGTGTGGGTGTCAATTTTCCTGGTGGCTTTGCGCAATACTTGATCATGTTTTGTGGCAACTTGTTCTACCTCATGAACCCTGTCAGAAAGAGAGTGAATGTCAATGCGTAAGTCCGCTATGGCCGCTGACAGGGTGTTCTTAATATCTGCTGCTATTGTCCTCAGGTCATGAATATTGAGGTATGGTTGAGCGGGAGCAGGACCGCCGGTATTCTCCGTTATTACCGGTTCTAAAGCTGGAGGTAGAAGCGAGGGATTTAGCTGTGGTGTCTCCGGGATCTGAGGAGAACTGTGGCGGGAAGACGCCATATTGCTTCTATGAGAGCGGAACATTTCAGGGATATTCTGGCCGTTTCCTTCGGTCTGACCTCTTGGGGAGCGGGATCTAGATGCCGAGGATGTTCTAGAAGCTGTCCCCATTGTCGGTAGCTTGTTTTGCTACTATTAATCTCCGGTTTTATGATTAAAAGGCTGGTAACAGGCAGGAGCTCATCATTTAAGCGGCCATCTTCCTGCTTGGCCAAGCTACGCCCCAGGATTTCTTTATTGAAAGATTCCAAGTGTGTCTTAAGTTTTTTCTCTTTAGCTATTGCTGATTTATGCATCTAACATTTTTGTAGTTGCTCACATAACTTAATGATCTCTGTGTCTAGGGTCTTAGATCTTTTGATGTATTCACCTATTAGGGTTTCCATGAGATTGCGTGAGCATGTCTGCAGTACGTTTTCCCATGTTTGTTTGAACCCACTGTCCAGATCATCTAATGTTGGGAAGATCTGGACATGGAGTCCAAGTGGGTTGATGTTATTGTTAATATAGTCCTGAAAAGATTTTACGTGCCAAAACATGAGGGATTTTTTCTCTAAAATGTTTGATAATTTGAAAAAGAGTAAGGAGATCTCTGATTCAATTTGTTCATTGCCACCAAATTTCTTTTGGTATCCCTGCATGAGGGATTCCCAATCTTCACCTACAAAGTTGTTCTCAATATCCATGCTGTTTGTTTCAAAGCTTAATGATTGCAAAAAAGAAAATTGGAAATATTATAAAACTTTTTGCGATTTGTCGCTAATGTTCTACTAACTGTATTTCGTTATGCTGTAGAGGAAAAAAGAGAGAAATGGAAAAGCGGTATTCTGCGTTTTGCAAATATTTGGAAGACCAGGTTGCCTCTCAGGCGGGGAATGGTATTTACTACCGATTATTATAATGAAAAGAGAAGGGGCGAGAGGCTAACCTAAGTCATTGAAGCAGTGCAACATCCAATATACAAGATAAATATAAAAGAGGGGTTCCCCTAGGCGGACTTTAAAGGCACTGGTATTTAACTTAGATAGAAGTATGTCAAAGTGTACAACAGTATATTAGTAAAAAACAAGTTTTATTAAGAAACAACATTAAAAACAGTACAACGAAACATAGACATATCTGGGTAGTTCATTTGTGTCATCATACAAAATGAATATACGAAAAAAAAATCGTAAGATAACTAAATGAAAAAGGGGGGGGGGGGAATAATGGGCATAACCAAAAAGAGTGAGTTGCGGTCATATTGGTCCACTGACCCAATTCACCATATGCTGTGTTCTCTGCTTCCATGGCCAGGGCACGATACGAGCAGATTTTGCGGTTCATGCACTTCAACAACAATGAACTCTGTCGTCCTCGTGGAGATCCTGGATACCATCGGCTCTACAAAATTTGGCCCCTCGTAAACCATTTCAACCAACGTTTTGCAGACTTGTTTACCCCCCATCAAGTTGTCTGCGTTGATGAGTCCCTGATTACGTTTTCTGGCTGCTTGTCATTCAAACAGTACCTTCCCAGCAAGCGTGCCAGATACGGGGTCACAGGGCCACAGGCTATACATGTAGTTTTATGGTTTACGGGGGGAAGAGATAGTCACGTAGAGCCGACAAACTGCCCTGACTACATAGGAAGCACTGGCAAGATTGTGTGGGACTTGGTGTCACCCTTATTCGGAAAGGGGTACCATTTATATGTGGACATATATTACACGAGCGTGACACTTTTTAGTCACTTGTCTGATCATCAGATTGGAGCATGTGGCACTGTGCAATCTAATCGCCGGGGATTTCCCCAGCGGCTTGTAGATTCCTGTCTTAGGCTGGGGGAGAGAGCCTGCTTGAAGTGTAATAACTTTCTCACTATGAAGTGGAGGGATAACAAGAATGTTTTCGTTCTTACCTCCCTTCATGCAGACACGACTGTCCAAATTGCTACGGTGACTGGTGTTGTGGAGAAACCCCTCTGTGTCCATGAATATAACCAAACTATGGAAGGGGTGGACCTCAACGACCAGTTGTTGGCGCCGTACCTAGTTGCCCGTAAGGCCAGACGCTGGTATAAAAAAGTGTCTGTATTCTTATTTCAATTGGCTTTGCTGAACGCTCATGTGCTATACAGAGCTTCAGGACGCACTGGATGCTTCCTTAAATTCCAGGAAGAGATCGTCAGAGCCCTTCTGTTTCCAGACGGTGCTCCACCTCACCTTCCCCAACCAAATGCAGTAAGCCGGCTGCATGAGAGGCATTTTCCTTATGTCCTCCCGAGTACCCCTACCCAACGAGCCCCCCAAAGAAAATGTCGTGTCTGTAGAAAGCGCGGATATAGGTGTGACATCCGCTATTATTGTCCCTCCTGTCCTGACAATCCTGATCTTTGCATTGGTGAATGTTTTGAGCGCTACCATACACTAGTTGAGTTTTAGCGTAGGGTACAGCAATGCACAGACTAGGCACACTTTCCCAGGGTCTCCCAAGAAGCCATCGCATTTTGAGAGACCCGAACCTGGAACCAGTTACAGTTACAAAAGTTACAGTTATAAAAAAAGTAGTAAAAAAAAAAAAAACACTAAAAAATATAAAATAAAAAAAACAAAAATAGTTGTCATTTTATTGTTCTCTCTCTCTCTCTATTCTCTCTCTATTGTTCTGTTATTTTTTACTGTATTCTATTCTGCAATGTTTTATTGTTATTATGTTTTATCATGTTTGCTTTTCAGGTTTGTAATTTATTTATACTTTACTGTTTACTGTGTTTTATTGTTCACCATTTTTTTGTTTTCAGGTACACCATTCAGCTGCAGTGCGGATTTATTTATCTTGACAGCAACAGCGTTTGCTCCCACGATACATAAAGCCGTGACTCCAGCGCTGTCGGAGGTGATTTCACCACCATAGTTAAAAAAAAGAGCATATATGACGAAGCATGGGGGCAGCAGGGGCGGAGGAACGATTTGCTCCTACCTTTTGCGGGTAGATGCCCCCATGCCTTGGCATATATATATTTTAGGCATAGGTTGCGTTAAAAAATGTTTTATTTTTTTACTAGGTTTTTTATGTATTTGCTTTGTAGGTATGGTAAGTCTTACTGTTATACTGTAATGTTACTTTGTTTTATTGTTAACCATCATTTGCTTAGCAGGTACGCCATTCAGTTGCAGTGCGGATTTATTTATCTTGACAGCAACAGCGTTTGGTCCCACGATACATAAAGCCGTGACTCCAGCGCTGTCAGAGGTGATTTCACCACCACAGTTAAAAAAAGAGCATATATGCCGAAGCATGGGGGCAGCAGGGGCGGAGGAGTGATTTGCTCCTAACTTTTGGGGCGGATGCCCACATGCTTCGGCATATATAAATGGTGCATGTATGCCCATCATTAGAAGTGGGTGGATGAAGGGAGGTATTCTAATGGTGGGCATACCCACCGATCAATCTTTTTTTTTTTCATTCAGCCCACAGGCTGAATGAAAAAAGAGATTACAATATATGCCCAACAAGGACCAGCAACGTACTGATATTTTGCTGGACTTTGAGTGGTTATACCAGAATGATGCCTGCAGGTTTAGGTATCATCTTGGTATCATTCTTTTCTTGTCGGCTTTCATGTAAAAGCAATCCTAGCGGCTAATTAGCCTCTAGACTGCTTTTACAAGCAGTGGGAGGGAATGTCCCCCCCCTCCCACCGTCTTTCATGGTTTTCTCTGGCTTTCCTGTCCCAGCAGGGACCAGAATGGCTCCAATCATCTCTATGGCCTAAGAAACTACAAAGCTACGAGCATTTCATGACTTAGATTTCGCCGGATGTAAACAGCGCCATTGGGAAATTGGGAAAGCATAGATCCAGTGTCTAATAGACCCCAATTTTTAAAAAAAAGAGTACCTGTCACTACCTATTGCTATCATAGGGGATATTTACATTCCCTGAGATAACAATAAAAAAAAAAAAAATGAAAGGAACAGTTTAAAAATAAGATAAAAAAGCAAAAAAAAAAAAAAAAAATAATTTAAAAAAGCACCCCCCCTGCTCTCGCGCAAAGTCGAATGCAAGCGTCGGTCTGGCGTCAAATGTAAACAGCAATTGCACCATGCATGTGAGGTATCACTGCGAAGGTCAGATCAAGGGAAGTAATTTTAGCAGTATACCTCCTCTGTAAATCTAAAGTGGTAACCTGTAAAGGCTTTTAAAGTCTTTTAAAAAGGTATGTAGTTTGTCGCCACTGCGCGTTTGTGTGCAATTTTAAAGAATGTCGTGTTTGGTATCCATGTACTCGGCCTAAGATCATCTTTTTTATTTCATCAAACATTTGGGCAATATAGTGTGTTTTAGTGCACTAAAATTTAAAAAGTGTGTTTCCCCCCCAAAAAAAAATCGCTGTGCAAATACTGTGTGAAAAAAAAATAAATACCAACCATTTTATTCTGTAGGGCCTTTGCTTTAAAAAAAATATATAATGTTTGGGGGTTCAAAGTAATTTTCTTGCAAAAAAAAATATTTTTTCATGTAAACAAAAAGTGTCAGAAAGTGCTTTGTCTTCAAGTGGTTAGAAGAGTGGGTGATGTGTGACATAAGCTTCTAAATGTTGTGCATAAAATGCCAGGACAGTTCAAAACCCCCTCAAAATTACCCCATTTTGGAAAGTAGATACCCCAAGCTATTTGCTGAGAGGCACGTCGAGTCCATGGAATATTTTATATTGTGACACAAGTTGCGGGAAAAAGAAATTATTTTTTTTTGCACAAAGTTGTCACTAAATGATATATTGCTCAAACATGCCATTGGCATATGTGAAATGACACCCCAAAATACATTCTGTTGCTTCTCCTGAGTAAAGGGATACCACATGTGTGAGACTTTTTGGGAGCCTAGCCGCGTAAAGGACCCCAAAAACCAAGCACCACCTTCAGGGTTTCTAAGGGTGTAAATTTTTGATTTCACTCCTCACTGCCTATCACAGTTTCGGAGGCCATGGAATGCCCAGATGGCACAACCCCCCCCCCCCAAATGACCCCATTTTGGAAATTAGACACCCCAAGCTATTTGCTGAGAGGTATGGTGGGTATTTTGCAGACCTCACTTTTTGTCACAAAGTTTTGAAAATTGAAAAAGGAAAAAAAATACATTGTCTACCTTCCAAAAACTGGTCATTTGGGGGGGGGGGGGGCGGTTGTGCTTTCTTGGCATTTTATGGCCTTCAAAACTGTGATAGATAGTGAGGAGTGAAATAAAAAAAGTCCCACACATGTGGTATCCCCGTACTCAGGAGAAGCAGCAGAATGTATTTTGGGGTGTATTTCCACATATGCACATGGAATGTTTGAGCAATATATCATTTAGTGACAACTTTGTGGAAGTAGAATATTTTGGTTTCTTTCTTCCTTGCTATAACTGTGCCCTGCATCAGAAGCTAGTCCTTTTCCTCTCTTATCACTTTTCCCTGCTGACAAAGTTGACAAATTTTAATAAAATGTAAGTGTTTTACAAACTATTCAATGGAAGATGATTCCCAGATGATAGTAGAATTATAAAAAGATCAAATTAGATAAAGGACCGGATGAGCACCATACTGTATATATTTCTATATTAAATGTTGATATCTAAAGTGATAAAAAATTAACATGAAGGATGTTTTCTCTTGCATTTATTTTACAACACCACCTAAAATGCATCTTTGGAAAAGAAAAAAAAATCTAAGGGGTAGGTACTGAAATATGACAAAAAAAACCATTGGCTTTCACTTGAATTAACCTAATGGCAAAGAAGGATGTATAAAAAGAAAGAGTATACTTTCTTTTCAGTCCTTTGTCACAGCCAAATTTTATTACATTGCTTTTGCTGCTTGCCAGAAAAAATGTCTATGTAGAGTTTAGTATGTTATACTGACTACAGAACAACTTCAGTGACACACTTCCAAGTGTCTCCAAGACAGGGAAGTTGTACAGAGAAGGATTACTGCTGTTTTTCTCACACTTTTTGTATGCCCTATTCAAGATGTATCATGTGAGTGCATTACATTTTTTAATAAATTGGTTTATATAAACATATTTCGCTATGAATGGTTTTTGCTTATATATTTGAGCCATCTTTGTGAATCAAAGGCGACAAACACGGTATGAAGTTGACACTATGAACCGCATGGTGAATAAATAAAGCCAGTCTTTTAATCTTCGTTTACTGACCTTTATGGTCAAAGTTTAAGGTGAGTGAGCATTGCACTTGAAGGTGATTGGAGATTTAAAGAACAAACTGGATATTCACTTTATTGCTTTATATTTGAAGTGTGGACTTTATTGGAGCACTGATATCACATTATGGGCATTTATGCTTGAGAACACATTGTTTACTGGATGAATTTTGCATTAAAAGTTTTTTTTTTTATGTTTATTTATCACTAATTCATATTCCTAATGATATAGTAAAGTTCATATATTTAGCACAGTAAATTCTAACTTACTATAGTTATTTAAAGGAACAGAGCACCTTTTCTTGTTTTTTAATTTAATCATTAAAGTGATTAGTCTAAACCATGCACTAGTCACCCCCATACTTAAAAAGCCTTCCTTGCTCCCTTTTTCCTCCAAACTCCTTAAACATCTGGTCTACAACTGACTAATCGACCACCTCATTAAGAATAACCTTCTTGATCCCCTTAAGTCTGAATTTCACCCTCAACACTCCACAAAAACTGCTCTCCTAAAACTGCTCTCCTAAAACTCACAAACAATTTACTAAGAGATAAAATCAATGGACACTATTCTATACTTCTACTTCTGGACCTTTTGGCTGCCTTTGATAAGGTTGACCACACCCTCCTCAAAAAACTTTACTCCTTTGGTCTCCGTGACTGTTCTCTTCATTGGTTCTCATCCTACCTATCCCACTGCACCTTCAGTGTCACTTAAAATTCTACTTCCTCCTCTCATCTTCCTTTCTCCGTCGGGGTCCCCCAAGGTTCGGTTCTTGGACCTCTCCTAATCTTCATCTATACCTCCACTCTGGGTCAGCTTATAGCCTCCCAGAGCTTTCCATATCATTTCTATGCTAAATACATCAAAATCTATCTCACTACTAGGGATGAGCCGAACACCCCCCTGTTCGGTTCGCACCAGAACATGCGAACAGGAAAAAAATTCGTTCGAACACGCGAACACCGTTAAAGTCTATGGGACACGAACATGAATAATCAAAAGTGCTAATTTTAAAGGCTAATATGCAAGTTATTGTCAATAAAAGTGTTTGGGGACCTGGGTCCTGCCCCAGGGGACATGAATCAATGCAAAAAAAAGTTTTAAAAACGGCCGTTTTTTCAGGAGCAGTGATTTTAATAATGCTTAAAGTCAAACAATAAAAGTGTAATATCCCTTTAAATTTCATACCTGGGGGGTGTCTATAGTATGCCTGTAAAGGGGCGCATGTTTCCCGTGTTTAGAACAGTCTGACAGCAAAATGACATTTTGAAGGAAAAAACACATTTAAAACTACCGCGGCTATTGCATTGCCGACAATACACATAGAAGTTCATTGATAAAAACGGCATGGGAATTCCCCACAGGGCAACCCCGAACCAAAATTTAAAAAAAAAAATGATGTGGGAGTCCCCCTAAATTCCATACAAGGCCCTTCAGGTCTGGTATGGATATTAAGGGGAACCCCAGCCAAATTTTTTTAAAAAAATTGACGTGGGGTTCCCCCTAAATTCCATACCAGACCTGAAGGGTCTGGTATGGATTTTAAGGGGAACCCCGCGCCAAAAAAAAAAATGGCGTGGGGTCCCCCTAAAAATCCATACCAGACCCTTATCCGAGCACGCAACCTGGCAGGCCGCAGGAAAAGAGGGGGGGACGAGAGTGCGGCCCCCCCCCTCCTGAAACGTACCAGGCCACATGCCCTCAACATTGGGAGGGTGCTTTGGGGTAGCCCCCCAAAACACCTTGTCCCCATGTTGATGAAGACAAGGGCCTCATCCCCACAACCCTGGCCGGTGGTTGTGGGGGTCTGCGGGCGGGGGGCTTATCGGAATCTGGAAGCCCCCTTTAACAAGGGGACCCCCAGATCCCGCCCCCCCCCCCTGTGTGAAATGGTAAGGGGGTACTTACCCCTACCATTTCACTAAAAAACTGTCAAAAATGTTAAAAATGACAAGAGACAGTTTTTGACAATTCCTTTATTTAAATGCTTCTTCTTTCTTCCTTCATCTTCTTCTTCTTCTGGTTCTTCTGGCTCTTCTGGTTCTTCCTCCGGCGTTCTCGTCCAGCATCTCCTCCGCGGCGTCTTCTATCTTCTTCTCCTCGGGCCGCTCTGCACCCATGGCATGAGGGGAGGCTCCCGCTCTTCTCTTCATCTTCTTCTCTTCTTCATCTTCTTCTTCATCTTCTTCTTCTTCTACTCTTCTTCCTTCTTCTCTTCTTCATTTCTTCTCCGGGCCGCTCCGCAGCCATGCTGGCATGGTGGGAGGCTCCCGCTGTGTGACGGCGTCTCTTCGTCTGACGGTTCTTAAATAATGGGGGGCGGGGCCACCCGGTGACCCCGCCCCCCTCTGATGCACGGGACATGACGGGACTTCCCTGTGGCATTCCCCGTGACGTCACAGGGAAGTCCCGTCAAGTCACCATGCGTCAGAGGGGGCGGGGTCACCGGGTGGCCCCGCCCCCCGTTATTTAAGAACCGTCAGACGAAGAGACGCCGTCACACAGCGGGAGCCTCCCACCATGCCAGCATGGCTGCAGAGCGGCCCGGAGAAGAAATGAAGAAGAGAAGAAGGAAGAAGAGAAGAAGAAGATGAAGAAGAAGAAGAAGATAAAGAAGAGAAGAAGATGAAGAGAAGAGCGGGAGCCTCCCCCCCATGCCATGGGTGCGGAGCGGCCCGAGGAGAAGAGGATAGAAGACGCCGCGGAGGAGATGCTGGACGAGAACGCCGGAGGAAGAACCAAAAGAGCCAGAAGAACCAGAAGAAGATGAAGGAGAAAGAAGAAGCATTTAAATAAAGGAATTGTCAAAAACTGTCTCTTGTCATTTTTAACATTTTTGACAGTTTTTTAGTGAAATGGTAGGGGTAAGTACCCCCTTACCATTTCACACAGGGGGGGGGCCGGGATCTGGGGGTCCCCTTGTTAAAGGGGGCTTCCAGATTCCGATAAGCCCCCCGCCCGCAGACCCCCACAACCACCGGCCAGGGTTGTGGGGATGAGGCCCTTGTCTTCATCAACATGGGGACAAGGTGTTTTGGGGGGCTACCCCAAAGCACCCTCCCAATGTTGAGGGCATGTGGCCTGGTACGGTTCAGGAGGGGGGGGGCCGCACTCTCGTCCCCCCCTCTTTTCCTGCGGCCTGCCAGGTTGCGTGCTCGGATAAGGGTCTGGTATGGATTTTTAGGGGGACCCCACGCCGTTTTTTTTTTTTGTGGCGCGGGGTTCCCCTAAAAATCCATACCAGACCTGAAGGGTCTGGTATGGAATTTAGGGGGAACCCCACGTCAATTTTTTTTTAAAATTTTGGCTGGGGTTCCCCTTAATATCCATACCAGACCTGAAGGGCCTTGTATGGAATTTAGGGGGACCCCCACATCATTTTTTTTTTCTTTTTTTTGGTTCGGGGTTGCCCTGTGGGGAATTCCCATGCCGTTTTTATCAATGAACTTCTATGTGTATTGTCGGCAATGCAATAGCCGCGGGTAGTTTTAAATGAGTTTTTTCCTTCCAAATGTCATTTTGCTGTCAGACTGTTCTAAACACAGGAAACATGCGCCCCTTTACAGGCATACTATAGACACCCCCCAGCTACGAAATTTAAAGGGATATTACACTTTTATTGTTTGACTTTAAGCATTAATAAAATCACTGTTCCTGAAAAAACGTCCGTTTTTAAAACTTTTTTTTGCATTGATACATGTCCCCTGGGGCAGGACCCGGGTCCCCAAACACTTTTTATGACAATAACTTGCATATAAGCCTTTAAAATTAGCACTTTTGATTTCTCCCATAGACTTTTAAAGGGTGTTCCGCGGCATTCGAATTTGCCGCAAACACCCCAAATTGTTCGCTGTTCGGCGAACTTGCGAACAGCCAATGTTCGAGTAGAACATGAGTTCGACTCGAACTCGAAGCTCATCCCTACTCACTACCCCTCAGTTCACAACATCAGTCTCCTAACGCATCACTAATTTACTCATTCCTCTCAAGACCTCCTGCTCTCCATTTCCCTTGTCACCTCCTCCCATGCTCGCCTCCAGGACTTCTCCCGAGCTACTCTGTGCACTGTTAGGCGATCCCTGAAAACTTTTGCACACAGAGAAGCCTATCCTGCCTCTACCTAACAACTATACTTTTAAATAAAATTAAATTATTCCGCGCTTAGGAGGAGAAAAAGAACTGCAGCCCCCCCCGACACAGAATATCACCTAGGTGAAATTCAAAACAAGCAAGATTCTATAATGGGGGAATTGGCGCTGTTCAAACACGTGTGCAATAGATATTAGTCATTAAATATAAAAATAGATAAAAAGTGATGAATAAATCTAATAAATGAATTCATTTCATCACTTATTCATCACTTTTTATCTATTTTTATATTTAATGATTAATATCTATTGCACACGTGTTTGAACAGCGCCAATTCCCCCATTATAGAATCTTGCTTGTTTTGAATTTCACCTAGGTGATATTCTATGTCGGGGGTGCTGCAGTTCTTTTTCTCCTCCTAAGCGCGGAATAATTGAATTTTATTTTTCTGTCACCCTGGGGGTGCACTTGTTAATTCTGCTGCTATGGATATATTTGGTTACATGCTGAACCGCAATGTAGATCTCACAGGGATTTTTAGTCAGGAACAGGTTAACAATGCGCAAGACATGAACAGCCTTTTTAAACAGCTCAGACATACCCTTGAAAAACAACTCAGGGTGTGGTGGGATATTGCCACCCTTGAGACATATATTGGGGAAAATATGACATCTAGAAGGCTGAGGTGGGACCTGAACCCTAATGATAGCTTGAATGATGCCACCCTTATGGATGAGTGGTATGCATTTTTCTCAAAATGTGAGAAAGAACTCCTAAGTAATATAATTAAGAGAAGACAATTAAAATTGAGAGGGATTGAGGTTAACATTAGTGTGGTAAAAACCCTTTTGCTGCCATATAGTAATCAAAATGATTACAAAATCCAAGAAAGGGAATTGCAAGAGATAATCAAAAAATATGATGTAGAGATTCAAGCTAAAAAACAAAAGAAATTTAAAAGAGATGTCCTGGATTATACTAATAAAAAGGTTTAAAAGTGGCAGATGGAGATTGAAGACGTAAATGAAGACCTGGATGAACTATCACTGGATGATAATCCTAATGATGATGTAATAGGGGTGGATACCCAGAACTCAAATACTACTCGCCAAACTAGGTTTGAACTCATACCTCCGACCAGGAGGGGAGAAACACCCAGGACTCCTAATTATCCACTGGGACATGTGGATAATAGAAGGGAGGAGTACTATGGATCAAATTATGGGAGATCTCCAGGGACTCCACGGTATATTGTCCCTACGCATAACAGGTTCTCCCCTTTTAGGGAAGGAAGACAATGTATGTCCCAATGGGAATTCAGAAATAGAAGAGACAACCCAGGAGAAAGGGATTTTCACCAGGGGAGATCACGAGACAGACCCCCTGGGAGATGGAATGCGAGAGTTCAATATCGTCGGCCTGGATGGCGAGGGACACAGACAGACCCCTACAGTCCTCAAAGAAGAGGCCTGCCCTTTGGTATGAACAGGAT
Source organism: Lithobates septentrionalis (assembly GCA_037952835.1). Taxonomy (NCBI): domain Eukaryota; kingdom Metazoa; phylum Chordata; class Amphibia; order Anura; family Ranidae; genus Lithobates; species Lithobates septentrionalis. The sequence goes on along the minus strand of JBBDGP010000948.1, from coordinate 524,705 downwards.
ACAGAGGATGAAAGGATACCAAGGATATCCATCCCCACAACATCAACGCATGAATATAGAGAATGGAAGGAGCAGGAATCCAGAAAGAGAACCGGAATATCCATAGAGAGGCAACGAAAGAAACAGACCAGAGGAAACCGAGGAGGGAAGAAGAAAAAGAAGAAGGGAGTATTAGGCCAGGGAATTTTCAATTTAAGTGAAGCGGTCTTTTCGGACGATGAACTGAAGATACTGGATCTAGGATTAAAATACGCACCAGACAAGAGTATGGACAAATTTGAAGTTTACATTGACCTACAGAAATGTATTAGGAAATTGAAAATAAAAAAACATTATGCCTTGAATAATAAAGTTACACCAGTGGCTGAACCTGATGTTTATGTTCACACCAACCTCAGGAATAATTCAATTTTCAATCCCAAGGTCCCAGGGGATCAATGCATAGGTGCTTTTAAACGGATGGTGGAAAGTGACTTGGCCAAATTAGAGAAGAAAAAGTCCAAAAGTATTTACATCTGGAAAATGATCAAAGAAATTGGTAATAGAAAGGAAGTGGTGATACGACCCGCTGATAAGGGGGGTGTATTAGTTATATTGAAAAAGGAGGAATACGAGGAAGAAATGAACAATTTGCTGAGAGTTGAAAATACCTATAAAAAATTGAAGCGTAATCCCAAGCCACAATATGAAAAGAGTTTGAAAAGACTTGTGAAACAAGGTGGGGAGGCAGTATTCTGAACAAGAAAGAAGCCAAATATTTAGTTCCAGAATCCACCAAAGCTCCGGTTATATACTACCTGCCCAAAATACACAAGTGGCTGAATAAACCACCGGGCAGGCCAATCATAAGTGGAGTGGACTCTCTGTTCTCGAGACTGGGGGAATACATTGACCAATTTTTGAAACCCCTAGTGGTAAAAGGCAAATCCTATCTCAGGGACAGCACCCAACTCATTAAAGAATTGAAAACAATCACAGGGGTTGGCCATTGCCTAATGGCAATGATTGATGTCAATTCCTTGTACACGAGTATCACACAGAAGGATGGGTTGAAAGGGATTGAGAAAGCCTTATATGAAAGCTCAGACCTCAAACATGAACAAATTCATTTTATTCTAGGACTTGGATTGGCAATGGAGAGCAATTACTTCTGGTATCAGAAAGACTTCTATGTTCAGAAAAAAGGTGTGGCCATGGGTGCCAAGTATGCCCCAAGTGTGGCAAATTTATTTATGGACATGTTGGAAGAACGTTATATATATGGCATCAGACGGCCTGAAATAAAGTTTTACCGTCGATATATCGATGATGTAATCATACTGTGGGAAGGAGACTCAAAGTCGTTCCAGGAGTTCCTGGATGGATTAAACCAAAATGAATATGGCATTTCCTTCACTGGTAAATCTGATTATAATCTGATAGACTACCTGGATTTACAGATTTACAAACAGGGTGAGGAATTGTCTACAAAGACTTTTTTCAAGGCAACAGACCGCAACGGGTATATACCCATCTCCAGCTGCCATCACCCCAAGTGGAAATAGAACATCCCCAAGGGACAGCTGTTGAGAATACGGAGGAACTGTCAGAATATTGAAGATTATCAGAACCAAGCCGATACCTTGATAAATAAATTTGTAGACAAAGGATATCATACTGATCCCTTAACTAGATTAAAGAAGGAGATACAAGATCTTGATCGGGATTCCTTATTAACAAAAGATTGTAACACTAGTAAGAACTCTCCGGGGGATATAGCTTTCGTTACAGGCTTTATCAACCAATACCGCTCCATTGAACATATAGTGAGGAAGTATTGGCCAATTTTAAAATATGATAGGACCTTAGGGAAAATCCTTACAAAAAACCTTGTTTCATCTATAGGAGAGCACCAACCCTCAGAAACTATTTGGTCCATAATGTTATCGACCCTCCTAAGAATGTAAAATTGTTTTCCAGTATGAAGGGCTTTTACAGATGTCAGAAGTGTTTGGCCTGCAGGGTCAGCAAGAAACAACCTAAGAAAAGAACTTCCTTTAAATCAAGGAATAGTAAAGAGTACGAGATTAGAGAACTGGTCACCTGCAATACCACTCATGTGACCTACATCATTGAATGTCCGTGCCGAATGCAATATGTGGGTAGGACCACTAGACCCCTTTGTGTAGGTATTAGGGAACACATTAACAATATTAGAAAGGGGTTTCCTAAACACAACCTCTCCAGACATTTCGATGAATTTCACCACAGGGATCCATCTGGCCTGTTTTTTTATGGTATTGACACCATCAAGGACCATTGGAGGGGGGGTAGTAAAAAGAATCTGATATCCCGGAATGAAACCAGATGGATATACCATTTAGACTGTCTGGTCCCTAGGGGACTTAATGTGGAAATTGACTTAAATTGTTTTTTATCCAATTTCTAATAATAAGTGTTAATATAGACCACTTCCTTAGTCCCCACATACCCTCCATTTCTGTTCCCCGTTGTCAGGAAATGTTCCATCCGCTGGTAATATCTGCCATTTGGCATGCAGTACTGAGGTCCACCAGCAGGTGTCTCCTGGCAGTTTGGAACTGTCAGGAGAGCTTTCCCCTGCTGATGTTATGTCATCTTTGGGCCGCAGTACTGGTGTCCACCAGCGGATGGATCTTGGCAGTGTGGAGCAGACAGTACCTCCTACAAACAGGTGTCACTTGAGGCCAATCACAGGCCTATAAATACCCAGCAAGCAACCCACGCTTGCCTTGGTATCTTTCCTTCTTGCGCCCTGACCTGGAACCTGTATCTGGAACCTGAACCTGAACCTGCTCCTGAGCCGGTATCCATTCCCATCCTGTCCCTCCGGTGTTCTTATTCCTTTGTAGCCATATCCCATTCATTATCTCCCTCTCCTAACCTGCCCTTGTTCAGTTGCTGATCCCCCTGTTTATGACTCTGGCCTGGCTAACGTGTTTGATTTCGGTACTTCCCTTTGACTGTATATATTATCTGTTGTCTTCTACATGCAGTTGGGTTTCCTCTTTGCAGTCCACACAATCTAGTCACACCTGTTCATGACAATATACCAAGGCCCATCTCTGACCAGAAGTGGCTGCACAGGGGAACCATCTCGGTTCCATTTCACGTGCTGGGATGAATTCAGATATTATTGTTTATTATGCTCTGCTGGCAACAGAGATTTCTGAATATCTCCGCCAGACATTGAAAGGGTGGTCCAGTGATCAGCTGCTGGAGATTATCCGTTTAGCTCACTCTGTGGTCGATCAGGGCAGTATATGGTTTGACGATGTTCAGCCTTTGATTGGAATGTGTACAGAGCTGGCTCTGCCTTGTATCCCAAAGGGCCATGATGACTTTTCTCCCCCCTTCAGCATTAACCAGGTTCCATCCTTAGTATGGCTGTTTGAGGATGACTCTGCATCCTTTTTTGAGCATTATTCGGTTTGTCCCAAACAGCTGCTGAAAGATTGTATAGATGAAGTGCAGTCCCTGGTCGGACAGAGGATATGTGAGCCCACTTTTGTGCTACCTGTACTTCAGGCATGGTCAGACCTGTTATGCCCAGCCTCTGTCAGCTCTCCACAACCCAGACCCACTACTAAACACCTGCCTGCTCAGATGTAATTTCTCCCATCACCCCTGGCAACCTCAGCTACAGTCCAATATACCCTGCTCCCCACCAAGTATCAATACCCTGTTTCCACTTCCTGCACCTATCCTGCCTTTAAGCCACCTGCCTCTTCTCTAATACCTGCAACTTCCCCACAAGAACTTCCTCTGGCCGCTGTTCCCCCTTCCTTGCCATATCCCAGCCCTTCGTTTCAGTATGCCTCACCTCCTGTCTACAGTCATACAGCCACCTACAGATCCCCAGCAGTTAAGCCAAAGAAGAAATGGAAGTTCTTCCCCACTCACATGATCCTGCCAGTAACCCAACTTGCTTCCACACCAACCAACCTGTTCCAGCCTGCGTTCATGCCAGTTGAACTTGATGACCCACCTAAACCTGCCAACCTGGTGCCTGCCATCCAGTCTGATGTGCCTGCCTCCCAGTCTGATGTCCTGATGTCTACCTTCCAGCCGGATGTCTCTGTGCCTGCCTTCCAGCTTGATGTCCCTGCCTTCCAGTCTGATGTGCCCGCCTTCCAGTCTGATGTGCCCGCTTCTCAGTCTGATGTCTTGATGTCTGCCTTCCAGCCGGATGTCTCGACGCCTGCCTCCCAGCTTGATGTCTTTGCCTCCCAGTCTGATGTGCCCGCTGTCCAGTCTGTCCTGATGCCTGCCTTCCAGCCCGAAGTCTCGGTGCCTGCTTTCCAGTCTGATGTGTCTGCTATCCAGTCTGATGTGCCTGCCTCCCAGTCTGATGTCCTGATGCCTACCTTCCAGCCTGATGTCTCGGTGTCCGCCTTCCAGCTGGATGTCTCGATGCCTGCCTTCCAGCCGGATGTCTCGATGCCTGCCTTCCAGCTTGATGTCTCTGCCTTCCAGTCTGATGTACCTGCCATCCAGTCTAATATGCCTGCCTCCCAGTCTGATGTCTTCATGCCTGCCTTCCAGCCTGATGTCTCGAAGCTTGCCTTTCAGCCTGATGTCTCAGTGTCTGCATTTCCACCTGATGTCTCGATGCCTGCCTTCCAGCCTGATGTGCCTGCCTTCCAGCCTGATGTGCCTGCCTTCCAGCCTGATGTGCCAGCTTCCCAGTCTGATGTGCCAGCTTCCCAGTCTAATGTGCCAGCTTCCCAGTCTGTTGTCTCAGTGCCTGCCTTCCAGCCTGATGTCTCCAAAGCTTGCCTTCCAGCCTGATGTCTCAATGCTTGCCTTCCAGTCTGATGTGCCAGCTTCCCAGTCTGTTGTCTCAAAGATTGCCTTCCAGCCTGATGGCTCAATGCCTGCCTCCCAGCCTGATGTGCCAGCCTCCCAGCCTAATGTGCCAGCCTCCCAGCCTGATGTACCAGCCTCCCAGCCTGATGTGCCAGCTTACCAGTCTGATGTGCCCGCTTTCCAGCCTATTGTCTCAGTGCCTGCCTTCCAGCCTGATGTTGCAGTGCCAGCTTCCCAGCCTGATGTGCCAGCTTCCCAGTCTAATGTGCCAGCTTCCCAGTCTGTTGTCTCAGTGCCTGCCTTCCAGCCTGATGTCTCCAAAGCTTGCCTTCCAGCCTGATGTCTCAATGCCTGCCTTCCAGTCTGATGTGCCAGCTTCCCAGTCTGTTGTCTCAAAGATTGCCTTCCAGCCTGATGGCTCAATGCCTGCCTCCCAGCCTGATGTGCCAGCCTCCCAGCCTAATGTGCCAGCCTCCCAGCCTGATGTACCAGCCTCCCAGCCTGATGTGCCAGCTTACCAGTCTGATGTGCCCGCTTTCCAGCCTATTGTCTCAGTGCCTGCCTTCCAGCCTGATGTTGCAGTGCCAGATTCCCAGCCTGATGTGCCAGCTTCCCAGCCTGATGTGCCAGCTTCCCAGTCTGATGTGCCAGCTTCCCAGCCTGATGTACCAGCTTCCCAGTCTGATGTGCCTGCTGCCCAGCTCGAAGTGCCTGTGCCTGCTGCCCAGCCTGAAGTGCCCGTGACTGCTGCCCAGCCTGAAGTGCCTGTGCCTGCTGTCCAGCCTGAAGTGCCCATGCCTGCTGTCCAGCCTGAAGTGCCCGTGCCTGCTGCCCAGCCTGATGTGCCTGCTGCCCAGCTCGAAGTGCCTGTGCCTGCTGCCCAGCCTGAAGTGCCCGTGCCTGCTGCCCTGCCTGAAGTGCCCGTGCCTGCTGCCCAGCCTGAAGTGCCCATGCCTGCTGCCCAGCCTGAAGTGCCCGTGCCTGCTGCCCAGCTTGAAGTGCCCATGCCCGCTGCCCAGCTTGGTGTGTTCCTGTCTGCTGCCCAGCTTGGTGTGTTCCTGTCTGCTGCCCAGCTTGGTGTGTTTCTGTCTGCTGCCCAGCTTGGTGTGCCCCGGTCTGCTGCCCAGCTTGGTGTGTCCCTGTCTGCTGCCCAGCTTGGTGTGTCCCTGTCTGCTGCCCAGCTTGGCGTGTTCCTGTTTGCTGCCCAGCTTGGTATGTTCCTGTCCGCTGCCCAGCTCAATGATCCGGATGTGCCAGCTATCTGCCCGGATGTGCCTGATGACCAGCCCGAAATACTTTCTTCCACCATTCTGCTTGATGCCATAGACTATGGACAATTACAACCAGTTGGAGCGTCCGGAGGCCTCTCCTTTGAGGGGGGGGTACTGTCAGGAAATGTTCCATCCGCTGGTAATATCTGTCATTTGGCATGCAGTACTGAGGTCCACCAGCAGGTGTCTCCTGGCAGTTTGGAACTGGAGAGCTTTCCCTTGCTGATGTTATGTCATCTTTGGGCCGCAGTACTGGTGTCCACCAGCGGATGGATCCTGGCAGTGTGGAGCAGACAGTACCTCCTACAAACAGGTGTCACTTGAGGCCAATCACAGGCCTATAAGTACCCGGCAAGCAATCACACGCTTGCCTTGGTATCTTTCTTCCTTGCGCCCTGACCTGGAACCTGTATCTGGAACCTGTATCTGGAACCTGAACCTGCTTCTGAGCCAGTATCCGATCCCATCCTGATCCTGTCCCTCCGGTGTTCTTATTCCCTTGTAGCCATATCCCATCCATTATCTCCCTCTCCTAACCTGCCCTTGTTCAGTTGATCCCCCTGTGTATGACCCTGGCCTGGCTAACGTGTTTGATTTCGGTACTTCCCTTTGGCTGTATATATTAACTGTTGTCTGTGGGTTTCTGTTGGTTGGTTGAGCACTATTTGTATTTGGGGTGTTGTTTTTCACTCTGGACTTCCGGTTTCGGGCAGGCAGGCGGTGGAACGCACGCCGCCACCATGCTGCTATTACGGCTATCGGCTTTGAGCCAGCCGGCGGAGCACTGTTAGCTCCCGTTTTTAAAGTGTTTTTTACAATAAATATACTTTTTTTGGATTTACACTATGAGGCTCCCTTCTTTTCTATAACATATGGATGCTTAAAGCTGGGGATTATTAAGAGGACATCACTGCATTGGAGAAGGGAAGGACGGCAACGGGTTGAGGATTATCGCCAAGGAACATCATTGCTGGATCCTAACCTACACGCCTGTTACCCCTGCAGGGGTTGGGCACTCTGGTGAGTGAGGGCACGATTGGGGGTGCAGTGGAAGACGGGGAGCACTTGCTAAATCAAGATCCTTTTTATCTCATTGGATTTTTATTTCATTGGATTGAAATATCACAGTTTCTCTAGACTATATTGAGTTTTTTTAGGACACTGGATTTTTTACCATCACCACCACCTGTTGGGCACTTCATCACAGTGGTTTAGAGTGGTTTTCGATTATTTTTTGCTACATGTTGCTTGGTATTTTATATCACTGTTAAAGATTTTTGTGGATTATATCTTATTGATATATGTTAGGTCACATATATTTCTTAGCACTTTGCACTTTATGATACAGTGTAACATTTTGGTATACTTTCACTCATACATGGTTTTTCTTTTTATTCATTTATTAGATTTATTCATCACTTTTTATCTATTTTTATATTTAATGATTAATATCTATTGCACACGTATTTGAACAGCGCCAATTCCCCCATTATAGAATCTTAACTATACTTTTAGTTTCTCCATCAGCTCATCACTCACATTTATTACCTTTTGTGGTACTTGACCCTCCCTTGTTGATTGTTATCTCAGGGCCCTTTGATTCATCCTGAATTGAATTGTATTGTAACTGTACTGTCTGCCCTCACATCATAAAGTGTTGCGCAAACTGTTGGCGATATATAAATCCTGTATAATAATTATTTGCTAAATTGTATAACAGAAACAAAGAAAAACTATTTTTTTTTCCAAATTTTCATATATGTTTTCATTAAGTTAGAAAAAAAAACACTAGCAGTTAAATACCATCATAAGAAAGCTCTATCTGTCTCAAAAAAAAAAAAAAAAAAGCTGAAATCTAAATATTGGCCTGGGCAGGAAGGGAGTAAAAGTGTCTGGTATTGAGGTGGTTAAAATATGTGACTGATGTAAAACAATTATACTCAGTGTAGAGATTTTCTTTTTATTCATGGATGTTCAGTTTATTTGGAATGCATTGTTTTTTCCAGTAAGTGACACAAACATTACTCCTAAAGAATCATTTTTACATGTATTTATTAATTTTATATTACTTATACATGTTTTACCTTCTAGGCTATGGCCACATTGAATATTAAATCTCTTTGCTTTTGAGAGATTTAACTTCTTGTTACCTATCATCTCATTAGCAGCACTTAAATGTGCTGCAAATTTGAACGCTGACAAAAAAATTAATCTCACAGTAACAAAATTTTTTAAATGTGTATATGTTCAACATCCTATCTATAAAACACACTTGTACCCACATTCCATTAGCTATAAGACAATAAAAAAAATATGGCCAAAATCTGGACTTATTTGGACTACAAAAAAATCACAAACATTAAATACAAAATACTTTATTGTTAGTTAAGGTAAAAACCCCAGGTATAGACATACACCATTCTTAAAAAACTATTTACATGCATATAAAAAGTGCATGTACTAAAACAAGAAGCATACTATGACACTACCAAGCTTCCATATCACCCTGAATATTCAGTGTTTTCCTCTATGTTGTCACAATTTTTATCCTAAGTATCTCCATAGGGATCACTGCAGCAGGGCGATATGTATTACTCTGTGCATTTTTTTAGACCAACAACCTACTTCCACAGGAGTAGCAAGGGAGCTGAACATCTAAATTTACACAAATATACAACAATTACCATATGTGTATGAACAAAGCATAAAACCATTACACTGATTCTAAAATCACAGATAATCACATATTCATATGTGTGGCTATCCAATAAATCCAAATGGGGACTAGAATGTGAACTTCCTAAACAAATAGGTGTGTATAGAGGAAATTAGCTGAATCACATTACAGGGGGTCCCCAGGTTACAAACAAGTTAGGGACTGTAGGTTTGTTCTTAAGTTGAATCTGTTTGTAAGTCGGAACAGGTAAATTTTTTAAGTGTAGCTCCAGCCCAAAAAACTATTTTTAAGCTTTTTGGATAGCATAGGGAAGGGTTAACAGCCCTGTAACATTTGTTTTGCTGTGTGTGCCCCTGTTCAGAAGATTTCACCTTGCTTTCTGTCCCAATGACAATTGTATTTTGAAAATTTTGGGTTGTTGTGGAAACAAGCCTTGGTGATAAAGCATCAGTGGAGGTACCTTTTCCTCATAATAGCTCTTACAGGAGTGAATTTCCCTTCCTAGGGGTAGATATCCTCTCACTTCCTGTTGTCTCTCTCCGTTTGTAAGTAGGAGTCGTTTGTACGTCAGGTGTTTGTAACTAGGGGACCCCTGTACATCTATTACCAAAATGTAAGTGTAGAGGAGGCAGGTCTACTTACCTTATTAAGTACTATCTAGACATCAAGTATTTGACTGTATCCTTTGTCTTGTAAAACCTTCCCACTTAGTTGTACAATCCCAGTTGGTGGGCTTATATGTCTATATACACCATCTGACAAGTATATATATATCAGGACACACTGCCAATCCCTATATATTGTATACTTCAAACAATATACTTCAAACAACCCTCACTGTGAAAGGTGGTAAGGTGTATAGCTCTCCACCATTGATGAATATCTTCTACCCCCAAGACTCCGGAAATGTGTCAAAGTCCCCTGCCTTATATACACCCCCATCTCACTTCCAAAGCCCACCATGTAGACATGTGCATGCCGAAAACATTTGTTTTGTTCAGATTAGTTAATCTAGTTATTTAGTTTAGTTAAATTTAGTTAATTCCTTCAATTCGCATTCGGGATTCGTATTTGTGATTTATATTCAGAATTTGTTTTATGTCTTTTTTGAATTTTCATTGAATTTACAGATGTTTTTTTTTTATTCGAAATGTTCAAATCGATACATTTTAAAGCAGCCAAATCAAAAACTTTATATTTTTATTTGATTAGCATTGTGGCAAAGTGAGCAAATAAAAGAAAACTCTTCATTAAATCATTACAATGACTTGTTAAATCACCTTTGGCTTAACTAAAACAGCATCATTTTGAACTGGTACTCTAATAGCACACACAGTTTTTGATTTCAGAAATATGTTTACAGTTCGAATTCGAACGGAACTCGATGTAAAACTTAATTTGAATTTCAATTAGAATTTCGAAAAATGGGACAGATTAAATTTTTTTATTCAGAGTATTAGATAAACTTTGTTTATACTGTAATTCGGGTATTCGGATATATCCGAATCTCCGAATAATGAAAAATTTGTCTGAATATTTATTTAGAACGAAACGACTCGCACATGCCTACCGTCATGCGTGGTTCTATATATGAATAGTTTCTAAAGAATAGCATATGGCTATACATGTGGCTTTTAGCTAACAAGAAATCTCTCAGTAACAAAATTATCTAATTGAAAACAAGCCTTCAGATTACTTCTTCATTGACATTTAATCAAGTGATTGTATTATAGTTTAAATGTAAATAGATTAGCTGATTAGCTGTCAGGTAGTGCTTAGTGAATCTAGTCATCAGTGCTACTCCAACTGTGGTCTGTGACTTAATTTAACTTAATTACAACTTATCTTGACTTAATTAAAAAAGCTGTATATATTCCTCTTCATTCATAATATTATATATATATATAGATATATAGATATAGATATATATATATCTATATCTATATCTATATATATATTTTGTTAACAGATGTAGCATGTTCTAAGACATTTGAGTTGTTTGCAATTTGGGGATGAGGTTGTATGGTGCATCTGTCTTGTACATATTTGTTAAATACTTAGGGTCTGTCTTGTAAAATACAGAGGAATAGTATGGATCTATGTCCCAAAAATTGTATGTGGTCGGCATTAAACAGCTGATCACCAAAGTACAATATGCAGTGCAACTAACAAAAGAAGAATGAATGCAGTGACAAGGGGTGTAAACAGAGGGCATCTGGGTTCTAAAAAGTATATATTTTGAAACTGGAACTTTTTTATTGAGGTTTAATAAAGTAACAGAATATAGTCAAATGTTACATTCGCAACAATCAACTAGTCACTGTAGCACATCTCAGAGCGGTAAGGGGTAGATCAGTTATTAAATGAGGTGGAGTATATGCTGTACCCTTATAGGCCTGAGTGGTAAGCCCTCTCATAATCTCTCTAAATAGTTAGAAGGGCTTACAATATCGGAGAGGTTCAAGGGACAGATATATCTTCACGGGTGGAATACCAAGTGGTATAGCAGAAGATGTTCTACCCACTTACCATTTTGGACATTGCGAACTATCAGTCCTTATGTTGCGTAGTGAAAATTTACACGTAATTTTTAAACAAATAGGTGAAACAGATAAACCAGGGGTAAGGCATAGGAATTCCATGTACACATCGCAGGTAGGTTGACCAGGTTGCATAATAGAGTTGAAGACTGGGGGCTCTCAAGCGAAGCAGATTTTAGGCTAATACTTTACAATGCTCAAGGATAGGTACAGTATGCATACAGTCATGCGCTCGTATAATATTTATTTGACATCCATATGTTTCATGAGTAAAAGAATGTTTGATGACTGTCATTTTTGAGCACCTAGAGGCATTCTAAGGTGCAGGTTTGGTTTAGGTCAGAAATTACATCTGAAAGGTTAGGAGTTGTGAGAGATTTCCATTTGCTTGTTATATTTAGTTTGGCAGACAAGAGTATGTGGATGGCAAGGGTTCTGATTTTTTTTGGTATGGATTCTATATTCAAGTGTAAAAGCGCTAGTTCAGTGCTGGGGGAAATGGGTGTTGGAGTAAATTTAGAGATCAGTTTAAAAATTTGGTTCAAGTAGGAGGTGACAGATGGGCCTAACCACAGTATGTGTATTAGGGAGCCGATTGAACCACATTGAAGCTAACAAGTGGCAGGAGTGCTAGGGTTTTTTTTTGAAAGCTTATATGGAGTAAATACCACCTGTAAAGCATTTTGCGGTATAGTTGCCAGTGGTTGGTACATAGAGTTGCTTTATAGGTCTCCTTAATAGCTTTCTAACATTGCGTTGGGAACTGTAACCCCTATTTCTGTTTCCCATTTACACATAGTTGTGTTTTTTTGAAATTCATAAGATTGACTGAAAATTTTATAAAATAGAGAGATGCCTTTTACTTGTGGAGTGGCCTTTTCATAAAATGCTCTTACTTGTTGAGGCAAAGTTATTTCCATTGGAATGGTAGCTTTCTTAAAGAGATGATATAGTTGTATGTATCCATAATATTCAGTAGAGGGAAGGTTGAATTTATGTTGAAGAGCAGTGAAAGGTTGGAGGGAGTTACACTCCATTAGATCTTTTACATGGTGTATGCCGGCTTTTATTCAGGTTGTTAGTTTTTTATGTGGAATGTGGGCTTGTAGGCATTGTATTTATAGTGGGAGAGTGGAGGTTGTGTTTCCCAAACAAAAAGATTCAGTGCAGACCCAAAGTGCCTGGATCATGGCTTGGATAGCTGGGAAAGAAGATTCTGGAGGCTTATACCTATCTAGGGTGGCCATTAAAAAGGGTTTGATATCTAACAAAGGTAGGGATTTGGCCTTGAGAAGTGACCAGGTTTTTTTGTTGTCATTTTGCCACCAGTATTTAGATTGGTCTAATAATGAGGCTATAGTATTGGTAAAGTTAAAGACAGACCACCTACTAGGTTGTTTCTGCTCAATATGGAGAGAGCGTCTCTTGGTGTAGCACTTTTCCATATGTATTTCGAAAGTCCTGCGTGGAGTTTGGTGAAATATGTATGAGGAATGGGAATGGTGCGGAAGAGATAAAGTAATTTAGGGAAGGTAATAATTTTGAAGGCCGCTATTCTGCCTAATTCTGGTCTGTGGCCATGAGTTTAGAGAGTTCTTTAGGTAGATAGTCCAGAAAAGGTTGACAATTTAATGTGCATAATTTGGTGAAGGTTGAGGGAATGAGAATCCCCAGATATTTGATGTGGGAAGAGGCCCAGTCATAGGGGGGTGTTTGCTTGTAAAAGCTGTTGGAGTCGCGGAGGTATATTGAGGCCTAGAATTTGTGATTTGGAGTTATTGATTTTGTAGCATGATATTGCTCTGAATTGCTCCAAGAGCTTTTTGACTACCGGTAGTAATTTAAGTGGGTCTGATAGGATGAGAATTACATTGTCCACAACTAGTCCTTTTAGATTATCAATATGGCCTATTTGAACCCCTATGATATTTGAGGAAGATCTGACTGAGTGCACTAGGGGCTCCATGATTAGGACACATATAAATGGCGACAATGGGCAGCCTTGTCTAGTACCATTGTCTAAAAAAAACGCTGATGATAATGCTCCAGATGAATAGACTTTGGCAGAGGGGTGTGTGTATAACGCCATGATAGCAGAGGATATTGAGCTTTGAAATCCAAATTTCTACAGCACTGCTCTAAGGTACCCCCAGTGCACTCAGTCAAATGCTTTTTCTGCATCTAGTGCTAAATAAAGCACCGTTATTTTATGAAGTTCCATGTGCTTTGGTATGTGAAGCATGCGCCTGGCTTGATGTCCTTTGATAGAGCCTACCTGATCGGTGTGGACCAAAAGTAGTAGTAAGTCCAGTAATCTAAGAGCCAGGGCTTTTGCATAGATCTTTAGATCAGAATTTAGGGGTGAGATTGGTCTATAATTAAAGGGTAGGGAGGGGTCTTTATCTGGTTTAGTAAATGGGATTATTAGTGCCTGTAGCATCTCTTTCGGGAATTGACCTCCATTCAGGACCTCATTGAAGATGCTCCCTGGGTGAGGAGCGAGATAATGACCAAATTTTATATAGTATTCATTTGGAAATCCATCTATTCCAGGGGCTTTGGATCGGGGGAGGCCTTTGATCACTTAAAAGATTTCTGCAGTTGTACGTTTAGCTTCTGCTCATTAGTGAGGGAGGGAAGGGGGAGATTGCCAAGAAATTGGTTGATTTGGTGTTCGGTGGGTTGTGGGGTACTCGGCTCATGCTGGAGGTTATATCTATCGGAGTAGAAGTTTTTAAAAACTTCAGCTATAAGAGATGGGACATAGACTTTCGTGTTGTCCCTGGGGCTTCTAGGAAAGGGAATTCTGGTGGGAGCTATTTTACATTTAACGCTTCTAGCTAGGTAGGAGACAGTTTTGTTGCTCAGTGCGTATTTGTTAGCTCTGAGGGATTTAACCTGCTTTTCATGGGTATAAAGTAATAGGACTCTTAGTACATTACAGAGATGCAGTAGCTTAGCAGAGTTAGCAGAATTAGCATACAGCTCTCTTCAGTTTTACGTATGGAGTTGGTTAATTGGTCAAATTGTTGGGGTCTACGCTTTTTTCGCGAGCCCTAACTGTATTAGTGTACCTCTGAGACATGCTTTATGGGCTGCCCAGAGTGAGAATTTGGAAATATCGTTAGTGTCATTAAGATCAAAGTAGGTTTGTAGAGCCTTTTCAATCAGTTGGCTGTGCTCAGGGTTGGATAGGAAGTATGTATTAAGCCTCCATAGGGGGGCGGCTTTAGTTGGTTTGGAGCCAGTTAGGTGTATGGTAATAGGGGCATGATTCGACCAAGTGATGGTTTCAATAGCCAAAGAGGTACCAAGTGGGAGTGTCCATCTCTCAACAATAAACATGTCAATTCTTGAATAAGATCTATGAGAAGTGGAAAAGAAGGAATAGTCCCTCTCTCCCGCATGGTGACATCTCCAAATGTCAAACAAACCATGTTTGAAGAAAAATGTGTTCAGACACGCTGTTGGCCTCCTCGATTTAGCTGTGGTATCAATGGAGGGATCTGCGACAGCGTTAAAGTCACCTCCTTTTATTAAATGCCCCTGAAGGCATTTAGTGATTCGCTTTAGAAGTTTATTTAAAAAACTGGTCTGTTTTACGTTGGGAGTATAGACTAGCACAGGGCCGTCTTTAAGGCAGGGCAAAAGGGGCAGCTGCCCTGGGTCCTGTCATTGTTGTGGGGTCCAAAGCAGCTGCCTCATACTTGCCAACTATCCCAGTTCAAATTCCCTTGTCCCTTGAAGCTTTAGTCCTGTGCTGTGTTCCGATATCTCATTGTGAAGTGCTGCTATTAATGCTGCCCAGCTCTGCCCTATTGTTGTGTACAGATGGCTCACCTGCAGACCCTGTGTTTTCATGTAAATAACCGTCAATCATATGTAAATGATGACAGCATTCAGATGTAAAAAGAATCTGCATTCATATGTAAATAGCTGAGCCTGGCAGCTTTGATATGTAAATAAAGGCGACATTCATATGTATATCATGCCCCCCCCCCCAGCAGTGAGGAGAAGATGTGCTGTAACCTATAGCAACCAATCAGTGAGCAGTATTACTGTACAGTAATCTCTAGCAACCAATCAACAAGCAGAAATCATATGCTGTAACCTCTAGCAATTAATCAGTGAGCCTTAATGTGTGCTGTAACCTCTAGCAACCAGTCAGTAAGTGGAAATTATATGCTGTAACCTCTGGCAACCAATTGCTGCTTGATCTGATACAGTAAACTGATTTTAAGTCTAGCTGCTATTTATTGTATGTCTCAGAGCAGGTGGAGAGCGAAATTGCATGGGGGGGGGCCCAAGAAATTTTTTGCCCAGGGTCCAATCAATATTAAAGATGGCCCTGGACTAGCATGTATGATGCATCATCAATATCACAGACTAGAACAATAAATATGCCATTATCATCAATTAAGGAAGACTTAAGTTGGAATTTAAAGCAATCCTTGGTGGCTATTAATATCCCTGCTTTCTTCTTGGCAGCATAAGCTGTAAATGTCTGTGAGAAATGTTTCAATGATCCTCTGGGAGATGATGCAAACTGGAGCGCTCCAGTTGATGTCCCTATGACGAAACGCGTAGGGTGTGGCCTATTTTGACGCTTTTGCATCATCTCCCAGAGGATCACCAACTTGAATCTGACGCTCTCCTGTTCTGATGACATTTGGTTGCCTATTGTAAACTGCTTAAATGTGAGTACCATTCTGTCATCTGCGTTCAATAAAGAGTGTTTATGGTTTTACGCTATGGAATCTCCTCTCTCTTTTCTTATGCCAAAAACGTCACTGTGACCCAGAAACAACCTGTGGACTGCCGCACAGTGGCATATACTGTGACTGCGTATTACCCCCGCAGGGGTTAAAGAAGCTGGTGAGTGGCCGCATGATCACAAGTAGGGATGAGCCGAACACCCCCCTGTTCGGTTCGCACCAGAACATGCGAACAGGAAAAAAGTTCGCTCGAACACGCGAACACCGTTAAAGTCTATGGGACACGAACATGAATAATCAAAAGTGCTAATTTTAAAGGCTTATATGCAAGTTATTGTCATAAAAAGTGTTTGGGGACCTGGGTCCTGCCCCAGGGGACATGGATCAATGCAAAAAAAAGTTTTAAAAACGGTCGTTTTTTCAGGAGCAGTGATTTTAATAATGCTTAAAGTCAAACAATAAAAGTGTAATATCCCTTTAAATTTCGTACCTGGGGGGTGTCTATAGTATGCCTGTAAAGGGGCGCATGTTTCCCGTGTTTAGAACAGCCTGACAGCAAAATGACATTTGGAAGGAAAAAACTCATTTAAAACTACCCGCGGCTATTGCATTGCCGTCAATACACATAGAAGTTCATTGATAAAAACGGCATGGGAATTCCCCACAGGGAAACCCCGAACCAAAATTTAAAAAAAAAAAAAAATGAAGTGGGAGTCCCCCTAAATTCCATACCAGGCCCTTCAGGTCTGGTATGGATATTAAGGGGAACCCCGGCCAAAATTAAAAAAAAAAATGACGTGGGGTTCCCCCTAAATTCCATACCAGACCCTTCAGGTCTGGTATGGATTTTAAGGGGAACCCCGCGCAAAAAAAAAAAAAAAATGGCGTGGGGTTCCCCCAAAAATCCATACCAGACCCTTATCCGAGCACGCAACCTGGCAGGCCGCAGGAAAAGAGGGGGGGACGAGAGTGCGCCCCCCCTCTCCTGAACCGTACCAGGCCACATGCCCTCAACATTGGGAGGGTGCTTTGGGGTAGCCCCCCAAAACACCTTGTCCCCATGTTGATGAGGACAAGGGCCTCATCCCCACAACCGTGGCCGGTGGTTGTGGGGGTCTGCGGGCAGGGGGCTTATCGGAATCTGGAAGCCCCCTTTAACAAGGGGACCCCCAGATCCCGGCCCCCCCCCTGTGTGAAATGGTAAGGGGGTACTTACCCCTACCATTTCACTAAAAAAGTGTCAAAATAGTTAAAAATGACAAGAGACAGTTTTTGACAATTCTTTTATTTAAATGCTTCTTCTTTCTTCCTTCATCTTCTTCTTCTTCTGGTTCTTCTGGCTCTTCTGGTTCTTCCTCCGGCGTTCTCGTCCAGCATCTCCTCTGCGGCGTCTTCTATCTTCTTCTCCTCGGGCCGCTCCGCACCCATGGCATTGGGGGGGAGGCTCCCGCTCTTCTCTTCATCTTCTTCATCCTCTTCTCTTCTTCCTTCTTCTCTTCTTCTCTGTTTCTCTTCTTAATTTTCTTCTCCGGGCCGCTCCGCATCCATGCATGGAGGGAGGCTCCCGCTGTGTGACGGCGTCTCCTCATCTGACGGTTCTTAAATAACGGGGGGTGGGGCCACCCGGTGACCCCGCCCCCTCTGACGCACGGGACATGACGGGACTTCCCTGTGGCATTCCCCGTGACGTCACAGGGAAGTCCCGTCAAGTCACCGTGCGTCAGAGGGGGGCGGGGTCACCGGGTGGCCCCGCCCCCCGTTATTTAAGAACCGTCAGATGAGGAGACGCCGTCACACAGCGGGAGCCTCCCTCCATGCATGGATGCGGAGCGGCCCGGAGAAGAAAATTAAGAAGAGAAACAGAGAAGAAGGAAGAAGAGAAGAGGATGAAGAAGAAGATGAAGAGAAGAGCGGGAGCCTCCCCCCAATGCCATGGGTGCGGAGCGGCCCGAGGAGAAGAAGATAGAAGACGCCGCGGAGGAGATGCTGGACGAGAACGCCGGAGGAAGAACCAGAAGAGCCAGAAGAACCAGAAGAAGAAGACGATGAAGGAAGAAAGAAGAAGCATTTAAATAAAGGAATTGTCAAAAACTGTCTCTTGTCATTTTTAACTATTTTGACACTTTTTTAGTGAAATGGTAGGGGTAAGTACCCCCTTACCATTTCACACAGGGGGGGGGCCGGGATCTGGGGGTCCCCTTGTTAAAGGGGGCTTCCAGATTCCGATAAGCCCCCCGCCCGCAGACCCCCACAACCACCGGCCACGGTTGTGGGGATGAGGCCCTTGTCCTCATCAACATGGGGACAAGGTGTTTTGGGGGGCTACCCCAAAGCACCCTCCCAATGTTGAGGGCATGTTGCCTGGTACGGTTCAGGAGGGGGGGGGCCGCACTCTCGTCCCCCCTCTTTTCCTGCGGCCTGCCAGGTTGCGTGCTCGGATAAGGGTCTGGTATGGATTTTTGGGGGAACCCCACGCCGTTTTTTTTTTTTTTGGCGCGGGGTTCCCCTTAAAATCCATACCAGACCTGAAGGGTCTGGTATGGAATTTAGGGGGAACCCCACGTCATTTTTTTTTAAAAATTTTGGCCGGGGTTCCCCTTAATATCCATACCAGACCTGAAGGGCCTGGTATGGAATTTAGGGGGACTCCCACTTCATTTTTTTTTTTTTAATTTTGGTTCGGGGTTTCCCTGTGGGGAATTCCCATGCCGTTTTTATCAATGAACTTCTATGTGTATTGACGGCAATGCAATAGCCGCGGGTAGTTTTAAATGAGTTTTTTCCTTCCAAATGTCATTTTGCTGTCAGGCTGTTCTAAACACGGGAAACATGCGCCCCTTTACAGGCATACTATAGACACCCCCCAGGTACGAAATTTAAAGGGATATTACACTTTTATTGTTTGATTTTAAGCATTATTAAAATCACTGCTCCTGAAAAAACGGCCGTTTTTAAAACTTTTTTTTGCATTGATCCATGTCCCCTGGGGCAGGACCCAGGTCCCCAAACACTTTTTATGACAATAACTTGCATATAAGCCTTTAAAATTAGCACTTTTGATTTCTCCCATAGACTTTTAAAGGGTTTTCCGCGGCATTCAAATTTGCCGCGAACACCCCAAATTGTTCGGTGTTCGGCGAACTTGCGAACAGCCAATGTTCGAGTCGAACATGAGTTCGACTCGAACTCGAAGCTCATCCCTAATCACAAGACACGAGCACCTGGTCACCAAGATTAATAGCAATATAAATACTTGCCTTGATTCACAAAGATGTCAAGATTTTTCACTTAAGTTGCACTGAGCACTAGTCACGATTTAACCTATGCAATTATTCAGCAATCTTATGTGTGCTAAATATTTTTACGTTAATCACTGTATGGGGTCTTTATGTGGATGGAATAATTTCAGCTAAAGTTCTAACATTCCCCCCCCCTATTTAAAGGGGGTCATTTTTGCTGTTTATTTTGGTTTATTTGTTATATGCGATTTTGTTCACAATTTTCTTATGCAACTCTATATATGGGATTTGGCTACACACGATTTATAAAATTCTGAACAATACATGATTCTTGAAAGAGCTGATCACATTGACATGCGGAGACCAGGGCTGCCTTAAGTGTTGTGTTAATTAACATGTTAACTATATAATTGCCTTTTAAGTTTTTGCTAGAGGGGGGGAGTATCCATGAGTCAGCCTTGCCTCGTTATCTAACCCCTTGTGTTAAATGTGTATAAAAAGGCTGTGTTCTGTCCAATAAAGCATTCAAGATTCTACAAGCTATTTTCGGCTAGACTTGTATTCAATGCAGCTATAATAATATATCTCTCTGATGGTCAGACTGAACGAAGCGGTGTTATTGATGGAAGCACTCAGCGGAGTGTGGGATAGGATCCGTCACAGCATGTCTTTAAAGCAGGGTTCCACTCAAATTTTTAACTTAATCTTACCCCCTTCAGTTAATTGCATAGATGTTCAAAATGCCGCACAAATTTTTTTTTATCGCTGTAATTACCTTTATATTGTACTTTATTGTGGCACTTCCTGTCTCTCCTCCCATGGAAGTAGGCGTGTTTATTGCCTTTCCACAGCTCCACACTGTCTCCTGGGAGCTTAGTGTCAGGCTTCCCAAGATTCAGTGCGGGAACAATGATCATGCTTGTGAACAAGCTGTGAATGAACAGCATTCACCACATCCAGGAAAGCAATGCTTGTGGGCTTCACATGCCCACAAGCAAGATGGAAACAGCCAGCATCACATTTTTAAAGTTATTCTTCAGTACGAAAACAGACAGAGGCAGAAATATTACACCCAAACTGTGAGTATTATTTTGGGATTAGCAAAGTGTCTCAATGACCTAAAAAAAAAAAAGATTGGTCGCCGGACTCCCACTTTAAGGTCAGCAATGGTGGCAGGTTGGGCAGAGGAGGGATAGTCCTCAAGAGGTCTCAATAGTTGTAATGAGGAGTGGGATCTAGCTGGAAGCCCTGCATCATCGTCTCTGTCTTCCTGCCTGGACTTTTTAAGTTTAGTGGGGCTGTGGTGGGGGAGTCAGGAGGGGAAGACTCACTGCTTTATACAGAGGAGCTGTGCTGCTGCCCTGTGGAGACGTCTGCATGTCCTCTCCCCGCCGCTACAGTGCCTCTGTGTGTCTTCTGTGAGGAGAAGCTGAGAACAAGCATTAGACATGTTGGGCAGGTGTCTGGGCTGCTTGTGGGTTTGTTGGTGTGGATAGAGGGTCACCTTCCATCGCTGTGAATGTTTGCTGGGAGAACTTCGGAACTGGAGCTCCCTCACTCTGTGTCCATGCAGATCCGTGGCCGGCCACGCCCCCAACTGGAACCTTTTTTATGTTTACAGACCGTATGGTGAAACTAGCGAGATAAGGCATATGTTTTACCTTGTACTTTCTCAGTAATGCGCCTTCCAATCTCCCTCCATATCTTTTCTGTTATCCTGTGTATGTAAAATGGTCTTGTTTATTAAGCCTTGCTAGTTACGCTAAATAAAGAAAAGTAAAAATAAATAAATAAAAAGAGTCAGCTATTAGTGATTTCAGTGCTTGAACAGCAGTAAATGTCCAGCTCTCTTCAGCTCTGCTGACAAGAAATACATTTTTAGACTCAGAAATGTGGGATAAAACATACCATTGCCAGAACTTTCACTTGAAGAAACTGTAGATTTGGGACCATGTTGCCTTCTTTCCTACTGTAACAGTCATTTCTGACTAAATAGAGAATTTTAAACCACTTCAGCCCGGAAGTATTTACCCCCTTCCTGACCAAGCACTTGCAATACGGCACTGCGTTGCTTTAACTGGCAATTGCGTGGTCGTGCGACGTTGTTAAAAAAAAAACTTGACTTCCTTTTTTCCCACAAATAGAGCTTTCTTTTGGTGGTATTTGATCATCTCTGCGGTTTTTATTTTTTGCGCTATAAACAAAAAAAGATTGACAATTTTGAAAAAAAAAGCAATATTCTTTTCACTTTTTGCTATAATAAATATCCCCAAAAAATATATAAAAAACTAATTTCTTCCACAGTTTAGGCCAATATGTATTTTTCTACATATTTTTGGTAAAAAAATCACAATAATCATATATTGATTGGTTTGCGCAAAAGTTATTGCATCTACAAAACAGGGGATATATTTATGGCATTTTTATTAATAATTTTTTTTATTAGTAATGGTGGCGATCTGCAATTTTTATCATGAGTGCGACATTGCGGCGAACAATTCGAATACTTTTGACACTATTTTGGGACCATTGGCATTTATACAGCGATCAGTGCTATAAAAATGCACTGATTACTGTGTAAATGTCACTAGCAGGGAAGGGGTTAAACACTAGGGGCGATCAAGAGGTTAAGTGTGTTCCCTCAGCATGTTCTAACTGTAGGGGGGATGCGCTCACTAGAACATGACAGAGATAACTGCTCCCGATCACTGGGAGCAGTAGATCCCTGTCATGTTGCTAGGCAGAACAGGAAAATGCCTTGTTTACAAGGCAATCTCCCTGTTCTGCCTCTCTGTGCTATGATTGCGGGCCACCGGTGGACATCAAGTCCGCGGGACCCACGAGCACGCTCCTGCGGCAGGCACCCGCTAGCCGCAGATGAGGCAGCGGCGTACGGGTACATTGTTTTGTGCACCCATGCCACTTTGCTGACGTATATCGGTGTGAGCAGGTCAGCAAGTGGTTAAAACAAAATAAAAAGATGCTTTAAATGTTAAATTAATAGAAATATACTGTATCCTGTAGTGGTTTTGTAAATTTTACTTATTTATAATAATCAAGACTTAAAATGCAATTTAAAAAATAACTTTGTTCTTTTTCAGACATGTCAGACACATAAGAAATATTTCATAATATTCTTATAGCAGGCATGTAGAGCATTAAGGGTTTTTTTCAAATTTTATAGTTACTTGTTATAAAAGCTTGCTGCTCACAAAACTCAAAATCTAAAATGTAAACACACAAATCAGTGAAATGGAGAACAGTGGCTCATCATCCTCTCTCCCTTTAAGCTGACTACATAAGAATTTGCAGTTAAAGACAAAGGCGGGAATTAATATTCATACATTTGCCATAATTTATGTGCGGAGATGAGGATGGAAAGTGTTTGCTAAATTACTAAACCAATACGTTTATTTGAAAGAATAGGAGCACCTTGTGCACCAAATTAAGTACTTTAACGCCAAAAGTCATGTGCATCATTTCTATAGTGGAAAACCTTCTAAAAAGTACACTAAGTACAAATTGGTGTACAGAAATTAGAAATTGGGCGTGTCATCTGATAAAGGTTTGTTTGTAAAGGTGTACTTGTTTGTCAATATGGTCTATATTGTCAGATGTTTATACTTTTCATTTTGAAAAAAAAGAGAAGAATATTGAATCATGAAGCTTAAAACGTTGATCCATAACCAAAAATGTAACACATTGCAGCTTTAATTTTTTAGGCTTTTTTCCTCCCTGCTTTCACCTGGTAATCTGGCCAGTAACACACCTCATGTATTGAAGTTGCCTACACTCTGAGTGAAGGAGCACTGGGGCATCATTGTCAGTCTGGGGTCAAGGGGAGTGTTGGATGTACTAGTAAATTTAAATACGCTAACATAGTGAAGCAAAACTCCAGCTAATACTTTATAAGCAGTTACAGCAAACTATTTTTTTCCTTTTACGATAAAGGTTTTACATATATAAGTAAATTGTAAGCACTCTGTTAGTGGTTAATGATTTGTTTCACGCCTGTAACTGCTACATGTACAGAGCAGTTTGTTCTTTTGAAAAACAACACACTTACTGGCAGGACCACTAGGTGAAAATAAAATAAAGAAAGCCTAAAAAGAAAGATTATGCAGTCATCACACTTAAAGGAGTTGTAAAGGCAGAAGTTTTTTTTTTATCTTAATGCATTCTATGCATTAAGTTAAAAAACCTTTTGTGTGCAACAGCCACCCCAGCAACCCCCTAATTACTTACCTGAGCCCCATCTCTCTCCAGCAATGTCCACAAATGTCTAAGCCATCCGGGACACTCCTCCTGATTGGCTGAGACACAGCAATGGCGCCATTGGCTCCCGCAGCTGACGATCAAAGTCAGTCAACCAATCTGGGGAGAGAGGAGGCGTGGCTGGGTCGGAGCTCCATGTCTGAATGGACACACTGAGCTGTGACTCAGCTCCAGTGCGCCCATAGGAAGCTGCTGACTGTGGGGACACTAGATAAGAGGGAGGGGCTAGAAGCAGCAAAGAGAGAATTGAGAAGAGGAGGATCCAGGCTTCTCTGTGCAAAGCCAACTGCACAGAGGAGGTAAGTTTAACATGTTTGTTATTTTTTTTTTAAATGAGGCTTTACAATCTCTTTAAGAATTGGTAAGCTGCAATATAATAAATATTTGCTTTTGGGTTTAATACAACTTTAAACTGAAGAATGAAAATGATGCAAGCATCCCATGTGAATTAAAATAGGTTCATATAGGTAAATTTAGGAGTGAAAGTGAAGGAAAAAAAGGTTAGGTACAGACTAAAATATGTGTCTTTGTCATTTTCATCACATATTCAATTCATCCCAAAGGTGTTCTATCGGGTTAAGGTCAGGACTCTGTGCATGACAATCAAGTTCCTCCACCCCAAACTTGCTCATTCATGTCTTTATGGACTTTGCTTTGTGCACTAGTGCACAGTCATGTTGGAACAGGAAGGGGCTATCCCCAAACTGTTCCCACAAAGTTGGGAGCATGAAATTGTCCAAAATGTCCTGGTATGCTCATGCCTTAAGAGTTCCCTTCACCGTAACTAAGGGGCCAAGCCCAACCCCTGAAAAACAACTCCACACCATAATCCCCCCTTCACCAAATGATTTGGACCAGTGCAGAAAGCAAGGTCCATAAAGACATGGATGAGCAAGTTTGGGGTGTAGGAACTTCACTGGCCTGCACAAAATCCTGATCTCAACCAGATGGAACACCTTTGGGATGAATTAGAGTGTAGTTTACAAGCCAGGCCCTCTTGTCCAACATCAGTGCCTGACCTCACAAATGCGCTTCTGGAAGAATATCAAACATTCCCATAGACACACTTCTAAACCTCGTGGACAGCATTTCCAGAAGAATTGAAGCTGTTATAGCTGCAAAGGGTGGGTCAACTCAATATTGAACCCTACAGACTGAGATGCCATTAAAGTTCATGTGCGTGTAAAGGCAGACATTGCAATACTTTTGGTAATATAGTATATATAAATATATTTTTGCATTGGTACATGTCCCCCATGGCAGTGCCAAATTATCCAATGCTTTTTTTTATACAATAGTTTGCCTATTAGCTCCAAAATATCCAGAATGTAACCAGAAGATTTGCCCTACATAAGCTTCAGTTGGATTCACCTTTAAGTTCGGGTAACAAGATTCACCAAATCCTTGGCAAAGCAAACATGAGCAGATTCACCTATTACCATACACAACTCTATATAAATTTTGCAAAACATTAGAAATTAAACACAAGTCATTAAAGTCTCAAATAAATGATTATGTTTTTGTTTTAACAGATATAATGAAAACAACACATTTTGAACGTGTGGAAATTATGTTGTTGGTCACTAATGCATTTTCTCATAGTTCTTGTATGTCTTAGTTGAAAAATGAATATATGAAACAGTATGAATAAAATATAGCAGATGAGATGACTTCTTTGCTTATATAATAACACTGAACTGCATGTAATATATCAAAGTCAAAGAAAATTAACCCCCTGGAGTAAACAGGATCTTGTTTATATGTATTAAATACTGATATAAAATATACATTTGACTGAGTCTAGTATAGAAATTCACTATGGGACATAGACCTGAAAGAGTAGGCTTTGATATGTTTGCTATTCGGGAGGCATGCATAATTGCCTACCAGAGTAATGGTGTTTATTACTTGTATAACCAGATACATCTTTTCAGCAGTCAGAGGATCACACAGATATTTCCCAATTGACCCTCTGGTGATTATATTTTGACAGTAACTTAAGATTTGGAATTATCATTTATATGCTTTCTTTATGCATGTCCTTTGTTTTTGCCTTATGATAAAGAAATCCAATATTAGATGTATGTGCTTTGCACTTTACAAATGACTCACTCATTATATGCAGATCAACTTGCTATCCATAGGCATGAAAGTTTTATGGGAAAATGAAGGGTTTTTTTTTGTTTTCTTTTGTGCGAGTAACAGTAAACAATACACTAAATTGAAGTATACAGTATCGAAATCAAAAATAGAATAGTTGAAAAGGTTTTTGTTTCTAAAATAACAAACACTCTATACTTACCTGTGCAAGGCCCTTAACCTTCTCTCATAGAAAACTGCTTGCTTAGGGGCTAGGGGTGGTACAATGGAGAAAAACACTTAGTGGTTTCAATATATTCACAAATACCATAAAACCTCTGAGAATATATTAAACAAGTGAAATGTTTCTTATGGTAACAGTTGCCATCGACAAAGAACTGTGTGAATGGTTGTGCTATATAGAACAACTCAACATAAATTTGGTGGTGCATCATAAGCATGTCCCTGAAATATGGATTGTGTTGTCATGTGTTCTGGTTTAGATATGTTACCAAAGACCCTATTTTTTTTTCAAACTAACCAGCATCCTGTGAAGTCCTGGACAATTCTGCCTAGATAGAAAATTTTCTGCAATGCTGACTACAGGAAAAAATAGCTCAGTCTTAGGCTGGCCATACATGGGTTGAATTATAAAATAATTTTCTTTCGAAAATGTTATTTCAGAATTTTCATTCAAATTTTGCACTGTTAGTGGGCCGCAGCAATGGCCAATTTTCATGCGGCTATTGAATATTGCCCCGTACACACGGTCGGACTTTGTTCAGACATTCTGACAACAAGATCCTAGGATTTTTTCTGACGGATGTTGGCTAAAACTTGTCTTGCATACACACGGTCACACAAAGTTGTCGGAAAATCCGATCGTTCTGAACGCGGTGACGTAAAACACGTACGTCGGGACTATAAACGGGGCAGTGGCCAATAGCTTTCATCTCTTTATTTATTCTGAGCATGCGTGGCACTTTGTCCGTCGGATTTGTGTACACACGATCGGAATTTCCGACAACGGATTTTGTTGTCGGAAAATTTTATATCCTGCTCTCAAACTTTGTGTGTCGGAAAATCCGATGGAAAATGTGTGATGGAGCCTACACATGGTTGGAATTTCCGGCAACAAGGCCCTATCACACATTTTCCGTCGGAAAATCCGACCATGTGTACGGGGCATTAGAGTGAACGGGCATGTTGGACATTTTTTGAAAAATAAATGATTTTCTAATCAATGATGAGAGAATCGTGTGAGAAATATATTCAAAAAGAGAAAATTAATTTCCCAGAAAGAAAAGAAGATTTCCAGCCACGAAAACTATTTTCTGTATCAACATGAGGTGAAATTGAAGGCTTGGTTGGTCGAATTTCTAAATGAATAGTCGCACCATCGGATCACAAAATTTTAGATTTTTTAAAGAAAATTTGTTTGGAATTCAACCCATGTATGGCCTGCATATGAGCTACACACACAAATACAAAGTTGATACACATGGTAACAGCACATTGGGGTTGATTTACTAAAGGCAAATCAACTTTGCACTACAAGTGCACTTGGAAGTGCAGTCGCTGTAGATCTGATGTGAGGGGAAGCTCTGCTGATTCCTATCATCTAATCACGTACAAGCAAAAATACTGTTTTTTATTTTCCTTGCATGCCCCCCTCAGATTTACAGCTTTACAGATTTACAACTTGTAGTGCAAAGTGGATTTGCCTTTCGTAAATAACCTCCATTGTGTAGAGAGGAAAATGGGACAATGCAGCCTTCCAAATACTTACTTTCACACTTCTTACAAACAGTTCCTGAGTTATTTTTAATTGCAGTTCAGCACTAAAGTGTTGGGCGTTCACTCCTGTCAGTGAATATACCAACACAGATGTCCTCAGATGTGTTAAAAACATTCTGTATCTATTTAATGAAATTGCTTTTAAATTTGTTCTTATTACATGAATGATCATTGATTGTTTTAAGTTAAGTGCAAAAATGTTGAAAGCTAAAAGCAAAGTTGTAGATAAAAGTCGGAAAAGATTAAAGGCCCTGTTGTGAGACAGCACAAACGATGGATTTCTCTCTGGCAAAAATAATTTTAAATATGGGCCACCCTGAGAGTTTCCTCTATTTGCTGAGTTAATACACTATTTTTATATTTAAACAAAATCAAAAAAATCTTGTGAGCCACAATGGTCCTGTGCCAAACGTGTGCTAACCTCCAGCTGCGTGCGCGGATCACGTTTCATATACCGTGCAAGTAATATTGATAGAAAATATGCGCTGCACTAGAGTAAACCCAATAACTTCTAAATAATGAATAGAAATAAAAAATCAAAAATATAAAAAATATGTATATATGTATCTGGAAATGACAACGACCAATAAATTACTATCCTCTTAATATAAAAGTGCAAAGTGCAAATAATAATTGATCTGTATAATGAACACCATCAATAATTCATAATGCAAACAGTGAAGTGCATAAATAAATGCAGAAAGTGCTTAGTGCTCCGTAATAGACATCATAGATGCCCTAATGCATAGTTACAAAGTAATAAGTGAAAAAGTCTCATATAACAATCCAAATCTGTGCCTGTAGGTGGTGTCCAAATTTGATATCATCCGTCATGCTCATACATCCTAGGTGCTGCAAACAATGCTCCGGTGCACTTCAGTGGTCCCCCTAGGCTAATATGCTCACCTCAGAGCGTGTGACCCAGCTGCTACCCTGAGTCAAAACACACTTTAGAGCCACCCCCGGGCTCAGTGCTGATCTCCAGCTGGATTCAATGTAGCTCCATGTGTATAAATAAGAGAAAAAACTATATAGTGTAATATTGTCGGGTATTAATTTTATTTATTATTTATTAATAAAAACACTCCCCACAATGGGGTACTCATACTAGTCCTGGTGCATCAGTGCACCATTCTATAATCAGCCTCCAATATAAAAAGCAAAAAATCGCTGGACGTATAGTGTAGTATGGTATGATATGCTTCTGCTGTGTGGATTCAGTGCTGCTCTCTCCGTCCTGGCCCCTCCCCTACGCGTGTTCGACACAGGGATCACGTGTCTTCATCAGGGTAGCAGCCGGGTCACACGCTCTGAGGTGAGCATATTAGCCTAGGGGGATCACTGAAGTGCACCGGAGCATGGTGTGCAGCACCTAGGATGTATGAGCATGACGGATGATATCACATTTGGACACCACCTACACGCACAAATTTGGATTGTTATATGAGACTTTTTCACTTATTACTTTGTAACTATACATTAGGGCATCTATGATGTCTATTACGGAGCACTAAGCACTTTCTGCATTTATTTATGCACTTCACTGTTTGCATTATGGATTATTGATGGTTTTCATTATACAGATCAATTATTATTTGCACTTTGCACTTTTATATTAAGAGGATAGTAATTTATTGGTCGTTGTCATTTCCAGATACATATATACATATTTTTTATATTTTTGATTTTTTTATTTCTATTCATTATTTAGAAGTTATTGGGTTTACTCTAGCGCAGCGCATATTTTCTATCACTATTTTTATATTAACAGCTATTTCAATGATAAAGCCACAATGTGCTTATAAAGAAAATGTACTATTGTTTGGCGTGATGAGTATTGCAAGATATTACTGTTAAGAAGACCCTTAGCCTAAAAGTTTGACTTCATTCCTAAGCTTGCAATAGACGTTGAACAGATGTATTCTAACTCAATAAAAAAATTTGAACTGAAGTTCTAGATGCCCTTTTGCATTCAGAGCTTATGTGCTTATTAATTTGATATCATGCACATTTCTATATCATGACAGCATATTCCTATTTTTTTCTCGTGTATTTAAAGGTGCTATGAACATCATTATTAGCTGCCTGGTATTGGTAGGTGTATTGTATTGACCGTGATTCACTGCTATTACCACCCCATCACTGATTGTTGGAGTAAAATGGCTGCCAGGGGAGTGATTATTCTGATTCTGTGTGTCCAGGCATGTACAATTCCATTGCCCCTTCTTTCATTTGACAACAGAGGGCATAGACAAAATGCATAAGTCGATCAGAGCAGTTTAGTGTCTTGAGATTACTCTGATGGCCAATTACAGTGATCACAAATGTACACAGTAGTACTGTTTACATTGGATAGTCTAGACCTTTCTGCTAAAACAGAGGTAGGGGAATGAGGAGGATTTAAAGATTCAATAATTTATTTAGGCTGCAGCAGAAAAAGGCTGTGAATCAAGGTGGGGGTGGGGGTTAGAGGATCACTAACCACCATTATTGTGAGATTGTTTTGGGGGATTTAAAGTATCAGTGACCTCCAGTGGGTAAGGTGGTGGGAGGTTATCAATCAACATTGTAAAATTATTTTGAGAGGCATATAAAATACCATTGAACACCATTTATCGAGAGATTTAAAATGCCACTAACCTCCAATGATAGTGGGATTTTCGTTGTACATTTTAAAGTGCCACTTACCACCAAGGATTTTTTTTGGGGGGGGGGGTTAAAGTGTTTTATGTTCATCCTTGACATCTAGCCATTACACACAATGCAATTTCAGTGCAATACAATTTTATTCTCCACAAAACTTACTTCTACTAATAACAAAAGACTTGTACTTGGTTTCAGTAGGCGGCTTTTAAGCACACCTAAACCACCTCAATACAGGCATGTTTCTTCATTTCTAAAAATTATGACAAGAAATGAGCTCACCTTGGGGGTGTTCAGTTTCCAACATTGGGTCATTTTGGGAGTGTTTGTAATTCTGCATTTGTATTCCAGAATGTAAAATGTTTTATAGCAGAAAGTAAGGGAAACCTTTTTTTTCCCAACATATCTAGTCTTTTTTCCTTTACATAGTAAAAAGTAATAAAAAAAAACTAATGGTTATTAAACACCAAATAAAAGCTGTATTTTTGTAAAAAAATATATAATAACCTTTGGGTTCAATGTTGCATGACGGAGTAGATATCAGTATTGGCACTGAACCCTGAAAAATGTCCTGGAAAGGCAAGTATGTAACACTGTATGTTGGTATTGAGGTGGTTAAATATAAATTATTTTGTGTTCACTTTGTAGAAAAAATATTTTGCACAGTAATACCTAGAATACAGGATATACATACATCTTTCACCTTTGCATAAAACATCTAACTCTATAAAATGTATTTTGCCATTTTAATTTAAACAGACATCCGGATTTCATGTTTATACAGCTTCCATACATAAAAAAAGACTTTAATGCAGTCTAAAGTAGGGCACACAAGGTGTTTATTTAATTTAAAAAAGAATTCTGATGTTGACATTTTCGTACTGAAATCTGGTTTGCTTGGACTTAACACACCTTAGAGAACACAACACATTTTGCACTACATAATCCTTCATAAAAAATTCAACTTTCATTTTAATGCGATTCACACTAAACTTGAGTGTGTTTGACAATGAACTGAACTTGGGCAGACTTTAGGCACTGAATTATTCAGGAGATAATACAGAGTAGAGGATAAGGGGATAAGCTTCTGTTTTTCTTTTAGTCTGTGCTAGCATTCACTAGAATTGATGTATTTACTGTTGTGTAAAGTACTGTATGTAAAAATTAGATTTGCTTAACAAAATCTGTTTTCAACTTGCTATATATTATTGACATCTAAAACTTTTTTAAACTAAAGAAAACGTTAGCGAAAAACAAATAGATTTTTACTTATTATTTATTAATGCACTTTCATTTCATCATAGTTTCGATCAGTTGGTCTTTGGTAATATTTTTAATTAAAAATCTCCAAATGCAATTTGATTTCATATATGATTCTCATGTGTGAAGTCAGCTCTGTTTTATTAATAAGAGTTTGTGAGAACTGGCACTAACTCATTATCCTAACAGGACTGAATGTAAATGATTCCTGGTAAAACAAATGTGGTTTTGACTGACTATTGAAAATCATTCAGAAAATGAATGGCATATGGAACTAATTACTATTCCCCTTTATAAATATCCACTTGCCGACCGCAATACGTATACGTACATTGTGGTTTGCAAGTGGTTTACCAGGATTATGGCTAAAGCTATCAGCTATAACCTTGGTATCTTTTTTTTCAGCCGGCAGCTGGCTTTCTCATGAAAGCAATCCAGTGGCTTATTAGCCACTGGATCGCTTTCTGAAGCAGCAGGAGGGGATGTTCTCTCCCTTCCACCAGTGATTCTCAGGCTTACAGTTTCCACTGGCACCACTGTGCGGCAGTGAGGCTGGCTGGTCACAGAAGCAATAAGAGGCTAGATTGCCTCTGATTGCCTCTATGGCCTTAGAGGATCGGAGCGACATCACTTCAAGTCTAGAGCGGAAGTAAACATTTTTTTCAAAGGTAAAGGAGAGATTTGGGGTCTTTTTGACCCCAGATCTCTACATAAAGAGGACCTGTCATCCTTAATTCTATTACAAGGGATGTTTATATTCATTGTAATAGGAATAAAAGTGATAAAAATGAGTGAATAAAATTAAGGGGACAGTGTAAAAATAAAATAAATAAGAAAAAAATTGAAAATGTCCCCATCCCTCCATACTCTTGCGCAGAAGCGTACGTATACATAAGTAATGCATGCATGTGTAAACGGGGTTCGCATCACACATGTGAGGTATTGCCACAAACATTAGAGTGAGAGCAATAATCCTAATACTAGACCTCCTCTGTAACTCTAAACAGGTAACCTGTAAAACATTTTAAAACGTTGCCTATGGAGATTTTTACGTTCTGTAGTTTGTTGCCATTCCATGAGCGTGCGCAATTTAGAAACATGACATGTTAGGTATCTATTTACTCAGCGTTACGTCATTTTTTTCTATTTTACAAACAAATTGGGGTATATATATTGTGTTTTTTTTAAACTCAATAAAGTGTATTTTTTCCAAAACAATTGTGTTTGAAAAACCACAGCGCAAATACCGTGTGTACATTGCAACAATCACCATTGTCACAGGGTCTCTGCTAAAAAAATATATATAATGTTTTGGGGTTATATGTAATTTTGTAGCAAAAAATACTGATTTAAACTTGCAAACAAAAAGTGCCAGAAAAGGCTCGGTCTTCAAGTGGTTATACAGTATTTTGAATATTGCAATTCATATACAGATTTGCAAATTTACTTCTGGTGACCCACTGTATATCATGGAATGAGGTTAGTACTGTGCATCATAAGCAGTTGCCATTCATATGATTGCTTTTCTTGTTCACACCTTTTTTCATCCTTTGTTGCATCTCACTGTTGCCTTTTTTCTAAATGATAGATATAGGACTGCAGTACACTAGGATGCTGTGATGTGGGCACTGCAGCTTACACATATATTTGCAAATGTGTGTAAACGAAACCCCTTGTTTTTAATGTGAACTGTTAGAAAGGGTCAGTTTGGTTGGTTTCAGGGTGGCTGTTATAACCTCTTTTATGTGAGATAACATTATACATGACAACTTCCCACTGTCAAAGGTTGTCAATGATGCCAGAGGGCGCAGGCATCACTGAGTCTTTAACAACCAGTGGCATTACTGGCTCCATTTACTTACATGGTTGTTTATCCTTGGTCATGTAAGCTATTGAGCCAGGTCCCCCAGTTAATACCAGGCCCTTTAGGTCTGACATTGATTTTACGGGGAACCCAATAAACAGTGTGATATTCCCCCAAAAATCCATACCATGTCCTTATCCAAGCATGTAGTCCTCCCATCTTGAACCATACCAGACAACATGCCCTCAACATGGAAGGATACTCCATACCTAAAGGGCCTCATTTGAATTGGGGGAAAGCTCCATGCATTTTTGTATGGGGGTACCCCATTAACATCTATACCAGACCCTCATTTAGGATATGATCCGGTATAGATGAAGAGAATTCCTGGCCATTTTGTTTGTGAACATTATTTTTCCTTTGGTACATGTCTCACGGGAAAGTGCTCAGTTGACCATGCAATTGGTTTGACAATCCCTTACCTGTTAGCCCAGAAAATGGCCATTACTGATTTTTAACATTTGTCTCCTATTGACTTCAATGTGGTTTGTATTCAGCACCCAAACTTTAGTAATGTTTTTTTAACACTGCTTGAACCAAACTTAAATACATTTGGATTATCACTAGTCTTCAGTCAGGAAATCAGGTCATTCAAAACATGTGGATGTCGTTCAAAAGTATTTCACAATTTGCTTTGCTTTTATCATTCAATTTTGGAATGAATAGACTTTACCAAATAAAAACCACATATACTGTTAGAAATTTGTACATTTCCATTCTGTTTCTTCAAATTTTTTCATCACTGCGGTCAAAAATGAAAGTTGATTTAACCCCACTAATGATTATAAAAATGAATGAACATTCTTACAACATTCTAACAATATAAAATGTCAAATTCTATTAGTAGATACCCAGCTTAAGAGCGAGGAGCACAAATGTAATTATTGTACAAAATTCTAAGAATGAGCCAGTGCAAATATGCTCTTTTTTATTTTCTTCCCTTTCAAAGGAAAGATTTATTTAAAAAATACAATACAAAGACTAGGCATAATTCTTACAAAATAATATTCCAGAGTTATAACAGGTGTTAGCACAGCAGAGAATCAAACATGACAATAACATGGTAACTAGGTTAAGTGTATATGTGAATACCCTCCAATCACTATAGGAGTATTTACTTATACACAGCTAGATCTGAGGGTTTGGAACTAAAGAGGTAGTTCAAACTGCAATATACATTTACTGATAGGGTTACATAATATATACAAATTACACACCAAACAGTATTTACAAAACAATGTACGCTATAAGTACACTAGGTTACATGATATTTACAAATTACACCCAAAACCATATTTACAATGCCAGGTACAATACAAGTATGAAGTTAGTTTACCTCTCAGCTTCAGGTGTGGTCATACTGAGTGCTTGTGTGTCCTAGCACAAAAAGAAAGCACAGGTTGGTAACAGTTCATTATATACCCCCTGCTTTCTGTACAGTGGCTAATATAATGCACCCTAATTGGTCATTATACCTAGAAAATGTTAACCACTTCCGGACCAACTGCTCGCAATGTTCTGTGGACGGGTGGCTGGTGTAGGCATTGACAATCAACACAGAGCTCTGTACAAAGCAGGGATGAGAAACTTAGAGATCTATTAGTAAAAGCAGCACGCTGTGCACACAATAGACATATTTAGGCTCACATTTACCCCTTGATTGACCCAGAAGTTAACCCCATCCCAGCCAGTGTCATTAGTACAGTGACAGCGTATAATATTATCACTGATCACTGTATTAGTGTCACTGGTGATGTCAGTGGAAGTTAGTCAGTTCCCCCCCCCCGGCGTCAGTTAGCGTCAGATTGTCCGCCACACTATTGCAGTCTCATTATAAGTCACTGATCACTGCCATTACTAGTATAAAAAAATCCAATATACTGTATATACCAGAGCTTGTAGATATTTTAAGCTTTCATGCAAACCAATCAATATACAGTGCACTTATTGGGATTTTCTTATCAAAGACATGAAACAGAATAAAGATTAGATAGATAAAAGGAGGGGGAAAGAAAGACCATGGAATCCAGCAGCCAACATGGCATCAGCCCAAATACAATGTCTTCTACCTATGGATCACTCCCAACCTACCCCACAACTAGCCCTCTTAAATGTAGGGATTGAGGCTTACCTAATATATACAGAAGAATTATAGCTCATTTTCTCATGTCTACCAAACTAGCAATAGTGAGCCAATAGAGATGGACTATTCCACCATTCATCACAGAAGTGATCCATAGAACCAAAAAGGCAAATTTTGCCCATGGGACTTTGAAGAGTTGTGCCAAAATAAGGTAGATATACAATGTTAAAGTCCAATGTTTATTTCATGAAGAGATTAAAATCACACAAAATAGACACAGTATGCACATCATACAAAATTTAACATATATACATTATCAAAAAGATCAAATAAATACACTGAGAAAAATTATAAATGCAACACTTTTGTGTTTGCCCCTATTTATCATGAGCTTAACGCAAATATCTACGACTTTTTCTTTGTACACAAAAGGCCTATTTCTCTCAAATATTGTTCACAAATCTGTCTAAATCTGTGTTAGTGAGCACTTCTCCTTTGCCAAGATAATCCATCCACCTCACAGGTGTGGCATATCCAGATGCTGATTAGACAGCATGATTATTGCACAGGTGTGCCTTAGGCTGGCCACAATAAAAGGCCACTTTAAAATGTGCAGTTTTATAACACAGCACAATGCCGCAGATGTCACAAGTTTTGAGGGAGTGTGCAATTGGCATGCTGACTGCAGAAATGTCCACCAGAGCTGTTGGCCTTGAATTGAATGTTCATTTCTCTACCATAAGCCATCTCCAAAGGCGTTTCAGAGAATTTGGCAGTGCATCCAACTGGCCTCACAACCGCAGACCACATGTAACCACACCAGCCCAGGATCTCCACATCCAGCATCTTCACCTCCAAGATCGTCTGAGACCAGCCACCTGGACAGCTGCTGCAACAATTGGTTTGCATAACAAAAGAATTTCTTCACAAACTGTCAGAAACCGTCTCAGGGAAGCTTGTCATCCTCATCGGAGTCTCGACCTGACTGCAGTTCATCATTGTAACCAACTTTAGTGGGCAAATGCTCACATTCAATGGAATCTAGCACTTTGGAGAGGTGTTCTCTTCACGGATGAATCCCGGTTTTCACTGTACAGGGAAGATGGCAGACAGTGTTTATGACCTTGTCTGGGTGAGCGGTTTGCTGATGTCAGCGTTGTGGATCGAGTGGCCCATGGTGGCAGTGGGGTTATGGAACGAGCGGCGTATGCTATGGACAATGAACAATGGTGCATTTTATTGAAGGCATTTTGAATGCACAGAGATACCTTGACGAGATCCTGAGGCCCATTGTTGTGCCATTCATCCACGACCATCACCTCATGTTGCAGCATGATAATTCACGGCCCCATGTTGGAAGGATCTGTACACAATTCCTGGAAGCTGAAAACATCCCAGTTCTTGCATGACCAGCATACTCACTGGACATGTAACCCATTGAGCATGTTTGGGATGCTCTGGATCGGCGTATACGACAGCGTGTTCCAGATCCTGCCAATATCCAGCAACTTCGCACATCTATTGAAGAGGAATGGACCAACATTCCACATTCCACAGGCCACAACAACCTGATCAACTCTATGCGAAGGAGATGTTCTGCACTGCATGAGGCAAATGGTGGTTGCAACAGATACTTACTGGTTTTTGGACCCCCTGAACCACCCCAATACAGTAAAACTGCACATTTTTGAGTGGCCTTTTATTATGGCCAGCCTAAGGCACGCCTGTGCAATAATCATGCTGTCTAATCAGCATCAGGAGATGCCACACCTGTGAGGTGGATGGATTATCTTGGCAAAGGAGAAGTGCTCACTAACACAGATTTAGACAGATTTGTGAACAATATATAAGAGAAATAGGCCTTTTGTGTACATAGAAAAAGTCATAGATCTTTGCGTTCAGCGCATGATGAATAGGGGCAAACACAAAAGTGTTGTGTTTATAATTTTGCTCAGTGTAGATGCACTTTTAGACTGTAATCTCTAAGCATTTCAGGGAGCAGCGCCCACTTCATCAGGAGACAGCCATAGTATTTTATATTATTGATGTATCTCTAGAAAAACCATGTCATAAGAAAAACAATATGTATATACTTACATATGAAATGTATTGCAAAAGTCAATGTGCATAAAGCACCTCAACCAGGGTAGAGGTGGTTCCAGCAGGATAAGCTCTATCCGGCAGCTGATAAAAGAATCTATGCACAAAAAGCACCAACCACAGGGCAGGTATCTCACTAAATCCCCACAGGGTAGAGGTGGCTCCAGTAGAGTAAGCTCTGTCCGGGAGCTGATAGAGGGGCTCACCCCGGGCCGAGGCACACACAGGGAGGCACTGAAGGGAGAAGGTCTAGAAGTGCAAAAGTGTGGAATTAAATTAAAAACACAAATAGGAAAGTGGAGAAGGTAAG
This sequence comes from Lithobates septentrionalis, assembly GCA_037952835.1. Lineage (NCBI taxonomy): Eukaryota > Metazoa > Chordata > Amphibia > Anura > Ranidae > Lithobates > Lithobates septentrionalis. The sequence goes on along the minus strand of JBBDGP010000948.1, from coordinate 487,025 downwards.
GTGTAAACAAAAAATGTTGCACAGGCTACAAATATTAAGGTGAAATGGTATATGGGACAGAGCTACACCAGTGAACTAATAATAATGACAAAGGTGCTGGTTGAAACTGTGGCAATGTTCTTAACAAAAGAACAAAATAAAGTACCTGCAAAGTGAGCCAAAAGAGGACTGCCACAGTTTTTCCCAGCACTTTTGTCATATTTATTAGTAGCTTACCCTACTAGAACCGCCTCTACCCTGTTTGGATTTATTGAGATACCTACAGTGTGGTTGGTGCTTTTTGCACATAGATTCTTCCATCAGCTCCCGGACAGAGGTTACTCTGTTGGAACCACCTCTACCCTGTTGGGATTTTGTGAGATATTTACCCTGCGGTTAGTGCTTTTTTTGCTTTTTTGTTTTTTTTGTGGGTTTATCTCATTTGAGATCTATCTGCTTATGACCTGTTTTTTCCACAGATATCAAATGTAAAAATACTATGGCTGTCTCCGCATGAATTAGGCACTGCTCCACAAAACGCTTACAGATTACAGATTTCGTTGATCTTTTTGATACCGTATATATGTTACTTTTTGTATTATGTGCATCCTGTACTTGCATGTTATGACACATGTCAGTGTCTATTTTGTGTGATTTTAATCTCTTCATGACATAAACTTTGTACTTTTTTACCGAAGCATATCTACATTTTTTGGGACAACTCTTCAAAGTCCCATGGTCCCTAGCACTTGGGACCTGTCTCTTTTTTCCTTTTGTAAAGTAATCCATAGAGCTAATATGAACTGCATTTACAAAAAGTCATTAGCCGCTGAACAAACCTCACAAAACACATTTACAAAAAAGTCATTAACCACTGAACAAACCTCACAAAACACATTTTATAATAAATGGAAAATGACTTACACATCCTACAGCGTCAGACAATTGTATGCAAGATACAGTAAATCCGTTGGTATTCTTCATGTTACTATTAATGTTATAGTCGCTATTACTATTATTATAACTACAAAAACGAGTTAAATTAATACACAGTGCTACAGTCTGTATCCTTTCTGATAAAAATAATCAAAATATATTCATCCCTGTATACCATCATCCAACATGATGATGTCTTGTTAGCATTGAACTGGACTTTAAGTCAAAGAGATGAGCTTCCTTACACCCAAAAAGTATTTTTATAAAAATCCCTGGGTTTTTGTTTGTCTCATAATGATTTCTGGTATCAGATTTCCTTTTATAGTCAAAAGAATGGCATGGCGATGGACGCTAAATTTGCTAAATGTGTGCCCAGCCCTGCCAATATTTTTATGGCTGAATGAGAGGATACATTTGTTTTTGGTAAACACAGATCGGAACTGTGGTTTTATAAAAGGTTTATTGATGACCTGATGTTCATTTGGGAGGGCTCAGAGGAGAGTTTACCCTAGTTTATGTCCGAATTGAATAAAAATAATAACAATATCAGGTTAGAATTCCAGTGGGATTTCCATGCTGTCCATTTCCTAGACCTAATAATATTTAGGCAGGATGACAGTCTGGCAACCAAGGTTTACTTTAAACCAACTGATAGAACCAGTTATCTATTAACAGGGGACATTTTGAACAATCTGAGTTACTCAAACATAAATTTGTACAAAAAGGCTATAGAGAAGCTACAATTAATCAGGAAATTAAAAAAATACAGGCTATGCCATGTGAACATTGTCTGGAGAATAAAAAAATAGTAAATAAGAACACTAAACAGTGGTGCTTTATTTCAGATTATAATTGCCAGTATAAGGAGGTAGAAATTATATTTTGGAAACACTGGCAGGTCCTATTACTGGACAGAACTTTGGCCCTGTCTTGCCCAAGACCCCCCTCTTTCATTCTGTATATAGTGATAAGGAGATTTTTATACCTACCTCACTTATATGGAGTGATTAAACCTTTTCCTATATAAGAATTAAAAAAACGAACAATAACAGTGCGAAAAGATAAACAATTACATTTATTTATACAGAAAAGGAACGTTAGAGATTACCAAATACAACGTGGAGGATACAACCGTAAAACAGAGACCAATGATACAAAATATTGCTATAATGGTCATACACATGCTAGCTAGAGATTAATAATATATTAAGGCAAAATCTTACAGTAGAAAAGGTTACAGAAAAGAAAAGACACAGAAGATAATAGAGATACATTGTATAGAGAAGTCTTACGTAACCATCCTTCATCTAGACCGTCAGCACAAGAGAATGGGCAGTGATCTGTGCTGCAATATATACACTTGTAAACCCCCCCTTCCTTCCATATGCCAAAACTGCTACATTGAGTCAATGGGGGTGGGGGGCTCTCTTACCAGCTACCATATCCTGACCAGGTTATTCCTGTTCCCTTCACACCTCCCACCTCCTTTGAAGTGACACTGTACTATCAAATGGTCAGATAGCCACTCCAGATAACATTCCACAGCAGGGCAAGATATCTCTGTTGATTCCAAACGAGGGTTCTCAAACTATAGTCATTGAAAAGTCACTGCAAGTAACATTAATAATAAAGTCCATCACCTTCAGAGCCCAAATCTCCACCACATTCCCCCCTGAAGTTCATTCTTGAACTTATGTCCTCCTTCAATGATTCCGTACCCACCCACAACAGCCCAGAAGCCCCGACCCTTCCCCACCACCACTGCGGCCTCCTCTTCCTTTCTTGAACACGCCGGAACTCCTCAAGGTAGGCTTAAGATAGCAAAGAAATCCTGGTCCTTTGGAGACTTCACATCCAAACCATGAGTGTCTGTATTGCAATGTTTCATCGCTCCTCTGCCTTGGAGGAGCGGAACTCCAACATTGATGGCGGGATCCTGGCATATTTAGTCCTGTATCTTTGTAAGACCATGTAATGGTTGCATCGATTGGATCGGACCGTGAGACAGCACTTTTCAGCATGGTGAAGGAAAGTCCAGGAAAGTCTTAATTGTGACACATTTATCTCAAGAAATAACTTGGTGGTCGCTGCTTCTTCAGGTGGGGTAGGGTGGGCCTCCAGACAGTCGTGCATGAATACAAAAAGAGAGAGGAGAACGTTAGTGTACAGATATTGGAGAAATGCCGGACAGGATCAGAGTGTTGGCCATTAAGACTAAATACTTATAAAGGGTGTAATGTGGACGATTAGAGTGGGTTCCCCACAGGGTACAGATTCTGAGCAACAGCCAGTATCATCCAGGGCCCTTGATGGTAGGGATAGTCAATACTGTCTGTTATTGCCAGGTCCCTGGGTTCACCACACCTGCTCACGGGGCTCAGATTAAAACAGTAGGTAGACTAGGGGAGGTGGAATTACATTAAGACATAAAAACTGGATGTCCAGGGATACTTTAGTTAAAATATGATACTTGCAGACAGGCAAAGTCTTTTTTTAAACAAAAATGATATGACATTATCTTGAGAAGATAGATGATAGACAGAAGGAAAAGGAACGGAAGAGAGGTGAGTGATGAAAATGAACAGGAAAAATAGTGGGAATAATAATGAAAAACACAAAAAAACTACAGATTGAACGCTGCTCCAACCAAGACTGTTAAAGAGCCTTGAATCTGTATTAAAAAAAACGAATACATCGGTTGAAAAAATAATAACACAAAAAAATAAATAAATAAACAAAAAAAACCAAAAACAAATGTTTTTCTTAAAAAAAACTCCTCTCCCATTAACAGTATTTTTGCAGGTCAGGTACACAGATATTAACAACAAAAGGGAGAGAAAAAAAAAAATGATTACAAGTTTTAGAATTTAGGTAAACCTGACTGCACTTTATTACTAAAAATTGAAGAGGCTTATCCCTAGAACAAGAAAAATATAGTTCTAGGGTCCTCTCTTAAATGCGCAACTTCTGTGTACTGATCTGGATTGGATCTGGCTTCCTCAGAGATTTGTTTCTGAGTTAGTGGCCTTTCTGTTCCTTGAGAGAAGATACCTCGTTGAGGTGCACATTCTTATAGCTTTGGCATTCATTCTCCTGATAGTAACGCACATTATTACCTGCATCACGAAAAGCAATAAGGCTGCACAGATTAGGACAACAACAGGGTGGAGCAAAATGTTTAGGAAAGCTGTAGCGTTAGGACTATACCCAAATAAACTTTCCCACCAGGAAATCTTAGCGTCTGCGTCTAAAGCGTGGGATACTTGGATCAATCTATTTTGATCATGGGTGAGTCGTATGGTGGCTTGTTTCTCAGCATCCCTTAGTACATTTAATATTTCATCCTGTTGTCCGAAATCCATCAGCCAAGCTTTTAACTCAGCCCCAAATCCCAGAGGAAGTTTCTGTAGGTGTAAAGGGATGTCAGGTTTGCTATAAAACCTTTCTTCAGGGGAGATCGGGGTATACAACCCGGTGTTCCTGCTATATCCATGCCACGGGCCAAAGGAGGTGTACTATAGACTCCCCGAGGTAGTGTACCCTGCTGAGTACCATTTAACCTGATGCTGAAAACAGTGCATCATTAGACATGTGATCCTAGCACCAGTACCCTGGTCTCCAGTCTCAAGTAGTTTTTACTTTGTTTAGGACCAGTTGGGACACTACCCCGGCATCCATTAGACATGACCCCCCCCCCCGTGCTAGCATTGTTGCCTTTTCCCATAGCACAACCCCTACCTTCCTCTAGCACTTATCAGTACCAGTCATCTGAGGCTGTCCAGACTCAAACCATCAGAACCAGATGGACTCCAGGGTGTAACCCAGAAGAGTCTGATAGGATAGTACCCAGATTGACCGTGATATCTGCACAATGTTCCATCCCTGCCATTAGGGATGAGAACAGTGCAAGTAAGATTTTTGACGATCCTGGAACTGAGTCATCCACCAATCTATTACGACTCATAGGCAACTTGGATACTACCCCCACCTGTCTGTCCCTGCAAAGTGATGCTGGACAGAGCAAGTTGGTTTTCCTAACCCCTTCCCTGATTTGTAGCACGAGACCCCCCCAATGTGATCCTGAATATCTCCAGCTCCATAGTGCTTTACGGTACCCAGTGCCCCACCTCCAGCTCCAAAGACAGTCTCCATTAAGCCTCTCTTTCCTAAGGATGGGAAATAGTCAGAATACCCGGATTGAAAACCACCTGCCACCAGGTACACTTGTCTCTTCATAGAGGCTGCACACCTTATGGGGCACTGGTCTTCCTATCATGCAGGACACAGACCAATAGTTAAGGTACACAAGGAGTCTAGGACAGGAAGGACACCTATGGGTATCCACTGAGGAGAATACAGCATGCCCACACCACTCCATCCCTGTGCCTGGATTTCAGAGACCATGCCCTCTACCTATGGTTACAATGCACCTCTACCTATGGTTAGCTTCAAAGAACCCTCTAGTTCCCTGACTAACGTTACATCGGTATTCCTTAGGACACAGAAACAAACTCGTCTATGTCCCAAATAATACCCAGGTGCTTCCTTCCCAGCAATGACCTCTCCATCCAGAACACAGAGTGCAATATCTTACACAATCTTCCTGCACAACTCTTGTCCAGGCTCTCCCAAAACTACAGTATACACTCTCAACTTGTATGCCATCAGGCAGGCCCTCATACTACACATCTGAAGGTAAATCTGAAGGAAATTGGCAAACAAAAATTGCATAATGTGTATCCAACTTGAGGAACTTCTGCTACCAAACACAACTGGCCAAAGGGCAAAGAAAAATCCCTTGCAGCACTGAGGCGCCGGGATTACTGAACAGTAGTGGGTACACGAGCCGACCGATGTGCCCTTTAAAGCCAGGAAACCCAATTATCGAATCTGAGAAATAAAACACCAATAAAATTTAGTAATAAATATTCCATTTTCCTCCTAGAAACAAAATAATCCAATGGTTATATACCTGTAACAAGACATTAGCATATGAAACACAAATATACATTACATTACATTAACAGTGCACTTTTTTTTTTAAGATACCAAAAAATTGTTGAGCTCAACTTATCATTAATATGTATTACTTAATACACATTAATACCACGTGGATTTTTTGTTTTATGGTATACCAATAATTAAAAAAAAAAATATTTATTCACCATGGTTGAAAAAAATGAGCAATCTTTAAAAAACCTTTTAGCAGTACCATTTGTCAATAGATCATAATACCTCACCACAAAGAACCTCTCCAGTACTGTTTTCCTGAAAAACAAAGTCATTTTAGTACATATATCTTTCAATTCACTAGTACAGATAATTATCTTGGCTCAGGTCATTTGCATGTCAATACAGTTCGCTGTACCTTTTCACAGACCTGGTGAGAAAGAAGGGGGGTCATTTGGGTGGGCTGTTACAGCAGCTGAGAACAAACATCACACAACACGACATATATTGCATACTCCACACACACAATTGGCTAGGTTAAAGATGACCTCTAGACATCACTCATATCACCATGTTTTTTATAATACCCTGTACTTCTCCTTGTACCCATAACATCTGTTTGGTAAGGTTGAAATTCTTTCAGAGATCCATCCCATTTCGTTAGCCCCTTCTCAGCCTGTATGGACGCATTCTCAGGAGTTTGGAATGGGACCCCTGACCCAGGTGGTCCATACTTCCTACACTTAGGCCATGTGGCGAAGCGTGCAGAGTACACTTCAAAATCACGTCTTGTGGTCCTATATGGATTATGCTTACCGACTTTTTGACGGGAACTGGATAGACAGAATCTCGCGATATGGCCCACTAGGCCACATAGGTGACATTTTATCTTAGTTAAAGTGGTACAACATCTCTTAACAAAAGGCTTTGCTTTAGACGACTGAGAATATGGGATGGCCTCTTCTGGAGTAGTAGTTTTTACCTGCGGCTTACAAAATATAGGGGCAATTTTTAAAGAGCTCTTACCTTCCTGGGATTTATTCTTGTTGATACATACCTTAGGTGTGGAGGATGTCCCCCTGAATTCAGACCTACCCAAATCAGTTACCTTGTTATCGTCTCTATCTGAAAACTGATCCAACGGCTCCTGGAAGCTGACAGATAATGGTTTCGCCCCACCATCTGCATCCTTCAGTCTTTTTCCCAACTGATGAACGTCCTCCTGTAGTCTTTTGTTTTCTAGTACTAATTGCTGTTGGATAGCCTCAGAATTTAACATAGAAGCTTCTAAAGTACGGATGGTACCTTTGGTTATTTCTAGCGCTTCTTTCAGGGATGTAATTTGCACTTTCAAATGTTCATACTGATTAGCTAACCACCTGGCCACAAAGATTTGCGGCATTTTTCCCATGCGCTTACTACAGCTTCTTTCAGTGAAATTTAACTCCACATCCTCTCCCGTCAGCAGGACAAAAAGTGTCCCTTCTGACTGGAAACTTTCCTCCCTTAATGCCGGCATGGCCATTTCCTCTCCATGTTGTGGTGGCCTACTCTGTCTTGGAGCTGTACAATCCTTCTTGAAGTGTCCGGGTCTGTGGCAGTTGAAGCAAACTGGTTTCCCTTTAGGTTTTTGACCGAGATCTGCACTGTTCAACTGATCAGTGACAATGCAGATCCTTTGAGGTTTCTGTGACTCCCAATCTGCTATATTGCTTTCAATCGCAGTTGCAAGTGACAACAAAGAGGAGAGGGGTTTATCTCTCCAGTCTGGATTTGCAGTCATCAATTTTTCTCTGATGTTTCCTCTCAACCCGGTCATGAAGCTATGTATCAATACGGGTGATAGGGCACTGTTATTAATGTCCCCACCAGCTGATTCCACGGCTTGTTTAAAGTGATTGTAGTATGTCATACAATCTTCCTTTGGACCTTGGATCACTCCTGACACCTTGGTCCAAGACTGGGGAGGGTAGACTGTTTTAATCAACTGTGCTATTTGTTTAGTGAGTATATCTCCTAGATGGCTGGAGTCCACATACAGGGTTCGTGGAATATTGGTTTTACTAAGAATTTCATCCAAGTCCCCATCTCCACAAACCCTCTTCATTATTTGAAGCATATCACTCCAGTTTGCATTGTAGCTTGTCTGGATGTCCAGCAGCTCTTTGGCAAATTTAATAGGATCTGTCCTTAGATGGGGGATAACACTCAGAAATCCCTTCATCTCAGAGGGAGTCCATGGCACGTGATGTGTCATCTTTCCCGTGCATCTCCCACTGTTGTCATAGACCACCTGTTGTCCTACAGGATAGACAGATACGTCATCTGAAAAAGATAACAGTTGTGGATTGGTCTTTTGGGGTTCTGTCACAGAATCCCAATAAGACTGTGGAAGATGGTTGCTGCCAGGTGGGGGCACTCTATCCAACTGCAAAGTGCCCTGAAGGGTGGCATTAACAGTCCCATGGTACACAGGTGTGCCCACATTGGGTGATATCCTTTCCCCATTAGAGTGACACCACACAGGTCCTTGCTGTGGGGTGCTAGTTACTTGGGGGTATAAAGGTACATAGGCTGTGTACTCTGTAGCAGAACTGCCAGTATTGCTTACAGCAGCAGGATTGCTAGTTAACTGCCGTTTAGGGGAGAATGCTGGCTCGCAGGCCGTAAATGGGGGATTACTATATTCGGGAGGGTCTTCCGTCAGAGGGGAAGAAAGTTTCCCTTTTGATGGTATCTGGTCTCTAGAACTGGGGAGACTTTTCTCCCCTGATTCCCGCATTCCCTCCCCCTGGTTTGCTGTGCTATCTCTTTCCTGTGATTTCAATGCTTCACAGGAAGAGTTTTTCTGTGATTCATTGGGGGTTTTAACTGGGGTGTTAAACTTGGCAGCAAGTTGTAGCTTCCACTTTTTTTCATCTGTTGATAGATGACAATTCCTATCACTTTCTGAGTATCTGGCCAACAAGGACCGGGCGACTGTATAAGGCCCAAATCCTGGCCATTCCTCATCATCCCCCTTTTCATCACTGTCACTACTCTGGGGATGTGGCTCTAGTGGCTGTCCCTGCTTGTCCCTACTCCGCAGCATCATCTGGTGTTTTTTCTCCTTAACTCCCACTGTTAAAATATTCACATCATCAGTTCTATGCATGGATTCTACCATCCACGCGCTCCATGCATCTCTTTCATTTGTTCGTGTCATCTTCCCGCGGTGATTGTACCACAGGGCTTCCCAAGCTTTTGGCTTAAAAGTACCTCTTTTAGAATACTTTTTCCCAGTCCAACGATCCCAATCTTGCAAATATTTCACAACCCAAGGCCCATATTTATCTATCATCTCTTCCCTCGGGTTCAAGTGGTAGGGTTCCCTACGGTTAGACGCCCTCTTTGAAGCGATTTGATTACCCATCCTTTACGGACTCCGGACCTTGAACTGATTCTCCCAACCTTTTTGCAGGTTGCCTTTACTTCAGAGGTAGCTACTCTCTGACCAAGAATTGGGTTGACAGGTATCGCCCCTGTCACCGTTGCCGATTTTTTTTTCACTACTTGCCAGGCCAATTCCCTGTCCTGGCTATAGTCCTTCAAAAAATTAGCATGGAGATTTCCCAAACTAAATAATAGTTTAATCCCCCCCGTGGACTTTTCTGAAGTACTCTAAAAGAAATGCTTAACGAAAGGTTATTACTAATGATTAGCACGAACTTAGATAATCAGGACCCTATGCGTGCTTGTAGTACAGGAGGTAGTTAACTGATGCACACCTAATTGCAATACGATTTGTAGGAGTTACAACATTACAGATCTAATCACAAAGCTCACAATCCCCAGTTAGTAGTTTACACAGAAAGATAGATACATACATCGAAGATCATTCAGTGTGTACTAGTCTCCGTTTCCACTGATGCAATTTTTTTTTTTTCCTCCATGCGACTTTGGACACAAAGTCGCATTACAAGTCGCAGCCCATTAATTTCAATAGCACCAGTCCCAATCTATGCTACTCAATGCTGCAGCAACTCTGAGAGGGGACCTGCACCACTCTGATGCGACTCTGGATCAAAGTTGCATTCAAAGCCACACCACAGTCTCATTAAAGTCGTACCTCAGTCACACTCAATCATGCGACCTTAGAGTTGCATTAGTGGAAACGTAGCTCTATGCCCACTGTGCGTTTCAATCACAATGATTGGCCTAATCTCATTCAAAGGGTCAACTGAAATTGCTTTTTGGCAGTTAGCACATATCCTTTTCCTCTCATTATTCACACTTACAATTTCATTTTATATATATATATATATATATATATACTGTATATATATATATACACAATACTCAAAATCAGTCTCATCAAAATATTCACATAGACAAAAGGTAAAAAAAAAGGAAAGATCTGAGAAGTTTTTTTAGTCTGGGTATTCAGATGGGAGACAGGTAAACACAACACCAGCTCTGTCTTCCATACAAATCGCATTCACCCCAACATTAAACTTCCTCACACAAGGAGGCACCATCTGATAAGGAGATTTTTATACCTACCTCACTTATATGGAGTGATTAAACCTTTTCCTATATAAGAATTAAAAAAACGAACAATAACAGTGCGAAAAGATAAACAATTACATTTATTTATACAGAAAAGGAACGTTAGAGATTACCAAATACAACGTGGAGGATACAACCGTAAAACAGAGACCAATGATACAAAATATTGCTATAATGGTCATACACATGCTAGCTAGAGATTAATAATATATTAAGGCAAAATCTTACAGTAGAAAAGGTTACAGAAAAGAAAAGACACAGAAGATAATAGAGATACATTGTATAGAGAAGTCTTACGTAACCATCCTTCATCTAGACCGTCAGCACAAGAGAATGGGCAGTGATCTGTGCTGCAATATATACACTTGTAAACCCCCCCTTCCTTCCATATGCCAAAACTGCTACATTGAGTCAATGGGGGTGGGGGGCTCTCTTACCAGCTACCATATCCTGACCAGGTTATTCCTGTTCCCTTCACACCTCCCACCTCCTTTGAAGTGACACTGTACTATCAAATGGTCAGATAGCCACTCCAGATAACATTCCACAGCAGGGCAAGATGTCTCTGTTGATTCCAAACTAGGGTTCTCAAACTATAGTCATTGAAAAGTCACTGCAAGTAACATTAATAATAAAGTCCATCACCTTCAGAGCCCAAATCTCCACCACAATAGGAGGGCACAAAATTTGGGGAACAAGTAGTTAAGAAAATTTTGGATCCTCTAATGACACATTTTTTTCCAGGTAGAAGAGGTTTTGTAGCATGTAACAGATGTAGAGCCTGCAGCTATGTCAAAAACAATGTTCTAATTATTATATGGATTCTAATGAATTATTTGTAACAGATTATATATCAATTATAACACTCTACTGAACTTCAAACACCACCCGAGTTCTCATCTAATGTATTTTATAAATATTACAATAGTAAAGTGAGGGGAAAAAAGTATTTGAACCCCTGCTGATTAGGTATGTTTGTCCACTGACAAAGAAATGATCAGTCTATAATTTTAATGTTAGTGTCATGGTTATGCAATAGAGTTTGTCGATCAGCATACCTGTCTCCATGTGTTCATCTCTAGAGACCAGCTGACACTCACCTGACTGCTTTTGTAACCTCTCCTCTAAGCATGGCACCACCCCAGGCCCTATCAGGGAACCCTATATTAACCTGTGCACTGCAAGCCAGCAGTGCTGATCAACCATTGTGTGTTAGCCTCTGTGTGTACTTGCTGTGTTTCCTACATCTGATTCCTGTTACCGACTTTGGCCTGTTCTTAACGATTCCTGTCTGCTCGTGACCCTGACCTTTGGCATGTTCCCGACCATCCCTGTTTGCCTGTGACCCTGAACCTTGGCGTCTGCTTGTGGCCCCGACCTTGGCTTGTCCCTTACTTTCCCTGCTGCCTCCTTCCTCTTTTCCTGTAGTCTACCGTGAGCGTGAGCTGTGAGATCCTGGGGGCCGCGACCTGGAGCCAGACTGCAGCGCAGTCCATCCTTACCATTAAAGGCTCTGGTGAACACCTGCTGGCTCTTAGACTCCGCGCCCTGGGGAATCTATGCTCTAGCTCCCAGTGGGATCTGTGTCAGTGATCCAGTAGACCTGCTTCCTGAACCTCCCAGGGTTCAATCCGCAGCAGTCATCCATAGGGTCCACTACCTTGCGGTGCACTCCTGATCCCAACGGTGTGCATCTGTCACCCAGCCTCTAGGTGACCTGACAGTTTGATCAGCCATGGACCTGGTTGATGTGCCGCTACCCGCAGATGATCCATTGCAGGGCTTAGTTCGCAGACTTGAGACCCAGGAATCGCATCAGACCCAGGTCATGCGATTCCTTCAGGATTTGGCATCCCGTTTTGAACAGGTTCAGGCCTCATTAGGATCCCCGGTTCAACAACCTCAACTGCTATCTGCTGCTGCACCTATCGCACCAGTCGCAGCCACACATTCATTACATCTGCCCTGGCCCGTTTCTCTGGGGACTCCAAGGCCTGCAGGGGGTTCCTTAGCCAGTGCACAATTCATTTTGAGCTTCAGCCCCAAAACTTCCTGTCCGATCAGGCAAAGGTAGCCTATATTATATCCCTCCTGTCCGGCGAGGCGTTAGCCTAGGCTGCGCCTCTGTGGGATCTAAATGATCCAGTGGTTTCTAGCCTGTCTGATTTCTTGAAACATTTTTGGAATATCTTCGAGGAACCGGGTCGTGTCTCCTCAGCGGCCAGCGCCCTTTTACGTCTCTGTCAGGAGTCCGCTTCTGTGGCGCCAAAATGGCGCTGGCGCAGGGAGCGGCTCTCCTTCCCCCACAGGCAGCCCGTGGTCTCAGGCCTCAAGCCCAGGCTCACAATCAGGCCGAACCCATGAATCTCCGGATGCCTCCACACCTCTCTCCCGCAGCCCAGCTAAATCAAAGCCACGTCTGGCGGAAGACATCCAGACAGGGAGCATGTCACAAGACTCCATGGAGGATACAAGGGAGCTGGTGGATCCGTTTACAACATTCCCCACAATGGGTAAGCCTGTGTCTGACACCATGCTCAAAGACATGCTTGTTTCCCTCCGCAGTTCTATGCACACAGACATGCTGCAGTGTGTCAACAACTTTAAGACAGACCTGGGATCCCTGGGAGGGAGAGTAAACCATATAGAGGAGAAAATGGGGGACTTTGCCTCATCCCACAACACCCTAATTGATGCCCACAATGATCACTCTGATGAGATTGCATGGCTGAGGTCAAAGGTCGCTGACCTTGAAGATAGGTCACGAAGAAATAATGTTAAATTGCGGGGGGTCCCCGAATCAATTCTTCCCCCACAACTTCAACAATATGCCAGAGACTTACTCAAGACCATCTTACCCACCATTTCAGAATCTGAAATTCAAATTGACCGCATTCACAGACTGCCTAAACCGTCACGTCTCCCAGATAATATACCCAGAGATGTCCTGATGCGGGTACACTTTTATCAAACAAAGGAACAGCTCATGTCCGCATTCCGCAAAAATCAACAACCACCAGAAAGATTTGCACATATTCAACTATATGCAGATCTTTCACAATTTACAATGCAAAAACTTAAAGCTTTGTTACCAGTGACCAAGGCCTTGCGCAACCATAATATCGTATACCGCTGGGGGTACCCGGTCAAATTAACAGTCACTCATGACGGCAACACCACAGTAATAACAGATGTGGAAGAGGGACTCCAACTACTCAGATCCCACCCAATTACAAAAAGTAAACTACCTTTCTATCAAGGTTCCCAACAAAACCTGGAGTTTTCAGCTGAGATTTCTCCCCCTCTGATACATGGACAAATGTTCTGCCCCCAAGTTCAAGCTAAAGTTCAAGTTTGATTTTATTTTTTTACTACAATGTTTTTTCTTCACCTCTCATTCTAATTTTATTTCTCCCTCCACCGCAACCCCAACTTCCTTCCACTGGTCTGACCTCCGGATGCAAGCCTCCAAGGAAGTGATACCGAACAACCCAAGTCAATCCAACTATCAGCAACATTCCAAGATAGGATAGGCTACACTTCCGGGACTAAGGTACTGTAAACATCTATACCCACACCACATAAATGGCGCTTAAAATAGTTTCTTTCAATGTTAACAGCCTCAACCACCCGGCCAAGAGGGCCTTGGTTTGGAGTGAGGTGATTAAGCTCCAGGCTGATGTCCTATGTCTCCAAGAGACACACTTCTTAGCAAGCAAAACCCCTTACTTTAAGCACAAAAAAATCCCCCACATATTTTTTGCTTCAGCTCCTTCCAAACAAAAAGGAGTCCTTGTGGCCATCAGAGCCTCTGTGACCTTCAATCTCTTGGAAACACACATAGATCCTGCAGGAAGATATCTCATTCTCCTTGGAGAACTGAATAATAAACCCTACACAATCGTTATCCTTTACGCGCCAAATTCCCATCAACTCCGCTTTCTATGAAGACTCTACCAAAAAGTCACCAACATTCAAAAAGGATCACTAGTGATATGTGGAGACCATAACCTAACAGCGGATCATTCATTGGATACCACTTCAAAGGCCAAACGACCTCCCCCCTCGCTTCAAGCTCTACTACACTCTCAAGATATCTATGATGTTTGGAGATGCCAACATGCTAACGAAAGAGATTTCACCTTTCACTCTACCAGACATAACTCATACTCCAGATTAGATCTGATACTGGTGGAAAAAGTACTTCTACAAGCGATGTTTTCCTCCACCGTACATAATATAACATGGTCTGACCATGCTCCTGTATCTATCACTGTGGTGGAGGGACACACTCCGAGTCCTACCTATATATGGAGAACTAATTCTCGTATTTTTCAGATGCCACAACATGTCAGAAATATCAATGATAAATTGTCTGAGTTTTTCGAGATAAATACCAACTCTGTATCTGATCCAGCAATACTCTGGTGCTCGCATAAGGCTTTTATTAGAGAGATATTACTTCAGATATGTGAAAAGGAGAAGAGGCAGAGGACACATAGGCTAGACTTAAGTATTAAAGAAATCAAAACCCTGGAGACCTTAAATAAACAAAACTCCACTCATCATACGGCCCACAAACTCTCCCAACTTCGCTCTGATCTCAGACTCCTACTAATTGAACGATATGACAAACACATACAATCTTTAAAACTGACACATTATTCATCTGGCAACCGTGCTGGCAAATTTCTACCCCAGAGCCTCAAAACAGCCAGGACTAAATCTAAAATTCCATTCTTACTACATCCAAAAGATAAACATAAAATATACAACCCTAAAGAAATAGCTAATTCCTTTGCTGAATACTATTCAACACTATACAATCTAAATAAAGACCACAACACTCCACAACCGACAGAGGAAAGCATACAGACCTTTTTGTCCAAACTTAAACTTCCCTCTCTCTCACAATCACAACTGTCACACCTTATTGCCCCGATTACGGAGTCTGAGATCCAGAAAGTGATACGAACACTTCCATTAGGTAAATCTCCAGGCCCAGATGGCCTGCCCAATGACTATTTTAAAACATTTTACTCCAAACTAACCCCGTCCTTTCAGGCGGTCTTCTCAGCCGCGGTGTCCTCTGCCTCGTTTCCCCCCCGAAATGCTAAAGGCCTACGTTGTAACTATCCCTAAACCTGGCAAAGAGCACACATCCCCGCCCAATTTTAGGCCAATATCATTACTCAACACTGACGTCAAGATCTATGCAAAAATCTTAGCACACAGATTACTCCCTATCCTTCCCTTTCTTGTGAAATCTGATCAATCTGGCTTCACGGCGGGAAGGCAGGCTGCTGATGCCACTAGAAGAGTTATCAATGTCATGCAATACGCTCAGTCCTGTCGGGTGCCTTCTCTTCTCCTCTCTTTGGATGCGGAGAAGGCATTCGACAGGATCCACTGGGGCTACATGAGACACACACTGCAGAGGTTTGGCTTCTGTGGGCCCATCTTGTCTGCCATATTGGCTCTATATTCCTCCCCCTGCGCACAAATGTTCACCTCTAACCTACTATCAGACACCTTCAATATATCCAACGGCACTAGGCAGGGGTGCCCCCTCTCTCCCTCCATTTTTAATTTACTAATAGAGCCCCTCGCAGAAAGAGTTAGGACTCACCCCAATATCTCGGGCTTCTCCATACAAGGACAATCTCACAATATAAATTTATTTGCTGACGATATTATTCTTTTCTTATCATCACCCGATATATCACTACCAGATGCACATGATACACTCAACGAATTCAGCAAGATTTCATATTACAAAGTCAACTTCAAAAAATCAATTATACTAGATTTGGGCATAACACCCTCCTTAAAATCCCACCTACTTACGTCCTATCCCTATACTTGGAGCAACTCAAGTATCACCTACTTAGGTCTAACACTAACTAAAAACCCCCAAGACTTAGCAGAAGCCAATTATCCTGCTTTAATCACTAAACTATCCAAAGAAACAAAAAAAATGGCCAATACAGAGTTAACATGGACAGGACGCCTGGCCTCATTTAAAATGTTAATCCTGCCCCAAATACTTTATGTCTTCCGTACCTTACCGGTCCCAATACACACCACACACATCAAAGCACTAAACACCTTACTCTCTAGCTATATCTGGAAATTTAAAAGACCGAGATGCTCTAAAACATTGTTGGTTAAACATAGAAAGGCAGGGGGTATGGGACTAGTAGATATTAAGGATTACCATAGGGCAGCCATCCTCACACAACTTAAGGAGTGGTTCAACTCGACACCTAGAACTCTCTGGTGTGACATTGAACAAACTCTGATCCCGCCTAGTACTCTGGAATGCCTCCTACTACTAGACGTTTGGAGACCTCTTCCCATTACCAAACTACCACTCACTGTCCAAGCATCGATCTTAGCATGGAGGGACCTATGCAACGTCCCAATTCCAAAACCCAGCCAAAAAGACATCCCTATACCCATAGCAATTTTTTCTCATGCTATTCCAAATCTTCAGATCAAAGAATGGCACAATAAGGGTATTAAAACGGTTGATGATCTACACCATAATAACTCCCTTATTCCTTTTCCTGTGCTTAAGAATCAGTACAATCTTTGCTCTACTGATCAATACAAATACAACCAAATAGCTCACCTCCTACACACCATCAAATCTTATCATATTTACCTTCCGAAAGAAGTGTGGGAATACTTCACCAAGCAACCAACTCCACCCAGAGGCATCTCTCTGTTTTACAACCTTTTCCAACACAAATTAGAATTTATAAAATCCCCACCTTATCAAAAGTGGGAATCAGATCTGGGAATACATATTACAAACGTACAATGGCAACACGCATTTGGATCACTACATAAAGCATCCAGATGCGTTAACCACTGGGAACTGTCCCAAAAGATAGCACTTAGATGGTACCTCACCCCATATAGAGTCTCCAAGTTTGGAAATCACAGTTCTCCACTATGTTGGAGGAATTGTGGTTCAATAGGCAACTTGCTACATATGTTCTGGACCTGTAAACATTTAACTAGCTTCTGGAACTCTATCTTTTGGTCCATTTCAACTATTACAGGGATCCTAACCCGTCCAAAACCAAGTTTGGCAATACTAAACATAGGTATAGAATTGTTCCCACCCGAATTTAAAACAGTGATCACCCACATTTTTCTAGTAGCTAGAACCTTAATAGCCAAACACTGGAGAACAGACAAAGCCCCAAATGTGTCTGAAGTCTTTACAATCACCCAGACTCACTATGTGTATGAATCTCTACTGGCTAGCAGAGGTGGGCAAAAGGAAAAGTTTGATAACCAATGGAAAATATGGACAACATGGTTTAAAAGTAATAAAAGCTGAACAATCTTTGAGATAAACTTACCTTACTGTAACTATATATATTATGCTTACGTAAAGGTCAGACCAGGAAAAAACCCTTCCCCCTCCCCCCCTCCCACTCCCACCTTTCCCTTCCCTCTTCCCCTCCCTCTCCAATTTCCTTACTCCTATATCTTATGTTTCTTTCTACCTCCCTACAGTTTTATCTATGTTGACGGAGTATATGTACACCTATAGAGATAATATTCTTATGATAATTTTATAATAACTCGGAACATACAAAAACCTTGTATTAGTCCTTGCATGTATTTTTGAACATTTTGCTGATGTATGATTATATCACATGTACACTCTGTGAAAAACCAATAAAAACTATTTAAAAAAAAAAAAAGAAAGTTATAAATTGATTTGAATTTTATTGAGTGAATTTTATTGAGTGAAATAATTATATTGAGTGAAATAATTATTTGACCCCTTCACAAAACTCTTGTTGGCAATCACTAGGGATGAGCCCGATGTTCGATTTGGGTGTTCGCCTGTTTGCCGAACAGTGAACAATATGCATTGTTCGCGGCAAATTCAAAAGCCGCAGGAACACCATTAAAGTCTATGGGACACTAACATGAAAAATCAAAAGTGCTAATTTTAAAGGCTTATATGCAAGTTATTGCCATAAAAAGTGTTTGGGGACCTGGGTTCTGCCCCAGGGGACATGTATCAATACAAAAAAAGTTTTTAAAAACAGTCGTTTTTTCGGGAGCAGTGATTTTTTTAATGCTTAAAGTGAAACAATAAAAATGAAATATTCCTATATATAAGACTAGATGTCATAACCATCCCTGATTTTCTGCTCATTATATAGAGATGTTTAATCCTGATTCAAAGCTTTCCTAGTTGACTGAATTGTAGTCATATATGTATTGATAAAACAGGCTCACTAAGCCATGGTTGTATATGCTAAGTCTGTGTTTTCTCAATAAAATCTTTATGTTTAAAAAAAAAAATATTCCTTTAAATTTCGTGCCTGAGGGTGTCTATAGTATGCCTGTAAAGTGGCACATTTTTCCCATGTTTAGAACAGTACCATAGCAAAATGACATTTCTAAAGGAAAAATGTAAAACTGATCGTGGCTGTAATGAATTGTCGGGTCTCGGCAATATACATAAAACCCATTGAAAAAAAGAGCATGGGTTTCCCCCAGTCCATTACCAGGCCCTTCAGGTCTGATATGGAAATTAAGGGGAACCCTGCGCCAATTTAAAAAAAAAATGGCATAGGGGTCCCCCCAAAATCCATACCAGACCCTTATCCGAGCACGCAACCTGGCAAGCCACAGGAAAAGAGGGGGTCGAGAGAGCGACCCTCTTCTGAACCATACCAGGCCACATGCCTGGTACGGTTCTGACCCCAAAGCACCTTGTCCCCATGTTGATGGGGACAAGGGCCTCATCCCCACAACCCTTGCCCAGTGGTTGTGGTGGTATTCAGGCGGGGGGGTTTATCGGAATCTGGAAGCCCCCTTTGACAAGGGGACCCCCAGATCCCAGCCCCCCTATGTGAATTGGTAATGCGGTACATTGTACCCCTACCATTTCACAAAAAAAAGTGTCAAAAATGGTAAAAAAAGACAAGAGACAGCTTGGGACAAGTCCTTTATTAAAAAATAAAAATATAAAAATGTCCTGCAATGTAAATTCATGCCGCCCAACAGACCAAAAAAGGTAAAAAGGCAGCGACCGGTCTGTCTCCATGGGAGGCTCCATCCGACCGACGCTTCTTCTATGTGACCAAGAGACAACATTTTTGCTAGCATCTTTACATCCACCCGTAAAAGGGAGATTGGTTAGTAGGATTCCTAAATGTTTAGATTAATATTGCAAGTGCCTCTTCATGAAACTTGGCATGGTGTGCATGCCAAAGATTGCATTGTACAGTTTCACAAGATGTGGGGCTAGTGTATCCAATAGCTTGGATACAATTCAACAGGTAGGGCATCTGTGTCAGGTACTATACAAAAGGGGAATAGCAATCTGAATCTCTTTACTTGAAAGAGAGGCCTCTTTCATTTGAAGCTGCTAATCTGCCAAACATGGGAGAGTTATCTGTTGCTAAACATAGTACTTTAAACATGAACTTTAAGTATTCAAACAATGAATCTAACAATATATATACTGGCAGAAGCGGGTATACTTTTCCCTGGATCACAGATTTAAAAGTACCTGGTCTTTTTCAAAACATCTAAAGATAAAATTGGAATGTTTTGTTGGAAAATAAGCTGCCTGATGTCCCCAATGGACAAAAATTGCAAGCCTTCATAGGACCCCCATAAATGCAGCTGCTGGGACTGCATTACTGCATCATCATAATCAACAACCATCTGTGGGCAAAGACCTTCTGACCAGCCAAATAATATTTGTGTAGGTTGTGTAAGCCCAGGCCCCCTTGGCTCAATGGTTGCTGAAACACTCAGATACAAATTCTTTGGTGGGATGAAGGCCACAAAAAAGAGCTGAATAGTCCATTTACTTTCCTAAAATATAAGCAGTGGACCCACGCTAGTGAATTTATTAAAAAGTAGAGAAAGATTGGTAAGATTTTCATTTTTCAAAAATTGACCTTGCATATTAGAGATAAAGGTAGATATTTCCATTTCTCAATATTACATTTCACAGTGGTGAGTAGGGGGAGACAGTTCAAAGTCAAATAATCCAAGACTATAGCAGAAATTTGCACACCTAGATAGGTTAAAAAGGATACAAATTGTAGCAGAAGATCATAATTATCCTTCACCCAAGACTCAGCATCTATGAGGGGAATGTTGGATTTGGCCCTGTTAACCTTAAGTCCTGAGTATATTGTAAACCTATCTAGGATCCCAAACACTTCCCATAGGGAAGTCTGCATATAAAGCTACCCCCTAACTCCTAGGCCCCATCAAAGCTGACAAGCATAGAGCTAAAGTCAATGGCAAGGGACAGCCTAGTTCCCCTATCTATTTAAAAGTATGGGAAGATGGCATGTCAATTTTTAGAGTCGCCTTAGTGTTTCTATAAACCAAAAAAATCCATCTCAAGAATTTAGGCTCGAAACCTGGATGGCATAATGATGCACTCATATACCCCCAATCAACTGAAGGCTTTCTCTATACCTAACAATACCACCACCGTCGTGCCAGAGTTGCTATGGTAGCCCATAATTGAGGGAAAAGTCTATGAAGGTTAGTATCCATGGATTTTTGGGGCATAAAACCGGTCTGGTCAATATTCTTTAAAGTGAAGATAACTGAGGAACTGAGGAAAGCCTGGCTGCAAGTACTTTTGTAAAGTTTTTTAGGATCCATGTTCAATAGGGCAATTAGCTTATAGAAAAGTGGGGTCCTTTCCAAATCTGGGCAGAAAAATCACTTCTGATTCCAACATAGACTTAGGCAAAGTGGTGGTTTCCAAATTCTCATAAAGGGATGCTGTCTAGGGGCCAGCACCTCAGCATGTGATTTATACCACTCTGCCAGAAAACCATCTGGGCCTAGAGATTTATTAGTGGGAAAGGATCCAATGGCATGCTTAGTCTCCTGAATGGAAATATCCATGTCTATCAAAGACTTGTCATCCATCGACAGCAAGGGCAAAGTAAGAGAGAAGAGAGCCTCCAAAGCTTCCTTACTGAGGGTCTTAAGGGGGGGGCAGGTGCATACAGCTCAGTGTAATACTGTACAAAATAATCAAGGTTAACTTTAGGGTCCATGGTAAGTGAGGTTTTAATTGTTTAATGTAAGGGATATTGGTTTACACTCACTGTTCAGCTACCAAGAGAACCAGGAGTTTACCATTTTTTTAGCTTTGCTCAAACAGAGACTCGGCCCTCCTCTTACAAGAAGTCTGGGTTAGATCAGTCAAATGAAAACAGAACTGATATCTAGCCTCCAGTAAATTGAGATAAGAGTCCTCAGAGGGTGAAAATGCCTGGGTTTGTTCATATCACTTCTGCTCATCCTGTAGCCATTGGGAGGTCATATTATGGTCTCAGAGCACCCACCACAGAGAAAATAGGGGTAATCACAAAGACCTGGAAGAACAGAAGGACCCGGAAAAGTTGACACCACCTTTTTAGAACTTCCAATGCCTACAGCCCTATAGATCTATATCTACTGTTTGAGATTGAAGGCATTGCTGACACTGACTGCTAGTCTTACAAGATTTGGAATGAGATGTGTGGTGCTCACCATCCTGCATGCTAAAGAGAAACAATGCAGAATAAGGCATTGTCAGTAATGTGTAAAAGAGCAGCTGATGGGACCCTTTGGGCAATGCTGGTAACTATATATTAGGCCTCTTCTTGACTTTTCTGAGCATGGCTTCAGCAGTTTAGTTCCTCTTTAACTGCAATAAATACCTGTAAAAGTCAAGTCTGTAAGCTGGCTGTGCTTTTTGGCAGAGCTGTGTATATCTAAGGAATATATTGAGAGAAAGACAAATCCTTTGGCAGGTAAAACAACTTACATATCTGTTTTTGATCTGTATATTTGTAGGGCAGCTTTAATCACATAATGTGACTTATTATATTTCTCCTGAAATTATTATTCTGAGTTTGGAATTCACTTTCTAGCTTGATCTTTTTTTGAGTACAAAATTGTCTATGCTAACAGTCCCTTGGTCCCAAAACTTGTTAAATTCTGTTTGATTCCTGTGGGTCCAAAGCTCTGATTGCTTCCCTAGGGGAGGCTCTTTCCTCTCTCCATTTGGTGTTATTACAGGAGGTCTAATTATATCTATTACGCTGTTCAATTTCACAGTGAATTGATGACAAAATGGTGAAAAAAGGGTAAAAAATATAGGGTGTCTGATTGAAGAATGAAATGAAGGCCAAACTAGAGTAATTTGTAAAATTACATCTAAACCACCAAGTGTGTTGTACTAACAAAATAAGAGGAAGATAGTACCAATTTTATGTAATTGTTCAGGCAACAGGGAACATATTCTCCTACTGGAATTGGTAGTGCACAAGCTCAAGCTTGCATCAAGTTGCAGAAACTATGTGCTATTAAAAGTATAACAAGGATTTTGAGTGTGTGTGTGTGTATATATATATATATATATATATATATATATATATATATATATATATATATATATATATATATATATATATATATATATATATATTTATATATATATATATATTTATATATATTTATTTATTTTTTACATCTTGCAGTCACCACTCAGCTTATTGCTTTTCCTAAATATAGAACAAAAAAATGGGAACAAATACAGAAAATGGCTCATTATGTTTTTTAGGTGGCTTCACTTATTCCGCAGGGATTGTATAGATCCTTCTTAGCAGCAGCTCATTTCAGCACTGATTAAGTGGGAAATACACACTATCTCAAAGGTCAAACCTATAATCAGCTGCCCTGAGGGCTAGACATAGACTTCTTAATCCAAGTTGACTTTATTGGAAATCCATAACAAGTTGCAGAAGGCACAAGCTATTATCTAAAAGATACACTCAAGCAATTAAAGTTTTAGCTGCCTCTTTTGATAGGTGTCTGTGCCAGGAATTAGATATTCATACACATGTATCTTTGTAACTCATTAGTTAATTATTGCATCTGCTACAGTGTAAAAAAATGTAAAATTTGTATTTTTTTATAGTTGAGTAAAATGGATGTGTTTACAATGTTCATAATACATCAAATTATTCATTTTATTAACACTGAATTAAATTATGTTAGGGATTAATTTAGTAAAATGAGCCCTAAAGTAGATCTTTTAATTGTTAAATGCTTTTTTGTTTAAATGACTTTAGTTCCAAATGCACTACGTACCTTGTGAAGAAATTGCAGCACAGTACATTTTTTTAACAACTTGAAGCCGTAGCCTCCCTGGCGGTTTTCCCGAGTGTGGCTTGGGGTTAAAATTCAGGACCATTAGTGGTAACCCCGAGCCAGTAGTAGTGTTACTTACCTTGTCCCCGAGATCCTGCGATGTCCCCCGCAGTGTCCGTGGGCTCTGTCCTCCTCCGAAGCCTCTCCTTGTCAGGCTCCGTTCCCTGCGAGCGTCACGACGCATGGGGGCGGAGCCTGGCGGCAAATTAAAAAAAAAGTAAAAATCATAACACATACAGTACTGTAATCTTACAGATTACAGTACTGTATGAAATGATTTCACATCCCTTTTGTCCGCAGTGCTTTGGCCCAGTTTTATGTGATATATACTGTTCTTTCTGCCTGGAAACTGGAGATTGTCCATAGCAACCAAAAAGTGTCCCTTTACGTCAAAAGTGGCTTTAGACCAGCTAGAAAACAGCGATAGTAACACTTGCAGAATTGAGCGATAGTGAATCGTGGGGAAATTTATTTTATGACTATTTTTTTTTTTTTTTAATTATTTATTTTTATTTATTATATTCTAATTTATGTTTTTGTGTTTCAAACTTTATCATACCCGGGATATCTACTAGACTCTTGTTTGGACAGATTTAAGTGTGTTATTGTTAAGAATTACAGACCTACAATATAAAACGCCAAATTTCCATGCAAAATAATTGTACCGCTTTCAGCACCTAAAATCCGAAGTAATCATACCGCCAGGGAGGTTAATCTAATAAGCAGCAACACAGAGAAACCCAACCCTGAACTGAACATAAATAATATGAGTGCCAAAAGGCAGGTAATACATTTTTTCTCTATATACAGTGCTTATAAAAAGTATTCACACCCAAGGAAGTTTTTATGTTTTATTGTCATAGAACCACAGCAAATTTCAACAGAAATATACTCTTTAATGTCAAAGCGAAAGGAGATTTCTGCAAAGTCAGTAAAAGCAATTAAAATGAAAAAAACATGGAACTGGTCCAGCCAATTCTTTTCCTGAGACACATAATTCATTAAAAGGGAAATCACTTGTGTGGAGTCTAGATGTTTCAAGTGATTGTATCGTAAATATATATGCATGTCAAGTCAAAGGATGCAAAAGTACAAGGATACAAGAGAACAATTAATTCCCTGATCAATATATGGAATGTGTATGGTATCAACAATCTGTAAAGAACGAGAAGAATGTCCAGAACCCACAGGAAAGTCTATATGGCGTTATTTGAATCCAATTGTGCCAGATTCCTGACATAACAGCTGATTTTGGGTTGGGCCATTAAATGGTATTGCACCCGAAAGACTGGAATCAAACAAGCATCAGTATAGATGATTCAGAGGGGACAATCAAGTTCAAGGGAAGACCGCTGTACATGCCACTTCCCGAAGTCTTGCATAGGCAGTTAAGAATGTCGGAGGCAGGTCAATTTAGACTCACGTCGCTCCTGAGTTGCACTTAGGGCACCAGGAGAGGGGGTCGCTAAAGCTGGGAGTCCCTCAAGAAATGCTGGCGCCGGCTCGGCTCACACATTTACCTAGCTCAGCCCAACACAGAAGACAGGGCGCACAGTGACAGTCAGAAGTGCAGCACAGCAGCAGGCTCTGTGAAGTTCAGCTGGTGCCTTCACTGTCACTAACGTCCACTTGCCCTCCCTCCCCTCCTTCTCTTCCTCTCCCTCGCCCTTCCTTCTCCTCCTCTATCTCAGATGAAGGGCAGGCAATTGCCATCATACCCTCATCTCTGAATCCAACCCTCACAATGAGCAAGTCCCTCCTACCTGGGTGGTAGCTGAAGCAGTTCTGTAGCCCTCCAGTCCAGCTCAGAGCTAATTGTCACTGAACTGAAACTGAACTGAAAGCATGTGAGATTAGAGGGAGGAGCCGAGAGGGACCAGGGGGAGTGGTCAGCAGGCACATGAGTGGGCATGGCAAGGATCTTTTGTGGGAAGTAGGCCAAAGAGTGCTTTATTATGTATGACTGTGCTTATTATAAAGCCTGCTGCACGTACATCATGAACACCTGAGGAATAGATGGGGTATGGGGACAGAGAAGGGGACATAGGAACAGAGCAAGGAAAAAAGAGAGATGGGGACAGAAGAGGACATGGGGGGCAATCAGAGATGGAGACACCTACTCCATAAGGACACTGATGGGGACACCTGCTCCATAAGGACACTAATAGGGACACCTGCTCCATGAGGACACTGATAGGGACACCTGCTCCATGAGGACACTGATAGGGACACCTGCTCCATGAGGACACTTATAGGGACACCTGCTCCATGCTGACACTGATGGGGACACCTACTCCTTGGGGACACTGATGGGGACACCTACTCCTTGGGGACACTGATGGGGACACCTGCTCCATGAGGACACTGATGGGGACACCTGCTCCATGAGGACACTGATGGGGACACCTGCTCCATGAGGTTACAGATGGTGACACCTGCTCCATGAGGATACTGACAGGGACATCTGCTCCATGAGGACACCGATAAGGACACCTGCTCCATGAGGACACTGTTGGGGACACCTGATGTAATTGCCACTCTGATGGGAACACCTGCTCTCTGATGAAGATACCAGCTGTATGGGGGCACTCTGATGAGGACATCTGCTCTATAGGGTCGTGCTTACGGGGCCACCTGCTCTATGAGGTCACGCTGATGGGGACACCTGCTCTATGGGCACACTCTGATGGGAACACCTGATCTATGGGGACTCTCTGTTGGGAACACCTGCTCTATGGGGACTCTCTGATGGGGACACCTGCTCTATGGCGGCACTCTGATGGGAACACCTGATCTCTGGGGACTCTCTGATGGGGGCACCTGCTCTTTGGGGACTTTCTGATGGGGACACCTGCTCTATGAGGACACTCTGATGGGGACACCTGAAGTAAAGGGAATACTGATGGGGACACCTGATCTATGGGACTCTCTGATGAGGGTACCTGCTCTATGGGGGCACTCTGATAGGGACACCTGATCTATGGGGGCTCTCTGATGGGGACACCTGCTCTATGGGGGCACACTTACGGGGACAATATTTCTATGGGGGCACACTGGTAGGGACACCTGATGTAAGGGGCACTCTGATGGGGAAACATGCTATATGGGAGCACTCTGGTGGGGACACCTGCTCTATGGGGACATCTACTCCATTGGGACACTGAAGGGGACACCTACCCCATGGGGACACTGATAGGGACACCTACTCCATGGGTACACCTGCTCTACGCGGACAACTGCTCCATGAGGACACTGATACGGACACGTACTCCAAGGGGACACTGATGGGTACACCTACTTTATAGGGGCACTGATGGGGACACCTACTCCATATGGACACTGATGGGGACACCTGCTCTGTGGGGACACTGATGGGGACACCTGCTCTATGGGGACACTGATGGGGACACCTACTCCATGGGGACACTGATGGGGACACCTGCTATATGGAGACAATCTGATGGTGACACCTGCTCTATATGAGCACTCTGATGGAACACCTGATCTATAGGGGCTCTTTGATGGGGACACCTGCTCTATGGGGACTTTCTGATGGGGACACCTGCTCTATGGGGACACTCTAATGGGAATACTTGATCTATTGAGACTCTATGCTGGGGACACCTGCTCTATGGGGACTCTCTGATGGGGACACCTGCTCTATGGGGGCACTCTGATTGGAACACCTGATATATGGGGCAGTCTGATGGGGACACCTGATCTATGGGGGGCACACTTATGGGAACAACATCTCTATGGGGGCACGCTGATAGGGATACCTGATGTAAGGGACACTCTGATGGGGACACCTGCTCTATGTGAGCACTCTGATGGGAATACTTAATCTATTGGGACTCTCTGCTGGGGACACCTGCTCTATGGGGACTCTCTGATGGGGACACCTGCTCTATGGGGGCACTCTGATGGGAACACCTGATATATGGGGCAGTCTGATGGGGACACCTGATCTATGGGGGGCACACTTATGGGAACAACATCTCTATGGGGGCACGCTGATAGGGACACCTGATGTAAGGGACACTCTGATGGGGACACCTGCTCTATGGGGGCACTCTGATGGGAACACCTGATGTATGGGGACTCTCTGATGGGGGCACCTGCTCTATGGGGACTCTCTGATGGGAACACCTGCTCTATGGCGCAGTCTGATGGGGACACCTGATGTAAAGGGCATACTGATGGGGACACCTGATCTATGGCACTCTCTGATAAGGGCATCTGCTCTATGGGGGCACTCTGATGACAATGCCTGATGTATGGGGACTCTCTGATGGGGACACTTGCACTAATAGGGCACTCTGATGGGGACACTTGATGTAAGGGGAATTCTGATGGGGCCATCTGATCTTTGGGGAACACTTTGATGGCGACACCTGCTGTCTGATGGGGACACCTGCTCTATGGGGGAACCTTGATGGGGACACCTGCTCTATGGGGGCACTCTGATAGGGACAGCTGATCTATGTGGGGCACACTTTTGGGAACAACATCTCTATGGGGCACACTGATAGGGACACCTGATGTAAGGGACAATCTGATGGGGACACCTGATCTATGGTGGCAGTCTGATGGGGACACCTGCTCTATGGGGACATCTACTCCATTGGGACACTGAAGGGGACACCTGCTCCATGAGGAGACTGATGGGGACACCTACTCCTTGGGTGCACTGATGTGGACACCTGCTTAATAGGGCATTGATGGGGACACCTGCTCCATGAGGACACTGATGGGGATAGCTGATGTAAGGGGCACTCAGATGGGAACACCTGCTCTCTGATGGGGATACCAGCTGTATGGGGGCACTCTGATGAGGACATCTGCTATATGGGGTCACGCTGACGGAGCCACCTGCTCTATGGGGTCACTCATATGGGGACACCTGCTATATGGAGACAATCTGATGGTGACACCTGCTCTATGTGAGCACTCTGATGGAACACCTGATCTATAGGGGCTCTTTGATGGGGACACCTGCTCTATGGGGACTCTCTGATGGGGACACCTGCTCTATGGGGACACTCTGATGGGAATACTTGATCTATTGGGACTATCTGCTGGGGACACCTGCTCTATGGGGACTCTCTGATGGGGACACTTGCTCTATGGGGGCACTCTGATGGGAACACCTGATATATGGGGCAGTCTGATGGGGACACCTGATCTATGGGGGGCACACTTATGGGAACAACATCTCTATGGGGGCACGCTGATAGGGATACCTGATGTAAGGGACACTCTGATGGGGACACCTGCTCTATGGGGGCACTCTGATGGGAACACCTGATGTATGGGGACTCTCTGATGGGGGCACCTGCTCTATGGGGACTCTCTGATGGGAACACCTGCTCTATGGCGCAGTCTGATGGGGACACCTGAAGTAAAGGGCATACTGATGGGGACACCTGATCTATGGCACTCTCTGATGAGGGCATCTGCTCTATGGGGGCACTCTGATGACAATGCCTGATGTATGGGGACTTTCTGATGGGGACACTTGCTCTAATAGGGCACTCTGATGGGGACACTTGATGTAAGGGGCATTCTGATGGGGCCATCTGATCTTTGGGGAACACTTTGATGGCTACACCTGCTGTCTGATGGGGACACCTGCTCTATGGGGGAACCTTGATGGGGACACCTGCTCTATGGGGGCACTCTGATAGGGACACCTGATCTATGTGGGGCACACTTTTGGGAACAACATCTCTATGGGGCACACTGATAGGGACACCTGATGTAAGGGACAATCTGATGGGGACACCTGATCTATGGGGGCAGTCTGATGGGGACACCTGCTCTATGAGGACACCTGCTCTATGGGGACATCTACTCCATTGGGACACTGAAGGGGACACCTGCTCCATGAGGAGACTGATGGGGACACCTGCTCCATGAGGACATTGATGAGGACACATGCTCTATGGGGACACTCTAATAGGGACACCTGATGTAAGGAGTACTCTAATGGGGACACCTGATCTATGGGGGCACTCTAATAGGGACCCTTGATGTAAGTGCTACTGTAATGGGAATACCTGATAAATGAGGGCACTCTGATGGGGACACCTGATATATGGGGGCACTCTGATGGGTCATCTGATAGGGACACCAGATATAGAAAGGCACTCTGATGGGAGAACCTGATCTATGGGGGCACTCTGTTGATGATGCTCATGATGTTAGAGGGAACACTGATGGGGGGACCTGATATAAAGGGGCACTCTAATGGGGATAAATACTGTTGAAATGCTACAGAAATGGTACATTTCTCATTTTTCGAAAGACATACAATAACTACAATCTTTCTGAGTCAAAGCACAATTTTGAGATTTGGACCTTGGATGGAAGAACATTTTAGTGACCTGACCTCCTTGAATTTAATTCAATAATCCTGCATTATAAATTAATGGAGCGCAAATAAAGTGTATGCCATATGGGCTGCATTGTGGAGGAGAGGGGATGTGAGGGTTGAGGAGGGGGGGGGGCACCAGAAAATGCACCAGGGGTGCATTTTAATAATGTATATGAATTAAAATGGCTTGATCATAGGCTTCTGACAGCAAAATTATTAAGTGCAACAAATAATTTTTTGTCTCTAAATATTTAGTATATTTACACATGCATAGATTTATAGGCTGCTATTGCAAAATTGTTTGCACAACAGATTAAAAAAATTTAAGATATTGGAGAAAATTGCTGAAATGTAAGATAGTAAAAGACAAAACAAGGGCATGAAATGTAGGTGTCCTAAAAATGTAAAATTAGATACTATGAAGATATAAGAAAGCAATTTACAAATCTCAGAAGCATCCAAATAATTCTCACATTCATTCAAAGGTCACTAGTTAGTATTTGCAGCCAAACAGCGTCTTCCAGGCTCCTTAGTGTGTTTCTATTCTATTTTGTTCTATATGACAGTTTTTATCCTGTTGCTGTCAGATGAATTGTAAGCCACGTTTACCTGTAAGTGCCCCAGAGGAGCTCCTGATGTCTAATCTTTTTTATTGATCCTACTAGCTAGTTTCTAAAGCCATTGATTTTTCTTGCTGTCAGTTTATGGCCTTGACTTCTTAATGTTTATTTAGACTGCCCTCTATAAATTGTTTCTGGTGCTAAGGGCTAAGTAGGCAGCAGGAGGTTAGAGGTGCATGTATACCTGTTCATAAATATAAATCATAGCTTTCGTCCATCAGTGATGTTGGTGAACTCTGTTTGCAAGGTGAATAGAAAGAGAACCACCGTAAAGAAAATATTACCAAACCCCTAGGTGTTTATTGCCTACCATCTTTTCAATGTTCAGCATTCTTACACCTAGAATACTGATATTTTTTTAAACTGCAAAATCGTATTAATCCTGTTTGAAATATATGGCAAGTACAATTATTACAGATATTAAAACATATATTATCATCACATTTTTTTTGGCAGTAAATACCATAATATAATTTTTTTTTTTCTTTCAAATATATTTATTGAAATTTTGTATAAGTACAGTAAAGACAAAGTAGAAATAAAACAAAGTAGCAATAATGTGCAATACTTCTACATACAAAACCATGTAAAGTGTCAGCACTATTTTGTGAACCATCGTTTAAACGTACAACATATGAAGGTATAACATTACATGGAGCAGGTATGCCTCTATATCCTTACTAGTGGTAGCAACTTTCGTTTTCCCCTGGGATCAAACTGTGATTGGGATATGCCAACTTCAGGATGCAGAAACATAACATATTGCTCTAGGTCCTGCTTCAGTAATGTGATGTAATATGACACGTAGGTAATGTTAAGTATTATAAACTAAAAGTATGTAGAATATAGACAATAGAAACTGAACAAAGGGAAGGAGTAAAGAAAAAAGAAAAAAAAAAGAGGGAAATATACAGTTACCAACGTTTCATTCAAATATGACAGTATTCAGTATATAAGTTGTGATACCAATATTGAGCTGCAACTACTATAGGTTAAGGTTTAGGTCTTTAGCCGCTTCTGGATGAAGGAACCAAGCTTGCCATTTTATTATAAAGTGGGGTGCTTTAAAATTTTTGAGTGCAAGTAACTTTTCGTATTGGCATTGTATTTTGATCCTTGTGCATATTTCTCTTCTCGTTGGCAGGTCAGAAGTTTTCCATTTACTCGCTAAAGCCGCCCTGGCTGCGAATAACACATGAGCGATCACTGTTCTAACTGTTGTAGGGTAGGAGTCCTATGTTCAATAGTGCTAGTTACGGGGTAAGTGATTTGTACAGGCGTGTGATTTCATTTTAGCTATACTTTCCCAAAAGTACACCATGTGAGGACAGTTCCATAGAACATGGAATATGTTCCCTATATGGTTACAATTTCTCCAACAGTAATTCGAAGAATCCTGAAATATTTTTGACAATCTATAAGGTGTCATATACCATCTGTGATATATTTTTTGAAAGTTTTCCCAGTGCTCAACACAGGCAGTCATGGTGAAGCTCATTTGTATAGCTTTCAACCATTGTTGTAGTGAGAATTCTTTCTACATATCTTTTCCCATTTGTACATATCTGGTGTTTTAGTCACTAATATGGGACCAGATAGAGAGTAGTAGAAGAAATAAATTCCACGAGTCGATTTGTTCGACTTCCCTTGGAGGAACTCCCAAATAGATTTTGGAATCTCTAATGCCCCGTACACACGGTCGGACATTGATCGGACATTCTGACAACAAAATCCTAGGATTTTTTCGGACGGATGTTGGCTCAAACTTGTTTTGCGTACACACGGTCGCACAAAGTTGTCAGAATTTCCGATCGCCAAGAACGCGGTGACATCAACCACGTACGACGAGACTAGAAAAGGCCAGTTCAGAACCAAGCGCGGCACCCTTTGGGCTCCTTTTGCTAATCTCGTGTTAGTAAAAGTTTGGTGAGAGACGATTCGCGCTTTTTCAGACTCGTGGCTTTTAGATCATTTTCTGCGGTTCAGTTTGTGCTTGTGGGTTTGTATCTGCTCTTCAGTGCGTGCAAGCAAGCTACGCGTGACTTTGTCATTGTGTTCTTGTTCGTTCGTTGCTGTTTTTCAGGTCGCTCTTCACAGGCCTTGCTGTTCTTCAGTGCGTTCTGTTACTTCGTTCTGAGCAGTCGACCATTTTCTAGCCATATATTATGTATATGTATACGTACTCCTCGTAGAGTTCGTGCTGTGCGGGGGCTTGGTGTTGGGGTCCTGACCTTGACACAAGTCCAGTCCATGAACAGGGTGGGGAGGAGTTCATGGACCAAGAATTGGTTGCTTTAGCGTGACCAGTTCTGTCATATGCCTTTGCTCTGTGAGATCCGTGAGAATAATCCTGATGATTTCAGGAACTTTCTCCGGGTGACGGACCCCGTATTTCACCGTTTGTTGGATTTGCTGACCCCCTATATCAGCAGGCAGGATACCTGCATGAGGCAAGCCATCACTCCGGAGCAGAGGCTTGTCGCTACCCTGCGGTACTTGGCGACAGGGAGAGGCCTGCAGGACTTGAAGTTCTCGACAGGCATCTCCCCCCAGGCTCTGGGTATCATTATCCCAGAGACCTGTTCTGCCATCATCCAGGTCCTGCAGAAGGAGTATATGAAGGTAAGATTTTTAATATCACATTTTATTGTATATAATGTTTGATAATATATAGTATTTCTTTCCTCATTCCCTAATGACCATGATTGGAATATGCTGTGAATGCCCCCTTTGTCCTCATGCATGCTGGATTTTTATGTAATTATTTTTTTGTCCTTCATACATATTTGCCTTCACTTACCTCCCCAGCATGCTCTCCTGCCCCTATATTCACCTCATGTAGTCACTTAACAATGTATTTTATCAGCTCCCTAGTAGTGCTTTACCCCAAACACCCCTAAAATGTTTTGAAATCTGATTTGTGTTTTAAATTCAGGCAGAGTGCCAGAGGCTTTTTCTTTGTGGTGTCCCCAAATCATTTTTAACCCTCCCTCCCCCCAACTGCTAAGTCAGCTGATCCCAATTCTCTATCTATCCTCAATCATCTATCTGGTGACTTTGCCAAACCCATACACATTATACCCATCTCTTTAGTGGTCAGATTTATGGATGAATTCCCCAAAGCATGTAGTGCAAGGGCCTGCCGGTATACTTTCAAATGGTACTGTTTCAAGTTTTTGTATACTATTATTCTCTTGATAGGTAATAGCAGAATGTCCAAATGTGCTAAAATGTGTACAATGTGCATTTATATCTTTGTATTATGAACTTCTTACCTGTCCAGTGGGCTGCCAATAGTGTAACTAAGGAGGGGCTGTTCCAAGTAATACCTGTCCAAGAGTCTCCCCCCTATAATGTTAGAAATGGCCCATGAGAGGGGGGGAGGGGGAATATGATAGGTGTACCTTATACTTTGGTGTTGTAAAATTACCTTTAATAAATGTTATCTGGATGTAGGCCAAGAATGTTTGTGTCTAATCTGCTTTCCATGTTTTAATGTGCAAAAAGACTAATTTGTATTTTTTTTCCTCAACAGTTTCCTTCCACGCCACAGGAATGGCAGACTGTGGCCTCCCACTTTGCCCAGCAGTGGGACTTTCCTAACTGCGGAGGGGCAATTGATGGGAAACACATTCACATCGTCCCACCACCCAACTCGGGGTCATACTATTATAATTACAAGGTGTTCAATAGTATTGTGATGTTGGTGGTGGTGTCGGCTAATTATGAGTTCCTGTATGTGGACGTGGGGAAGAATGGCCGGATGTCCGATGGTGGAGTCATTGCCCAGACGGAGTTTTACAGGCGTCTCCAGAATGGCAGCTTGGACTTGCCACCTCCAGAAGAGAATGTGGAAGGACTCACATTCGTCTTCATTGCGGATGAAGCCTTTGCACTGGGGGACCACCTTATGCGGCCATTCCAGATGAGGACCCTCACCCCGGAACAGAGAGTTTTTAATTACCGGCTGGCCAGAGCCAGAAGAGTGGTGGAGAACACATTTGGAATCATGGCCAGCTGGTTCCGCCTATTTCCTACACCCATCCATATGGCAGAGTATAAACTGAATCATATAATCCTGGCGTGCTGTGTTCTACACAACTTTTTACGGCAACATTCGGCCAACTATGCTGGCTCAGTTGGGCCTGAGGCCGTAATTATAAATGAAACAACCCTGACGGCGCTTGAAAGTGGCGGTCCTGGCTTGCCCTCCCTGAGTGCCCGTGATGTCCGGTTAAGATACCTTGAGTTCTTTGCGGGTAGGGGGGCCATCAATATGCCAGACAATTTGTGAAACCTTGATCAAATAAACAAAAAAATTACGCAAATCTTTGGTGACATTTACTACTTGTGTTTTTTTTAGCTGACCCTGACAGAAATGTGGTGAGTCCAGAAAATGGCGCGATTGTGTAACCTTATACAAAGCACTGTTGGGTGTTATTTACTAAAGGCAGTGACACTTTGCACTACAAATGCACTTGAAACTGCACTGAAACTGCACTTGTAGTGTAAAGTGGATTTGCCCTTAAGAAATAACCCCCATTGTCACAGAAAGCAGCAATTAAATCACCACAAAAGTGTTGTAGTGTTGAGACAATAATCCACACATTCTTGATTAACAATCTTTTTAATACCTGCACAATCACATGTGCATTTAGAAAAGGTTTTTAAAACAAACCAACATGTTTGTTGTATAACAATTTTTGGGGTGGCATTATCAAAAATAGAAATGTCCATTTAAGATAAAACAGGCATGTTTCAAAACAACAAGAAAGACACAAATCTTGAACTTACAAAGTTCACATTTGGTAGAACTTGAAGGCAATATCAGACATGAGTATTTAGGAACTGTGTTTGATATTGCGTTCAGATGGGGTGAAGTCACCCCAGGAAAAGCCAAATTTGGAAGATGCACACAAATAGCCGAATGTCAACATGTGCTAGCTGCCATCACGGGGGATCAAGGGATGTGTTTTGGGGGAGCAACCCCTTCCTCACAGCTACTTTATTATTGAGGAAGGGGTTGCACCCCCAAAATGTGTCCATTGATCTCCCGTGATGGCAGATAGCACATGTTGACACACTGTGTGCATCCTCCAAATTTGGCTTTTCTAAAAATCGCTAAAACATTTTGAACATTGTAGCACACAAAAAAACAAAGGGATTTGGAGGGGTTTTAAACTCTCCCCAAAACATCAATGATGTTCTTATTTTTTTGAATGACATCATTGATGTTTTTCTTGAGGTTTTCCAATGCTAAATTACACCCCATGACCTCCCCGATCAGGATCTGGGCACTTTCAGAGGTGAAAGGATCTGGATCCACAACATCAGGATCACCTAAAAAGAGAGAAACCAAAAAAAAGCAGGTATTAAAAATATGCCGGCATCCATCTCTTACCTAAGCCTGTGGTTGCAGACACTCACCTGTTGTGGTGACAATTTCCACCACGTCTTCCTCCTCCTGCTCTTCTTGTGTTGGGGGTATTTCCCCTTCTTCCAGAGGGGGGGGGGGGGGGGCTCTGGTCTCCTCGGATGAGGGGTGTCCTCTGAGTCTTTTCTCCCCTATGTAAAACAAAAATGGTATACTTAGCACACAGATATTTGATGGCAGAACTATAAATAGGAAACATTGCTTGGAAGTGGGGTACAATTGTCTATTTTGGCGGAGTTCCAAGATGTAGCATTTTCAGTGTCCTTTGTCAAGCTTCAATACTTTACCTGTTTAGTACAAGCTTCACAGATGGAGACCCCCCTATAGTATACACTGGAGCACCTGTGTGGCCCCCCTAATAAAAATGGTGTTCTTGTGTCCCACACTAGTGCTCCAGTGTCCAGATGTGAAAACAGCTGCTCAGTGTCCTCTCCTTACACAGAATCTAGTTTGCATTTCATTCTAGTAACAAACCCATCTACACAACCAAATTAGTTTCATACAAGTAGGCCCTAAAAAATGTGGGCAAATGCATATGGCCAAAACAATGGTGTTTTATAGGCCGAAAGAAAAATGTTTGATACGAAAGAATAATGTGCCCATGAACATGAAAGTTGCCATTTTCAAATGTACAACACTTTTAAGAAAAGCACATGGAGCAGCACGAACGTAATAAAGGCAAAAAGAATAGCAACACAGCACAACTACTTACTTTTTTGCAGCACTCTCCGGATCTTTCTGTACTGCTCATGTTCTTGTAATTTGAGGTCCGACCACCGCTTCCTGAGCTGATCTTTCGATCGTCGTACCCCGAAATTCCGGTGCAGACTTTTGACCACTTTCGCCATGATCTTGGCCTTTCTGACATTGGGGTTGGGGTAAGGTCCATACTTCCCATCATAGTCGGCCTTCTTCAGGATGTCGACCATCTCCAACATCTCCCCAAAGGACATATTTGAGGCCTTAAATAATCTCCTTCTGGATCGGGACATTTCCGGATCCGGGCTTTCCTCCTCCTCCTCCTCGTTGCTATAATTAGCACACACCTGCTGTGTCTCCACCATGTGCTCTTCCCCCACTGCGCTGCACCAAAAGGGGCCAGGAATAGACCAGAAAGAACGTCAGGGGCGGGCGGAGTTACACGCATGCACAGTGTGTATTAAGCGTAACACGCGTGCGTAGTATGTACGATCTGTGAGCGGAGGAAGGAGTATCGGAGGCGCCGATCGTGATAACGAAGGTAGGAGCCAAACTTGGGCCTACACTGCTTCTAGATTGAGGCCTATATTGTAACAAGATTAGGAGAGTTTTGCCTGACATTAGGGTTTGTCTTGTGTTGTGTCTTGCAGTGCAAATGGATATCTTTAAAGATACCGACTTTATGGCAATCTTCATTGACATGTTCAGGGAGCTGCCTTGTCTGTGGGAGATAAACCACCCACATTATAAGAACCAAACAAAGAGGAAGGCAGCGCTGGATCAATTGCTGGAAATTATGAAGCATGTGATCCCCATGGCAGACATCACCTTTTTGAAGATCCTAATTGGTGGCCTGAAGAGCACTTATCTAAGGGAGCGCAAGAGGTCCAGGATTCGCAGAGATCAGGAGCAGCAGAAGACATTTATGTCCCCAGGATGTGGTACTATGACAGGCTGCATTTTCTGGCAGGTCAGACTGAACCCAGGTCATCACTCTCCAGTCTTCCTTCCACACTTCCTTCCCCCCCAGCTGAGGCTTCTGACGCCCAACCTGGGCCTTCCAGGCAGCAACATGTGGAGGAGCCCAGATTGAGCCAGGTATAGCATTCTTCTAAATATTTCAGGTTGTCCAATCAATGATGTTAACTAGATGTTAGTTTGGAGTACTAATTTCTTATTGTGATTGATGATGCAAAAACTAAAACCATGTCCCTTATTCATACACAGGGAAGTCTCAGCCAGGAGGTGGCCGGGCCGAGCAGGCTGCCTGATAGGCAGGTTCCTCCCCTACACCCGCAAAGAGAAAGTGGCAGGAAGAGGAGTACCCTGGAGGAGGCTGCCATAGGCCTCATTTGGAAGGCTACAGAGGCCCTGAGAGCCCCCCACACTGGGGAGGAGGACTTTGTTGGCATAATTGCCTGTAAAATGCAGTGGATGGAGGAGGACCAACGACTCATGTGTGAGTCCTTAATTTTGGAAGCTCTCAATAAGGGGTTGAGGGGCCAAATAACATCTGATACCCACATTTGTGACCTCACACATGGTCCTCCTCCAGGTCCTACTACTCCTCCTCCTCAAGGTCCTACTAGTCCTCCTCCTCCTCCAGGTCCGACTCCTGCTCCTGCCACATCTCCAACAGCAGAGCCACAGCCAGGAAGGAAGCGTGGAAGGAAGACCAGAAAGTGATGACCCTGGATCCAGTCTGGTCTGGCAAAAGATGCAGCCTCTTGTAATACCACAGCCTGGGGACACAGATGTCATCTGCTGCTTTCCGGATCTCAGGGACTTCTGGATTAGACTGCACTCCCTTACATATGGACTCCTCAGGAGACCAATTTTGATGTTAAATAATTGATGTCTGCCCTGGGGGTCCTAGGCTTCGCCAATTTCTTCTGTTTGTCCAGCGTTGCCTCCCTCTTTGTTTGGTTCTGAGCCCTTAATAAAGGATTTTTGGTCTCAATTATACCTGCCTATGTGTGTTTTCCTTCAAAAAGGACAGTTTGTTGGTGAGGATTCAGGTACATTTCTAAAGTACAATGTGAAATTAACAAGGATTAAGATTGAGATTAAATAATATAAGATATCAATGGTGTTGTGGTAACTTGACACACAAAACACACACAAAAATATTCTGGAGTAAAACTAAAAATACAATAAAACAAAGATCAGCCTTGAAAAAAATACAATCCTAAAAAAAAAAATACAAAATCTGTCTTTAAAAAAAAATAAAAAAATAAAACAACCCAAAAAATTTTTTGGCAGATGTGACAAATCAAAATATATTGAGGGAATCCCGATAAATAATAAAGAAATAAGTTTGTAAGAAGTCTGTGTGAATATGAGCAGCAAAACTACTTCATTCTTCTCACATTATAATGAAAAAGAGAGTGCGCTGTATTAAACCATTTTTAACATTGCACCGTGACGAAAGTGTTGTATCCATTGCGAACGCTAAGTTTACCAGACCGAGCTGTTCCATCTCGGAATTTCTTCTGAGCATGCGTGGCACTTTGTGCGTCGGAACAGGCCACACACGGTCGGAATTGACACGATCGGATTTTGTTGTCGGAAAATTTTATAGCCTGCTCTCAAACTTTGTGTGTCGAAAACTCAGATGGAAAATGTCCGATGGAGCCCACACACCATTGGAAAATACGACCGCGTGTACGGGGCATAAGTCTTCCATGCATTTAGTGGTTGAGTGGTAGCATTTGATCTGCATTGACCTATAAGCATCCTTAGGTAGGCTGCTTAGGTGTAAGACATTTGTGAAGTGTATACCCCGTTTAATGCAGTCTCTTGCATCAAATTCTTTAATTAGCCATTCATATGTTTTAACCAGGATACTTAGTTTGTATGTGTTTTCTATGTATTTATTGTGGGAGAGTAATGTGCGCCATGCCTTAAAGCGGGGTTCCACTCAAATTTTTAATTTAATCTTACCCCCTTCAGTTAATTGCATAGATGTTCAAATGCCGCACGAAAAATTTTTTATCGCTGTAATTACCTTTATATTGTACTTTATTGTGGCACTTCCTGTCTCTCCTCCCATGGGAGTAGGCGTGTTTATTGCCTTTCCCCGGCACCACACTGTCTCCTGGGAGCCTAGTGTCAGGCTTGCCAAGATTCAGTGCGGAAACAATGATCATGCACGTGAACAAGCTGTGAATGAACAGCATTCACTGCATTCCGGGAAATCAATGCTTGTGGGCTTCACATGCCCACAAGCAAGATGGAAACAGCCAGCATCACATTTTTTAAGTTATTCTTCAGTACGAAATCGGACAGAGGTGGAAATATTACACCCAAACTGTGAGTATTATTTTGGGATTAGCAAAGTGTCTCAATGACCTAAAAAAAAAAAAATAAAAAGATTTGTCGCCGGACTCCCGCTTCAAGAGTAGCTGCAATTGTGGGGTGGTGAACAGAAGGGATTACGTGGGGGGACATAAGAGAAGCAAGGGAGTCCTGATGTTTCATAAAGCTTAGTTCCATGTCAACCCATAATATATCCTCATTCGGTTTAATCCAGTGTTTAGATTGGTCTAGTAAGGACGCTTTGTAGTAGCCCTGCAAATCAGGTAAACCAATACCACCATTCGCTCTACTCAATAGTAGTGATGAAAGGGCAATTCTCAAATTTTTACTTTGCCAGATATAGTTTCGTAATAGGGAGTTACATT
Organism: Lithobates septentrionalis; assembly: GCA_037952835.1. NCBI lineage: Eukaryota > Metazoa > Chordata > Amphibia > Anura > Ranidae > Lithobates > Lithobates septentrionalis. The sequence continues at coordinate 446,579 of JBBDGP010000948.1, read as the reverse complement.
TTGTGAAGAATGGGATAGGAATAGAAATTGGGAGTGTTCTAAACAGGTAGAGTATCTTTGGGAGTACCTGCATTTTTAAGGCAGCTGCTCTGCCTACCGGAGATAATTGAGTCCTACTCATCCGTTTCAGATCTTCAGAGATGTTGGACAAAAAGGGGGTGAAATTAGCATCATAGAGCGAGCCAGTGATGTAAGAAAGCTGGATCCCTAAATATGTGATGGATTTAGCTCCCCATTTATATGGGAATACACTTTTCATTGTGTTTACTTTGCATTGAGATAGGCCCATGGCCAGTATTTGACATTTATTAGAATTGATCTTGTAGTAGGAAACTTCTCCAAATTTCTCAATCAGGTTCCATTTAGAGAATTGAGGGGATTCAATAGCGACAAGATGATATCGTCTGCGAACAAGCCTATTTTGTGTTCACATTGACCCACTCGCAGTCCCTGGATCAGAGGATCACTCCTGATTGCTTCAGCAAAGTGTTCGATAGCAAGGGAGAATATAATTGGAGAGATGGGGCACCCCTGCCTCATTCCATTTGAAAGATCGAATGATCTAGAAAAGGTGCCGTCAACATATACTCTCGCCGAAGGGTTATTATATAATGTCATAATCGCTGAATATATTGTCCCAGACAACCTGAATTTCGTTAGCACTTGCGACAGATATTCCCAGTGAACTCTGTCGAATGCCTTCTCAGCATCCAGAGCAAGGAGAAGAGAAGTCTCAGCATGATGTATGAGGTTAACCATTCTTCTTGTACCGTCTGGATCTTGTCTCCCCCTCACAAACCCCACTTGTTCTGGTCCTAGTAGGAGTGGGGTGAGATCTATGAGTCTGTTAGCTAGCAATTTGAAGTATATTTTTAAATCAGAATTTAGAAGCGATATGGGCCTGAAGGTTTGTGGGTGGTCTGGCTCTTTTCCAGGTTTTGGGGGAGTCACAATAACAGCTTCTAATATCTCCTTTGGGAACTGACCTGTGAGGACGGCTTGATTATATAGGTCAACCAAATAACTGTTTAAGATAGGCTCTATAGTATTCTGAGGAGAGTCCATCTATTCCTGGAGATTTTCCCAGTGGAAGGGAGGTGATAACATTTATAATTTCTTGTCTTTCTATAGGGCGGTTAAGATGAATCAGGAAGGCTTCATCAAGTGCAGGTAAATTTATGTTTTTTAGGAATTTGGATATTACCTCTTTGTTGGGTTGAGGGGTGTCATGGTCTTCTTTTAGATTGTACAATGTTGCATAATAATCCCGGAATGTTTGGGCTATATCTGAAGAATAAAGAGCATATTTACCTGTTTTGTGGTGACATAGCCGGGTAATTTTTTTCCCTAGCTCTTTTTTGTTTTAATTGCATGGCCAGTCTTTTCCCTGCCTTATTATTTTGTGAGTAAGCAGTGAGTTTAAGATCCTTAATATATTTATCATGGTCAAAAATCAATATTGTTCTAAGTTCCTCTCTAAGGATGACAAGGCGGGACAGTAATGCATTTTGGGGAGACATGCATTTTTGTTTGTGCTGAGCTTCCAAAGAGGCTATTTCAGCAAGAAGAGTGGAAATTTTTAATTTCCTCTTTTTCCTTTCCCTGGAGGCCATCTGAATCAGCACTCCCCTAACAAAGGCTTTATGCATACACCAAAGATTGAATATACTGCTAGAGGATTCAGAATTAATGGAGAAGAACTCCTCCCATTGTGTTTCCAACTCCTTTACATATGCTGGATGTGATAATATATAAGTATTATTTCTCCATAATGGCATATGTTTACATGTGGAAAAGAGGGGTTCTTGCGAGCCACAAGTGGATCAATGCCTCTAAGAAGTAAAAAAACTATATTTTAAGCAGCAAACACTTCACCACGTTTCATTCCGTGTATTTAAATATAAATAAAATTAATTGTGCCCGCGCTAAAATATATATAAAATAAAAAAAATGTATATGAATATATATAAACTGAGTAAGAAATATATGTGCAGAAATATTAAACCATAATTAGTATGCTAATAAAAACATACATATATAAATATATAATGTGCAATCCTTATATATAAAATTCACAAAGTGCATCCACATAAAAGTGCAATCCTTCTATAAAATGCTGAAAGTGCATCATGCATGAATATAAACCTAATTAATAAGTGCAAATCCTGTGACAATCAAGTGACCAAACAAAATCTGATCAGCAGCTCCAAACTGAAGCAAAGAAGTGTAAGAAAACAGTGTCCATAAATAAAGTGTTCATCATGCTTCTCCTGATAAGTGTCCAAATCACAACAAGCTGGATGTGCTCTCCCGTGATCCCCCACTCGTGTTTGCGCTCACCTCTAATCGTGTGACACGGTAGTTAAACAGTTATTAATTAGGTTTATATTCATGCATGATGCACTTTCAGCATTTTATAGAAGGATTGCACTTTTATGTGGATGCACTTTGTGAATTTTATATATAAGGATTGCACATTATATCTTTATATATGTATGTTTTTATATTTATTTTAGCGCGGGCACAATTAATTTTATTTACATGTTTACATGTGCACCCCTCTGAAATTTTCAGTGAAATAGGGGCATGATCAGACCACGTAATGTTATAAATATTTGTCCCTGTTACCTTATTGAGAAGAGATCTGTCCATAATAAAGCAGTCAATTCTTGAATATGTGTTATGGGGATGAGAGAAAAAGGTATGGTCTCTTTCTGTGGTATGTTGATAGCGCCACTGGTCATGTAGATCTTCCTGTAGCAGGAATTGTCTAAGTCCTGGTTTCCCCACTGAGTTCCTGGTGGTAGTGTCTATATCGGGGTCCATGGGAATGTTAAAATAACCGCAAATTCAAATATGGCCTTTTTGGATTGAGGAAGCTTTGGCCAAGATCCTTCTAATGAACCTTATTTGATGTCTGTTGGGGGCATATATATTGACAAGGGTATATAGGGCTCCATTAAATTCTGCAACCAGGATTATATATCTACCTTCTTCATCCATTACTGATGTATGTAGCTTGAAGGGAACTGAATCTTTAATCGCTATCATAACTCCTCTTTTCTTTTTCTTGAAATTGGCTTGGTAAATGTGGGGAAAGTGCTTATGGCTACAGCTGGGAGCATTTGCAGACAGGAAGTGAGATTCTTGTACACATAATATATCGCAGCGTTGGTTTTCTGCTTCCTTCCATAATGCCCGTCTCTTGTAAGGGCTGTTAAAACGTTTTGTGTTCAACGATAGTATCTTAAGTACCATTGAAGATAGGTGTATTGCAGGCGAACATTTTTTCTTCTATATAGTTATGTTGCAGGCAGGAGAGAAGGCAAATGTGGTAACTTGAACTGAAAACAAACAAAACAGGAAAAAGTAATTGAAAACTAGCATTGCTATAACCTCATACTCTTGGATGAGAGAGAATTTGTTGTGTACAAGTGTCTACTGTACACATATCCAACGGGGAGTAAAATGTCCAACCTGGCAAGATCTTATTAAGCTATAGTACAGCAGGTTATGAGCAGCAGAACCATATGTCGATGATGGTCAGAACTATGTTCTTTCTAACCTGCTGGGTCCGAGATGTCCTCATCATCTGGTGGGAGGAGACCCCAAGATTTCATTAACTTCAGACCTTCTGCCAGGGTGGATACCAGCCAGGTTTTGCTGTTCTTTTTGATGGACAGCTTCGTCGGGAATTTCCATTTGTAGAGAATATTGTTATTCTTTAAAATCTTGGTGATGGTGAGGAGATTCTTGCGGGCTTGTATGGGATCCTGTGAGAGATCTATATATAGCGAGACTCCCAAATATGGTTCTGGTAATGATTTGCGTTTGCAGGATAAGTACATGAGCATGTGGAAATAATAGATCCTAGCTATCACATCTCTTGGTACGCATTCAGCAGGGATGAGCCGAACACCCCCCGGTTCGGTTCGCACCAGAACATGCGAACAAGCAAAACATTTATTTGAACACGCTTATGCCCCGTACACACGGTCGGATTTTCCGAAGGAAAATGTCCGATCGGAGCGTGTTGTCAGAAATTCCGACCGTGTGTGGGCTCCATCGGACATTTTCCATCAGATTTTCCGACACACAAAGTTGGAGAGCAGGAGATAAAATTTTCCGACAACAAAATCCGTTGTCGGAAATTCCGATCGTGTGTACACAAATCCGACGGACAAAGTGCCACGCATGCTCAGAATAAATAAAGAGATGAAAGCTATTGGCCACTGCCCTGTTTATAGTCCCGACGTACGTGTTTTACGTCACCGCGTTTAGAACGATCGGATTTTCCGACAACTTTGTGCGACCGTGTGTAGACAAAACAAGTTTGAGCCAACATCCGTCTGAAAAAAATCCTAGGATTTTGTTGTCGGAATGTCCGAACAAAGTCCGACCGTGTGTACGCCCTAAAACACCGTTAAAGTCTAAGGGACTCGAACATGAATAATAAAAAGTGCTAATTTTAAAGGCTTATATGTCACAAAAAGTGTTTGGGGACCTGGGTCCTGCCCCAGGGGACATGGATCAATGCAAAAAAAAGTTTTAAAAAACGTCCGTTTTTTCGGGAGCAGTGATTTTAATAATGCTTAAAGTGAAACAATAAAAGTGTAATATTCCTTTAAATTTCATACCTGGGGGGTGTCTATAGTATGCCTGTAAAGGGGCGCATGTTTCCCGTGTTTAGAACAGTCTGACAGCAAAATGACATTTCAAAGGAAAAAAAGTCATTTAAAAGTACTCGCGGCTATATGAATTGTCAGTCCGACAATACACATAAAAAAGTTCATTGATAAAACGGCATGGGATTTCCCCACAGGGGAACCCCGAACCAAATTTTTTTTAAAAAAATGGCGTGTGGGTCCCCCTAAATTCCATACCAGGGCCTTATCCGAGCACGCAACCAGGCAGGCTGCAGGAAAAGAGGGGGGATGAGAGAGCGCCCCCCTGAACCGTAGCAGGCCACATGCCCTCAACATTGGGAGGGTGCTTTGGGTGGTCCCCCCAAAGCACCTTGTCCCATGTTGATGAGGACAAGGGCCTCATCCCCACAACCCTTGCCTGGTGGTTCTTCCTCCATCTTATTCTTTTTCTTCCTCCGATCCTCTGCTTCTTGCTCCGGTGTTCTCGTCTGGCATCTTCCTCCACGGCGTCTTCTTCCCTTCTTCGTGCTTGGGCCGCTCTGCATCCATGATGGGAGGCTCCCGCTGTGTGACGCTTCTCGTCTTCTGGCGGTTCTTAAATAACGGAGGGCGGGGCCACCCGGTGACCCCGCCCCCCTCTGACGCACGGGGACTTCCCTGTCCGCCCACTCTGATGTCATGGGGAAAGCCTCGGGGAGTCCCTGCGCGTCAGAGGGGGGCGGGGTCACCGGGTGGCCCCGCCCTCCGTTATTTAAGAACCGTCAGAAGACGAGAAGCATCACACAGCGGGAGCCTCCCATCATGGATGCGGAGCGGCCCGAGCACAAAGAAGCGAAGAAGACGCCGCAGAGGAAGATGTCGGACGAGAACACCAGAGCAAGAAGCAGAGGATCGGAGGAAGAAGAAGAAGAAGATGGAGGAAGAATCCGAAGGAAGGTAGAAGATAGAAGAAAGAAGATAGAAGAAAGAAGATAGAAGATAGAAGAAAGAAGAAGCATTTAAATAAAGGAATTGTCAAAAGCTGTCTCTTGTCATTTTTGACACTTTTTTTGTGAAATGGTAGGGGTACCCCTTCCCATTTCACACAGGGGGAGCTGGGATATGGGTTGTTAAGCCCCCCACCCACAGACCCCCACAGCCACCGGGCAAGGGTTGTGGGGATGAGGCCTTGTCCTCATCAACATGGGGACAAGGAGCTTTGGGGGGGACCCCCAAAACACCCTACCAATGTTGAGGGCATGTGGCCTGGTTGCGTGCTCAGATAAGGGTCTGGTATGGATTTTTGGGGGGACCCCACGCCATTTTCTTTTTAATTTTGGCGCGGGGTTCCCCTTAAAATCCATACCAGACCTGCAGGGTCTGGTATAGATTTTGAGGGGGACCACACGCCATTTTAAAAAAAAAAAATTGGCTGGGGTTCCCCTTAATATCCATACCAGACCTGAAGGGCCTGGTATGGAATTTAAAGGGACCCCCACGCCATTTTTTTAAATTTTGGTTCGGGGTTCACCTGCGGGGAAATCCCATGCCCTTTTTATCAATGAACTTCTATGTGTATTGTCGGACCGACAATTCATATAGCCGCGAGTACTTTTAAATGACTTTTTTTCCTTTGAAATGTCATTTTGCTGTCAGACTGTTCTAAACACGGGAAACATGTGCCCCTTTACAGGCATACTATAGACACCCCCCAGGTACGAAATTTAAAGGAATATTACACTTTTATTGTTTCACTTTAAGCATTATTAAAATCACTGCTCCCGAAAAAATTGCCGTTTTTAAAACTTTTTTTTGCATTGATCCATGTCCCCTGGGGCAGGACCCAGGTCCCCAAACACTTTTTATGACAATACCATGCATATAAGCCTTTAAAATTAGCACTTTTGATTTCTCCCATAGACTTTTAAAGGGTGTTCCGCAGCTTTCGAATTTGCCGCGAACACCCCAAATTGTTCGCTGTTCGGCGAACTTGCGAACAGCCAATGTTCGAGTCGAACATGAGTTCGACTTGAACTCGAAGCTCATCCCTAGCGTTCAGGTAGATAGGATGGCTTAGGAAGGCGGTGAGCCCTATCTATCACCAGTTCGTGGGATTTTGTCACTGGGAGTAATTCGGCCATCATTTTCTGCAGATAAGGACAGAGTTCCCCTGGTGAAACCGATTCCGGAATGCCTCTAAATTTCATATTGTTCTGGTGGGAACGGTCTTCGATGTCCGCCATTTTGATTTTCAGGTTACGGATTTCTTCTGCTAGATCCTCATGGGCATCGACTACCTTATTGTGTGCTAGGGCATAGTCACTCATTTTGTTCTCTAAGTGATCCACTCTATCCCCAATAGCTGCTATGTCCCTGTTTGTTTGCCTCATAAAATTAGCCATGTCATGCTGCAGTGCTCCACTGAGCGTAATTAGAATGTCTTTCAAAGCAGAGTCCAAGATAGGCTGGCCCACTGTGGGGAAAGCATCCAGCTTCTCACTGAAGCCATTAATGTCAGCCTGAGTGACATTATCTAGGGAGGCATCACTTACTGTGTCTCCCTTCTCTGTCAGCTTCCTTCTCTGCTTTACAGGGCTGTTAAATGTGGATTGGGGAGAGTGGCTTCCATTGTCAGCAGTTGAAGGGTCATGCTGATGTTAGGTAATCCGCGCTGTTGCATCTGTCCCCGTTCTGCTCTGTGAGAGAGCTGGAGTGCCGCCACCATCTTGTGGGATACTATCGCCCGCTAGGCTGTAGAAATCCGTTAGTCTATGGGGTCCTTCACTCTCCTTCCTCTTTCCCCTCATGCCTCCCTCGCCTCTCCGGCTTTCCATCTTGTGTCGGGTGGCTTTTTCAGGGTCCCGCCATTGCCGTGTGTCACCTGTCAGATCCTGTTAAGCTGCAGCTTGGTCACAGTGCGGCCATTTCCTCAGGCTGCCCGCCACGCCCCCCAATTATTTATTTTTTGACAGCACACATGGCAACAAACATGCATTGGTACATGGCAGGTATGTTGGGGTGCACATTATAACCAACGTGAATAATATCTGTTGCCACACAATACAGCAAATAGGTGGTGCAGATGGGCCCTGAAAATCACCTTTGTGTCTCAAATGCTCATCTACCATAATTCAAATCTGTTTACTAAAGATTCTTTTTCATTGGGTTTTAACTACTGGAAAATTGTGAATACATTTTAGCCTTCCTTGCCTTCCTCATCCTTCCTTGAATAATTTCTGTTCTCTAACTAATTTCCAGCTGGTAAACTGAGATGCAGCTTTCAGGTAAAAACAAAAGAAAACACAATTTAGAAATTATGCCATTAATTGGAATTGGAAAAAGGACTTCCGCGTACACACAAGCAGAATTTCCGTCAGAAAAATCTTGGATGGTTTTTTGGACGGAATTCCGCTCAAGCTTGTCTTGCATACACATGGTCACACCAAATTTCAACCATCAAGAATGAGATGAACTACAGCACATACGACGGGCCTAAAAAACAGAAGTTCAATAGCCAGCATTGGGCTCTTTCTGCTAATCTCGTGTTTATCTTGTGTTAGTAGAAATTTGGTGAGAGATGATTCGCGTTTTTCGGCCTCGTGCTTTTCAGTCCGTTACTGCTCTTCAGTTTTTGCTTGTGGGTTTGTATCTGGTTTTCAGTGCGTGTAGTCAGTTCATATCTGTTTTTTTCCAGTGCGTTCTTGTCCGCTCGTTTCTGATTTTCATATCGCTCTTCACAGGCCTTTCTGTTCTTCAGTGCGTTCTGTTAGTTCGTTGTGACCAGCCGACCGTTTTGAAGCCATGTTGCGGGTACGTGCTCATCATAGAGTTTGTGCTATGCGGGGGCTTGGTGTTGGGGTTCTTGCTTTGACCCAAGCCCAGTCCATGAACAGGGGGAGGAGGAGTTCATGGACCAAGAATTGGTTGCTCCAGCCTGACCAATTCTCTCATATGCCTTTGCTGCGGAAGATCCAGGAGAATAACCCTGATTATTTCAGGAATTTTCTCCGGATGAGGGACCCCCTTTTTCAACGTCTGTTAGCTTTGCTGTCCCCTTATATTATGAAATAGGACACCTGCATGCGGCAAGCCATCACTCTGGAGCAGAGGCTAGTCGCCACGCTGCGGTAATTGGCGACGGGGAGAAGTCTACAGGACCACAAGTTCTCTACAGGCATCTGCCCCCAGGCTCTGGGAATCATTATTCCAGAGACCTGTTCTGCCATCATACAGGTCCTGCAGAAGGACTATATTAGGGTAAGTTTTCTCATTTAACATCACATTCTATGTATTTAAAGTATGCTAATGTTTTGTATTTCTTTCATCATTCCCTAATTACCATGATTGTAATATGCTGTGAATGTCCCCTTTGTGCCCATGCATGCTGTAAGCTTTTATTGCTCTTTTTTGTCCTTCATGCATATTTGCCTTCACTAACCTCCCCAGCATTCTATCCTGGGCCCATATACACCTAGCCTAATCACTTAACAATGTATTTTTTCAGCTCCATTGTAGTGCTTTACCCTAAAGACCCCCTAAAATGTGTCCAAATGTTATTGTTGTCCTTTAATTCAGGCAGAGTGTGAGAGGCTTTTTTTTGGGGTCCAAAACCCATTTATAACCCTCTCCCCCAAAATGTTTCCAATGGGCCATCAGAGGAGGTGAGGAATCTGATAAGTGGACCTTATATTTTTGTCTTTAAATACTCCTTAAAATAAATGTTATACTGATGTTGGCCAAGAATGTTTGTGTCTAATCTGCTAGTAGTGTTATGTGCAAAAGTACTAATAATTTCTTTTCTTTTTTGACTTCACAGTTTCCGCCAATGCCACAGCAATGGCAAACTGTGGCTTCCCAATTTGCTCATCGTTGGGACTTTCCCAACTGTGGAGGGGCAATCAATGGGAAGCACGTCCACATCATCCCCCCACCCCACTCGGTGTCATAGTATTTTAACTATAAGGGGTTTCATAGTATTGTATTGTGTTGATGACAGTGGTATTGGCGACATACGAGTTTCTCTATGTGGACGTGGGGAAGAATGGCTGGATGTCGGGTGGTGGAGTCTTTGACTAGACCGAGTTCTACCGACGTCTCCAGAGTGGTGCCTTGGGATTGCCACCTGTGGAAGAGAACGTGGAAGGACTCCTATTTGTTGTTATTGCTGATGAAGCATTTGGTCTGGGTGATCACCTGATGAGGCCATTCCCCCAGAGGATCCTCATCCCGGAGAAGAGGGTTTTTAATTACTGGCTGGCCAGAGCCACAAAAGTCATGGAGAATGCCTTTGGGATAATGGCCAGCCGGTTCCCCCTATTTCTTATTTCAATAAATATGGCGGAGTACAAACTTAACCACATAGTTCTAGCATGCTGCATACTTCACAACTTTTTAAAGAGAAATGCTCCAAATTATGTTGCCTCAGTTGGGCCTGAGGCCGGACTTCCAGAAACTACAGTGATGGCCCTGGAAGCTGGCCATCCTGGCTTGCCCCCCCAAAGCGCCCATGAAGTGCGTCAAAAATATGTTGATTGTTTTACGGGTAGGGGGGCCATTGCTATGCCAGCAAATTTGTAAATATTTTAGATATTAAAAACATTTGATCTGATCAAATCTTGATTTTGATTTACTGCTTGTGTTTCTTTTAGCTGTCTCCTGGGTTCTCCTAGTGCACTTGTAGTGGCAAGTGGTTTTTCCATTAATAAATAACACTCATTGTCACTGTAAACACCAACTTAATACAAAAACTGGTATTGAAAGAAGAAGCCACACATTGTTGAGTATAAAACCTTTTACTCCATGCACATTCACATGTGGGTTGTAAAACGTATTTTTTTTTAAAACATTCTTTTTTTTTAAGTTTTACCTTGCAAAATATTATTTTAGTACATAAACAGGCATGTTTCAAAACATAACATACACAACTCAGGAACTTACAAAGTTCAACATTAAAAAAACTGAAGGCAATATCAGACATTATAATGTCAAAAATGTGTTGATATTGCCTTCATCAGATGGGATGATGTCACCCTTGTAAAAGCCAAATTTTGAAGATGCACACATATTGGAAGTCAAACTGGGAATTTCCCTCCTCGTCCCAGGCCTAATGTCAACATGTGCTATCTCCCATCATGGGGGATGAATGGATGTGTTTCGGGGGTGCAACCACTTCCTCTCACCTACTTGAGTTACGAGGAAGGGGTTGCACCCACAAAACATGTACATTGATATCCCCTTATGGCAGATAGCACATATTCAAGCTATAAAAAACAGAAAAGAAAGAGGGCGCACCAACCTAGTGCATTACCACTGGTAAACTTTAATGCAGCATAAAAACAGTAAAAATTATACTCACAAACGAGCTAGTATAAATAGCTTTCAAAAGGGCGCAAAAGCGCTGTTTCTGTGGATCGACACCCCAGGACCTGTTGCCGAGATGATATGACCAGCGCAAATGGCTGATGGCTTACGCGTTTCAGGGGAGCACCCCTTTCTTCAGAGCCTAAGCGGGCAATGAACCATTGCCCGCTTAGGCTCTGAAGAAAGGGGTGCTCCCCCGAAACGCGTAAGCCATCAGCAATTTGCGCTGGTCATATCATCTCGGCAACAGGTCCTGGGGTGTCGATCCACAGAAACAGCGCTTTTGCGCCCTTTTGAAAGCTATTTATACTAGCTCGTTTGTGAGTATAATTTTTACTGTTTTTATGCTGCATTAAAGTTTACCAGTGGTAATGCACTAGGTTGGTGCGCCCTCTTTCTTTTCTGTTTTTTATAGCTTGAATACCCATTGTTCAAATGAGGGCTGCAAGACGCTAGGCATTACTTCTATAGGTGGCTGCACCACATATCCAGTTCATGGACACCTGAGCGCAGGAGAGGTCTTTTTTCTTGAGATAGCACATATTGACACACTGGGGGTTATTTACGAAAGGCAAATCCACTTTGCACTGCAAGTGCACTTAAAAGTGCACTGAAAGTGCACTGGGAAGTGCAGTTAATCATCAAAGGAAATTCTGGACAGCCGCACTCAGAAAAAATGTATTATATGCCTTTATTCAATAAGGTATCATCCAAAATACAGGTCACAGCAAAGTGGAACAAAGCTTACGCGTTTCACACTACAAAGAGTGCTTAGTCAAAGCTAGCAATCACAAAAATCAAAGTGAAATAAATAATAAAAGTTACAAACCATGTGACCACATAATCAGCCGATCTCAATTAATGAAAGTGCCAATTAGATATCATGGGTCACCTGAGGTCTCAGCAAGTGCAGTGAAAGAAAGAAAAAGAAAACAAAATCAGTGAACGAATGATTGAAATAAAAATGGATAAATAGTATCATGTGCAGAAACTAGTATATGTGAGAAAAATGTGTAAAAAATTATGTGTTTTCATAAAATAATATGTGAATATGTAAATATATAAATATGCATATGAATAATAACAAATGAGAATGAAATTAAAACCATCCAAAGATGATAGCATGTGTATATGCATATATGTATGTTTCAAGATGAACCAACACTAATAAATGTTGTAAAATGAAGTGAAATTGTTGATGAACAAAATAAAGTGAAATTGTTGATAAACAAAATGTGTGAAGTGAAACAAAAATAGAATTTATATTGCAATAAATGCTGCAAGTGTCGGATGGATCCACATATGCAATGTACTAATTAATAAAAGGAAGTGCAGTCACTCTAAATCTAAGGGGTAGATCTGAAGTGAGTGGAAGCTCTGCTGATTTTATCATCCAATCATGTACAAGCTAAAATGCTGTTTTTTATTTTCCTTGCATGTCCCCCTCGGATCTACAGCGACCTTAGTTCCAAGTGTACTTTCAGTGCACTTTCAAGTGCACTTGCAGTGCAAAGTGGATATTCCTTTAGTAAATAACCCCCAATGTGTGCATCTTCAAAATTTGGCTTTTAAAATGCGTAAATCATTCGAAAAAAATGGTCCCCAAAAATAGAAAATGGTGCCATTTTGTTGTTATTTAGATTCTTCCTAGTAAATCAATCATGTTCTTCAGTTTTTGTTCTATGTCATTTGTTTTTTGCTTGATGATCTCTAAATATTAACTAGAAAACATGGATTAGCCTTTGTGCACTGTCACTCGTGAAATGAGGAGATTGTTCTACCACAATATGCACATCACCTAAAAGAAAAAATACACACCGTGTATTAAAAGTATTCAGGCATACATCTATTACCTGAATCTGTGGTCTCAGACAGTCACCTGTTGTGGTGACAATTCCAACCACCTCTCCTTCCTCTACATCCTCTGGTTGTGGTGTCCTCTGTTCCCCTTCTTCAGGAGGTGGGGGGTTCCTGGTGTCCTCAGACATCCAGAGTCTTTTCTCCCCTATGAGAATGAAACAAAAGGTATACTTAGCACACCGATATTTGAGGCCAGAAATAGGAATATGAAACATTGCTTGGAAGTGGGGTACAATTGTCTGTTTTGGCAGAGTTCCAAGTTGAAGACATGATTTTTTCCCTTACCAAACACTTACCTTTTTTGGAACAAGTTTCACACATGGAGGCACCCCAAGTATCCACTGGGGTACCTGTTTGGGACATCCTAAAAAGTTTGTTCTTGTGTCCCACACTAGTGCTCATGAGTCCAGATGTGTAAACAGCTGCTGAGTGTCCTCTCCTTACATTACACTGAATCAAGTTTGCAATTCTTTCTAGTCTCAAACACATCTAGAAAACAATGTCCTAAACTTCTTTTAATACAAATTAGCGTGACCAAATGTAGTTAACCTTGTATCTGTCCAAAACAGTGTATTTAGTTGGCAAACAAACAATGTTTCCTACGACCAATTACTGTGCCCATGAACATGAAAGTAGCCATTTTAAACTGTACAACAGTAAAGAAAAGCACATGGAGCAGCATACAAGTAATAATAATAATAGGAACATACAAGTACTTACTCATTAGAAGCACTTTTTTGATCCTTCTGTACTGATCCATCTCCCTCAATTTCAGGTCTGACTAGCGTTTTCTCAATTGCTCCTTGGATCGTCGTACCCCAAAATTCCTGTGCAGACTCTTCACAAATTTAGATATAAATAAATAAATAAAATACCGCGCCTAACTAGTATGTGAAAACAGCTGCCAACACTAACAAACGACTGAAACCATATAAACAATATAAGAAAAAAGTGTAGCGCTAAAGTGAATAAATGAATGAAGGGTTTTTTTGAAACAAGGGGAGGTAAAGCTCAAATTTACAAATGGCCTGTAACCTCGGCTTGGTCAAAAACCAGATAAATGTATACACAAATAGTGTGATAATAACTCTGAAGTGTTAACAGAGTACAATGCTCTATCTTTTCAAAAAAGTGCAAATGTGCAAAAGAAATGTGCAAATGTGCATAAAAATATATAGAGTAGGAGAATAACTCAAAAGTCCATATTTTGCTGGTAATAAAATGCAACGAAACTGTCCAACATATTAGTGTGGAAGTGTTAATCCCATATAGATAATGAAGACTCAGTAATACAGTCCATATGTTGCCTGATGTAGTTGACACAAGAGGGCCCAAGGCAAAATATCCTTATAATAAAGCTACTCCGACTCAGAGGGGGCCAAGGCAGGTATCCTTACAACACAAAGACTCAAGAGAATGTAAGGTAGAATACTCTTACCAACTTCGGTGGACTCACAAGCCGTGGGCGGTGAGTCATACGAGCTTGTACTGTCCTGTGATAAGTGACAGTAGGGAAGTGGATGGTACACCCGGAGACGTCCTCCTTGGATGGGAAGCCTGGAGCTTGTCCTGTAGGTCTATACGATCGTTGTTTTCATCGGCATACATCAGCATACATGGACCATAAAGGAAACAACGACAAAGAACCTCCACATAGTGTAAATCCGGAAAAATTGGTTTCTCAATGGGCATTTATTGGATCAATCACGATCAACAAAACAATCCGTAAAAAATCTTGGTAAAAAATTGGAATCGATTCAAATAAAAAGGTGACAAGGTAAGCGTGGTGAAGATGGCTGGGTACAGCAAAGAGACCCGACGCGTTTCGTCTGAAGAGACTTCTGCTGGGGTACCCCAGCAGAAGTCTCTTCAGACGAAACGCGTCGGGTCTCTTTGCTGTACCCAGCCATCTTCACCACGCTTACCTTGTCACCTTTTTATTTGAATCGATTCCAATTTTTTACCAAGATTTTTTACGGATTGTTTTGTTGATCGTGATTGATCCAATAAATGCCCATTGAGAAACCAATTTTTCCGGATTTACACTATGTGGAGGTTCTTTGTCGTTGTTTCCTTTATGGTCCATGTATGCTGATGTATGCCGATGAAAACAACGATCGTATAGACCTACAGGACAAGCTCCAGGCTTCCCATCCAAGGAGGACGTCTCCGGGTGTACCATCCACTTCCCTACTGTCACTTATCACAGGACAGTACAAGCTCGTATGACTCACCGCCCACGGCTTGTGAGTCCACCGAAGTTGGTAAGAGTATTCTACCTTACATTCTCTTGAGTCTTTGTGTTGTAAGGATACCTGCCTTGGCCCCCTCTGAGTCGGAGTAGCTTTATTATAAGGATATTTTGCCTTGGGCCCTCTTGTGTCAACTACATCAGGCAACATATGGACTGTATTACTGAGTCTTCATTATCTATATGGGATTAACACTTCCACACTAATATGTTGGACAGTTTCGTTGCATTTTATTACCAGCAAAATATGGACTTTTGAGTTATTCTCCTACTCTATATATTTTTATGCACATTTGCACATTTCTTTTGCACATTTGCACTTTTTTGAAAAGATAGAGCATTGTACTCTGTTAACACTTCAGAGTTATTATCACACTATTTGTGTATACATTTATCTGGTTTTTGACCAAGCCGAGGTTACAGGCCATTTGTAAATTTGAGCTTTACCTCCCCTTGTTTCAAAAAAACCCTTCATTCATTTATTCACTTTAGCGCTACACTTTTTTCTTATATTGTTTACAAATTTAGATATGATCTTGACCTTTCTCACATTTGGGTTTAGGTAAGGTCCATACTTCCCGTCTTAGTCGGCCCTCTTCAAGATGTCCACCATCTCCACCATCTCTATAAAGGCCATATTTGAGGCCTTAAATCTCCTGCGGGATCGGGACGCTTCTGGCTCTGGGCTTTCCTCCTTGTTACTGCTATTATGCACCTGCTGTGTCTCCGCCATGTTCCTCTCCCACTGCGATGAAAGAGAAAGGGCGGGGAATATTCTAGAAAGAAAGTTAGGGGCGGGTGACGGGGGCAGAGTTTTACGCATGCGCAGTGTATATAAAACTAACATGCCTGTGTCGTACGTATGATCTGTGAGTGGAGGAATTCCCGATCGTGAGAATGAAGGTAACATTTGAACTTGGGACATCAGTGGCCTATACTGATTCGAGATTGAGGCCTATATTGGGATAAGATTAGGAGAGTTTAGCCTGATATTAGTGTTTTTTCTTGTGTTTTGTCTTGCAGCAAATATGAAACAATTCAAAGACCCTGAATTCATGGGCCAGTTCATAGTCAGATACAGGGACATGAGAAATTTGTGGGAGGTTAAAAACCCCTTATATCGAAATAAACCAGCTAGGAAGGCATCGCTGGAGAAACTGCTGCAATTTGTGAAGACGCAGGTCCACGACGCAGACATCGAGCTTGTGGATAAGGAAATTGGTAGCTTGAGAAGCACGTATAGGAAGGAGCGTAATAAGGTGCAGGCTTCCATGAAATCAGGAGCAGCAGCAAAGGATGTGTATGTACCCAGTCTGTGGTACTACAACAGGATGCGGTTTCTGGAAGACCAGATTGAAGCCAAGGAATCTACACTTCCATCCACCCTTCCCTCAACCCCAGCTGAGGCTTCCGAGGACCAACCTGGGCCTTCCATCCTGGAAGAAGTTGAGGAGCCCAGCTGGAGCCAGGTATAGTATTTTTGAACATATTTATTGCCCGAAAATGATTGTTAACTAGATGTTATTATTGATAACAAAAGATTGATTGAACAAAAAGTGTTTGACATATCAATAGACAGTAGGGACCAAAAATGATTGGGACAAGAATGAAATATGCTGGGCTCAGTCTTTTCTATTTATTAATATTCAATTTGCAACAGTCATGAGCTGAAAATTGTGTGTGATTGATGAACCAAAACTAAAACTAGGTCCCTTTTTCATACACAGGAAGACCTCAGCCAGAACGAGGCTCTGGAATGTGGCAGCCAGGAGGAGGTGGGGCTAAGTGTCAGCCAGGAGGAGGCGGGGGTAAGTGTCAGCCAGGAGGTAGCCAGGCCCAGTAGCCTCACCCAATCCCAGGTGCCTCACCGCCGCCTTACAACAAAAAGGGCCAGGAAGAGGAGTAACGTGGAGGAGGCAGCACTGGGCCTCATTAAGGATGCTAATGCGGCCCTGAAAACACCTCCCGACACTGAAGAGCCCTATGGCTGCTATGTAGCTGCAAAAATTGCAGCAAATGAAGGAGGGCCAATGTTTAATGTGTGAGAATATTATTTTTCAGGCCCTTCAGAAAGGGTCGAGGGGCCAAATTAGTGAGAACATGCACTTATGTGCGCTTGCCCATCCTCCTCCTCCTCCTGCCACAAGTCCACCTCCAGAGCCACAGCCTCCAAGGAAGGCTACAGGGAAGGCTGCAGGGAAGGTTGCAGATAAGCGTGGAGGGAAGGCTGCAAGGAAGACATGAAAGTGAGGGCCTGGGTTCAGTCTGGTCTGACAGAAGACGCAGGCTGTTGTAGTACCACAGCCTGGGGACATATATGTCATCTGCTGCTGTTCCTGATCTCTGGGAGTCCTGGACCAGATTGTGCTCCCTATTATATGGACTTCTCAGGCTACCAATTTTTAGTTACAAAGAGTTGATGTGTGCCCTGGGGTACAAAGGCTTCGCAAATTCAAGCAGTTTCTCCAGCATTGCCTTCCTCTTTATTTTGTTATGAGCCAGAATAAATGGAGATTTTTTTTATATGAAAATACTTGCCTAATGCCCAGTACACACGCTCGGACATTGATCGGACATTCCGACAACAAAATCCATGGATTTTTTCCGACGGATGTTGGCTCAAACTTGTTTTGCATACACACGGTCGCACAAAGTTGTCGGGATTTCTGAACGCCAAGAACGCGGTGACGTACACCACGTACGACTGGACTATTAAAGGACAGTTCAATATCAAGCGCGGCACCCTTTGGGCTCCTTTTGCTAATCTCGTGTTAGTAAAAGTTTGGTGAGAGATGATTGGCGCTTTTTCAGACTCGTGGTTTTCAGTTTGTTTTTCTGGTGTTCAGTTTGTGCTTGTGGGTTTGTATCTGTTCTTCAGTGCGTGCAGCGAGTTACCATTGACTTGTCATTGTGTTCTTGTTTGTTCGTTACTGATTTTCAGGTCGCTCTTCACAGGCCTTGCTGTTCTTCAGTGCATTTTGTTACTTCGTTCTGACCAGCTGACTGTTTTCTAGCCATGTTGTGTGTATGTACCCATCGTAGAGTTTGTGCTGTGCGGGGGCTTGGTGTTGGGGTTCTTACTTTGACACAAGCCCAGTCCATGAACAGGGCAAGGAGGAGTTCATGGACCAAGAATTAGTTGCTCCAGCATGACCAGTTCTGTCACATGCCTTTGCTCTGTGAGATCCGTGAGAATAATCCTGACAATTTCAGGAACTTTCTCAGGATGATGGACCCTGTATTTCACCGTTTGTTGGCTTTGCTGACCCCTTTTATCAGCAGGCAGGACACCTGCATGAGGCAAGCCATCACTTCGGAGCAGAGGCTAGTCGCCACCCTGCGGTACTTGGCGACGGGGAAAAGGCTGCAGGACCTTAAGTTTTCGACAGGCATCTCCCCCAGGCTCTGGGGATCATTATCCCAGAGACCTGTTCTGCCATCATCCAGGTCCTGCAGAAGGAGTATATTAAGGTAAGATTTTTATCGTTTAACATTACATTTTATTGTATAGAATGTTTGCTAATGTATTGTATTTCTTTCCACATTCCCTATTTACCATGATTGTAATATGCTGTGAATGTCCCCTTTGTCCACATGCATGCTGTATTTTTATGTTATTTTTTTTGTCCTTCTTACATATTTGCCTTCACTAACCTCCCCAGCATGCTCTCCTGGGCCTATATTCACCTTGTGTAGTCACTTAACAATGTATTTTGTCAGCTCCAAAAGCCAGAGGCTTTTTTTTTGGGTCCCAAAAGCATTTGGAACCATCCCTCCCCCAACTGCTAACTCAGCTGATACCAATCCTCTATCTATCCTCAATCTGCTGACTTTGGCAAACCCATAAACACTATACCCACCTCTTTTGTGGCCAGCTTTATGGATGAATTCCCCAAAGCATGTAGTGCAAAGGCCTGTCTGAATACTTTCAAATGGTAATGTTCAAAGCTTTTGTATCCTATTATTATCTTGATAGGTAATAGCAGAATGTAAAAATGTGCTAAAATGTGTACAGTGTGTATTTATCTCTTTGTATTATGACACTTCTTACCTGTCAAGTGGGCTGCCAATAGTGTAAGTAAGGAGGGGCTGGCCAAAGTAATCCACATTATTTATGCACTCAGCTCTCAATGAAGTGGAGAGGGTTACCTGTCCAAAACATTCCCCCCCCCCATAAAATTTCTAAAATGGCCCATGAGAGGGGGGGAGAAATCTGATAGGTGGACCTTATAACTTTGTCTTTAAATACTCCCTAAAATAAATGTTATACTGATGTTGGCCAAGAATGTTTGTGTCTAATCTGCTTTCCATGTTTATGTGCAAAATGATTAATTATTTTTCTTGTTTGATGCCACAGTTTCCTTCCAACCCAGACTGTGGCCTTCCACTTTGCCCAGCGGTGGGACTTTCCTAACTGCGGAGGGGCAATTGATGGGAAACACGTCCACATCGTCCCACCACCCAACTCGGGTCATACTATTACAACTACAAGGGGTTCAATAGTATTGTGATGTTGGTGGTGGTGTCGGCTACTTACGAGTTCCTGTATGTGGACGTGGGGAAGAATGGCCGGATGTCAGATGGTGGAGTCATTGCCCACATGGAGTTCTACAGGTGTCTTCAGAATGGCAGCTTGGACTTGCCACCTCCAGAAGACAATGCGGAAGGACTCCCATTTGTCTTCGTTGCGAATGAAGCGTTTGTGCTGGGGGACCATCTTATGCGGCCATTCCCTATGAGGACCCTCACCCTGGACCTTATAACTTTGTCTTTAAATACTCCCTAAAATAAATGTTATACTGATGTTGGCCAAGAATGTTTGTGTCTAATCTGCTTTCCATGTTTATGTGCAAAATGATTAATTATTTTTCTTGTTTGACGCCACAGTTTCCTTCCAACCCAGACTGTGGCCTTCCACTTTGCCCAGCGGTGGGACTTTCCTAACTGCGGAGGGGCAATTGATGGGAAACACGTCCACATCGTCCCACCACCCAACTTGGGTCATACTATTACAACTACAAGGGGTTCAATAGTATTGTGATGTTGGCGGTGGTGTCGGCTACTTACGAGTTCCTGTATGTGGACGTGGGGAAGAATGGCCGGATGTCAGATGGTGGAGTCATCACCCACATGAAGTTCTACAGGTGTCTTCAGAATGGCAGCTTGGACTTGCCACCTCCAGAAGACAATGCGGAAGGACTCCCATTTGTCTTCGTTGCGGATGAAGCGTTTGTGCTGGGGGACCATCTTATGCGGCCATTCCCTATGAGGACCCTCACCCCGGACCAGAGGGTTTTTAATTACCGGCTGGCCAGAGCCAGAAGAGTGGTGGAGAACACGTTTGGAATAATGGCCAGCCGGTTCTGCCTATTTCTTACACCGATACACATGGCAGAGTATAAACTCAATCACATCATCCTGGCTTGCTGTTTTCTCCACAACTTTTTAGGGAGAAATTCTGTGAACTATGCTGGCTCAGTTGGGCCTGAAGCCAGAATTAATCTCAATGAACCAACCCTGACTGCGCTTGAAGCTGGTACTCCTGGCCCCCAGAGTGCCCGCAAGGTCCGTCTAAGATACATGGAATACTTTGCGGGTAGGGGGGCCATCAATATGTCAGACAATGTCTGAGACATTTTTTAAATAAACACATTTTTTAAAATGAACAAATATTTGTTTCGATTTACTGCTTGTCTTTCTTTTAGCTGACACTGACTGAAATTTGGGGACTCCTGAAAGTGGCGGGATTGTGTAAAATTAGAAAGCACTGTTGGGTGTTATTTACTAAAGGCAAAGATACTTTGCACTACAAGTGCACTTGAGACTGCACTGAAACTGCACTTGTAGTGGAAAGTGGATTTGCCTTTAGTAAATAACCCCCATTGTCACTGAAAACACCAACTTTACAACCCAAAAATGCTTTTGAACATTGAAAGAAGAAGCCACACATTATTGATTCTCAATCTTCTTAATCAAAGCACAATCACATGTGCATTTATAAAAGTTTTTAAAACAAACCAACATGTTTGTTGTATAACAATTTTTTAGGTGACATTAAAAGTAGAAATGTCCTTTTAAGGTAAAACAGACATGTTTAAAACCAACAAGAAATGCACAAATCTGGAACTTACAAAGTTCAACTTTTGTAGAAATTGAAGGCAATATCAGACATGAGTATTTATAAACTGTGTTTGATATTGCGTTCAGATGGGGTGAAGTCACCCCTGGAAAAGCCAAATTTGGAAGATGCACACAAATTGCTGAATGTCAACATGTGCTAGCTGCTATCATGGGGGATCAATGCCGTGTTTTGTGGGTGCAACCCTTTCCTCTCAGCTACTTTATTATTGAGGAAGGGGTTGCACCCCCAAAACGCGTACATTGATCTCCCGTGATGGCAGATAGCACATGTTGACACACTGTGTGCATCTTCAAAATTTGGCTTTTCTAGAATATGTCAAAAAAAGTTCAAAAAATTGTCAGAAAAATAAAGCCGAAAGAAGTAAGGGATTTCGAGGGGTTTTAAACTCTCCCTAAAACATCAATGATGTTCTTCATTTTGTTTTGAACATCCTTGATGTTTTGCTTGATGTTTTCCAAGTCCGTATTACACCCCATGATCTCCCCGATCAGGATCTGGGCACTTTCACTGGTGAAATGACCTTCATCCACAACATCACGATCACCTAAAAATATAGAAAAAAAAACATGTATTATAAATATGCCAGCATCCATCTCTTACCTGAGCCTGTGGTCACAGACACTCACCTGTTGTGGTGACAATTTCCACCACGTCTCCCTCCTCCTCCTCCTGTTGTGTTTGGGGGATTTCCCCTTCTTCCTGAGGTGGGGTCTCATCTGATGAGTGTTGTCCTCCGAGTCTTTTCTCCCCTATTTAAAAAAAAAATAGGTATATTTAGCACACAGATATTTGATGGCAGAAATAGGAATATGAAACATTGCTTGGAAGTGGGGTACAATTGTCTGTTTTGGCAGAGCTCCGAGATAAAGAAATATTGTTTTCCTTTGTCAAGCTTGAATACTTACCTGTTTTCTACAAGCTTCACAGATGGAGACACCCCTATAGTATACACTGGAGCACCTGTGTGGGCCCCCTAATAAAAAGGGTGTTCTTGTGTCCCACACTAGTGCTCCTGTGTCCAGATGTGTAAACAGCTGCTGAGTGTCCTCTCCTTACACAGAATCTAGTTTGCAGTTCATTCTAGTTAAAAACCCATCTAGACACCTAAATTATTTTAAGAGAATTAGGCCACAAAAAATGTATTGAAATGCATCTGGACAAAACATGGTGTTTTATTGGCCGAACGAACAATGTTTCCTACGAACGAATAATGTGTCCATGAACATGAAAGTTGCCATTTTAAACTGTACAACAGTAAAGAAAAGCACATGGAGCAGCACGAACGTTATAAAAATAATGAATAGGAACACAGGACAACGACTTACTTTTTTGAAGCACTCTCCTGATCCTTCTATACTAATCGTGCTCCCTTAATTTGAGGTCCGATCACCACTTCCTGAGTTGATCCTTGGATCGGCGTACCCCAAAATTTTTGGTGCACACTCTTCACAACTTTCACCATGATCTTGGCTTTCTGACATTGGGGTTGGGGTAAGGTCTATACTTCCCATCATAGTCTGCCCTCTTCAGTATGTCGACCATCTCCACCATTTCCACAAAGGACATATTTTATGCCTTAAATCGTCTCCTCTGGGATTGTTTCTGGCTACGGGCTTTCCTCCTCCTCGTTGCTGTAATTAGCACGCACCTGCTCTGTCTCTGCCATGTGCTCTTTCCGACTGCGCCAAACGAGAAGGGGCGGGGAATAGACTAGAAACAACGTCAAGGGCGGGAGGAGTTTCACGCATGCGCAGTGTATATAAAGCGTAACACGCATGCGTAGTACGTGCGATCTGTGAGCGGAGGAAGTAGTATCGGAAGCGCCGATCATGATAACGAAGGCAACATTTAAACTTGGGCCTATACTGCTTATAGATTGAGGCCTATATTGGGACAAGATTAGGAGACTTTAGCCTGACATTAGGGTTTGTCTTGTGTAGTGTCTTGCAGAGAAAATGGATATATTGAATGATCAGGACTTTATCCCCATATTCATTGATATGTTCAGAGAGCTGCCCTGTCTGTGGCAGGTAAACCACCCACATTATAAGAATCAAACAAAGAGGAAGGCAGCGCTGGATAAATTGCTGAAATTTGTGAAGCCGGTGATCCCCACGGCAGACATCATCATTTGAAGATCCTAATTGGTGGCATGAGGAGCACATATCTAAGGGAACGCAAGAAGGTCCAGGATTTCCAGAGATCAGGAGCAGCAGATGACATTTATGTCCCCAGGCTGTGGTACTATGACAGACTGCATTTTCTGGCAGACCAGACTGAACCCAGGCCAGCACTCTCCAGTCTTCCTTCCACGCTTCCTTCCCCCCCAGCTGAGGCTTCAGACACCCAACCTGGGCCTTCCAGGCAGCAACATGTGGAGGAGCCCAGCTTGAGCCAGGTATAGCATTCTTCTAAATATTTCTGTTCCTCAAATTAATGATGTTAAATATAGGTTAGTTTGGATTCCTAATTTCTGATTGTGATTGATGAACCAAAAACTAAAACGATGTCCCTTTTTCATACACAGGAATGTCTCAGCCAGGAGGTAGCCGGGCCCAGTAGCCTGCCCGATACCCAGGTCCCTCCCCTCTGCCTTCAAAAAAAAAAGTGGCAGGAAGAGGAGTAACCTGGAGGAGGCAGCAATTGGTCTATTTTGGACGGCTACTGCGGCACTTAGAACCCCCCACACTGTTGAAGAGGACTTTGCAGACATAGCAGCATGCAAAATGATAGAAATGGAGGAGGGTCAACGCCTCTTATGTGAGTTTATTATTTTACAAGCACTAAATAAGGGGTTGAGGGGCCAACTCACAAGCCAAAGCCACATTTGTGAACTCAACCATGGTCCTCCTCCTCCTCCTCCAGGTCCTCCTCCTCCTCCTCCTGCCACACCTCCAACACCAGAGCCACAGCCGGGAAGGAAGCGTCTAAGGAAGACCAGAGAGTGATGGCCCTGGGTTCAGTCTGGTCTGGCAAAAGATGCAGGCTCTTGAATGACCACAGCCTGTGGACATACATGTCATCTGCTGCTGTTCATGATCTCTTGGACTTCTGGACCAGATTGTACTCCCTTATATATGGACTCCTCAGGCCACCAATTTTGCAGTAAAATTATTGATGTGTGCCCTGGGGGCCAAAGGCTTCGCCAATTTCTGCTGTTTCTCCAGCGTTGCCTCCCACTTTGTTTGGTTATGACCCCTTAATAAAGGTATTTTTTTTCTATTATACTTGCCTATGTGTGTTTTCATTCAAAAAGAACAGTTTGTTTGTGAGGAGGCAGGTACATTTCAAAACTACAATGTGAAATTAACAAGACACACCAACACCAAACAATCTCCTTGAGATTAAATAATACAAGATAATAATGGTGTTGTGGTAACTTGACACACAAAACACACCCAAAACTATTCTGGAGTAAAAAAATTAAAATAAAAATAAAACACAAGATCAGGCTTTAAAAAAATCCAAAAAAAAAAATCTAATCTAAAAAATCCCAAAAATAATATTTTTTCGGTAGATGTGACAAATAAAAATATTATATTGATGAAATCACGATAAATAATAGAGAAAAGAAAGAAGTTTGTGAGAAGTCTGTGTGAATATGAGCAGCAAAACTACTTCATTCTTCTAGCATTATAAAGAAGAAGAGAGTGCGCTGCATTAAACAATTTAAAACATTGCAGCCTGACAAAAGTGCTATATCCATTCTGAAAGCTAATTTTACCAGACCGTGCGGTTCCGTCTCGGATATTATTCTGAGCATGCGTGGCACTTTGTGCATCGGAATTGTACACACACGGTCGGAATTGACGCGTTTGGATTTTGTTGTCGGAAAATTTTATAGCTTGCTCTCAAACTTTGTCTGTCGGAAAATCCGATGTAAAAAGTCAGATGGAGCCCACACACGATCGGAATTTCCGATAACAAGCTCTGATTGCACATTTTCCGCCAGAAAATCAGACCGTGTGTACAGGGCATATGTGTTTTTCTTCAAAGAGGACAGTTTGTTTGTGAGTAGGCAGGTACATTTCAAAAATACAATGTCAAATTAACAAGGGACAACAACCAACCTCCTTGAGCTTTAAAAATACAAGATAATAATGTTGTTGTGGAAACTTGACACACAAAAAATAAATTATGGAGATCACTAGAAAATAATTTAAAAATGATCAAAAAAACAGGAGATCTTGAATAAAAAACAAAAAAATAAAAAGATGACCCTAAAAAATAATTCTAAACATTATTATTGAGATCTGGCTTTAAAAACAAAAAAAAGTTATTCAGGAGATCACGAGAAATAATAAAGAAATACGTTTGTCAGAACTCTGTGAATATCAGCAACAAAACAAATTCATTCTTCTAGGATTATAAAGAACAAAAGAATGCGCTGCATTAAAAGATCCAAAAATTTACAGTGTGACGAATGTGCTATCTCCATTACGAATAGTAGTTTTACCAGACCGAGCGCTTCCATCTCGTACTTGATTCTGAGCATGCATGATTTTTTGCGCGTCCAAATTGCATACAGACAATCGCATTTTTGGATAGGAACTTTTCCCGACCGAAAAATAGAGAACATGCTCTCAATCTTTTGCTGGCTGGAATTCCGCCAGCAAAAGTCTTATGGAGCATACACACAGTCGCATTTTCCAACCAAAGTTTTGCTGGCAGCATTTCCAATCATGTGTACGCGGCATTAGACCAAAATCAGATGGAAGAGTCCAAAATAATTTTAATTCTTGTTAAATGAGTCATAAAAATGTACATAGTGCTTCAAGGGCAATACCAAGGGCAATACCCTTCATCAGAGCTCAACACAGGATAAAACTTGTATGGACTTAGTGACTTAAACAGATATTAGAATCAGTATTAAACTCTCCTTATGGAGTAACAATGTAAAAATCAGTTGCAAAGCAGAAATGGAGCTCCATGTCAAATTCTGTTTTGGGGGAGCAGCAATTTTAAAAATGTTTAAAGTGAAACATTAAAAATGGAAAATTCCTTTAAGCTGTTATGGACCACCCCACACAGATATACTGTGGCAGGGCAGCCCTCCTGCGCTAAATCACGTACCTGTATGTGGTTTTGTGCACTAGTTCTGGGTCGCGCGCACTGCCAGCGACCCGCTACCAATATGATTGGACAATCAGCAGGTCCGCCAGGACACGCCGATCGTTCTCAGGAGAGGCAGAACAGTGGTTTGCCTATGTAAACAAGACAGACCGCTGTTCTGTGACAGGAGAAGATGGAGATCTTGTGTTCCTGCTATGGAGGAACATGGATCTCTGTCTTCCCCCAGTCAAAGCATCCCCCACACAGTTAGAAAGCACTCCCTAGGAGTGCATTTAACCCTTTGATTGCCCCTGATGTTAACCCCTTCCCTGGCAGTGTCATTAGTACAGTGACAGTGCATTTGTTTTAGCACTGATCACTATATTAGTGTCACTGGTCCCCAAAAAGTGTCACTTAGTGTCAGATTTGTCCTCCGCAATGTCGAGGTCCCGCTAAAAATCACTGCTCGCCACTATTACTAGTAAAAAAAATGGAATAATTAAAAATTCAAGAAATATATCCCATAGTTTGTAGATGCTATAACTTTTGTGCAAACCAATCAATATAAGCTTATTGGGATTTTTTTTACCAAAAATATGTAACAGAATACATATTGGCCTAAACTAATGAAGAAATTAGATTTTTAATTAGAATTTTTTTTTTGGATATGTTTTATAGCACAAAGTAAAAAATATTGTTTGTTTTTTTTCGAAATTGTCTTTTTTTTTGTTTTTAGCACAAAAAAAAACCACAGAGGTGATCAAATAACATAAAAAAGAAAGCTCTATTTGTGGGGAAAAAAGGACATCAATTATATTTGGGTACAGCGTCACAGGACCACGCAATTGTCAGTTAAACTAACGCAGTGCTGTATCACAAAAAAGGGCCTGGTCATGAAGGGGGTAAAACTTCCGGGGCTGAAACATGCTTGGGGGATTGTTGTATGATATGTTGTATACAACCTACTACATCAATACAAACATTTAAAAAAATTGCTGCTTGAAATGTTGTTAAATTAAAGCTCCTTTCTACTTACTTCTGCTTATAAACTAAGCTGCTGGGGATTCTCTTCTCTACAAAAGGTCTGCATTAAATAAGGGGGTTTCCCACACAAAGGCTGAAGAATACACACCAGACCCTTAAACTTGATTTAAAAAAAAAAAAAACAGTGTGAGACCCCCTCAAATTTCATACCAGACCATTTGGATATTTTAAGGAGGAACTAAATGGAAAAAAAAACTTGAGGTCCCCCCAAAATCCATACAGATTGCAACCTGGCAGACCAGAAAAGGAGGCGATGAGCATGCAGTCCCCCTCCTGAATCATATCAGGTCACATGCCCTTAACACAGGGGGGTACCATGCCAGGGGTTATCCCCCCTGGCAAAACACTTTTTCCCCATGTTCTTGAAGGCAAAGGGTCTCTTCCCAACAACCCTGATTGAGGGAGTCTGCTGGTGGGGGGCTTTTTCAGAATCTGAGAGCTTCCTGTACCAATAAGGGGCCCCCTAGATATGACCTTCCCCTACGTGAATGAGTAAGGGGTACCACTATTCATTCACAAAAAAAGTGAAAAGTGTAAAAAAGAACAAATGTTTTGGCAAGTGCTTTAATGACCACTTCAGCCCCGGAAGGATTTACCCCCTTCCTGACCAGAGCAAATTTTACAATTTGGCACTGCGTCGCTTTAACTGCTAATTGCGCGGTCATGCAATGCTGTACCCAAACGAAATTTGCGTCCTTTTCTTCCCACAAATAGAGCTTTCTTTTGATGGTATTTGATCACCTCTGACATTTTTATTTTTTGCGCTATAAACGGAAAAAGACCGAAAATTTTGAAAAAAATGATATTTTCTACTTTTTGTTATAAAAAAAATCCAATAAACTCAATTTTAGTCATACATTTAGGCCAAAATGTATTCGGCCACATGTCTTTGGTAAAAAAAATGTCAATAAGTGTATATTTATTGGTTTGCGCAAAAGTTATAGCGCCTACAAACTAGGGTACATTTTCTGGAATTTACACAGCCTTTAATTTATGACTGCCTATGTCATTTCTTGAGGTGCTAAAATGGAAGGGCAGTACAAAACCCCCAGAAATGACCCCATTTTGGAAAGTAGACACCCCAAGGAAATTGCTGAGAGGCATGTTGAGCCCATTGAATATTATTTTTTTTTTGTCCCAAGTGATTGAATAATGACAACAAAAAAAAAAAATTACAAAAAGTTGTCACTAAATGATATATTGCTCACACAGGCCATGGGCATATGTGGAATTGCACCCCAAAATATATTCAGCTGCTTCTCCTGAGTACGGGGATACCACATGTGTGGGACTTTTTAGGAGCCTAGCTGCATACGGGGCCCCGAAAACCAATCACTGCCTTTAGTATTTCTAAGGGCGTAAATTTTTGATTTTACTCCTCACTACCTATCACAGTTTTGAAGGCCATATAATGCCCAGATGGCATAAACCCCCCCCAAATTACCCCATTTTGAAAAGTAGACACCCCAAGCTATTTGCTTTGAGGCATGTTGAGTCCATGGAATATTTTATATTTTGACACAAAATGCGGGAAAGTGACAATTTTTTTTTTTTTTTTTGCTCAAAGTTGTCACTAAATGATATATTGCTCACACAGGCCATGGGCCTATGTGGAATTGCACCCCAAAATAAATTTAGCTGCTTCTCCTGAGTATGGGGATACCACATGTGTGGGACTTTTTAGGAGCTTAGCTGCGTACGGGGCCCCGAAAACCAATCACCGCCTTCAGGATTTCTAAGGGTGTAAATATTTTATTTCACTCTTCACTGCCTATCACAGTTTCGGAGGCCATGGAATGCCCAGGTGGCACAACCCCCCCCCCCCCCAAATGACCCCATTTTGAAAAGTAGACACCCCAAGCTATTTGCTGAGAGGCATGGTGAGTATTTTGCAGCTCTCATTTGTTTTTGAAAACGAAGTAAGACAAGACATTTTTTTTTTTCTTTTTTCAATTTTCAAAACTTTGTGACAAAAAGTGAGGTCTGCAAAATACTCACTATACCTCTCAGCAAATAGCTTGGAGTGTCTACTTTCCAAAATGGGGTCCTTTGGGGGTTAGTTTTGTGCCACCTGGGCATTCCATGGCCTCCGAAACTGTGATAGGCAGTGAAGAGTGAAATCAAAAATTGATGTCCTTAGAAAGCCTGAAGGCGGTGCTTGGTTTTCGGGGTCCCGTACGAGGCTAGGCTCCAAAAAAGTCTCACACATGTGGTATCCCCATACTCAGGAGAAGCAACAAAATGTATTTTGGGGTGTAATTTCACATATTCCCATGGCATGTTTGAGCAATATATTATTTAGTGACAACTTTGTGCAAAAAAAAAAAAAAAATTGTCTCTTTCCCGCAACTTGTGTCACAATATAAAATATTTCATGGACTCGACATGCCTCTCAGCAAATAGCTTGGGGTGTCTACTTTCCAAAATGGGGTCATTTGGAGGGGTTTTGAACTGTCCTGGCATTTTATGCACAACATTTAGAAGCTTATGTCACACATCACCCTCTCTTCTAACCACTTGAAGACAAAGCCTATTTTGACACTTTTTGTTTACATGAAAAAGTTATTTTTTTTTGCAAGAAAATTACTTTGAACCTCCAAACATTATATATATTTTTTAAAGCAAATGCCCTACAAATTAAAATGGTGGGTGTTTCATTTTTTTTTTTCACACAGTATTTGCGCAGCGATTTTTCAAACGCATTTTTTGGGGAAAAAACACACTTTTTTAAATTTTAATGCACTAAAACACACTATATTGCCCAAATGTTTGAGGAAATAAAAAAGATGATCTTAGACCGAGTACATGGATACCAAACATGACATGCTTTAAAATTGCGCACAAACGTGCAGTGGCAACAAAATAAATAAATTTTTAAAAGCCTTTAAAAGCCTTTACAGGTTACCACTTTAGATTTACAGAGGAAGTCTACTGCTAAAATGACTGACCTCGATCTGACCTTCGTGGTGATACCTCACATGCATGGTGCAATTGCTGTTTACATTTGACGCCAGACCGACGCTTGCGTTCGCCTTAGCGCGAGAGCAGGGGGCGACAGGGGTGCTTTTTTTTTTTTTTCTTTATTATTTTTTTGCTTTTTTATCTTATTTTTAAACTGTTCCTTTCATTTTTTTTTAAATCATTTTTATTGTTATCTTAGGGAATGTAAATATCCCCTATGATAGCAATAGGCAGTGACAGGTACTCTTTTTTGAAAAAATTGGGTCTATTAGACCCTAGATTTCTCCTCTGCCCTCAAAGCATCTGACCACACCAAGATCGGTGTGATAAAATGCTTCCCCAATTCCCAATGGCGCTGTTTACATCCGGCGAAATCTAAGTAGTAAAATGCTCGTAGCTTCTGGTTTCTTAGGCCATAGAGATGTTTGAAACCACTCTGGTCTCTGATCAGCTCTATGGTCAGCTGGCTGAATCACCGGCTGCATTCTCAGGTTCCCTGTTGAGACAGGAGAGCCAGAGAAAAACACTTAAGACGGTGGGGGGGCATTCCCTCTAGAGGCTAATTAGCTGACAGGATTGCTTTTACATGAAAGCCGACCGCTGGCTGAAAAGAATGATACCAAGATGATACCTAAACCTGCAGGCATCATTCTGGTATAACCACTCAAAGTCGTGAATGGCGTACCTGAAGACAAAAACATGGTTAACAATAAAGCACAGTAAACGGTAAAGTAAAAAAAAATTGCATACCTGAAAAGCAAACATGATAAAACATAATAACAATAAAACATTGCAGAATAGAATACAGTAAAAAAGAGCAGAACAATAGAGAGAGAATAGAGAGAGAGAGAACAATAAAACGACAACTATTTTATTTTATTTTATATTTTTGTTTGTGTTTTTTTTTTTTTTTTTTACACTTTTTTTTGTAACTAAATTTTATAACTGTAACCGGTTCCAGGTTCAGGTCTCTCAAAATGTGATGGCATCTTGGAAGACCCTGTGAAAGTGTGTCCTAGTCTGTGCAATGCTGTACCCTACGCTAATACAAAAACTAGTCAAAATGCAAAATAAGGAAAAAAACAGAAAAACACTGCGCTAAATGGTTAACATAGAGCAGCTACATACGGTGTGACAAACAACAATGAATAATGTGAATAAAAAATGTAGCGCATGAACGTGATGTAGGTTCTCCCCAACACACCCTAATATTAAAGAATGTGTGTGGTTTAACAGAGCCAAAAAATGTGAATGAAGAAACCGTCCATATAAATGTCTCTGCAAAAGTGTATAAACCAACAGTAATGGCTGTAAAAAGGTTCATGATGTGAATAAACCTGGATGGGTTCAACACATGGATGCAACTTCCGTCTAGAATTCCAACAGGGCAAAACAATAGTAAGCTGGACTCTTACCAGATCTCGTGGACTCCCCTGTCATATGACATGGAGTCATGGGAGTGTTACACCACACCAGGCCTGTAGATCGATATCCGGATCAGCAGCGGTCATGAGTATCGATTCCCCAGGTTCTCACGGGATCATCAAACGAATCCTTATAGTGATTATAAGCGAAATTCTGGCGACTGAAGTATATGGTGTATAGCCAGGATGGGCTATATTAGTCCTCTCCCAATCATATGTGGAAAGAAAAAGAGAGCTTCTCCATAGTGTAGATAAAACGGTGGTATCTTTTTATTTTAATAAAACAAGATACATAAAAACAAAGTGATCACAGAATAAAAAATATATGTATGGGGCAACCTAAGAGAAGGTAAAAAAGCCCGACATGTTTCGACCCATAGGTCTTCTACTGGGGCATAAGCCACCATCTCTGAGTTGCCGATATTTATAAATAATACATGAAATTGTAGACCAATCACAAACAGTGAGGTGTAATTGAATATTATTGGACCAGGGAGGGTCAGCTGATCAGGAAGCACCAAACCTTACATGGGGAGGCCAATAAAATCATCTTATATGAGCAAACAGATCAAACGGCCAATCAGTGGGCTGGCAAGAAATATAGGCATCCTAGGACCTCCCAATGCATATGTCAGGCATTTGTCATAACATCCGGTCTAGAGCCAGAACTTGGCATCAATAGCAAGCTGAATGCTGCGATTGGGTCAATAAAATGGCCAATAGGCATGAACTGTTCAGTTCATGTCAGTCGCTAAACTTCAGTATAACAGGCATCTAAGGCCTTCATTGCGTACTGTGATCCGCCTCATTTACAGCACTCCACCCACACAGGAAGCCAAGAAACTTAGGGCGGTCACCAGAGCAGATCATGTGACACATCTATCACAACCTGTAGTAATCTGTCCAGACTCTGGCACTCCTCCCACATAGGAAGCCAGAACTACGGGGCAGTCACTTGTAAAGAATATGTGACACGTCTGTCGTCACGTCCGCGTCATGCAGCGCCTCCGGGCACCCCGCCCACGCCAGACGGCAGGGGAAGGGGGCCGACACAGGACGCACGCAAGAAGCGGAGGGACGCAGATAAACATCAGACTCCATGGCAACACTTCCGCGTCACGCGGCACCTCCGACGTCCCGCCCGCGTTGTGCGTCACGAGAGGGGGGCCGGACTAAGCGTGCGGGAAGGAAATAGCCCTGAGGGTGACACCGACCCTAGTGTCACCCAAATAGACCTGTGCTTGGAGTGGAAATGTATAAAACAAGAATGGAGAAACATAGAACCACAAATAACATTGAGGAAATGTGTAACTGACACTAACAGGGAGGGAGAAAACTCCACCCCGAGCTCAGTGGGTGAACAGTGAGTGTAAAAAAAATATAATACCAAAAAATGGTTAAATAGTGGAAAAAAATTATAAAGATGAATGTATTAAAATATGCGCATCTCCCATGTTTGTAACAACATATAAGATGAAAACATTAAATTGTAAATATTGTTAAGACTGGTTAATGAATGAGTTGAGGTCCAACTCCACGTTCAAACCAAACGGGAAGTAGGACCTCAACTCATATATCCAGTACGTCTCGAGGCGCGAAACGCCTCGAAGACGTGACTCGCCCCTCCAATGCGGAACAAACCTATCAATAACCTGAAAAAGTGTACCTGACGGGTCCCTATTGTGACTTTCTAGGTAGTGGCGTGGTACTGTATGTTTACTTTTTCCTCCTCTAATACCGGTTATATGTTCATTAACACGGATAGAGAAGGTTCTGATCGTACGGCCCACATACTGTTTTTTACAGGGACAGGTAAGCAGATATACAATATATTGGGATGAACAGGTGGTAAAATGTTTCATATTGTATATTTTAGAAGTGATGGTAGACTTAAATGTGGTACTTTTGTGTCGTCCTCCTACATTGCAAAGGCACACCTTGCATCTACGGCAAGGATAATAACCTTTGCAGTCCTGAAAGAATGTAATTTTCTTAGGTGGATCAATCACATTAGGGGCTACCTGTCCTTGTATAGATCGAGCTCCCCTAAAGATGACAGGTGCTCGTTCAGGAAGAACCGAACCGAGTAATCCATCATTTTGAAGTGCCTTCCAATGCCTTTTTACAATATCTCTAATCTGTTTGGACTGAATGGAATGAGTTGTAAAAAAGGCATATTGAAGTCTGTTATTCGAGGTATCTTTACGTTTTTGAGCTCTGTTGATTTCTACCTCAAGTAGATCTGGGTTATAACCCTTCTCTAAGAATCTGGATTTAAGAACTTGGGACTGCGATAGAAAGTCCGAAGTTCGAGTACAGTTACGCCGCAGCCTCAAAAATTGGCTGCGGGGAACTGATTTGAGCCATTGCTCTTGATGACAACTCTCGACCGGAATGTAACCATTCCGGTCGGTAGGTTTAAAGTAAGTCTGAAATTCCAGATGTTGATCCACTACAAATATCTCTAAATCTAAAAAATGGACCGTGGATTCACTGACCTCATAGCTCAAGGAAATGCCTCTATCGTTCGAGTTCAGCGTGATCATAAAGTTGTCCAGAGACCCTCGGTCTCCCGCCCATATGAGGAGGATGTCGTCTATGTATCTGGCCCACAGAACCAGTTCTGGTCTCCGGTCAGCACAGACGACATCCTCCTCCCACTGGGCCATGAAGAGCTTGGCGAGGCTGGGGGCGAATTTTGCCCCCATAGCCATGCCCCTCTTCTGAAGGTAAAACTGGTTCTGGTACCAAAAGTAATTGTGCCGAGTGGCGAATCTCAACAATTGCATGATAAAATTCCGCTGTAGGAAAGGAAGCTGTTTATTCCTTGACAGATAATTTTCTACAGCTTCGAATCCCAAATGATGGGGTATGCAAGTGTAGAGCGCCGCCACATCGGCGGTGACCAGAAGCATTCCCTCATGGAAATGTACAGACTCCAACAACCTGATGGTGTCACTGGTGTCCTTTAAATAGGAGGGAGTGGAACGTACCAAGGGCTGTAAATAATAATCTACATATCTCCCAATTCGGGCCGTGACCGAGTCAATCCCGCTGACTATGGGACGGCCAGGGGGATTGACATTGTCTTTATGGACCTTTGGGAGATAGTAGATGGTGGGGATGCGTGGGACCAAAAAATTATTTTCTTTTTTATTAAGAATTCCCAGAGCAAACCCCTCTTCCACCAATTCAATCAAGGCCTTTTTATAGGTCGTATCGATCTACAGGCCTGGTGTGGTGTAACGCTCCCATGTCTCCATGTCATATGACAGGGGAGTCCACGAGATCTGGTAAGAGTCCAGCTTACTATTGTTTTGCCCTGTTGGAATTCTAGACGGAAGTTGCATCCATGTGTTGAACCCATCCAGGTTTATTCACATCACGAACCTTTTTACAGCCATTACTGTTGGTTTATACACTTTTGCAGAGACATTTATATGGACGGTTTCTTCATTCACGTTTTTTGGCTCTGTTAAACCACACACATTCTTTAATATTAGGGTGTGTTGTGGAGAACCTACATCACGTTCATGCGCTACATTTTTTATTCACATTATTCATTGTTGTTTGTCACACCGTATGTAGCTGCTCTATGTTAACCATTTAGCGCAGTGTTTTTCTGTTTTTTCCTTATTTTGCATTTTGACTGTGTTTGCACTGCAGCTGGCCTTTTTGATATTTTCCACATTTTTTCTTGTTTTAGGGTACCATTATGGATGTTTTTGAATATAGAATTTCCAGGTCCCTTAACATTGAGGGTGTTTTCATCAATACCAACCCTGACTCTGAAATAGGGGGTATGTTCATGAGGCTGAAAAACCTCATGATTAGTGAATTACACCTATGTAAATAGAAAGAACCGCGCTTGACTTAAAAATTATGTAACTAACAGCAGCATATAGTGCGATCACACCAAAATAAATAGTCCAAAAAAGAAAGCTGCGCTCAAACAAAACAGTCTATGTAATGACATCAGAGATTTTGAGATCCTTCCAGAATAAACAGCACCGCCACCGTGTACTTTAAAGCAGTAGTGACAATCCACCCTAGTAGTTAAAACCTGCTTACCAGATGGCAAGCATAAAAGGGCAGGTGGCTATAGCCCAGCCAAGGCCTTTTAGCTTGCTGGCACTCCCGGTGTTCGTGTGGGGGGTAAAACTCCAGATTCACTTGCGTTGCCACATGTCACCATTCACCACGAAAACCACGGATGACCCAGAAGGAAGAAGAACTCACCATAGTATAAAATCCTGAATATTCTCACAGTGCAGCCCAGACGTCGGAGACCCTCAAATCTTCCATCTGATCCTGAGATCTCCTCATTAATACCAAATGTTGTCTCCAGTGTGGTCAGAGTTTGGTTTGTAGAGATAGCTGAGCAGAGATCATCACAGCACAGTAATGTCGTCTTACAATATTCAAATCTCTTTGCTGGGTAACCCAAAGAGATTTGAATATTGTAAGACGACATTACTGTGCTGTGATGATCTCTGCTCAGCTATCTCTACAAACCAAACTCTGAGCACACTGGAGACAACATTTGGTATTAATGAGGAGATCTCAGGATCAGATGGAAGATTTGAGGGTCTCCGACGTCTGGGCTGCACTGTGAGAATATTCAGGATTTTATACTATGGTGAGTTCTTCTTCCTTCTGGGTCATCCGTGGTTTTCGTGGTGAATGGTGACATGTGGCAACGCAAGTGAATCTGGAGTTTTACCCCCCACACGAACACCGGGAGTGCCAGCAAGCTAAAAGGCCTTGGCTGGGCTATAGCCACCTGCCCTTTTATGCTTGCCATCTGGTAAGCAGGTTTTAACTACTAGGGTGGATTGTCACTACTGCTTTAAAGTACACGGTGGCGGTGCTGTTTATTCTGGAAGGATCTCAAAATCTCTCTGATGTCATTACATAGACTGTTTTGTTTGAGCGCAGCTTTCTTTTTTGGACAGTGAATTACACCTGCTATGGGATACAGCCTTCTTTGAACAATACGCCAAGGAGGGGATGGTACCCAGAGGTCTCAGATGGGATATTTATCCACAACAAGACGAACCGGATTTAGAATCCTGGTTCAAATACTTTAATGAAGCTGGTCTGAAACTTTTGGGGTTTTTGGTGGATAGGAAGAAAAGTAAACTTTCCCTCATAGATGTAGAGATCAGAGAACTGAGAGACAAGCTAGCTACTCATAAAAATACAGTAGAATACACGTCCTTGTCCACCAATCTCAAAAATACCCTTGAAAAAGAGGAAAAGGACCAAAGAAATAAAAAACAAAAAAGTATAATAGAGACTTCATTGACTATACCACCCACTCCGTTTTCAGTTGGCAGAAGAAAATCAATACATCCTCTCCTCCTGAAGATGAGCCTCCAGCTATGGAGACCAACCACCCCCGAGAGGTTCATCCCGATAGGAAATTAATTTATGAACCATCTCTAAAGCACAAGCCTAAAGGAGCCACCCCTAAAAAACGAGGCCTGAGACAGGCTCCGTCTAAACCCCCTCAGGGCCCCCCCCCCTCCATCTGCCTTGGGAGGTGGTGGGGCCCCTAGGGGAAGAGGGGGAAAACAACTTAGAGGTTACCAGGTGGACCCACACTACAGGAACCAAACGAGAGGCCCTCCCCAAAATAGGAATCATTCCCTAGATAACAGGGTTCAACCTTATTCTGATTCGGATTATAACTACCACACTCCGATTCGCACCCACAATCGATTTGCTCCGTTATGAGATCATGTCCCCTACCCATATCAGAATTCATATTCTCATTATGATAGGGAAGAGGAATTTTACCACAGGTCTCCTTTCCATTATAATCAAAATTATCCGAGTACAACCCAATCTTCGGGTTTTCAAGAACTAAGGGAAGAGTACCCGGGAAATGTGGAAAGAAAAGAGGGACCAGAGGGGGGAGGAGGGTCCAAGGCCAAAAGAAAAAGAACGTAAAAGGGACTGGTATATTCAACCTCAGCTCAGTTACTCTAACAGAAGCTGAAACCTCAGTCCTCGACAAAGGCCTTAAATTCGTCCCCCCCAGACCTCTTAACAAATTTTCCACTTTCATTGATATTTTAAAGTTCACGCGTAAATTGAGCATACAGAGACATTTTCTGGCGCAAGCAGTGAGGCCTGTCAATGCTCATTCCTTCTCCACACATAGGGCTACTTCCTCAGTGGTCTCTACCACCAGCCGAGGTATTTCAGCTACAGATGTGTCTACATCTGAGAAAAACTTCATCCATTCAGGATTGTCGAATCCCTCCTTATTCAACCCTCCCGGTGCAGTGGCACCGGCAATCCAAGTTTTCAAGAACCTGGTACTGTCAGATTTAGATAAATTAGCCCAACATAGGAAATACACTCATGTCAAACCTGAGATTAAGAATGGCCTGAAATCCCTGTGCGAAAGGAAGAGAGTTGTCATCAAGAGCAATGGCTCAAATCAGTTCCCCGCAGCCAATTTTTGAGGCTGCGGCGTAACTGTACTCGAACTTCGGACTTTCTATCGCAGTCCCAAGTTCTTAAATCCAGGTTCTTAGAGAAGGGTTATAACCCAGATCTACTTGAGGTAGAAATCAACAGAGCTTTGACAACTGAAAGAAGCTCTCCTTTGGTAGAAAAACGTAAAGATACCTCGAATAACAGATTTCAATATGCCTTTTTTACAACTCATTCCATTCAGTCCAAACAAATTAGAGATATTGTAAAAAGGCATTGGAAGGTACTTCAAAATGATGGATTACTCGGTTCGCTTCTTCCTGAATGAGCACCTGTCATCTTTAGGGGAGCTCGATCTATACAAGGACAGGTAGCCCCTAATGTGATTGATCCACCTAAGAAAATTACATTCTTTCAGGACTGCAAAGGTTATTATCCTTGCCGTAGATGCAAGGTGTGCCTTTGCAATGTAGGAGGACGACACAAAAGTACCACATTTAAGTCTACCATCACTTCTAAAATATACAATATGAAACATTTTACCACCTGTTCATCCCAATATATTGTATATCTGCTTACCTGTCCCTGTAAAAAACAGTATGTGGGCCGTACGATCAGAACCTTCTCTATCCGTGTTAATGAACATATAACCGGTATTAGAGGAGGAAAAAGTAAACATACAGTACCACGCCACTACCTAGAAAGTCACAATAGGGACCCGTCAGGTACACTTTTTCAGGTTATTGATAGGTTTGTTCCGCATTGGAGGGGCGAGTCACGTCTTCGAGGCATTTTGCGCCTCGAGACGTACTGGATATATGAGTTGAGGTCCTACTTCCCGTTTGGTTTGAACGTGGAGTGGGACCTCAACTCATTCATTAACCAGTCTTAACAATATTTACAATTTAATGTTTTCATCTTTTATGTTGTTACAAACATGGGAGATGCGCATATTTTAATACATTCATCTTTATAATTTTTTTCCACTATTTAACCATTTTTTGGTATTATATTTTTTTTACACTCACTGTTCACCCACTGAGCTCGGGGTGGAGTTTTCTCCCTCCCTGTTAGTGTCAGTTACACATTTCCTCAATGTTATTTGTGGTTCTATGTTTCTCCATTTTTGTTTTATACATTTCCACTCCAAGCACAGGTCTATTTGGGTGACACTAGGGTCGGTGTCACCCTCAGGGCTATTTCCTTCCCGCACACTTAGTCCGGCCCCCCTCTTGTGATGCACAGCGCGGGCGGGACGTCGGAGGTGCCGCGTGACGCGGAAGTGTTGCCATGGAGTCTGATGTTTATCTGCGTCCGTCCGCTTCTTTTTTTTTTATTCCATATTTTTTATTAGATATTTAAAGAGTACATTGTACAATTAAACATTGTACGTCGTGCAACGACGTCTGTATAACAATCATAGATATAAACTTCTATCCACAAACAGGGATCTAGTAGAAACATGTATATACGAATGTAAGTAATAGTCGTGTCATTTTGTATAATGCTAACAGGAATAAAACTCTGATAGGTCGTATTCGGTCCACTTCACAAGTGTGTCACCCCATGTGGGACCTTTAGTGGCACAGGAGTGAAGCGGACCCTTTTGTGTTGGACACGAAAGTTCCAAACAGTGGAAAAAAGAAAAGAAAAGAAAAGAAAAGAAATTTTTCAGTTACAATGGTAACATAACATTTCTAGGGAGTGATGGGTATTGCTCGGTCAAGAAGGAGGGTCAGAACAGCCGTTCGTTTGTACGCTGGGTGCGCAGTTTCTAGTCCAGTCGGTCCAAGGTTGCCATGCTGTGCATATTTTAGTGGCTTGCCCAGATAGTGTGGCTGTGGTGGTCTCGTAACTGTAGTGTAGTGATACCAAGTCTGTGACTTGCGTAAGCATCAGATGTGTGTCAGATTTCCAGTGTCTAGCTATATTGAGTCTGGCTGCCATGAGGATGTGGGTGATTGTGGATTGGAGGGGGTGAGGAAAGTCCTCAATAGAGAGGTTGAGGATCGCTAGGGCCGGTGTTGGAGGAGTCGTGATTTGAATGATGGTCGAGATTAAGTGGAAGATGTCTTCCCAGTATTTGCGGAGTTTGGTGCACGACCAGAAGACATGTATTAGGTCGCCTGTGGAAGATTTACATCTCCAGCAAGTATTAGGGATTTGAGGGTTAAAAGATGTTATGCGGGCAGGAGTCAAATACCATCTTAGTGTAATCTTCTGTGTAAGTTCCCATAGGGCCGCGCATTTGGTGGATTTGTAAATAGTCTTGAGGGCTTGTTGCCATTGTGTGTCTGTAAACTTTATGGCAAGGTCTTTTTCCCAGGTGTGGTGGGGTGGCATTTTGGTGAAGGTACGTTTTTGGTGTAGATTATTATAAAAATATGAGATGCCTTTGATTTTTGTGTCGGGTCGGTGAGGTATTCCCAAGTCTTGGGGTGTATATTATAGATGGGGAATGGTATAGTTTGCAGGCAGTGACGTATACGGAGGTAGGTGAAGTATTCGGATGCGGGTATGTCGTATGTGGTTTGAAGTTGGGGGAATGATTTGATGTGGTTTTCTTGTAGTATGTCTTGTATGTAATTTATACCTTTAAGGATCCAAGATGAAAGTGAGATTTCTGGCATTAGATGGAGTAAG
This sequence comes from Lithobates septentrionalis, assembly GCA_037952835.1. Classification (NCBI taxonomy): domain Eukaryota; kingdom Metazoa; phylum Chordata; class Amphibia; order Anura; family Ranidae; genus Lithobates; species Lithobates septentrionalis. Next base: position 405,770 of record JBBDGP010000948.1, on the reverse strand, counting down.
GATTTTATGGGGATGTGGGATTGTGGTGTGGTGGGAGAGTATTGCATTTGGGATGACGCTTTTTTCCATGCCTGTGCTGAGGCTTTCACGGTGGGAGATAGGGATTTTGGGATTGGAGCGCCTAGGGGAATGCTTAGCAGCCATGTTTGTAGGTTTGGTTTTATGAGTGAAGATTGTTCAATGTGGCCCCATAGAGTGGATGGGGATGGTTGAAACCAGCAGGGTAGTTGGGCCAGAATAGCTGCCAGGTGGTAGTCTTCAAAGTCTATTGAGCTCGAGCCTCCTACCAGTCTGTGTTTGATCAGTTTTGTGTGGGCACATCTGGGTCTTTTTTCTTTCCAGAGGAATTTATTAAACAGCGTCTGAAGGGACCTGAAGAATGTGGTGGGCAGGGGAATAGGTATGGTTCGAAAGTAGTAGAGTATTTGGGGAAGGCAGATCATTTTAAAGGCCGCAAGGCGACCTGTCCAGGAGAGTTCGTGTTTCGCTATGTTTTGCGTGGTCGCTTGAATGTTTTGGAGGAGTGGCAGAAAGTTACATGTATAGAGTTTTTTAGTCGTCCTCGGTAATTGTATGCCTAGATATGATATGTCGGAGTCTGCCCAGGCGAATGAATATTGGGCTTGTAGGAGGTTTCTTATAGTAGCGTCCACCTTGATGTCTAGTATGAAGGATTTAGTCGTATTGATTTTGTAATATGATATCGAGCTAAACCAATTTAGCATCTTTTGTACTTCTGCCAGGGAAACAGTCGGGTTGGTGAGGATGAGGATAACATCATCCGCAAACAGGCTAATTTTGTGGTGATGAGGGCCAATCTTTATGCCCGAGATGGCGGCATTAGAGCGGATATGCTCTGCTAGGGGTTCCATGACCATGTTGAATATGAGGGGGGATAGGGGGCAACCTTGGCGTGTGCCGTTTGTAATTGGGAATGGTCGGGATAGCATGCCTTCCGTGTAAACCTGTGCTTCGGGGTTGGAATATAAAGCCATAATGGCTCCGAGAATCTGGCCTTGAAATCCAAACTTCTGGAGGACCGACGCTAGGTAGGACCAGTGAACCCTATCGAACGCCTTCTCTGCATCCAGGGAGTTCCGGTGGACTCAGTGTGGTGAATAAGGTTAATCATCCTCCTGGTGGCATCTGAGGCTTGTCTGCCTTTTGTGAATCCTGTTTGGTCTTGGTTTATAATTGTGGGCATAATTTTGAGTAATCTTGTCGCTATAGATTTGGCGTATAGTTTGAGGTCGAGGTTGAGTAAGGAGATGGGACGAAAGTTTTGGGGGACATTCGACTGTTTCCCTGGTTTCGGTATCGTGATAACTAACGCTTTTAAATATTCTGGCGAAAAGGTGGAAGAGGAGGCAGCATGATTGAATAGGTCACTAAGATGTGGGATCAACTGTGAATGAAATTGTTTGTAATATTCCCCGGTTATTCCGTCGGGGCCTGGTGCCTTCCCGCTGGGGAGGGAGTCTATGGTTTTTTTAATTTCTTGGTCAGTGAATGGGGCGTTTAAGGAGGTCAGTTGTTTCTCAGTCAGTTTGGGTAGATTTAGTTTGCATAGGAAGTGATGTATTTCGTCCTGGGAGGGTTGTGGGGTATGGGGGTCCTGTTTCAGGTTGTAGAGGTCTTCATAGTATGTGCTGAGGGCATCAGCTATGTCTTGGGGGTTGCTTAAGGGGGTGCGGGTATGGGGGTGAATGAGTTGGGTTATTTAAGTTTTGGTACGTCTACCTTTTAATCGTTGGGAGAGTTTCTTGCCAGCTTTGTTGGAGGTGGAGTATGAAGACGCTTTGATTTTCCTGTGAAGGAATTCGTAGGAGTGGAGAAGTAGAGTTCTAAGTTCCTGTCTGAGGTTTAGTAGTTGGTTGGCCTGTGGGTCTCGGGGGTCTTTTTTGAGCCTGTCCTCTAGGGTCGCTATCTGGAATGTCAGTTTGTCTATCTGCTGCGTCCTCTTCCTCTTATGCTGAGAACCAAGTTTAATTAACATCCCCCGCATAAATGCTTTGTGAGCGCTCCACACCACGGCAGGGTCGGGCACCGAGCCTTTGTTCAAGGAAAAGAATTCATTGATGTGTTTTGAAATTTCTGGGGCGTATGTGTCGTTTTGTATAATATAGTTGTTAGCACGCCAGAGAAACGTATTTTTTTGAAAATTGGTGTCCTGTAATGTGATAGATATGGGGGCATGGTCCGACCATGTCGTGGCGTGGATCTGAGAAGCAGAAATTTTTTGTAAAATGCATTTGTCAGAAAGGAACAGGTCTATTCTTGAATACGAGCGGTGTCTGGGTGAAAAAAAAGTAAAGTCACGTTCAGAGCCGTGGTGACATCTCCAGACATCATACAGGTCCTGGGAGGCGATGAATTTCTTTAAAGGAGAGTCACGGCGTTTAGTCGGTGAGGTGGAGTCCATCAAGACGTCTGGGACTAGATTGAAGTCGCCACAGATGATCTGGTGGCCTTTTCGGATGGTGTTGGCAGAGCGAAGAACTTTGTGGAGGAATCTCATTTGGTGGGAGTTCGGGGCGTATATATTGATTAGGGTATAAGTTGCTTTGTTGATTGTGCAGATTAGGATGATGAACCGACCTTCTGGGTCTGATAGTGAATCAAGGAGTTGGAAGTCTAAAGTGTCCCGAAATGCTATCATGACCCCTCTCGATTTAGTGGGGTGTGTGGCATGGAATATGTGTGGATATTGGTGGTTGTTGCATAAGGGTGTATTGGAATGCAGCAGATAGGTTTCTTGGATACAAAGCACGTCGCTGTGGAGAGCCGAGGCGGTTTTCCACAGTGAGTGACGTTTGGCGGGATGGTTTAGCCCGTTGACGTTCAAGGAGAGAATGGTGATTGGCATCTTGCGGTGTGAGTTGTGCACAACACTTACAGTTAGTTGACGGTGGGTAGATCCGGAGGTACCTGGCGTTGGGATTCAGCAGGTGGGTAGCAGAAGTACGAGACTTGACGGTAGATTGCAGCGGAAGTAGGCTGGTAGTGGAGGCAGGTGCAGGAGGGTCCTGGGTCAAGGGATTGGTGATAGCTTCGTGGCAGATTGGACGGCTGAAAAAAGATAGGACTAGAATACTGCGAATAGAGCAATGTGTTAGAATGCAGTAATGATGATTAAAGAAAAAAAGGAGATAAGGAAAAAAAACAAAAAAATCAGTGGTAGAACAGTAACTTGTATAGTATAATACAGGTGGTGAGGCTTGTCGATATGATCCAATAGTGGGAAGTTCGGTTTAGTTGTTGGAGGTGGTGCTTCTAGTGGTAGAAGGATCTCTAGAGGGGGTGAAGAACACCGTGTAATCCTCTATTAGGGGGTACAGAGAGTCAGTGATACCGGGAGAAGAAGGCAGGAGAATCAGGTTGCCAGCGCTCAGGGGAGCCATAACGAATGTTAGCGGCCAAGTGTGGTAGTGGTGTAGACATCCTCAGTTGGGATTGCGGTTTTGTGAGTTGCGGGACGTATTGGGTCCTCTGTCTGAGGGAGGTGGTTTGGATAACTCGGGGATTATCCGCCAGGAGTGGAGAAGCTTTAGGCCCTTTTCTAGATCTCCAATGGCGTGCGTTTGGCCATTGTGTACAATAAGGATGGTTGCGGGGTAGCGCCATTTATATTGTATCTTATGGTTCTGCAGGCTTTTGGTTATCGGGTTAAGATGTCTTCTCGATTGGAGGGTGTACTTGGACAGGTCGGGAAAGAGTTGAATGCCAGTATAGGGAGCAGGCAAGGGTGATTTAGCTCTGAGCCCCATGAGGAGTTTCTCTTTAATGTGGTAGAAGTGGACCCTCATTAGGATGTCTCTGGGGACCGAGGTTGCTAGGTGGGCAGGCTTGGCAATTCTGTGGATCCTATCTATGATTACATCACGCGGGGACGCTTCAGGAATCACAATATGCATCAGTTCTTTTGCGTATCTCGGCAGGTCCGCGGGGAGTATGGCTTCGGGGACACCCCTCAACTTTATGTTGTTTCTGCGGGACCTGTCTTCTAAGTCGGCCAGCTTGGCCCGCATCCATGCCTGTTCTTCTTTAACTGTGTCATAGGCATCAATGATTTCATTGACTGTGGATGTGCATGCCTGTATCCCTCTCTCAGTGTTAGTCACCCTGTCATCTAGCAAGTGCATATCAGAGGTGATTCTGTGGAACATGGATGAGAGGTCCGTCATGAAGGAGGTCTGGAGGGAGATCAGCATGTCCTTCAGTTTGGTATCCATGACTGGCTGCCCTGATGTAGGGAAGGATGCCATTGAGGAGTTCAGGGCCTGGTCTAGGGAGAAGGGAGTAGGAGCCTGGGCCTCAATTTGTTGGTGTTGTGCCCGGTGCAGCGGCGTGTCTAGCCGCATTTTAGCTTTGGCTGGGCTGCTGGGGAGGGGGTCACCCTCCGGAGTCTGGGATGGGTCAGGTACAGTACCTTGATCCTTGTGATCAGCCGTGGAGGCGTCCGGGAGGTCCGTGTAAGGTCCGCGCGGCGCGGCCTGGTCGGCGCCATCTTGGATATCCCAGCCCGCCGGCTTATAGGCAAATTCGGTCAGTTTCTGGGGCCTGTGGTCGGTATATCTCTTTCTGGATGCCTGCATCGTTGTCTCCTGAAGGTGAGGAGTGAGGATGGGTGCGGATGGCGTCGTTGTTGCGGCCGATTGCGCTGGATTGTGTCCCCTGGCTGGCGAGCTGTGAGCATAGGCGTCCATCTTCCTCTCCGGCCGGCCACGCCCCGCGTCCCTCCGCTTCTTGCGTGCGTCCTGTGTCGGCCCCCTTCCCCTGCCGTCTGGCTTGGGCGGGGTGCCGGAGGCGCTGCATGACGCGGACGTGACGACAGACGTGTCACATATTCTTTACAAGTGACCGCCCCGTAGTTCTGGCTTCCTATGTGGGAGGAGTGCCAGAGTCTGTACGGATTACTACAGGTTGTGATAGATGTGTCACATGATCTGCTCTGGTGACCGCCCTAAGTTTCTTGGCTTCCTGTGTGGGTGGAGTGCTGTAATTGAGGCGGATCACTGTACGCAATGAAGGCCTTAGATGCCTGTTATACTGAAGTTTAGCCACTGACATGAACTGAACAGTTCATGCCTATTGGCCATTTTATTGACCCAATCGCAGCATTCAGCTTGCTATTGATGCCAAGTTCTGGCTCTAGACCGGATGTTATGACAAATGCCTGACATATGCATTGGGAGGTCCTAGGATGCCTATATTTCTTGCCAGCCCACTGATTGGCCGTTTGATCTGTTTGCTCATATAAGATGATTTTATTGGCCTCCCCATGTAAGGTTTGGTGCTTCCTGATCAGCTGACCCTCCCTGGTCCAATAATATTCAATTACACCTCACTGTTTGTGATTGGTCTACAATTTCATGTATTATTTATAAATATCGGCAACTCAGAGATGGTGGCTTATGCCCCAGTAGAAGACCTATGGGTCGAAACATGTCGGGCTTTTTTACCTTCTCTTAGGTTGCCCCATACATATATTTTTTATTCTGTGATCACTTTGTTTTTATGTATCTTGTTTTATTAAAGTAAAAAGATACCACCGTTTTATCTACACTATGGCGAAGCTCTCTTTTTCTTTCCACATATGATTGGGAGAGGACTAATATAGCCCATCCTGGCTATACACCATATACTTCAGTCACCAGAATTTCGCTTATAATCACTATAAGGATTTGTTTGATGATCCCGTGAGAACCTGGGGAATCGATACTCATGACCGCTGCTGATCCGGATATCGATCTACAGGCCTGGTGTGGTGTAACACTCCCATGACTCCATGTCATATGACAGGGGAGTCCACGAGATCTGGTAAGAGTCCAGCTTACTATTGTTTTGCCCTGTTGGAATTCTAGACGGAAGTTGCATCCATGTGTTGAACCCATCCAGGTTTATTCACATCACGAACCTTTTTACAGCCATTACTGTTGGTTTATACACTTTTGCAGAGACATTTATATGGACGGTTTCTTCATTCATGTTTTTTGGCTCTGTTAAACCACACACATTCTTTAATATTAGGGTGTGTTGTGGAGAACCTACATCACGTTCATGCGCTAAATTTTTTATTCACAATACTCAACTAGTGAATGGTAGCATTCAAAACATTCACCAATGCAAAGACCAGGATTGTCAGGACAGGAGGGACAATCATAGTGGGTGTCACGCCTATATCCGCGCTTGCTGCAGACACGACATCTTTTTTGGGGGGGTTCGTTGGGTAGGGGTACTCGGGAGGACATAAAAATACCTCTCATGCAGCCGACTGCATTTGGTTGGGGATGTGAATGGGGGAAGTACGGGTACTGCAGAAGTGGTGGGTTCCCAATTAGGATTGGCGAATGCAGCAGGAAGGGCATTATGGGCACGACGGGCCTGTTTGTCTTCTTCTTGGTGGCAGCGGGACACTACTTGTGCTTGCCACCTCACCAGATTGAACTGTACTTATGGGACTCGCCACGTCACCAAGTGTTACTGCAGTGCTGGTTTGACTACGACCGGGGTGTACTAGGCCGCTGGTGCTTGCCAGTTCATCAAAACGCTACCAAAAAAACTGTTAGCGATCGCAGGGATCAGATTTGACTCTGCGAACGCTGCAGTTATGCATTTAGTGTTTTGTAAGTGACAGTGATCGATCGATACTGCACTTGGGTGGGCTGGGCTGGGCCAGGCGGAGGGGCAAAACGCAGGTGCTAGCAGGTATCTGGGCTGATCCCGCTAACACTGCGTTTTTGGGAACCCTAAACTGCTGGGGATGCTAGTATAGATCTGATCGGATCAGATATTGATCCGTTCAGATACTATACCACTAAGGGAGGTGTACGGTGCGTGTGTGGGTGTTAGCGGTACTGGCGCTAACCTGACGCTGCTTGGGGCTAGTGTTTGCCAGTTCACCAAAACGCTACCAAAAAAACTGTTAGCGATCGCAGGGATCAGGCCTGACTCTGCGAATGCTGCAGTAATGCGTTTAGTGTTTTGTAAGTGACAGTGATCGATCGATACTGCACTTGGGTGGGCTGGGCTGGGCCGGGCGGAGGGGCAAAACGCAGGTGCTAGCAGGTATCTGGGCTGATCCCGCTAACACTGGGATCCCTAAACTGCTGGGGACGCTAGTATAGATCTGATCGGATTAGATATTGATCCGTTCAGATAATATACCACTAAGGGAGGCGTATGCTGCATGCATGGGTGTTAGCAGTACTGGCGCTAATCTGACAATGCCTGGGGCGACGCATATCACCGCCGGGTGATCAGGGGGCTAAACCTTTATTCGGTAATAAACGGCGGGTGCCCTGACACTATAAAAAATAAACGAACTAACCAGCGTCAACCGTAACGGTTATACGATGATCAGTGGTGAAAGGGTTAACTAGGGGGCAATCAAGGGGTTAAAACATTTATTAGTTAGTATATGGGGGTCCCTGACGCTATAAAACGCTGACAGCAAACCTAGATATTTACCTCCCTAACTAGCGTAACCAGTGACACTAATACAGTGATCAGAAAAATGATCGCTTAACGACACTGGCGACAGGGGGTGATCAAGGGGTTAAAACTTTATTAGGGGGGGTTAGGGGGGTACCCTAGACCTAAAGGGGGCTAACAGTAACTGTCCTAACACAGTAACTGTCACAAACTGACACCATGCAGTAATCAGAGAAAAAAAAAAAACTGCTTGGTGTCAGTGTGACAGGGAGGGGAGAGGGGTGATTGGGGGGTGATCGGGGGGTGATCGGGGGGGGATCGGGGGTGTAATGTGTGCCTGGCATGTTCTACTGTGTGTGTGTGTTTTACACTCACAGTGATGTCTTCCCTCCTCGGCGCCGGAACGGAAAATACCGAGCCGAGGAGAGATGACATAATTTCCTTTGCTGCTGTTTAGCATACAGCAGCAAAGGAAGATTCTCATTGGCTGGGAGCGATCGCGAGGGGGGGGCCACGAATGGATGGTCTCCCCCTCACCTCTCATTGCTCCCAGTCACAAGCCGACCACCTCGGGCTCAGGAGGGGTCCGATCGGACCCCCCACCCGCGGGAGGCAGATCACGTATGGGTACGTGATTTTGCCTGCCCGTGCCATTCTGCCGACGTGTATCGGCGTGAGGCGGTCGTCAAGTGGTTAAAAAATAACAAAAACTTAAAAAAAGTCCCATGATGTAAAACCATCATCAATCATGTTGTCCAGTGATGTAGGTCTATGTCAATCATGATGAGCAACACCTGCTGATCGCCAAAAGAAAAAATTCTCTGAACGATGGACACATCTCAGATGGTCACCAGTCTCAGCCACTAAATATTGGAGGTGAAGGAAAGGACTGTGCTATAATGGGGTAAGTGAGAAAAAGCTGCTAACACTCAAACATACAAAGTTCAAATAAGATAATACAGTGACAATGTAGCGCTATTAAAAAGTATAAGTAAAAAACTAAATGTGAAACCAAAACATATTGGCTAGACTAAATATAGCCTAGTAAGTAGGTGAAAAAGTGTGCACAAGAGTGTTGAATGGTATGTCCCTCTGACGGAGGTAGTCCCAATCTTGGAAAAATGGTGTAAGGCTTGTCTGTAGTCAATAACAACGAAACTCGAAAAGTAAATGGGTACTCTTACCAGCTGTGATGGACCCCGAATGTCGTACGACAGAGGGGTCAAACAATTTTGGGATCTTGTGCTGTATTCATCGGAAGTTGCTCGGGTGCTGGACACAAATGAATGAGCCCTTGTTCAAGGTAATATCTTCGACTCCTGAACCGTGCAGACTCCAAGTGCTCCCCAGCCTGATAGCCGTCTCCGAAGCTGTTCCATGAAGGCTCCAGGAAGTAATCATATAAAACAGAGGAAAGGAGAAGGACTCCAATGATGCAGGTCAAAAACCAATTGGATTTATTAAAAAAGTCAAATGGTAGACTCCAAGGTAATAAAAGTGATCACAAAAAACAAGTAATAAAATAAGATAAGAGCAATGTGGGATACAAGAAATGCTGGCCCAGCACATTGCTCTTATCTTATTTTATTACTTGTTTTTTGTGGTCGTTCAACTGTTTGTTCAGCCCCCCGAACTGACCACAATGCATTGTGGCGCTGAACGGTGCATTGAAAGCCCTGATTGGCTGAAGTAATGAAAGCTTCAGCCAATCAGGGTACAGAGCACTGTCAGAGTCATGATTGGACACTGTCATCATGACTTTATCCAATCATGGCTCATTCCCACCCCACAGTATAAAAGTATTCTTTCAATGGCAGCCATTTCTTTATCGTACACCATGGGACACAGAGCTTTAAGTAATGTGATCGAGATATTGAATTCCATATTTATATCAATGAGATTCAAGCAAACCATTGCAAGGACTCCAATTAAACTGCCTTGCCCCATAGGATGTATGTATATGTGTGTATGTGTATATATATATATATATATATATATATATATATATATATGTATATCTGTGTGAATGTTATGTATCTACGGGTATATATATGTGTATCTATGTGTGGGTGTATATATATATATATTTATATATATATATATATATATATATATATATATATATATATATATATATATATATATATATATATATATATATATATATATATATATATATATATATATATATATAAATGGGTATATGTTTTTTAATATCATGATAGAGCATAGCTCACCTTGTTAGGAATGTAGTTACACTGGTGGGAACCAGAGAAGGTCCCTTAGGTATTAATTGAATCAAAGAGTATTGGCAGACCTTAAGGCATCAATTCATCAGGGGGCCATTAACATGCTAATGTCGGGACTGTTTGGGCTGGGAGATCAAAGGAGATTGATCATTAATTCATAGACTAAGAGGCACCGAAAGTTTTACTGTTCCAGCAATGTCCTAGCATGAACTTCTGGACAGCTTCAGATGTGACCAATCAGAATTGGAGGCAACTATAAGCCAATGAGCAAGTAGGCTTCAAATGTAGCCAACCAGACTTTGAGGCAACTCGGAACCAATGAATGTTTGGCATCTGTTGATTGGTGGAGAATGCATATAAAAGAGGGAGAGAGTTAAAAGTTCACCCTCTCTGTGTACCCAGCCCCAGACCATCGAGGGGATATGCTGTCTGAGTAATGTATACTGGTATCTCTATTTCTGTTTCTTTCCAACCTGTTTGTATCCTAGGAGTTGTCTTATACATAGTTACATAGTAGGTGAGGTTGAAAAAAGACACACGTCCATAAAGTCCAACCTATGTGTGTGATTATGTGTCAGTATTACATTACATATCCCTGTATGTTGCGGTCATTCAGGTGATTATCTAATAGTTTCTTGAAGCTATCAATGCTCCCCGCTGAGACCACCGCCTGTGGAAGGGAATTCCACATCCTTGCCGCTCTTACAGTAAAGAACCCTCTACGTAGTTTAAGGTTAAACCTCTTTTCTTCTAATTGTAATGAGTGGCCCCGAGTCTTATTATACTCTCTTCTGCAAAAAAGTTTTATCCCTATTGTGGGGTCACCAGTATAGTATTTGTAAATTTAAATCATATCCCCTCTCAAGCGTCTCTTCTCCAGAGAGAATAAGTTCAGCGCTCGCAACCTTTCCTCATAACTAAGATCCTCCAGACCCTTTATTAGCTTTGTTGCCCTTTTTGGACTCGCTCCATTTCCAGTGCATCCTTCCTGAGGGCTGGTGCCCAGAACTGGACAGCATACTCCAGGTGCGGCCGGACCAGAGTCTTGTAGAGCGGGAGAATTATCGTTTTATCTCTGGAGTTGATTCCCCTTTTAATGCATGCCAATATTCTGTTTGCTTTATTAGCAGCAGCTTGGCATTGCATGTCATTGCTGAGCCTATCATCTACTAGGACCCCCAGGTCCTTTTCCATCCTAGATTCCCCAGAGGTTCTCCCCCCAGTGTATAGATTGCATTCATATTTTTGCCACCCAAATGCATTATTTTACATTTTTCTACATTGAACCTCATTTGCCATGTAGTCGCCCACCCCATTAATTTGTTCAGGTCTTTTTGCAAGGTTTCCACATCCTGCGGAGAAGTTATCGCCCTGCTTAGCTTAGTATCGTCTGCAAATACAGAGATTGAACTGTTTATCCCATCCTCCAGGTCGTTTATAAACAAATTAAATAGGATTGGTCCCAGCACAGAACCCTGGGGAACCCCACTACCCACCCCTGACCATTCTGAATATTCCCCATTTATCACCCCCCTCTGAACACGCCCTTGTAGCCAGTTTTCAATCCATGTACTCACCCTATGGTCCATGCCAACGGACCTTATTTTGTACAGTAAACGTTTATGGGGAACTGTGTCAAATGCTTTTGCAAAATCCAGATACACCACGTCTACGGGCCTTCCTTTATCTAGATGGCAACTCACCTCCTCATAGAAGGTTAATACATTGGTTTGGCAAGAACGATTCTTCATGAATCCATGCTGATTACTGCTAATGATATCGTTCTTATTACTAAAATCTTGTATATAGTCCCTTATCATCCCCTCCAAGAGTTTACATACTATTGATGTTAGGCTAACTGGTCTGTAATTCCCAGGGATGTTTTTTGGGCCCTTTTTAAATATTGGTGCTACATTGGCTTTTCTCCAATCAGCTGGTACCATTCCAGTCAATAGACTGTCTGTAAAAATTAGGAACAACGGTCTGGCAATCACCTGACTGAGTTCCCTAAGTACCCTCAGATGCAAGCCATCTGGTCCCGGTGATTTATTAATGTTAAGTTTCTCAAGTCTAATTTTAATTCTGTCCTCTGTTAACCATGGAGGTGCTTCCTGTGTTGTGTCATGAGGATAAACACTGCAGTTTTGGTTACTGAAGCCCCCCGATTCACTCGTGAAGACTGAGGAGAAGAATAAATTCAATACCTTTGCCATCTCCCCATCCTTTGTAACCAGATGTCCTTCCTCATTCTTTATGGGGCCAATATGGTCTGTCCTCCCTTTTTTACTGTTTACATACTTAAAGAATTTCTTGGGATTTTTTTGCTCTCCTCCGCTATGTGTCTTTCATGTTCTATCTTAGCCGTCCTAATTGCACCCTTACATTTCTTATTGCATTCTTTATAAAGTCTGAATGCTGAGGATGATCCCTCAACCTTGTATTTTTTGAAGGCCTTCTCCTTTGCTTTTATATGCATTTTTACATTGGAGTTAAGCCATCCAGGATTTTTGTTTGCTCTTTTAAATTTATTACCCAATGGGATACATTGGCTAATGCCCTTATTTAATATGCTCTTAAAGCAAACCCATCTCTCCTCCGTATTCTTTGTTCCTAATATTTTATCCCAATTTATGCCTTTTAGCAAGGTTTGTAGTTTAGGGAAGTTGGCTCTTTTGAAATTCAGTGTCTTTGTGTTCCCTTCATGTTTCCTATTTGTGTGATTTATACTGAAACTAATTGACCTGTGATCACTGTTACCTAAATTGCCCCGTATTTCCACATCTGTGATCAGGTCTGTATTGTTGGTAATCAGTAGATCCAGTAATGTTTTATTTCTAGTTGGTGCGTCTACCATCTGACCCATAAAATTGTCCTGCAAGACATTAAGGAACTGGTGAGCCTTAAATGAATGCGCGGTTCCCTCCGCCCAGTCTATGTCTGGATAATTAAAATCCCCCATTATGATAACACTTCCCATCCTTGCTGCTAATCCAATTTGTGATAGGAGATCTGTCTCCACTTCCTCCCTCAGGTTAGGGGGCCTATAGCATACTCCCAGTATTATTTTGCCCTTAGCTTCATCCCTTTGGAGCTCTACCCATAAGGATTCCACCTCCTCTCTAGCTCCCTCAGTGATTTCATCTCTCACATTCGCTTGTACATTATTCTTGATATATAGGCATACCCCTCCCCCTTTTTTACCCTCTCTATTCTTGCGGTATAGGGTATACCCTTGAATGTTTGCCAGCCAATCATGAGAGCTGTTGAACTAGGTCTCTGAAATTCCCACAAAATCCAAATCCTCCTTGTACAACAGTATCTCCAGTTCACCCATCTTGTCCGCCATGCTCCTGGCATTGGTGAACATGCCACATAGTTTAGACCGGTCGCATATTGTCCTCGTATTGGGTGTTTCAAAATTGCAACTAGGACTTGCTTTTATACTCGCCTTGTGTTTTTGTGCTTTGGTTAACCCAGTGTTTCTCAACTCCAGTCCTCAAGGCGCCCCAACAGGTCATGTTTTTAGGTTTTCCATTATTTTGCACAGGGGATTTAATCAGTTTCACTGCCTTAGTAATTACCACAGTTGTTTGAACCTGAGGGAAATCCTGAAAACATGACCTGTTGGTGCGCCTTGAGGACTGGAGTTGAGAAACACTGGGTTAACCTACCACTAATGCCCCCAATACTACCCTCTGGAATATCTTCCGCGCTGGCTATCACTGTCTCTGGACCCTCCCCCCCATCGCCTAGTTTACTTATGATATTGTATATCCCGTGTATGTCCATTGTAACCATTTCTGAGTTCGGCCTAGATTATCTTTGCAGCCTAAAGCAAGACTGTACTTGTGGCATCACTGGAGATATATGATAAATTCTAATTATTCTAACTTTCTTTTCTGTGTAAATAAATGTAATGGTTTATCTTTTTGCCCTGTTATCGTTCATTTTTATTCTTATATAGACAAAGGTTTAATCACTTATATTTGTATTGATAATCGTTTAAGTGAGGTATAAACATTTCCAAAACATATGGTGCCCCGTCTGAGGAAGCTTCACGTTTGTGTGATTTGTGGTTTTGCGGGTGGAGGACAAGTCTAACTCCAAAAACGGTAAGCATTTTTATGTCTTTGTTTGTATGGCTGTCTCCCCTGTATGAACACTCAAATTAGCAAGCTTCTTTGAACATTGTTTATATATATAACCTTTTGTCTGTACTAATACTTTGATGAGACTGATATGAACAGTATAAGTGAAATAAAATTGTACTGAGAGTGTATGAGAAGGCATCCTGCTCGGTTGGGCCAAAACTGCAGGAGGGTGTCTGCGTGAATGATAAGGGGCTCTGATTGGACGCTTGAAGGCAGTGGAAAGAAGTAGGATCTTGGCCTTTCTGCCAATAAGCGCTTCTGGTTGACCCTTGCATGAGTCTGGGTCAAGACGCTTCCCGATCTTTGAGATCAAATTGCACCTGTGGGCCTAGGACACACTGAATGATCTCTGATGTGTGTATCTATCTTTCTGTGTAAACTACTAACTGGGGATTGTAAGCTTTGTAAGTAAACTTGGGAACAGTGGCTATAATGTAACATATACAAATCATATTGCAATTAAGGGTGCATCAGTTAACTGCCTCCTGTACTACAAGCACGCATAGGGTCCTGATTATCTAAGTTTGTGCTAATCATTAGTAATAGCCTTTCATTAAGCATTTCTTTTAGAATACTTCAGAAAAGTCCACGGGGGGGATTGAACTATTATTTAGTTTGGGAAATCTCCAGGCTAATTTTTTGAAGGACTATAGCCAGGACAGGGAATTGGTCTGGCAAGTAGTGAAAAAAAAGCCGCAACGGTGACAGGGGCGGTACCTGTCAACCCAATTCTTGGCCAGAGAGTAGCTACCTCTGAAGTAAAGGCAACCTGTAAAAAGGTTGGGGAATCCGTTAAGGATGGGTAATCTAATCGCTTCAAAGAGGGGGTCTGAATGGGGTAAACCCTATCAAATTACCCCATGGGAAGAGATGATAGATAAATATGGACCTTGGGTTGTGAAATATATTCAAGATTGGAATCGCTGGACTGGGAAAAAGTATTCTAAAAGAGGTACTTTTCAGCCAAAAGCTTGGGAAGATTTGTACCGTGTTCACTACAGAAAGATGACACGACCATATGAAAAAGATACTTTATTTATATGGATGCTGGAGTCATCAAATAAAACAGAGGAAATGAATGTTATTACTATGGGATTTAAGGAGAAATCATTCCAAACAATGCTTGAACGTAGGGACAAGCGGAAACCATCACAACCCCCAACAAGTGGTGACAGTGATTTTCAGGGAGATAACGAGCAGTTGTCAGGACTTGGGCCTTATGCAGTTGCCCAGTCCTTGTCAGCTGAATGCTCATAGGCTGACATGAATTGTCACCTTTCAGTGGTGGACAAAAAGGTAGAGCCACAACACCAGTCTGATACCTCAGTAAAATGTGGATTACAGGGGGATGGGGAGGTACAGGAAAAAGAAGGCAGAGTAGCAGAACAAGGAGACAAAATGGTCATGCTGGCATTAAGGGAGGAAGGTCTCCAGGCAGAAGGGACACTTTCTGTCCCGCTAACGGGAGAGGATGTGAAATTAAATTTCATTGAAAGAAGCTGTAGTAAGCACACGGGAAAACCGCTGCTAATCTTTGCGGCCAGGTGGTTAGCGAAACAGTATGAACATTTGAAAGTGCAAAACACATCCCTAAAAGAAGAGCTAGAAATAACCAAAGGTACTTTAGAAGCTTCTATGTCAAATTCTGAGGCTATCCACCAGCAATTAGTACTAGAAAACAAAAGATTACAGGAGGACGTTCATCAGTTGGGAAAAAGACTGAAGGATGCAGAAGGTGGAGTGAAACCATTATCGGTCAACTGCCAGGAGCCATTGGCTCAGTTTTCAGATAGAGAAGATAACAGGGTAACTGATTTGGGTAGGTCTGAATTCAGAGGGACGTCCTCCACACCTAAGGTATGTACCAACAAGAATAAATCCTAGGAAGGTAAGAGCTCTTTAAAAATTGCCCCTGTATTTTGTAAGCCGCAGGTAAAAACTACTAATCCAGAAAAAGCCATCCCACATTCTCAGTCATATAAAACAAAGCCCTTTGTTAAGAGATGTTGTACTACTTTAAATAAGATAAAATGTCACTTATGTGGTTTATTTGGCCACATCGTGAGATTCTGTCTATCCAGTTCCAGTCAAAAAGTTGGTAAGCATAATCCATACAGGACAACAAGACGTGATTTTGAAGTGTACTCTGCACGCTTCGCCACATGGCCTAGGTGTAGGAAGTATGGACCACCTGGGTCAGGCGTCCCATTCCAAACTCCTGAGAATGCGTCCATACAGGCTGAGAAGGGACTAATGAAATGGGATGGATCTCTGAAAGAATTTCAACCTTACCAAACAGATGTTATGAGTTTAAGAAGAAATACAGGTTATTATAGAAAACATGCTGATATGTGTGATGTCTAGAGGTCAGCTTTGACCTAGCTAATTGTGTGAGTGTATGCAATATATGTTATGTTGTCTAACTTTGAGGTCTGTTGTCTCAGCTGCTGTGACAGCCCACCCAAATGACCCCCCTTCTTTCTCACCAGGTCTGTGAAAAGGTACAGCGAACTGTATTGACATGCAAATGACCTGAGCCAAGATAATTATCTGTACTAGTGAATTGAAAGATACATTTACTAAAATGGCTTTGTTTTTCCAGGAAAACAGTACTGGAGAGGTTCTTTGTGATGAGGGATTATGATCTGTTGATAAATGGTACTGCTAAAAGGTTTATTACGAATTGCTAATTTTTTTCCACCATTATGAATACATTTTTTTGGGGGAATTATTGGTATACCATAAAACAAAAAATTGACGTGGTATTAATGTGTATTGAGTAATACATATTAATGATAAGTTGAGCTCAACAATTTTTTGGTAATTAAAAAAAAAAAGTGCACTGTTTATGTAATGTAATGTATATTTGTGTTTCATATGCTAATGTCTTGTTACAGGTATATAACCATTGGATTATTTTGTTTCTAGGAGGAAAATGGAATATTTATTACTAAATTTTATTGGTGTTTTATTCCCCAGATTCGATAATTGGGTTTCCTGGCTTTAAAGGGCAAGGGATTTTTCTTTGCTCTTTGGCCAGTTGTGTTTGGTAGCAGAAGTTCCTCGAGTTGGATACACATTATGCAATTTTTGTTTTCCAATTTCCTTCAGATTTACCTTCAGATGTGTAGTACGAGGGCCTGCCTGATGGCATACAAGTTGAGAGTGTATAGGTCTGGCCTCGTAGTGTATAGTTTTGGGTGAGCCTGGAGAAGAGTTGTGCAGGAAGATGGTGTGGGGTGTTACCAGCTCGTGGCTGTTTTTCACCACATGGCACTGCAAAATCTCACAGTGGTTGATGAAAACATATTACCCTATATGTGCCGAGTATACACTGAATCAAGTACGGTCAGTGTACTAGTGACTTACTCCCAGAGATGTGCAGACACAGAATGAGGTTCTTGCAGGATGTGTATGTCTGAGGAGTAACCGGAAGTGGAGGGATGTATTCAGCACTATATTGGGGGAATAGGATGGGGGGGTGTGACCGGATGTCGGTGATGGCGGTGTGGGAGTGAGGAGAGTAAGCGGTGAGATGTGAGCTCCTCTCTCTACCTCTAGCTGACTGCAGAGCCTTGTACCCAGTGCCTGGGTGGATAGCAGCAATGGTGGTAATCAGCCGGCGAGTCTGCATTTTAATCCTTCTCCTGCATCTCTGTTCCTCAGTTGGGGCGGCTGCCGAAACTGCGGCTGCGCAGCAGGAGCCCGGGAATTGCCGAGTCCCTTCGGAAACACCAGGCCAGTGAGAGGGTGAAGTCCACGTCCCTCGATCCAGGGAGAGCTCGGACGGACGCCGCTGGGGGACAGTTGCGGTACTCCTGTGGTGGTCGGGAGAGTGACCGAGAACGGTGGGAGCTGAGTGTGGCGGAGCGCAGACATCCCGTTTTTGAAGTGTGGCGGCAGGGGATCTCAGGTGAGCGACCCTGAAACAGCAGGCTGGGACTATCAGAAACATAAGGTGAGCTGCAACAAGCGGTGGGAGATATTGTGGAAGCATTGTGGGACATTGGGACAGTGTATAAACCCTCAAGCCTATATTGTTTACTGGCTGCATTGCCAGAAGAAGCTAAGCAAGTAACCCTGCATTTTAACACAAGGGAGTTAAGGATAACGGATATATGCTATAAAAGCTTTCGAAGGACAGTGTAAAACGGCACAATATAGCATAATATAGCACAATATAGCACAATATAGTGCCATCCTCACCACTAACTTCAGTGTTTTGTTGCTCCTTGTTTTTCTCCTCCTTTTGGTTCTTACTTAGTTACACTAAAATACAGTCATGTAAAGAAAAAGAGGGGATGAATTAGTTAACCAGGAGAATGTGGGGCCTCAATCATTGCGGTCCGCGAAGGATAAAGGAAATCAGGTGGCAGCTGCAGCGGCAAAATTAGAGAAATATGCACATACTCCTGAACAGAATGGACAACTAGCACAAGTAAAAGCATCAGTGGATAGGAAAAGCCATGGGCAGGTAACAACAGCCACAGCAGGAACAGGGCCTAAGACCGCGAATAATAATAATGCCCTGTACACACGGTCGGATTTTCCAATGGAAAAGGTGTGATAGGACCTTGTTGTCGGAAATTCCAACCATGTGTAGGCTCCATCACACATTTTCCATCGGATTTTCCGACCCACAAAGTTTGAGAGCAGGATATAAAATTTTCCGACAACAAAATCCATTGTTGGAAATTCCGATCGTGTGTACACAAATCCGACGGACAAAGTGCCACGCATGCTCAGAATAAATAAAGGGATGAAAGCTATTGGCCACTGCCCCGTTTATAGTCCCGACGTACGTGTTTTACGTCACCACGTTCAGAATGATCAGATTTTCCGACAACTTTGTGTGACCGTGTGTATGCAAGACAAGTTTGAGCCAACATCCGTCGGAAAAAATCCTAGGATTTTGCTGTCGGAATGTCCGAACAAAGTCCGACCGTGTGTACAGGGCATAAGAGTGCAGGGTCGGCAGAAAAAGATCATCTATTAACATCAGTTAACATCCCCCCTATGGTGATAGAACCCACCTTGAGGGACGTACTGCAAGCCGTTAATTCATGTAAATCATTGCTTGGGGATCTATGCTGTCAAGTTAAAGAGGTCAAAGAAGAACTGTCACTAATGAGGCAAGAATTGCAAAAAGCAGTAGAAAGGATAACAGCCTTGGAGGGAAGGGTAAGCCAAGTGGAAGATGACGTATATCCCCTACAGCAAGATGTTAAAACTGTAAAGGATCAACTGGGCAGAGTCATTAAAAAAATTGATGAAATGGAAAACCGTCTCAGAAGGGACAATGTGAGGGTAGTGGGGTTCCCAGAAGGGAGTGAGGGGCCTAATCCTAATGCTTTTTTGGAAAAGTGGCTTATAGAATTATTTGGAAGAGAGACTTTTTCCTCACAGTTCTCAATTGAAAGGGCACACAGAGTCCCTTTTAGGGCCCCTCCCCCAGGGGGACATCCTAGATCATTATTACTGAAGTTTTTGAATTACATTGATAAAATAATTTTACTGCGCAAAGCTAGAGAGTTGAGACCTACCCTCTATAAAGGAACCAAAATCTCATTTTACCCGGACTTCTCACCAGAACTGCAGAGACGTAGGGGGGGGGGGGGTCTTTTGGGGATTAAACGTAGTCTACAAAAATTTGATGTTAAGTATGCGCTACTTTATCCAGCACGGCTGCGGATAGAGGCGATGGGGGAAATTCTTCTTTTTGACTTTCCGGCAGGAGTAACCCGGTGGTTTGAAGGAAATAAACAGAAATTGAAACCCAAAGAGAGGAACCTCACATGTTAATGACACCTGGGCTGAATACACGGAACACTGGGATGAGTTATGGACCTGGCAAAGAAGAGAGTAGGGAAGCAGGGTCTCACATATTAGAGTAGAAATTAATGTAGTGGAAAGTATCACATTTAAAATTTCATATATTTGCACGTTTTCAGTATGGGTGTGGTGCAATATGGTAGGAGTGGGTATGATATATGAAATGCATGAGGCGATCACAAATAAAGCCCCTTGGGCGAACCTGGTAAGGGGGAGGGTACTAGGGAGGTGGGGTTGGGGGGATGGGGAGGTGTAGTTGATGGGGGGAGGGGGGTAAGGGGTTTATTGGGTTTAGGGCAGAGCAATATTACAGCTCACACATTAGTTGCGGTGAGTTATGGGGAAGAAGGGAAAAGAAAAGAAGGTTTGAGTATAAGAGTTAAAAAAATGTTTGGAATTGTCACAAGTAAGAATAGAAGGAAAAACCTCAAGGGTATTAAAGCACAGAGGGCAATTAAGGTTTATAATATAATGCACTTTATTGATTCTGAAGTTAAGTTTTTTGCTATTTTGTTTTTGATGTTCCTTTTCTCACTTCTTTTTTTATGCAGCCTAAGGTTCTTAACATAGGCTCCTAGAACGTCCGGGGGTTGGAGAATCCAGATAAGAGGTCTGCTATTTTTTCGATGCTGGAAATGAGGGGGGTGGGCTTGGTCTGCCTGCAGGAGACCCACCTGACAAAGGACACCACGACCTATCTTCAAAATAGGAGGTTTCAAGACCAATATCATTTGGTGTACTCTTCATATTCCAGAGGGGTGAGCATAATGGTGAAAAGAGGAGTGGCTTTCTCCTGCCGGCAGATCAGTATAGATGGAATGGGCCGATATATTTTTTTGTATTGTTCAATAGAGAATAGAATGCATGTTTTAGCAAACATTTATATACCTCAGCCATTTAAACTTGAAGTTATGTATAAGTTAATAGAATTTATGCTGGATAAAGTTGACACTCCGGTTATAGTAGTGGGAGATTTTAACGAGGCCCTTAATAAAAGTCTGGAAAGATTTCCACCGGGAGTCCAACTACATAAAGTAGCGGAAGGCCGTTTAGGTCAGTTCTTGGTAGAGGCAGGGTTGGTAGATATATGGAGGGTACGGAACCCTGATAAACGGCAATACTCTTGTTTTTCGGCCTCCCATTCTACACTCTCTAGGATCGATATGATTCTGGGGAATGCGGAATCATTGCCATTGATAAAGGATGTGGTTTACCTTCCAAGAGGTGTCTCGGACCACTCACTGGTGGTGGTATCAGTGAATATAGGGGGGAAGGAGCCTCAAGGATCCTGGAAGTTGAGCCCATTTTAGTTGGAGCTAATGGGAGAACCAGAGAAGATAATAAAAAGCTAGAAGAATTTGTAGTATTCAATGAAGGCTCAACTGCAGTTGGTGTACAATGGGACACCCTGAAGGCATTTCTCAAGGGTATACTGATCCAGGGGGTGACAGGGGTCAAGAAGAGATCTAGGGAATTGGAGGAAGGTATTAGGAAAGATCTGGAGAAGGCAGAGAAACAATATATAGAAGACCCAACACTAGAGAAACAAAATGTATGGTTAAATAAACAAGAGACCTATAGAATAGCAGTACTAAGGAAAGGGGAGAATAAGCAACTTTTCCAAAGACAACGGGCCTTTGGAGAAGGAGAAAGCGTGGGACAAATGTTGGCCTACTTAGTGAGAACCAACTCCTCCTCCTCGACAATTCCCGCGATTAGGACTGTAAAAGGTGAGATTTCCTCCCATACATCAGAGATTACGGATACATTTAGGAATTATTATGAATCCCTGTACAGGTCGCAGGTGAGAGCCAGAGAAGAGAATATGGATACTTTTTTAAAGAACATATTAATACCAACCTTTACAGGAGAGGATAGAGAGGGATTGGAGGCCCCAATAACCTTAGCTGAATTACAGCAAGCCACGAATGGGATGGCAAATCAAAAGTCTCCAGGACCAGATGGTCTCCCGATTGAGATTTATAAGCGCTATGGGAAAATATTGCTACCAGAATTACTTAAGACACTGAACTGGGCGTTGAAGGTGGGGAGATTGCCTAACTCAATGACTGAAACTACCATTGTCATGCTACATAAAGAAGGGAAGGACCGTTGGAAACGTCGGCATATAGACCAATATCTTTGCTATGCGCTGATGCTAAAATATTGGCAAAAGTGTTGGCAGCCAGATTAAATAAAATCATTCATAAACTCATACACCCGGAACCAAACAGGGTTTATTCCCAATAGGTTCACTAGTATGAATATAAGAAGGGTATACTTGAACTTGCAGATCCCGACAGAGAATATGGGGTCAAGAGCTGTTATGACCCTGGACATAATTGAGGCTTTTGACAGCCTGGAGTGGGGCTATCTCTGGCAGGTTCTGGAAGAATTCGGATTAGGTCCTGTTTTTATAAAATGGATAAAAATACTGTATAATGGCCTAAGCGCGAGGATCAGGGCTAATAATGAATACTCAGAAAAAATCTGCTTAGAAAGGGGGACGAGGCAGGGGTGCCCTTTGTCCCCCCTGCTCTTTGCCCTCGCGATGGAACCGTTAGCAATTAGTATTAGGTCCTGTGTAAATATGAAGGGATTCCTAAGAAAATCAGGAGAGGAGAGGATCGCTCTATATGCCGACGATGTCCTCCTCTTTTTGGGGGACACGGAGCACTCCCTTAAGCAGGCAATGGATATGGTAGAGAAGTTTGGTAATCTTTCGGGATTAGTGGTAAATTGGAGGAAGTCAGCACTCCTACCAATAGACACTCTTAATAACTCCCCGACATCGGAAATACCCCAATTGGAAGTAGTTACAACAATGAAGTATCTAGGTATAAATCTGACAAAAGATCCAAATCAGTATATAGAAGATAATATAGTCCCACTATTGATTAAATTCAAACGTAAAATTGATATATGGAATCGACTACCCCTGACAGTAGCTGGGAGATGCAACCTAATCAAGATGGTATGGATGCCCCAATTACTGTATTTGTTACATAACTCACCGGTGTGGCTAAAAAAAAGTGGTTTAAGAAAATTGATACTCTATTTAAGGAGTTGGTATGGAGGAGGGGTAAGGCCAGGATTGGCCTCCAGAATCTGCAGTTGCCAACCAAGGAGGGGGGAATGACAGTCCCTTATCCAAGGTGCTACTTCCTGGCGGCACAATTGCAGCATTTAAGAGGCGGGAATGCCGACAGGGGCCTGCTGACTCTGGAGGCTCCACACAAGACAGTGGTAGAGGTATTAGAGGCAGACTCCTTTTCCATCAGTTATCCCTCAATTAGGATGATAATAAAAGTATGGAAGGCAATAAAAAGTTTAATGGGATATGATGGGTTCACAGAGTATGCCCCTCTTTGGCATAATAGAAATCTACAGGAGGTGGTTGCTATGGGGGAGTTTAAAGAATGGGAAAAGCGGGGCATAAATAGACTATCGCAATTATATAAAGGGTATGCATTAAAATCCTTTGGCGATCTCCAAAATGAAAATGGGATACCAAAACAAACATTTTATAGATATTTGCAAATGAGACATGCTTTGATTGTCCAATTCAAGACACAGCCTCTAATATGGAATAATGCACCATTGCTTCAAAAAGTGATCAAGTCGGATAACGCAAAGGGACTTATCTCAGAAATATATATGCAGCTGTGTAGTAAAAGCATTGTAAGGCTGGAACATCTTAGATGTAGGGAAGGGTGGGAGGAGGACATAGGGAAAATAACAGATGAACAGTGGAAAAAAATCCTGGAGCGGGGACATGTGGCATCGGTTTCTCCCTCACAGAAAATCTCACATTTAATGCTGATACATAGAGTATATTATACTCCTAAGAATTTATTTAGATTTGGACTAAGACTAGACGCCAAGTGACCTAGATGCCATGAAGTGGGTGACTTGATCCACATGGTATGGAGATGTCCCAAACTGGTCCGGTATTGGGCGGGGGTAGTAGAAGTTATAAATGGAATGTTTGGGACTGCATTAGAGACAGATGTTAGATTATGTATCCTGGGATATAGAGCATGGGAGGGAGAGGAGGCAATTTTAAAAATTGCGGTTGTAAGGTGCCTGTTTCAAGCCCGGAAACTGATTGCGCAAAAGATGGCAATCAGCTAAGCCCCCTACGGTAGAGGAGTGGTTAAAAACTATAAATGAGACAATATGGAGGGGAAGAGTTTTGTACATTAAGAGAGGGAACCTTAGGGAATTCGAAAAAATGTGGAATCCCTGGTTGGCAAAACTAGGATATAACGGTTAGCAGCGAATGTGAGAAAACCTGCCCGTTGGGGGAGGGGGGGAGGGGGGGATGGGGTGGGAGGGTGGGGTATGGTAAGGGCATATTTTATTTACTCAATATGCAATGCAATGTCGGTTTGTTGTAAAACCAAAGACATTAACAGTAATTTTATTATGTGGGTTTGCTCTCTTTTTTAAATGTGTTTAAGATGTGATGTAAATCTGAGAAACTTTAATAAAGAATATAAAAGGAAAAAAAAAAGAAAGAAATTTACACTTATCAATCATTACTCAATCCGATTCATAACAACAAAAAAAATAAAATATTGGGGGAATAGGAGCTGGGATGGGTGTTGTTAATGGAGTGGACATCGGCCTCCTGAGGAACAAACTCGCAGCCATAGCTTCAGACAGTAAGGGGGGCTTTGTTGCTCAGAGAGATTGGTGGCATCCGTGATAACAATCAACAAAGTCACATAAATACCCAAGGTAAAGTGGCTCCAGATTTTCTCAACCGTGTTGAGAGGTTGGTAGAGAGTGTGATGGAAATGGACAGAAATCTGTCATTGCCTCTGGCAAGGGGAATTATCAACCAGCATTAAGCTGATTGTACAGTCTCTGTATGAGGGGCAGTTGCCTGATGAGTTAGCATCACCTCTCAGTAAGACTTTGCCAAAACACGTTGCTTACACTAATCCAAAGTGGTGGTCAAATGCCTGGATGGGCTGTACTAGTTTGGATTGTAGAAGGTGTTATGCTGTATGATCCCATATACAGAAGTGCAGACTCGGTCTGTATATTTGGTGGCATCAATGGGCTTACTGACTAAGGATTCTATCTTGTTGCATTTGAGGCTAAATTACCCACATGGGATCAGAGAAGATGGAAGCTGGAGGCAGGTTGATACTTTCCTCTGTTGGAAGCATGACCATGATGTCCTTTATAGCCAGGTCAATACATGGTGGTGAGTAAAAAATGTTGGGAAGATATTTCACTCTGTGTTCTGGATGGAGAGGTCTTTGCTGGGAAGGAAGCACCTGTGTATTATTTGGGACATAGACGAGTTTGTTTCTGTGTCCTAAAGAATACCGATGTAACGTTAGTCATGGAACTAGAGGGTTCCTTGAACCTGACCATAGGTAGAGGTCTATTGTATACCCTGGGCATGGTCTCTGAAATCCAGGCACAGGGATGGAGTTGTGTGGGCATACTGTATTCTCCTCAGTTAATACCCATAGGTGTCCTTCCTGTCCTAGACTCCTTGTGTACCTTAACTAGTGGTCTGTGTCC
Organism: Lithobates septentrionalis; assembly: GCA_037952835.1. NCBI lineage: Eukaryota > Metazoa > Chordata > Amphibia > Anura > Ranidae > Lithobates > Lithobates septentrionalis. Next base: position 380,560 of record JBBDGP010000948.1, on the reverse strand, counting down.
TGCATGACAGGAAGACCAGTGCCTCATAAGGTGTGCAGCCTCTATAAAGAAGCTAGTGTACCTGGTGGCAGGTGGTTTTCAATCCGGGTATTCTGACTATTTCCCATCCTTAGGAAAGAGAGGCTTAATGGAGACTGTCTATGGAGCTGGAGATACTCAGGATCACATTGGGAGGGAGGGGGGGGGGGGGGTCTTGTGCTACATATCAGGGAAGGGGTTAGGAAAGAAAACTTGCTCTGTCCAGCATCACTTTGCAGGGACAGGCAGGTGGGGGTAGTATCCAGGTTGCCTATGAGTCGTAATAGATTGTGGAAGACTCAGTTCCAGGATCGTCCAAAATCTTACTTGCACTGTTCCATCCCTAATGGCAGGGATGGAACATTGTGCAGATATCACGGTCAATACGGGTACTATCCTATCAGACTCTACTGGGTTACACCCTGGAGTCCATCTTGTTCTGATGGTTTGAGTATGGACAGCCTCAGATGACTGGTACTGATGAGTGCTAGAGAAAGGTAGATGTTGTGCTATGGGAAAAGGCAACAAGGCTGGCAAAGGAGGGGGTCATGTCTAATAGATGCCGGGGTAGTGTCCCAACTGGTCCTAAACAAAGTTAAAACTACTTGAGACTGGAGACCAGGGTACTGGTGCTGGTATCACATGTCTAATGATGCACTGTTTTCAGCATCAGGTTAAATGGTACTCAGCGGGGTACACTACCTCGGGGAGTCTATGATACACCTCCTCTGAGCCTTGGCATGGATATAGCAGGAACACTGGATTGTACTCCGATCACCCCTGAAGAAAGGTTTTATAGCAAACCTGACATCCCCTTACACCTACAGAAACTTCCTCTGGGATTTGGGGCTGAGTTAAAAGCTTGGCTGATGGATTTTGGACAACAGGATGAAATATTAAATGTACTAAGAGATGCTGAAAAACAAGCCACCATACGACTCACCCATGATGAAAATAGATTGATCCAAGTATCCCACGCTTTAGACGCAGACGCTAAGATTTCCTGGTGGGAAAGTTTATTTGGGTACAGTCCTAACGCTACAGCTTTCCTAAACATTTTGCTCCACCCTGTTGTTGTCCTAATCTGTGCAGCCTTATTGCTTTTCCTGATGCAGACAATAATGTGCATTACTATCAGGAGAATGAACGCCAAAGCTATGAGAATGTGTACCTCAACGAGGTATCTTCTCTCAAGGAACAGAAAGGCCACTAACTCAGAAACAAATCTCTGAGGAAGCCAGATCCAATCCATACCAGTACAAAGAAGTTGCGCATTTAAGAGAGGACCCTAGAACTATATTTTTCTTTTGTTCTAGGGATAAGCCTCTTCAATTTTTTGTAATAAAGTGCAGTCAAGGTTTACCTAAATTCTAAAAGTTTTAATCATTTTTATTATTTTTTATTTTTTTTTCTCCCTTTTGCTGTTAATATCTGTGTACCTGATCTGCAAAAATACTGCTAAGGGGAGAGGAGCTTTTTTTAACAGATAAACAATTGTTTTTTTTGTTTTTTTAATTTTTTTAATTTTTTTTATTTATTATTTTTTTTAACCGATGTATTCGTTTTTTTTTAATACAGATTCAAGGCTCTTTAACAGTCTTGGTTGGAGCTTTGTGTAGTTTTTTTGTTTTCTGTTCCATTTTTCATTATTATTCCCACTATTTTTCCTGTTCATTTTCATTACTCACCTCTCTTCCGTTCCTTTTTCTTCTTTAATATTATGCTCTCTAAGTTTTTCCTTTGGTTTCTATCATCTATCTTCTCAAGATAATGTAACTAAGACATCAGTCATATCATTTTTGATAAAAAAAAAAAGACTTTGCCTGCCCGCAAGTACCATATTTTAACTAAAGTATCCCTGGACATCCAGTTTGTATGTCTTAATGTAATTCTACCTCCCCTAGTCTACCTACTGTTTTAATCTGAGCCCCGTGAGCAGGTGTGGTGAACCCAGGGACCTGGCAATAACAGGCAGTGTTGACTATCATTACCATCAAGGGCCATGGATGATACTGGCTGTTGCTCAGACTCTGCACCCTGTGGGGATCCCACTCTACTCGTCCACATTACATCCCTTATAAGTATTTAGTCTTAATGCCCAACACACTGCTCCTGTCTGGCATTCCTCCAATATCTGTACACTAACGTTCTCCTCTCTCTCTCTTTTTGTATTAATGCACGACTGTCTGGAGGCCAGCCCGACCACCACCTGAAGAAGCAACGACACCCAAGTTATTTCTTGAGATAAATGTATCACGAATAAGACTTTCCTGAAATTTCCTTCACCATGCTGAAAAGTGCTGTCTCGCGGTCCGTTCCAATTGATGCAACCATTACATGGTCCTACAAAGTTACAGGACTAGATATGCCAGGATCCCGCCATCAATGTTGGAGTTCCGCTCTTCCAAGGCAGAGGGGCGATGAAACATTGCAGTACAGACACTCATGGTTTGGATGTGAAGTCTCAAAGGCACCAGGATTTCTTTGCTGTCTTAAGCCTACCTTGAGGAGTTCTGGCGTGTTCAAGAAAGGAAGAGGAGGCCGCAGTGTTGGTGGGGAAGGGTCGGGGCTTCTGGGCTGTTGTGGGTGGGTGCAAGATCATTGAAGGAGGACATAAGTTCAAGAATGAACTTCAGGGGGAAATGTGATGGAGATAATGAATTCCATATTTATATCAATGAGATTCAAGCAGACCATTGCTAATGGCTCCCGTAGAAGTCCGTGTGACGAAACGTACGTAGGGCGTGGCCTTTGACTGAACGCCTTGCTGACATTTCCCTGCAAAGCTGACGCTTAGGAACATCTTTGTAAGCATTGTACACCGCTCATTTTTTCCACTACAATGTGAGTACCCTTTTTATTTGACCTAATAAACAGTGGTTTTAAACGGTTTCACACTATGGAATCCTTTCTTTTTATGTCCTTATGATATCATCCTGGTCCTGGTCTTGCCAAGTACTGCTGCACAGTGGCACATACTGTGACTACTCGTTACCCCTGCAGGGGATATACAGCTGGTGAGTCTCTGCACAATCACAACGCGAGACACCAGCACTGGATTAACACCTGTTGTGTGCTTTGTGGAATCCCACAACGGACGCCTTTTTTCACTTATAGTGCACCGGGCACATACCCATATGAACTGTTTATTATCATAGAACCATTTGCATGGCACGTGTGTTTAGTACTTTTCAGAGTGACCTCTTTATAGGGCACTTTTCACTTTGTTATTTGCAACGTTTGTAGAGCAATATTTTAACATTTATTTATTTAGCACCAGACACTTTAACATTTTTTGCATGTCACGTGTGATGTTTTTATTGCAACTTTGTGTTTTCTAGTGTTTAGACATAGACCACTTCATGCTCTTAGCAGTGGTTAATACTGTTTTTTCCTTTTGAGGGAATATAGCACTAGACACCTTGGATGCGATTTATTGCACTCATTATGCTTCTTATGTTTAAATCACCAGTCACTTTAACCCACAGGAGTGGTAATAACTGCCATACATATTTCACTTAAGGGAATATACACGTGACACTTTGGATAAAATTGTATATATGCAGACATTTCTTTTACAACTTTGGGACAGCGCCACACTCACACACTTTTCTTTTTTTCATCGAGGGGATATGCTGTCCGAGTAATGTATACTGGTATCTATATTTCTGTTTCTTTCTAACCTGTTTGTATCCTAGGAGTTGTCTTATGATATTGTATATCCTGTGTATGTCCATTGTAACCATTTCTGAGTTCGGCCTAGATTATCTTTGCAGCCTAAAGCAAGACTGTACTTGTGGCATCACTGGAGATATATGATACATTCTAATTATTCTAACTTTCTTTTCTGTGTAAATAAATGTAATGGTTTATCTTTTTGCCCTGTTATCGTTCATTTTTTTTCTTATATAGACAAAGGTTTAATCACTTATATTTGTATCGTTAATTGTTTAAGTGAGGTATAAACATTTCCAAAACAGTAATTACTTAATGGGTTATTGGCCACCTTCAGGTGATGGACACTGGTAAACCAAATCCAGGAAGTTCACTCCCTATATAACCCCTCCTCCTTCCAGGAGCTTATCAGTTTTTTCACCAGTGTCTAAGGTGTTGGTCACGAGTGAAGATGTGCTCTGAGGAGCTCCAGGAGGGATCCATGCTAGATTTAAATAGCCTCCATAGACCAGATCCATCCAAAGTGCCACTGAGGCCAAAGTGGATGGTACCTGGGCCTCGTATCCGCTGCACGAGGTTTTGCCTGTAACGCCTCTCTTTGTAGGGCTGGACCACGGGACCCAGGGCTTAGGTCATGCTACATTACTTAAAGCTTTCCTGGCGGGGTGCTTTTATGGGTCCAAGGGAGTGGAACCCCATTATTAAGGGACCCGGTCCTTGAAGGTTTGCTAAACGCAGCCCGCCGTGATGGGTGAAGGTTGGATTGTCTGTTATTTCAGCAAATCCTGCAGCAGGGATAAGGTAAGGGAAGAAATTTAGGAACTGAAAAGTCCACCTATGCTTTTTTCTTTAAGGGAAAAAATGTTGTCATGCCTTAATTCTCCACTAGAGGGAGTCTATGCACATACCTTAATCTGTTGTCTTCACTGTAAAGCTCAGTCAGTCTCTGTGTGGCCGCAGCAGCTTGTGCAGGGGGATTTTTCAGGTAAAAAAATCTCCAAAAATGCTTTCTTTTTTCCCCCCTGAAGGGACGGGAGGGTTAGAGGAACATCAGCAGTGTACCCCCCTTACATTACCCCCCCCCCCCGCCGTGGGGGGTGCGGAGGCCCCATGGTTACTGTCTTATAGGGCGTACACACGGTCGGACTTTGTTTGAACATTCCGACAACAAAATCCTAGGATTTTTTCCGACGGATGTTGGCTCAAACTTGTTTTGCCTACACACGGTCGCACAAAGTTGTCGGAATTTCTGATCGCCAACCACGCGGTCACATACACCACGTACGACAAGACTAGAAAAGGCCGGTTCAGAACCAAGCGCGGCACCCTTTGGGCTCCTTTTGCTAATCTCGTGTTAGTAAAAGTTTGGTGAGAGACGATTCACGCTTTTTCAGACTCGTGGCTTTCAGATCGTTTTCTGCCGTTCAGTTTGTGCTTGTGGGTTTGTATCTGCTCTTCAGTGCGTGCAGTCAGTTTGTATCGGAGATTTCTGTGTGATCTTGCCTGCTCGTTGCTGTTTTTCAGGTTGCTCTTCACAGGACTTGCTGTTCTTCAGTGCGTTCTGTTACTTCGTTCTGAGCAGCCGACCGTTTTCTAGCCATGTTTCGTATGCGTACTCCTCGTAGAGTTCATGCTGTGCGGGGGCTTGGTGTTGGGGTCCTGACCTTGACACAAGTCCAGTCCATGAACAGGGTGGGGAGGAGTTCATGGACCAAGAATTGGTTGCTTCAGCGTGACCAGTTCTGTCATATGCCTTTGCTCCGTGAGATCCGTGAGAATAATCCTGATGATTTCAGGAACTTTCTCCGGATGACGGACCCCGTGTTTCACCGTTTGTTGGCTTCGCTGACCCCCTATATTAGCAGGCAGGATACCTGCATGAGGCAAGCCATCACTCCAGAGCAGAGGTTGGTCGCTACCCTGCGGTATTTGGCCACAGGGAGAAGCCTGCAGGACTTGAAGTTCTCGACAGGCATCTCCCCCCAGGCTCTGGGGATCATTATCCCAGAGACCTGTTCTGCCATCATCCAGGTCCTGCAGAAGGAGTATATGAAGGTAAGATTTTTATCCTTTAATATCACATTTTTTTGTATTTAATGTTTGCTAATATATTGTATTTACATAGTTACATAGTTACATAGTAGGTGAGGTTGAAAAAAGACACAAGTCCATCAAGTCCAACCTATGTGTGTGATTATGTGTCAGTATTACCTTACATATCCCTGTATGTTGCGGTCATTCAGGTGATTATCTAATAGTTTCTTGAAGCTATCAATGCTCCCCGCTGAGACCACCGCCTGTGGAAGGGAATTCCACATCCTTACCGCTCTTACAGTAAAGAACCCTCTACGTAGGTTAAGGTTAAACCTCTTTTCTTCTAATTGTAATGAGTGGCCCCGAGTCTTATTAAACTCTCTTCTGCGAAAAAGTTTTATCCCTATTGTGGGGTCACCAGTACAGTATTTGTAAATTTAAATCATATCCCCTCTCAAGCGTCTCTTCTCCAGAGAGAATAAGTTCAACGCTCGCAACCTTTCCTCATAACTAAGATCCTCCAGACCCTTTATTAGCTTTGTTGCCCTTCTTTGTACTCGCTCCATTTCCAGTACATCCTTCCTGAGGACTGGTGCCCAGAACTGGACAGCATACTCCAGGTGCAGCCGAACCAGAGTCTTGTAGAGCGGGAGAATTATCGTTTTATCTCTGGAGTTGATCCCCCTTTTAATACATGCCAATATTCTGTTTGCCTTATTAGCAGCAGCTTGGCATTGCATGCCATTGCTGAGCCTATCATCTACTAGGACCCCCAGGTCCTTTTCCATCCTAGATTCCCCCAGAGGTTCTCCCCCCAGTGTATAGATTGCATTCATATTTTTGCCACCCAAATTCATTATTTTACATTTTTCTACATTGAACCTCATTTGCCATGTAGTCGCCCACCCCATTAATTTGTTCAGGTCTTTTTGCAAGGTTTCCACATCCTGCGGAGAAGTTATTGCCCTGCTTAGCTTAGTATCGTCTGCAAATACAGAGATTGAACTGTTTATCCCATCCTCCAGATCGTTTATAAACAAATTAAATAGGATTGGTCCCAGCACAGAACCCTGGGGAACCCCACTACCCACCCCTGACCATTCTGAGTACTCCCCATTTATCACCACCCTCTGAACATGCCCTTGTAGCCAGTTTTCAATCCAGGTACTCACCCTATGGTCCATGCCAACGGACCCTATTTTGTACAGTAAACGTTTATGGGGAACTGTGTCAAATGCTTTTGCAAAATCCAGATACACCACGTCTACGGGCCTTCCTTTATCTAGATGGCAACTCACCTCCTCATAGAAGGTTAATAGATTGGTTTGGCAAGAACGATTCTTCATGAATCCATGCTGATTACTGCTAATGATATCGTTCTTATTACTAAAATCTTGTATATAGTCCCTTATCATCCCCTCCAAGATTTTACATACTATTGATGTTAGGCTAACTGGTCTGTAATTCCCAGGGATGTTTTTTGGGCCCTTTTTAAATATTGGTGCTACATTGGCTTTTCTCCAATCAGCTGGTACCATTCCAGTCAATAGACTGTCTTTAAAAATTAGGAACAACGGTCTGGCAATCACCTGACTGAGTTCCCTAAGTACCCTCAGATGCAAGCCATCTGGTCCCATGAGGAAATTTCTTTCCTCATTCCCTAATTACCATGATTGTAATATGCTGTGAATGTCCCCTTTGTCCTCATGCATGCTGGATTTTTATGTAATTATTATTTTAGGTCCTTCATACATATTTGCCCTTCAATAACCTCCCCAGCATGGTGTCTCCTGGCCCTATATTCACCTCATGTAGTCACTTAACAATGTATTTTATCTGCTCCATAGTAGTGCTTTACCCCAAACACCCCCTAAAATGTTTGGTAATGTTATTTTTGATTTAAATTCAGGCAGAGTGCCAGAGGCTTTTTTTTGTGGTGTCCCCAAATAATTTTTTAGTAACCCTCCCTCCCCCAACTGCTAGGTCAGCTGATCCCAATTCTCTATCCTCAATCATCTATCTGCTGACTTTGCCAAACCCATACACACTATACCCATCTCTTTACTGGTCAGATTTATGGATGAATTCCCCAAAGCATGTAGTGCAAGGGCCTGCCTGTATACTTTACAATGGTACTGTTTAAAGTTTTTGTATCCTATTATTATCTTGATAGGTAATAGCAGAATGTCCAAATGTCCTCAAATGTGTACAGTGTTTATTTATATCTTTGTATTATGACACTTCTTACCTGTCCAGTGGGCTGCCAATAGTGTAACTAAGGAGGGGCTGTTCCAAGTAATACCCTGTATTTAGGCATTCATCTCTCAATGAAGTGAAGAGGGTTACCTGTCCAAGAGTTCCCCCCCCTATAATGTTAGAAATGGCCCATGAGAGGGGGGGAGGGGGAATATGATAGGTGTACCTTATACTTTGGCCTTGTTAAATTCCCCTTAATAAATGCTATCTGGAGGTTGCCCCATAATGTTTGTGTATAATCTGCTTGCCATGTTTCTGTAAAAAAATAGTAATGTTTATTGTTTTTTCCTCAACAGTTTCCTTCCACGCTACAGGAATGGCAGACTGTGGCCTCCCACTTTGCCCAGCGGTGGGACTTTCCTAACTGCGGAGGGGCAATTGATGGGAAACACGTCCACATCGTCCCACCACCCAACTCGGGGTCGTACTATTATAATTACAAGGGGTTTAATATTATAGTGATGTTGGCGGTGGTGTCGGCTAATTACGAATTCTTGTATGTGGACATGGGGAAGAATGGCCGGATGTCCGATGGTGGAGTCATCGCCCAGACGGAGTTCTACAGGCGTCTCCAGAATGGCAGCTTGGACTTGCCAGCTCCAGAGGACAATGTTGAAGGTCTCCCATTTGTGTTCGTTGCTGATGAAGCGTTTGCGCAGGGGGACCACCTAATGCGGCCATTCCGGATGAGGACCCTCACCACGGAACAGAGGGTTTTTAATTACCGGCTGGCCAGAGCCCGAAGAATGGTGGAGAACACATTTGGAATCCTGGCCAGCCGGTTCCGACTATTTCTGACACCCATCCATATGGCGGAGTATAAACTGAACCATATAATACTTGCGTGCTGTGTTCTCCATAATTTTTTAAGAAAACATTCGGCCAACTATGCTGGCTCAGTTGGGCCTGAGGCCGGAATCCTACATCCAACAACACTGACGGCACTTGAAAGTGGCCGTCCTGGCTTGCCCGTGATGTCCGGTTACGATACCTGGAGTTCTTTGCGGGTAGGGGGGCTATCAATATGCCAGACAATATGTGAAGCCTTTTTCAAATTAAAAAAAAAAAAGAAATTCTTTATGGACATTTACTGCTTGTGTTTGTTTTAGCTGACCCTGACAGAAATGTTTTGAGTGCAGAAAATGTCGTGATTGGGTAACCTTATACAAAGCACTGTTGGCTGGTATTTCCTAAATGCAAAAACACATTTCACTACAAGTGCACTTGCAACTGCACTGAACCTGCACTTGTAGTGCAAAGTGGATTTGCCCTTAGGAAATAACCCCCATTTTTGCATAAAACAGCTATTACATCACCCCAAAAGTGTTGTAGTGTTGAGACAATAATCCACACATTCTTGAGTAACCAACTTTTTTATACCTGCACAATCACATGTGCATTTACCAAAGGTTTTTAAAACAAACCAACATGTTTGTTGTATAACAATTTTTTGTTCGAAATATCCATTTCAGATAAAACAGGCCTGTGTAAAACCAACAAGAAAGCCAAAAAACTTGAACTTACAAAGTTCACATTAGGTAAAACCTGAAGGCTATATCAGACATCAGTATTTAGGAACTGTGTTTGATATAGCATTCAGATGGGGGGAAATCACCCCTGGAAAAGCAAAATTTGGAAGATGCACACCAATTTACGAATGTCAACATGTGCTAGCTGCCATCATGGGGGATCAAGGGATGTGTTTTGGGGGAGCAAGCCCTTCCTCAACGCGACTTTATAATTGAAGAAGGGGTTGTACCCCCAAAACGCGTCCATTGATCTCCCGTGATGGCAGATAGCACATGTTGGCACACTGTGTGCATCCTCCAAATTTGGCTTTTCAAAACATTGCAAAAAAATTTAAAAGATTGAACCACAATACAAAAAGTGGTTTTGTGGGGTTTTAAATTCGCCCCAAAACATCAATGATGTTATTATTTTTTTTAATAACATCATGGATTTTTTGCTGGATGTTTTGCAGTTCGGCATTACACCCCATGATCTCCCTGATCAGGATCTGGGCACTTTCAGGAGTAAAGCGTTCTCTATCCCTCACATCACAATCACCTAAAAAGAGATAAATAAAAAAAAAAAAGGTCTCAAAAATCTGCCACAATCCATCTCTTACCTGAGCCTGTGGTCGCAGACACTCACCTGTTGTGGTGCCAATCTCCACCACATCTTCTTCTTCCTCCTGCTCAGCTTCATTTGGGGGTATTTCACCTTCTTCCATAGGTGGGGGGTCTGTCGTCTCCTCGGATGAGGGGCGTCCTCCGAGTCTTTTCTCCCCTATGTAAAACAAAAATGGTATAATTAGCACACAGATATTTGATGGCAGAACTAGAAATAGGAAACATTGCTTGGAAGTGGGGTGTCTATTTTAGCCGAGTTCCAAGATGTAATTTTATTATTGCCCTTTGTCAAGCTGCAATACTTTACCTGTTTTGTACAAGCTTCACAGATGTAGCCCCCCCTATAGTATACACTGGAGCACCTGTGTGCCCCCCCTAATAAAAAGGGTGTTCTTGTGTCCCACACTAGTGCTCCAGTGTCCAGATGTGAAAACAGCTGCTCAGTGTCCTCTCCTTACACACAATCTAGTTTGCATTTTATTCTAGTAACAAACCCATCTACACAAACAAATATTTGGCATCCAAGTAGGCCCAAAAAAAATGTGGGAAAATGCATATGGCCTAAACAATGGTGTCCTAGAGGCCGAAAGAAAAATGTTTGATACGAACGAATAATGGGCCCATGAACATTAAAGTTGCCCTTTTAAACGTTACAATTAATAAAAGCATATGGAGCAGAACGAACGGAATAAAGACAGAAAGAATAGGAACACAGCACAACTACTTACTTTTTTGCAGCACTCTCCGGATCTTTCGGTACTGCTCTGGCTCTCTCAACTTCAGGTCCGACCACCGCTTCCTGAGCTGATCTTTAGATCTTCGTACCCCGAAATTCCTGTGAAGGCTTTTGACCACTTTAGCAATGATTTTGGCCTTTCTGATGTTGGGGTGGGGGTAAGGCCCATACTTCCCATCATAGTCGGACTTCCTCATGATGTCGACCATCTCCAACATCTCCCCAAAGGACATATTTGTGGCCTTAAAACGTCTCCTTCTGGATCGGGACGTGCCTGGATCCGGGCTTTCCTCCTCCTCCTCCTCGTTGCTATAATTAGCACACACCTGCTCGAACTCCGCCATCATGCTCTTCACCCACTGCGCCGAACGAAAAGGGGCGGGGAATAGACTAGAAAGAAGGTCAGGGGCGGGCGGAGTTACACGCATGCGCAGTGTGTATAAAGCGTAACACGCGTGCGTATTACGTACGATCTGTGAGCGGAGGAAGGAGCATTGGACACGCCGATCGTAAGAACGAAGGTAAGAGAAAAACTTGTGCCTATACTGCTTCTAGATCGAGGCCTATATTGTTACAAGATTAGGAGAGTTTTGTCTGACATTAGGCTTTGTCTTGTGTTGTGTCTTGCAGTGAACATGGTGTAGCAGAGCGTCCCAGAGAGAGCCAGGAAAAGTCCTGTTCGGGGTTTATACATCTCCCAGGCTCCTCTCATACAGGTTCAGGGATCTCTGATCCATGGTCCAGTTCAGTTCTTGGTCCTCACCCCCAGGCTAATTTAAGCTCACCTGAGCAAGACAGCCCTTGCTCTTGGCCTGGGATACTCAGAGAACTTCTGTGTAAGAGAGCAAAAAGGTATGTGGAAGCTGACAAGCTGTAGGCTTGCTCAGCTTAATAGTTAGGATCTGTAAATATTGTTTAGTTAGTGCCGAGACACGGCTAGGTTTTGTTTTGGCTATTTTTGTTCCTATTTGTTTCTTTTGGAACACTGTACAGCACCTGTATATAGACTTGTAAATATCACAAATAAACACCGCACTGTTTGTCACTATTCCACTGGATTTGGTATCTGTGCCTGAAAGACCACTCATCCCAGGGAGCTTTGTGCCTGCTACCTGTCCCCCAGGTTACATATGGTGGAGACTGCGACCAGCTGTAGTAAGTTACTACTTAAAAGGCCAGTACCTAGAGTGACTAAACATGGAGGAAATCCTAAAACAATTGGTGATATCCAATGCTGCACAGCAACAATCCAATGCTGCACAGCAACAAACAAACGCTATCGCACAGGAGCAAACCAAGGCGCTGTGCCAACAGATTGGTGCTGTACAGGAGCTATCGCAGAGGCTGTTTGAACAGCTAGCCACTGATGCAAAAGAGGATAGGAAAACCTTGGCTGCGGTTGTAGAGACGCTTGCACAGTGGTCACCTGCTAAAGTTAATGTTGTTGGAGACAAGCCCTCAGCCATCCATGTGGGTCGTTTTCTTTCCAAGATGACTGCAGATGATGATCCAGAGGCCTTTCTCTTAACCTTTGAACGGACCGCTGAGAGGGAAGGTTGGCCCAAAACCCAGTGGGCAGGACTGGTCGCCCCCTTGCTGTCTGGAGAATCGCAGAAGGCCTACTATGATTTGGAGTCAGCAGAAGTAGGAGACTATGAAAAGGTCAAGCGGGAAATCCTGGCGCGACTTGGTGTCACCTTGGCAGTTCGAGCACAGCGGGTCCACAGCTGGTTCTTCCAAGACGAGAGGCCCCCAAGATCGCAGATGTTCGACCTAATTCACTTGGTGAGGAAATGGCTACAGCCGGAGTCCCTGTCTGGGCCACAAATAGTGGAGCGTGTGGTCATGGACCAGTTCCTGAGGTCACTACCAGTTCCCCTGCAGAAGTGGGTGAGTCAAGGAGACCCCAACTCGGCGGACAACCTCGTGGAACTTGTTGAAAGGTACTTTGCTGCAGAGAACCTGGTCACCACCCCTACAGCCGCACGGACTTTCCGCCCAAAGCCACGGTCTCCCCAGGCAACCGGTAAGACTGTTCCAGGGGAAGTGGGTGGTAAGCATGGCAAGGAAATAGGGGGGAGGATTTTTGGTGCCAGGACTGAAGTTTGGCGTCCCAAACAAGGGAAGCTACTGCCTGTCAGCAAACCCAACTGGGGAAACATCAGGTGTTTTCGTTGCCAAGAACTGGGACATGTTGCAGCAAACTGTCCATTGACAGATGAACCAATGCAGTGCGATCTGTCCATTAGAAGGCAGTCTATGTTTGCTGCTGTTTCATGCGCTGCAGCACCAAGTATGGGAAAACACATGTGCCAAATGACTGTTAATAATAAGCCTATTACGGCCTTGCTAGACTCTGGAAGTCTAGTGACTTTGGTTACAGCTGAGATGGTTGACACTGTGAATTTGCATGCTAAAAAAATTGCTGTGATCTGTGTACATGGGGATACCCACGAGTATCCTATAGCCACTGTTCAGTTTAAAACTGGCTTAGGTACGGTGACCCATCCGGTCGGACTTGTGCCCCACTTGGTGCACGAGGCCATCATTGGTAGGGACTTCCCTAAGTTTTGGGAACTGTGGGATCGTCCCGACCCGGTCGCAGTAGCTGACTCAGTGACAGAGCCAGAACTCCTGGCCGCTACTGAAAATGTGGGTTCAGGGGACTCTTCTCAGTGCTCCCCGGGTTTTCCTTTCTCAGTTATGGCAGGAGAGCTGGAGGAGCCTGAGGAGGTCCCCACAACCAGTGGAGCTGGACAGCCATCTGCTGAATCTGAGCCTACGTTGGAGTTTGCTGACCTTAATGTACACAAGGAAAATTTTGGTACCGAGCAGAGAAAAGACCCAACCCTTGCCAGGGCCTGGGAAAATGTAATGGTGATTAATGATGTACCTGTCGAATCAGGGGACAGGCTCTGTTTTCCTTATTTTAGCAGCAATGAGGATTTATTGTATCGTGTATGTAAAAAAAATGATGAAGTGGTGGAACAGTTGGTGGTCCCTAAGCCATACAGACGGGTGGTGTTGGAACTTGCCCATGGGCACTTGCTAGGAGGTCATTTAGGGGTTGAGAAAACTACTGAAAGGGTGTTGCGCAGGTTTTATTGGCCCGGAATACAGAAGGATATTGAGAATTATTGTCAATCCTGTCCTGTGTGTCAGATGTCAGCCCCACTACAACACTTCCGAAGTCCTTTAGTGCCCTTGCCCATTATTGAAGTGCCCTTTGAGAGGATTGCCATGGACCTTGTGGGTCCACTCCCCAAGTCTGCCCGAGGTCATCAGCATATCCTCGTAATCATGGATTATGCTACCCGTTACCCAGAGGCAATTCCCTTACGCACCGCGTCTGCTAAAAACATTGCCAAAGAGCTGTTTATGGTGTTCAGTCGTGTTGGAATCCCTAAAGAAGTCCTTACAGACCAGGGCACCCCATTTATGTCACGAATAACTAGAGAGCTGTGCAAGTTATTTAAGGTGACGCAATTGCGAACCTCGGTGTACCATCCTCAAACGGATGGCTTGGTGGAACGCTTCAATAAAACATTAAAGAGCATGTTAAAAAAGGTTGTTGACAAGGATGGGAAAAACTGGGACTTCCTGATACCATACTTGATGTTTGCCATCAGGGAGGTTCCCCAGTCCTCCACGGGGTACTCTCCCTTTGAGTTGCTTTATGGGAGACACCCTCGGGGACTCTTGGACATAGCCAAAGAAACTTGGGAGGGGGAGCAGACACCCCATAAAAGTGTCATTGAGCATATCGCTCAAATGCAGGACAGGATTGCAGCAATCATGCCGTTGGTAAAAGAACACTTACTGCAGGCCCAAACAGCTGAACAGAGGATATACAACAGGGGGGCCCAACTCCGTGTTTTCTCACCTGGTGATAGGGTCCTGGTGTTAGTTCCCACTGTTGAGAGCAAGTTCCTGGCTAAGTGGCAGGGTCCCTTTGAAGTAATTGAAAGAGTTGGGGAGGTCAATTACAAAATATATCAACCAGGAAAAAGGAAGCCCGAACAGATTTACCACATAAACCTGTTAAAGCCCTGGAAGGATAGACTGGCGTTAACTGCGAGGTCCCTCCCGGTAACGCCTAAGGGTACTGAGTCTCCTCTGATCCCTGAGGTCACGATTCCAGACACCCTGTCATATTCTCAAAAGCAGGAAACTAGAGAATTCCTGATAAGAAATAGAGAGAAATTTTCAGAGTTACCTGGCACGACTTCAGCAGTTCAGCATGATATTGTTACTGAACCTGGGGTCCGTGTCAAGCTAAAACCATACCGAATTCCTGAAGCGAGGAGAAAGGACATCAGCGAGGAAGTTAAAAGAATGTTGGAGCTAGATGTCATTGAGGAATCCAATAGTGACTGGTCTAGCCCCATCGTGTTAGTCCCAAAACCGGATGGCACTTGGAGGTTCTGTAATGACTTCAGGAAGCTTAATGCAGTGACAAAGTTTGACACGTACCCAATGCCCAGAGTGGACGAACTTATAGACCGACTTGGCAAGGCTCGCTATCTGACCACTTTGGACTTGACAAAAGGTTATTGGCAAATACCCCTGACTGGTAGCGCCAAAGAGAAGACTGCATTTGTGACCCCAGAGGGTTCCTTTCAATATAAAAAAATGCCTTTTGGGTTGCAAAATGCCCCCGCCACATTTCAGAGGGCCATGGACAGGACTCTAAGACCCCACCGACAATATGCAGCAGCATATCTAGATGACATAGTGGTACATAGCACTGACTGGGAGTCTCACTTGCCCCGGGTCCAGGCTGTCCTTGATTCCCTCTTCAAAGAAGGTTTTACAGCAAATCCAAAAAAATGTGCCATTGGTCTAGAGGAAGCCAAGTATTTGGGCTACACTATTGGGCGTGGTGTAATAAAACCTCAAGTGAATAAAATAGAAGCCATCCAGGAATGGCCACGTCCTGCAAACAAGAAGCAGGTCAGGGCCTTTCTTGGCATTGCGGGGTATTATAGAAGATTTATCCCAAATTTTGCAACTATAGCTGCCCCACTAACAGACCTTACGAAAGGGAGAGACTCTGTAATGGTGAAATGGTCCTCAGTAGCAGAGGAATCTTTCCAAGTCCTGAAGAAGGCTCTTTGTGCACAACCAGTACTGTACTCCCCCGATTTCTCCAAAGATTTTTTGGTTCAGACGGATGCGTCTGATGTTGGTATCGGGGCAGTACTATCACAGGTACACAATGGGGAAGAACACCCTGTGGTGTACCTAAGCAGAAAGCTCAACGACCATGAGCAAAGGTATGCAGTCATTGAAAAGGAGTGTTTAGCCATAAAGTGGGCCGTGGACGCACTCAGATACTATTTGTTAGGACGCCAGTTTGAGTTAATAACTGACCATGCTCCTCTGAAATGGATGGCCCAAAAGAAGGAGACTAATAGACGGGTGAACCGGTGGTTTTTGGCTCTACAGGATTACTCATTCACTGTAAAACACAGACCAGGTGTTGAGATGGGGAATGTAGATGCCCTGTCCCGTGTTCACTCCTGTTGGGCTACAGGTGTTCCAACCCTGGGGTTGAAACAAGGGGGGAGGATATGTAGCAGAGCGTCCCAGAGAGAGCCAGGAAAAGTCCTGTTCGGGGTTTATACATCTCCCAGGCTCCTCTCATACAGGTTCAGGGATCTCTGATCCATGGTCCAGTTCAGTTCTTGGTCCTCACCCCCAGGCTAATTTAAGCTCACCTGAGCAAGACAGCCCTTGCTCTTGGCCTGGGATACTCAGAGAACTTCTGTGTAAGAGAGCAAAAAGGTATGTGGAAGCTGACAAGCTGTAGGCTTGCTCAGCTTAATAGTTAGGATCTGTAAATATTGTTTAGTTAGTGCCGAGACACGGCTAGGTTTTGTTTTGGCTATTTTTGTTCCTATTTGTTTCTTTTGGAACACTGTACAGCACCTGTATATAGACTTGTAAATATCACAAATAAACACCGCACTGTTTGTCACTATTCCACTGGATTTGGTATCTGTGCCTGAAAGACCACTCATCCCAGGGAGCTTTGTGCCTGCTACCTGTCCCCCAGGTTACAATGGATATGCTACTCAAAGATAATGACTTCATGTCAGTATTCCTAGAGATGCTAAGGGAGCTGCCCTGTCTGTGGGAGATTAACCACCCCCATTTCAAGAACCAAGCAAAGAGGAAGGCAGCACTGGAGCAATTGTGTGAAATTGTGAAGCAGGTGATCCCCACGGCAGACATCACTTATTTAAAGATATTAATTGGTTGCCTGAGGAGCACATATCTGAGGGAGCGCAAGAAAGTCCTGGATTCGCAGAGATCCGGAGCAGCAGATGACATGTCCCCAGGATGTTGTACTACGACAGGCTGCACTTTCTGGCAGGCCAGACTGAACCCAGGCCATCCCTCTCAAGTCTTCCTTCCACGCTTCCTTCCCCCCCGGCTGAGGCTTCTGACGCTCAACCTGGGCCTTCCAGGCCGCATGTGGAGGAGCCCAGATTGAGCCAGGTATAGCATTCCTCTAAATATTTCTGCTTGTCCAAACAATGATGTTAACTAGATGTTAGTTGGGAGTACTAATTTAGGATTGTGATTGATGATGCAAAACATTACAACCATGTCCCTTTTTCATACACAGGGAAGTCTCAGCCAGGAGGTGGCTGGGCCGAGCCGGCTGGCTGATCTGCAGGTCCCTCCACCCCCCCTGGAAAGAGAAAGTGGCAGTAGGAGGAGTGCCCTAGAGGAGGCTGCTATAGGATTCTTTTGGAGGGCTACAGAGGTCCTGGGAGCACCCCACACCATGGAGGAGAACATTGCTGCCTTCATTGCATATAAAATGCAGAGGATGGAGGAGGGCCAACAAGCCATGTGTGAGGCCCTCATATTGGAGGCTCTGGAGAAAGGTATGAGGGGCCAAATTACACCTCAAACACACCTTTGCGATGGTCCCCCTCCTCCTCCTGCAGGTCCTCCTCCTCCTCCTCCCTCTCCTCCAGGTCCCCCCAGTCCTCCTCCAGGTCCTCCCAGTCCTCCTCCTCCTCCAGGTCCTACTCCTCCTCCTGCCACATCTCCAACTGCACAGCCACAGTGTGGAAGGAAGCCTGGAAGGAAGACCAGACGGGGATTGCCCTGGGTTCAGTCTGGTCGGCCAAAAAATGCAGCCTCTTGTGGTACACAGCCTGGGGACACAGATGTCATCTGCTGCTATCCGGATCTCTGCGAATCCCGGACCAGACTGCCCTCCCTTATATATGGACTCCTCAGGCCACCAATTTTGATGTTGAAGAATTGATGTCTGCCGTGGGGGTCCCAGGCTTCACTAATTTCTCCTGTTTCTCCAGTGTTGCCTTCCTCTTTGTTTACTTCTGATCCCTTAATAAAGGATTTTTGTTTTGAATTATACTCTCCTATGTGTTTTACTTCAAAAATGACAGTTTGTGAGGGTTCAGGTACATTTCAAATATACAATGTGAAATGAACAAGGGCCACCAACAACAAACAATCTCCTTGAGATTAAATAATAAAAGATATCAATGGTGTTGGGGTAACTTGACACACAAAACACACACAAAAATATTCTGGAGTAAAAATAAAAATAACATCGAACAAAGATCAGCCTTGGAAAAAATCCAAATATTAAAGAAAAAAAGGCTGAAAATCCAAAAAAAAATAAAAATAAATATAAAACTGTCAGATGTGACAACTAATAACTATATATTCAGGGAATCCCACTAAAAAAACACAAATAAAACTTTGTGAGAAGTGTGTGTGAATATGAGCAGCAAAACTACTTCATTCTTGTCACATTATAAAGAAGAAGAGAGTGCGCTGTATTAAACCATTTTGAACATTGCAGCGTGACGAAAGTGCTGTATCCATTGCGAACGCTAAGTTTACCAGAACGAGCTGTCCCGTCTCGGAATTTCTTCTGAGCATGCGTGGCACTTTGTGCGTCGGAACAGGCCACACACGGTCGGAATTGACGCGATCGGATTTTGTTGTTGGAAAATTTTATCTCCTGCTCTCCAACTTTGTGTGTCGGAAAATCCGATGGAAAATGTCCGATGGAGCCCACACACGGTCGGAATTTCCGACAACACGCTCCGATCGGACATTTTCCATCGAAAAATCCGACCGTGTGTACGGGGCATTACTGTTACTGCTATTGTTGCTGGTACTGTTGTTTTTTCTTTTTCCTGCTGGTAACAGGGCTCTGCCTCTCCCCCCCCCCCCCTAGTATTGGGTATGTAGACCTGAAAGAGCCCACACAAGAGCACGGGAACATTTAAAAAAAAAAATGAAACAGGGGGGCGGGTTTTCGGAAGGGGCAGGGCCTAAGTGCAGTGCCGTGCCACACTTACGAGGACGCACGGAAGGCAATGATAATAAAAACACAACTAGGACAATCTCTCCTCGTCTGATGAAGAGGAAACAAGCAGTCTGCACACAGGGACACAGGAGCTGTGGGGCACGTGAGGGTTGCAACTGACATTCCTGATACAGGAAAGACACTTTTTTCCCAGCACTAGGCTGAACTTAATAGCGGCTTTACTGCAATGACTATGTTCAGCGATTAATTGTAATTGTATAGTGCCTCTGTTTTTGTGCTTAGGACTATGCCTGCCAAAAAAGACACCGCAAAGACCAAAAAGGTACCAAAGGTTTCACCCCTAGGCGCTAGGATCTCAAGTCGCATTTCCACGCTGTCATCCTCACCTGAATTACCAATTATGGCCAGGGTGAGGCATTGGAACAAGTTGATGGTGCAACTGCTTCTCACATCTCAGCCCCTGTACACGTGACTGAAGATGTCCTTTCCTCCACCCTGCAGGGTCTGGAAGGAAGATTAGCGGTTTAAATTGCATCCTCCATTCAAATGAATAGGAAGCGTGCTAGATTCCCCTCCCCCACTTCAGACCCTTTGCAAGGGGAACAGTGGGCACAGGATGAGGTGTTACCCTCAGGCGATCAGGAGGAAAGACAAACCGATGATTCCTCTGTGGAGGAAACAATGGTAGATGAACCTTTTTCATCCTCTCAATCTGAGAAATTGCTGATACAATCTCTTACAGAGATGGTTCATTCTACTTTCATGCTACCCCTAACAGAGTCTCCTGAAAGCTTGGTTTCTTCCTTGGGTTCCCTAAAACCCTCACAGCCTTTGCATGCATTTCCTGTGCATGCATTACTAGAACAGCTTATTTTTTCTGAATGGGATCACCCAGATAAGCATTTTCTCCCTCCAAAGAGATTTTCAGTTCTCTATCCCATGGAGGAGAAATTCACCAAGAAATGGAAAGTACCAGCAGTTGATGCTGCAATTTACAGTGTAAATAAAAGCCTAACTTGTCCAGTAGACAATGCACAAATGCTTAAGGATCCAACAGATAAAAGGTTGGAATTCCTGTTAAAATCTACCTTATCCTTGGCAGGTGCCATTACTGTCAATCCCTAAAGGACCAATTTAAACAGGCCCTTAAAGAGGTTTCTGCACAAGAAGTCCAGGAATTGGCTGAACTACCAAAAGCATTATGCTTTGCCATAGATGCCATTAAAGATTCGATTCACCAGGCATCCCGCCTTACGCTTATGCTAGTACATATGTGTAGAATCCTGTGGTTAAAAAAAAAAAAATTGGTCAGCCGAAACACCATGTGAAAACCTCCTAACTGGGTTCCCTTTTCATGGGGAGTGGCTATTTGGGGAAGATTTGGACAAATTTATCCAAACAATTTCTAATGGGAAAAGTACTCTTTTGCCAGTCAAAAGAAAGTATAAACATCCTTCATTTAAATGGGCTCTTTCCCCTGCGCCAGGGTCTTCCCCCTCTAGGCAGTGGCGATGGCCTCCGCCGTCAGACTCTAGGGGAAAATGTTAGGGTCAGGCCCAGACTCAAAAGAAGTCCTGGGGCCAGAAACCTGCAAAGCAGAATCCTAAAGCCTCATCATGAAGAGGCAACCCCCCTCACCAAGGTGGGGGAAGACTTCTGCAGTTTTCAGAAGTCTGGCAAGAGAAAATTCAGGACAGTTGGGTCATTTCCATGGTAACGCTGGGGTACAAGCTGGAATTTCGGGACTTTCCACCGTCTCCTGAGGTCAAGCCTTCCCAAAGATCCAGAGAAAAGACAATCTCTGTTTCAGGTACTAGACCGATTAATATCTCAAGGGGTGATCATACAGATCCCCGCAAAAGAGCAAGGTTTGGGGTTTTATTCAAATCTTTTTATGGTACCAAAACCAAATGGAGATGTCAGACCCATTCTAGATCTAAAAAATCTAAATCAGTTCCTGAAGATCCGCTCCTTTCGCACGGAGATGATCAGGTTAGTAGTTTCTATCCTTCTAGGAGGAGAACCTCTGGCATTTATCGACATCAGGGATGCATATTTGCATGTTCCTATATTTCCTGCTCACCAAAGGTTTCTGCGGTTCGAGTTAGAACAGCAACATTTCCAGTTTGTATTGGAAAGTTGGTGTTCAGATGCCGCCCAACAAGGCAATGAAAAACCACCACTGCGCTTCTGTGCAAAATCAAACAAAAAAAAAAATCCTAAAGCTGCCAACTTGTGTAAAATAATATATATAATTGATATCCCAAATAGAAATAGTGGCACTATATGTCACATCACTATGATGATGTCAAAAAGTGAATGCTGTGAATAAAAATAAATGAACTATAAGTGAATGTGATGATTCACCCACTAATGCTAGTGGGTCTGTGTAATTATCAACCAGTGTCCCCTTCCAATGATGATCGGGGAACTATTTAACTCATAAAAGTATCTTAAAGAATATGTAATAAAATGAAACCATATTAAGTATAAGAATTAATAGTGACATCAATCCGTACAATAATGAATAGAAATATAATGAAAAAAAGTCCATGCAAAGTACTAAGTGTCAAAGAGTGAATGAAGCAATCTTCCTATGCAATAAAATGTCTTCCACTACACCGTCTGTGATTGTGATCCACTCTTATGTTGCCGCACTCATTATCTAGATTTGTCACACTAGTTACCCCCCTATTCACTGTACTTAAAGTCCTACAACAGATGCATTTTTTACAAGAAAAAAGCCATTCAAATCTATTTGTAAGCCTAGTCTGATTAAAGACCTTGATTGTGTATTTTAATAAATGTTTTCTATGGTATTACACTATTTGAAGCATTATTTGTTTTCATGTGGATACATTTCTTTACGATGAGTATTGCTGCTAATTGAAGAACTTTGCTCGCCTTGAACACGGTTTCAGTTATCTTGGTCAGCCCTGGGGGGCTATGTTATTGCCTATTTGCTGAGCATGAGAATGCAAGGCAATATTTTCTGGTGAGTGCGGCTCCATAAGAGTGGATCACAATCACAGACGGTGTGGTGGAAGACATTTTATTGCATAGGAAGATTGCTTCATTCACTCTTTGACACTTAGTACTTTGCATGGACTTTTTTTCATTATCTTTCTATTCATTATTGTACGGATTGATGTCACTATCAATTCCTATACTTAATATGGTTTCATTTTATTACATAATCTTTAAGATACTTTTATGAGTTAAATAGTTCCCCGATCATCATTGGAAGGGGACACTGGTTGATAATTACACGGACCCACTAGCATTAGTGGGTGAATCATCACATTCACTTATAGTTCATTTATTTTTATTCACAGCATTCACTTTTTGACATCATCATAGTGATGTGATATATAGCGCCACTATTTCTATTTGGAATTTCCAGTTTGTAGCCTTGCCCTTCGGGCTAGCTACAGCACCCCGGGTGTTCACAAAAGTGCTGGCCCCACCTCTAGCCAGGTTAAGGGCACAGGGCATAACAGTCGTGGCATACCTAGATGATCCATTGCTAATAGACCAGTCGTGGCTCGTTTGGAGCAAAGTGTACGCATTACAACCAGTTACCTGGAAAGTTTGGGTTGGATTCTTAACCTAGGGAAATCTTCCTTAATACTGCTAAAAAGGCTGGAGTACTTGGGTCTGATCATAGACACAGCCCAGGAAAAGGTGTTTTTGCCCAGGCAAAGATCAACTCCATAAGAGAGCTGGTGCCTTTGCATGAGGTTGCTAGGAACCATGGTGGCTTCATTCAAAGCAGTTCCCTGTGCCCAGTTCCATTCATGACTGTTGCAAAACAGTATCCTGTCTACTTGGAACAAAAAATTCAAGCTTTAGACTTTCCAATGCGGCTTTCCCCAAGAGTGTCCAAAATCCTCACTTGGTGGTTACTAACCCAGAATCTGCTGAAAGGAAAATCCTTCAGACCCGTTATCTGGAAAGTGGTAACAACAGATGCCAGCCTTTCAGGCTGGGGAGCAGTACTAGAAAAGACAACTGTCCAGGAACAGTGGTCAAGAGCCGAAAGAACCTTGCCCATCAATATCCTAGAGATTCGGGCAGTGCGTCTGACTCTGAAGGCCTGGACTTCCAGGTTACTGGATTGTCCTGTCAGGATCCAATCTGACAATGTCACAGCTGTGGCCTATATCAATCACCAAGGGGGCACCAAGAGCCTCTCAGTGCAGAGAGAGGTGAACCATATTCTAACTTGAGCAAAAAGGGGGGCGTGGCCTAGCGCGGCATGTGAACAGACCTGTTCACCGGAGCTCCCGCTGTTGATCCTGAGACCGATCCTTTCCTCGCCTGTCCAGACGCCCAAAAGTCACCGTACCGGTACCTACAGCTTCCCTGACATCCCAGGCCACAGTAACAGCACCAGGCTGGGGCATGATGACCCGAGGGAACCGTGGAGAACAAGCGGCCTCGGCCGCGGCTGACTTCCAAGATGGCGCCTGGTCATCTCAGCCTCAGAGAACACCACGAGGCCAGGAGAAGAAAACGGAGCAGGGGGGTAAGTCACAGAAACCCCCTAAGACTAAAGATCAGCACAGGGACATGCTCTACTATGCCCAGAAGCTAGCGATCTCAGCAGAATCCACACAGAGCAGCACACAGCTTCCTGCAGCTTCTGTGGAACAGGCAGGCAGGGGTGACACGGACAGGCCAGAAGACACTGACACCATGGAGTCTGTACCAGATCCTATGCCAGGCCTGTTCGATATGCAGGTGGAGGACACCCCCCAGCCCACGCTGAGTGAAATACTCCATGCAGTCCACAGATGTACCGCTTCCGTGGATGACCTTAAGGAGAAGTTTGGAGGGCTGAAGGAGACTGTCTCCCTCCTCCGTCAGGACATTCAGAAAATCAGAGAGAGAACCACGGCAGTGGAGGGGAGGGTCATTGATATAGAAGACCAGATGCCCCATTTGAACAGGGATGTGAGGGGAGCCGTACAGCTTGCACGCCAGGCTTTTGAAAAGACCGACGACATCGAGAACCGCCTGCGACGCAACAACGTTCGCATAGTGGGGCTGCCAGAGAAAGTTGAGGGCAGAGACCCCACGGTGTTCGTTGAGGATTGGTTGCAGAATATATTTGGTAAAGAGGCATTTTCGCCACTGTATGCGGTAGAGCGGGCGCATCGAGTACCACCAAGACCTCTCCCACCTGGCAATCCCCCCAGAGCGATGTTGGCCAGGCTCCTCAACTATAGGGACCGTGAAGTGGTTCTACGGCTAGCCAGAGAAAAGGGGACTGTGCAGTTTAACGGTACCAAAATATCCTTTTATCCTGACTTCTCAGCCGAAGTGCAGCGCAGAAGAGCTAAGTTTGCTGACGTCAAAAAAAGGCTACAACGACTGCAACTCAAATATGCAATGCTATTACCCGCTAAGCTGAGAGTCACGGCCGGAGACCAGAATCACTTTTTTGAAACCGCACAGGATGCAGCAGAATGGCTGGACCAGAACGAACAAGACCTACAACGCCGCAGACATGAAAATGAGGAAGGTTGATTTCAACTAACCAACTTACTCCATACATAAAAGGGCACCTACATTCCACTTCTTATATTGCTCCTTACACAGAGGACGTTTCCTTATCATCCAATGACAGCGATTGAACACCAAATCTTACAGAGCTCGGCACATGTTTTGTCTAACCAACCGGGTGGGCTGTGAATGTGCCTCACCCCCGCAAAATACAAGTTGCCATTGTTGCTATGGCTTGAGTTTGTGTGCCCTGTTGGCACGGTTTGGGCCCATGGAGCCCCAAAGTTTTTGAAGCCTTTCCGCTGGGCATTGCCAGCGGGACTTGTTTTGCAAGATCTACTTCATTTATGGATCCACCACGCGGTCTGTGTCACCATACAACTGAGCTGGTTTATCTTCTGCAAAGATTTGATGCTTCCTCACTGCATACTATGCCTCGTCGGCCTGCCCCACGCCCCACACATTAGGATGGTCACTTTGCCTGCACGCGGACTGCATCTTGGAAGACACGCCAAATGGTACAGGATAGGGACATGCCTATTAGAAATGACTCAAACCCTCACTATGTCTGATACACCTATAATGTCCTGGAACGTGCGAGGCGTCAATGACCCATTAAAAAGGTCCATGGTTTCTGCTGGGTTGCGGAAGTTTCACCCGGCCATAATAGGCCTGCAGGAAACCCACTTGAGGAGAGACACAGTCAATTTTTTGCAATACGCCTGGGTAGGTAAAGCCTATCACTCCACTTACTCTGCCTTTTCGCGTGGAGTAAGTGTTTTGATACACAAAGCCCTAGTGTACCAGGAACTGGACTCATTGATAGATATATCTGGAAGGTTTGTGTTTTTGCACTGTAAACTGTACACATTCACATTGATATTAGCCTTTGTATATGTGCCCCCTCCGTTCTCCAGAGAGGTTCTGCAGTTATTAATCTCATACCTAGTTAACAAACCGGATATTCCGGTACTGATTATGGGTGACTTTAATTGCTACCTGGATCCAAAATTAGACAGACACCCTCCTGTATAGCCTCCTGGGGGCGGACGAGGCACAGCTCTGAGCCGCTTACTTACAGAGATAGGATGGATGGATATGTGGCGTAACAGAAATCCAAATAACAAGCAATTTTCTTGTTTCTCTAAGACCCATGGGTCTCGCATTGATTTATGCATAGGCACCCCAAACCTGGTTGGTAGTATATCTAAAATAGAATATTTCCCGCGAGGTGTCTCGGACCACTCCCCATTAGCTGTATGGCTAACCACTAGGCCCCCTAGTAACCTACCTAGAGCTCCTTGGAAGTTAAATGCTTTCTGGTTGAAACTGTTTACTTCTCAAGATAGAATAGCCAACATCAGACAATGGGAACGTGACCTCTCCATACACTTGACTGACCAAGAGTGGACTAATATTTACACCCTGATCCACAAAGGTTCGATGAACGTGCAGGTCCAAGAAAACGCCTACAAAATATTTTCCAGATGGTATAGGACCCCGCTTCTACTACACCATTTCAACCCACATATACCTCAAACCTGCTGGAGATGTGAGTCAGAAATTGGTTCCCTACTACACATCTGGTGGTCCTGCACCAAAATCCAACCTTTCTGGAAAGAAGTCCAGACACTGATCACACAGATCACTACTTACTCCTTGGAATTTAACCCCTCAATGTTTTTACTAAACCACTCTTCGACACATATACCATCCTATCACCGCTCCTTGGCCATGCATTTGGAGAACGCAGCAAGAATGTGTCTACCCCCCAAATGGCGCTCCTCAGAACCGCCTACCATAAAAGACTGGTTTCAATGCATTAACCAAACCAAATTAATGGAAGATCTTATCCATCAGTCAAAAGACACACAAGCTAAGTTCACCAAAACCTGGACATGCTGGATACACTTTACTACAACGGCTGAATACAAAAAAATACTTAGCCTGAATACCTCCATTGGGCTGTGGCAGGACAAATCAGACCCTTTACCATCCCCCCCAATCCCCATACTATACACCACCCCATTTAGGCCTAATCTATCTGCTTTCTATTAGCGACCAGCCCCTTCCATCACACATCCTAGATGTCTGACATCCTATAAATATAAGACAGTGCGACTCTACAACACCCTATTACAAACGCCTTACTCTCTATATTTTAGAATAAGAAGTTATCAAATAAACATCTCCTTGAATTAAAAGAATAGTTAATTATCAACTTTAAGAGTGTATCTAGACCATCTGATGAGATTGTAACAGACGAACAACATCCCTTATATGCTTTTGCTCATGACCGTAAATTGATAAGTTTATTGTCTAAATTCTTTCATTCACAGCGGCTGCGTCCGCATTTATGCAAATACTTGTGCATTTTTCCTTTTCTATTCTTCATTGCATATCTCTTATTTCCTATTTCATTCTGTACATGTCAATGTCTATTTGAAATTTTCAATAAAAATTTTGTTTAAAAAAAAAAAAAAAAAAGAATAGCCGCCCAGATCCAGGCTTTCTTTAAAATGCATCGAAATCTAACTAATGCTCATTTGAAATGGGAAACCTTTAAAGCACACTTAAGAGGGACATTTATTCAGGAAATACAGAAGGTCAAACACAATTCCTCGGTCCTGTTAGAACAGGCTGGGGACTTGGTGCAACAACTGGAATTAACCTATGTCACCAGTCCCACTGACTCCGCCAGGGAGGCATGGATGTCGGCCCAGGATTCCCTGGACCGGCTGAGATCCTCCACAGCGGAGAGAAAGAGGTTTTTCTCGAAACTGGCGTTCTATGAAGAGGGGGAAAAGACAGGCCGTTTACTTGCAAAAATTGCACGATCTCAACAGCAGTCACCGGCCATTGGGGCTATTAGAGCAGCCAATGGGAAAATAGTTAATTCTCCGGAGGTCGTTATCTCCGAGCTGTCATCTTTCTATGGCGACTTGTATGAATCGAGGGATGCCTACTCGGATGCAGACCTAACCGTGTATATGTCCAAAATAGACTTACCCTCGCTGTCGGTGGCAGCTCAAAATCAGTTAGATGCTCCTATAACTTTGGAGGAGCTACAGACTGTGGCCTGCTCTTTTCCCACATGTAAGGCACCGGGAGAGGATGGCCTCCCCATGGAGGTGTTTAAAGAATATGGTGAACAGATACTCCCTGAACTGTTAAAGGTTTTTGATGCATGCCTAGACGCGGGTAGACTGCCTGAATCCATGACGAGAGCCAACGTAATCCTACTACTCAAACAGGGGAAGGACCCAGTTGACCCCGGCTCCTACAGACCTATATCGTTACTCCAGAGTGACGTGAAGATCCTAGCAAAGGTCCTGGCGCTCCGGGTCAATGGGGTCATCTCCTCCATTATACACCAGGATCAGGCAGGTTTTATGCCGCAAAAGTCAACGGCTACAAATCTTAGGAGACTGTACCTGAATATGCAGATGCAAGCGGATAACAGGGGTCAAAGGGCGCTGTTGTCTCTAGACGCCAATAAGGCCTTTGACAGCGTTAGCTGGAGATATTTATGGGCAGTATTGGTAAAGTTTGGTTTTGGTGCACGGTTTATAGCTTGGGTTAAGTTGTTGTATGCGTCCCCTCAGGCCAATATTAGAGTGACAGACAGGGTTTTGCACGCTTTCGCTCTGTCCCCCCTGCTCTTTGCGATAGCGATAGAGCCTCTAGCAGCCCTGATAAGAGATAATGCCCAGATACAGGGATTCCAATACGGAAATCTACATGAAAAAATAATGTTGTATGCTGACGACATGTTACTATTCTTAGGGGACACTAGTCACTCATTAGTGGAGGTGATGTCCATAATAAAAACGTTCGGTCACTATTCCGGACTAACCATCAACTGGTCCAAGTCGGCTCTGATGTTGTTGGAAGGAGATCACAGGGTTGTACTCCCTGATAGCTGCCCCATCCCCCTGGTCACTGGTTTCAAATACCTGGGCATACATGTGGTGCCCAGGATTGGAGACTACTGCGCCCTAAATATTTACCCCTTGCTCTCTCGTTTTCGAGACAAAATAAATACCTGGAACAACCTGAAGGTGTCCTTGGCGGGCAAAGCCAACTTAATTAAAATGATCCTAATGCCACAGCTGCTATACTTCTTACATAATACTCTGGTAGTGGTCCCACTAAAAATTTTCAGAATAGTGAATACACTCTTCCGTCGGTTACTATGGAACAACAAAAACCCCAGAATTAAGCTGGAGCAGCTGCAGCAATCAAAGGACAACGGGGGGTTGGCAGTTCCCAACCCCTGGTTGTACTATATAGCGTCCCAATTGCAACAGCTGGTCGGCTCTATGATACCAGAACCAAAGGGCTCGTCGGCACGGCTGATGTTGATGGCGACGGGGGCAGAGACCATACCCGTGGGCCTTGAGGCGCAGCTATTTGCAAAATCTAACAAACAAACCCCAACACTATCACTGGTACAAAAAATTTGGAATAAGGTCAGACAGCTTCAGGGGGTGCAAGGCTTCACTGATTTCAGCCCAATATGGGGCAACCGCTCTTATACTGAGCTGGACAAATTATTACAAGGGCCAAGATGGCGCAAACATGGGGTTAAACTACTACCACAAATATTCGCAAACGGTAAATTACTCCCCTTTACAGAACTGCAGGATAAATTTAACCTGCCAGACAACATGCTCTATTCTTACCTTCAGCTGCGACATGCAATTCATACACAGGGGGACGCGGGTGGCTGGACACTGTCGCCCACGACGGTGTTTCATGTGTTGCAATCCAGTAGTGAGACCAAGGGAATTATATCTCAATGCTACCAGATGTTATTAGTGAGGCACCTGCGAGCATAGCCGTGCAATGCAATGCGGGCTTGGGAAAGGGACCTGGGTCAGATTACAGAGGAGCAATGGGAGGAGGCCTTGCAGTCCGTATCCACGTGCTCCCTTAATGTTGCACAAAAGGTTTCCCAATTGTTTATAGCGTTAAGAGTGCACTACACCCCAAAAAAGCTATTTAAAATGGACAGGACGATAGACCCTTTATGTTCCCGTTGTCGTCAACATGACGGGGACCTTATCCACCTCATGTGGAGATGCCCGAAGCTCCACCGATATTGGAGGGAGGTGATGGGTACACTCAATGAGGTATTTCAAACGAAGGTCCCCATGGACCCCATGTGCTGTATATTTGGGGTCCTGGAGGATGAGATCCCTGAAGAATTGGTGAGGGTCGCGTTCTCCAGAGCTTTATTTCAGGCCAGGAAACTTATACTTATGGGTTGGAAGTCTGTGGGGCCACCAACTAGTCGCACATGGGTGTAACACATGGGACAAACTCTCATAAGGGAGAAGTATATATATCAACACAGAGGGTGCCCTACCAGGTTTGAATGAATTTGGGCCAAATGGCTGGACACACCGGGGCTAAGCCCGAGAGAGCTAGTGATGTCCAGACTTTTACAATCTTTGTAAATGAAACGAGGGGATGCAGGATAGTTTATATATTATAAGATGTGCGGGTGGGGGGGGGATGAGGAAAAGGAGAACTGTGGATCGCAGGAGTGATGCAGTGAGATGGAGAGCAAAGTGGAAATAAACACTGTATGTATGTACATGACCGATGTCTGCTATAACAAATCCTATGTAATTGCAAAACCGGTGACGTTGATTGATGGATAATATGTGAATGTTCAATAAAACCTTTTTTGATTTAAAAAAAAAAACTTGGGCAAAAAGGTATGTTTCATGCCTATCGGCAGTCTTCATTCTGGGAGTGGAGAATTGGCAGATTCGTAAGACTTATGTCTTATTTATTCTGCCAGAGGGTCCTAAGAAAGGACAGGCAGCGTCGAAAATCACTGTCCACTAAGTGCACCACTAAGTGGATTTGGCAAGTTATAATTCAGACTTATAATTTAAGGGGTAAGATTCCCCCTTTTCAAGTTAAGGCGCACTCTACCAGGATGGTTAGTGCTGGGCAGTGCGTCACTAGACCTCCATGGCTCAGATCTGTAAGGCCGCAACTTGGTCTTCAGTGCATACATTTACAAAATTTTATCAGGTGGATGTAAGGAGGTATGAGGATATCACCTTCAGTGTGCTGAAGGTAGCAGTATAGGTCCTCAAGTCAGGGGGTACCCTCTGGGTTGTGTCTCCCTCCCCTCAAGTAGCATTGCTATGGGACGTCCAATTAACCACTTGAGCCCCGGACCATTATGCTGCCTATAGACCAGAGGTCTTTTTCCAATTTGGCACTGCGTCACTTTAACTGCTAATTGCGCGGTCATGCAATGCTGTACCCAAACAAAATTTGCGACCTTTTCTTCCCACAAATAGAGATTTCTTTTGATGGTATTTGATCATCTCTGCGGTTTTTAATTTTTGCGCTATAAATGGAAAAAGACCGAAAATTTTGAAAAAAAATGATATTTTCTACTTTTTGTTATAAAAAAAATCCAATAAACTCAATTTTAGTCATACATTTAGGCCAAAATGTATTCGGCCACATGTCTTTGGTAAAAAAAATGTCAATAAGCGTATATTTATTGGTTTGCGCAAAAGTTATAGCGTCTACAAACTAGGGTACATTTTCTGTAATTTACACAGCTTTTAGTTTATGACTGCCTATGTCATTTCTTGAGGTGCTAAAATGGCAGGGCAGTACAAAACCCTCCCAAATGACCCCATTTTGGAAAGTAGACACCCCAAGGAAATTGCTGAGAGGCATGTTGAACCCATTGAATATTTATTTTTTTTGTCCCAAGTGATTGAATAATGACAAAAAAAAAAAAATATTTTCAAAAAGTTGTCACTAAATGATATATTGCTCACACAGGCCATGTGCCTATGTGGAATTGCACCCCAAAATACATTCTGCTGCTTCTCCTGAGTATGGGGATACCACATGTGTGGGACTTTTTGGGAGCCTAGCCGCGTACGGGGCCCCGAAAACCAATCACCGCCTTCAGGATTTCTAAGGGTGTAAATTTATGATTTCACTCTTTACTGCCTATCACAGTTTCGGAGGCCATGGAATGCCCAGGTGGCACAAAACGCCCCCCCCAAATGACCCCATTTTGGAAAGTAGACACCCCAAGCTATTTCCAGAGAGGCATATTGAGTCCATGGAATATTTTATATTTTGACACAAGTTGCGGGAACGTGACACATTTTTTTTTTTTTGCACAAAGTTGTCACTAAATGATATATTGCTCACACAGGCCATGGGCATATGTGGAATTGCACCCCAAAATACATTTAGCTACTTCTCCTGAGTACGGGGATACCACATGTGTGGGACTTTTTGGGAGCCTAGCCGTGCACGGGACCCCGAAAACCAATCACCGCCTTCAGGATTTCTAAGGGTGAAAATTTTTGATTTCACTCTTCACTGCCTATCACAGTTTCGGAGGCCATGGAATGCCCAGGTGGCACAAAACCACCCCAAATGACCCCATTTTGGAAAGTAGACACCCCAAGCTATTTGCTGAGAGGCATGGTGAGTATTTTGCAGCTCTCATTTGTTTTTGAAAATGAAGAAAGACAAGAAAAAACTTTTTTTTTTTTCTTTTTTCAATTTTCAAAACTTTGTGACAAAAAGTGAGGTCTGCAAAATACTCACTATACCTCTCATCAAATAGCTTTGGGTGTCTACTTTCCAAAATGGGGTCATTTGGGGGGGTTTTGTGCCACCTGGGCATTCCATGGCCTCCGAAACTGTGATAGGCAGTCAAGAGAGAAATCAAAAATTCACGCCCTTAGAAAGCCTGAAGGCGGTGCTTGGTTTTCGGGGTTCCGTACGCGGCTAGGCTCCCAAAAAGTCTCACACATGTGGTATCCCCGTACTCAGGAGAAGCAGCAGAATGTATTTTGGGGTGTAATTTCACATATTCCCATGGCATGTTTGAGCAATATATCATTTAGTGACAATTTTGTGCAAAAAAAAAAAAATTTGTCTCTTTCCCGCAACTTGTGTCGCAATATAAAATATTCCATGGACTCGACATGCCTCTCAGCAAATAGCTTGGGGTGTCTACTTTCCAAAATGGGGTCATTTGGGGGGGTTTTGAACTGTCCTGGCATTTTATGCACAACATTTAGAAGCTTATGTCACACATCACCCACTCTTCTAACCACTTGAAGACAAAGCCCTTTCTGACACTTATTGTTTACATGAAAAAGTTTTTTTTTTGCAAGAAAATTACTTTGAACCCCCAAACATTATATATTTTTTAAAGCAAATGCCCTACAGATTAAAATGGTGGGTGTTTCATTTTTTTTTTCACACAGTATTTGCGCAGCGATTTTTCAAACGCATTTTTTGGGGAAAAAACACACTTTTTTAAACTTTTCATGCACTAAAACACACTATATTGCCCAAATGTTTGATGAAATAAAAAAGATGATCTTAGGCCGAGTACATGGATACCAAACATGACATGCTTTACAATTGCGCACAAACGTGCAGTGGCAACAAAATAAATACATTTTTAAAAGCCTTTGTTATCTCGGGGAATGTAAATATCCCCTATGATAGCAATAGGTAGTGACAGGTACTCTTTTTTGAAAAAATTGGGGTCTATTAGACCCTAGATCTCTCCTCTGCCCTCAAAGCATCTGACCACACCAAGATCGGTGTGATAAAATGCTTCCCCAATTTCCCAATGGCGCTATTTACATCCGGCGAAATCTAAGTCATAAAATGCTCGTAGCTTCCGGTTTCTTAGGCCATAGAGATGTTTGGAGCCACTCTGGTCTCTGATCAGCTCTATGGTCAGCTGGCTGAATCACCGGCTGCATTTTCAGGTTCCCTGTTGAGACAGGAGAGCCAGAGAAAAACACGGAAGACGGGGGGGGGGGGGGCATTCCCTCCCACGGCTTGTAAAAGCAGTCTAGAGGCTAATTAGCCGCTAGGATTGCTTTTACATGAAAGCCGACCGCTGGCTGAAAAGAATGATACCAAGATGATACCTAAACCTGCAGGCATCATTCTGGTATAACCACTCAAAGTTGTGAATGGCGTACCTGAAGACAAAAAAATGGTTAACAATAAAGCACAGTAAACGGTAAAGTACAAAAAATTGCATACCTGAAAAGCAAACATGATAAAACATAATAACAATAAAACATTGCAGAATAGAATACAGTAAAAAAGAGCAGAACAATAGAGAGAATAGAGAGAGAGAGAACAATAAAACGACAACTATTTTTTTTTATTTTATATATATATATTTTTTTTTTTACACTTTTTTTGTAACTAACTTTTATAACTGTAACCGGTTCCAGGTTCGGGTCTCCCAAAATGCGATGGCATCTTGGGAGACCCTGTGAAAGTGTGCCTAGTCTGTGGAATGCTGTATCCTACGCTAATACTCAACTAGTGCATGGTAGCGTTCAAAACATTCACCAATGCAAAGACCAGGATTGTCAGGACAGGAGGGACAATAATAGTGGGTGTCACGCCTATATCCGCGCTTCCTGCAGACACAACATCTTTTTTGGGGGGTTCGCTGGGTAGGGGTACTCGGGAGGACATAAAGAAAATGCCTCTCATGCAGCCGACTGCATTTGGTTGGGGATGTGAATGGGGGAAGTACGGGCGCTGCAGAAGCGGTGGGTTCCCAATTAGGATTGGCGAATGCAGCAGGAAGGGCATTATGGGCACGACGGGCCTGTGTTTGTCTTTTTGGTGGCAGCGGGACACTACTTGTGCTTGCCACCTCACCAGCTTGAACTGCACTTATGGGACTCGCCACGTCACCAAGTGTTACTGCAGTGCTGGTTTGACTACGACCGGGGTGTACTAGGCCGCTGGCGCTTGCCAGTTCACCAAAACGCTACCAAAAAATCTGTTGGCGATCGCAGGGATCAGGCCTGACTCTGCGAACGCTGCAGTTATGCGTTTAGTCTTTTGTAAGTGACAGTGATCGATCGATACTGCACTTGGGTGGGCTGGGCTGGGCCGGGCGGAGGGGCAAAACGCAGGTGCTAGCAGGTATCTGGGCTGATCCCGCTAACACTGCGTTTTTGGGAACCCTAAACTGCTGGGGACGCCAGTATAGATCTGATCGGATCAGATATTGATGCGTTCAGATACTATACCACTGAGGGTGGTGTACGGTGCGTGCGTGGGTGTTAGCGGTACTGGCGCTAACCTGACGCTGCCTGGGGCTGGTGCTTGCCAGTTCACCAAAATACTACCAAAAAAACTGTTAGCGATCGCAGGGATCAGGCCTGACTCTGCAAACGCTGCAGTTATGCATTTAGTGTTTTGTAAGTGTCAGTGATCGATCGATACTGCACTTGGGTGGGCTGGGCTGGGCCGGGCGGAGGGGCAAAACGCAGGTGCTAGCAGGTATCTGGGCTGATTCCGCTAACACTGCGTTTTTGGGAACCCTAAACTGCTGGGGGCGCTAGTATAGATCTGATCGGATCAGATATTGATCCGTACAGATACTATACCACTAAGGGAGGTGTACGGTGCGTGCGTGGGTGTTAGCACTACTGGCACTAACCTGACGCTGCCTGGGGCTGGTGCTTGCTTGCCAGTTCACCAAAATACTAACAAAAAAACTGTTAGCGATCGCAGGGATCAGGCCTGACTCTGCGAACGCTGCAGTTATGCGTTTAGTGTTTTGTAAGTGTCAGTGATCGATCGATACTGCACTTGGGTGGGCTGGGCTGGGCCGGGCGGAGGGGCAAAACGCAGGTGCTAGCAGGTATCTGGGCTGATCCTGCTAACACTGCGTTTTTGGGAACCCTAAACTGCTGGGGACGCTAGTATAGATCTGATCGGATCAGATATTGATCCGTACAGATACTATACCACTAAGGGAGGTGTATGCTGCGTGCGTGGGTGTTAGCGGTACTGGCGCTAATCTGACGCTGCCTGGGGCGACGCATATCACCGCCGGGCGATCAGGGGGCTAAACCTTTATTCGGTAATAAACGGCGGGTGCCCTGACACTATAAAAAATAAACGAACTAACCAGCGTCACCCGTAACACTTATACGGTGATCAGTGGTGAAAGGGTTAACTAGGGGGCAATCAAGGGGTTAAAACATTTATTAGGTAGTATATGGGGGTCCCTGACGCTATAAAACGCTGACGGCGAACCTAAATATTTACCTCCCTAACTAGCGTCACCAGCGACACTAATACAGCGATCAGAAAAATGATCGCTTAGCGACACTGGTGACAGGGGGTGATCAAGGGGTTAAAACTTTATTAGGGGGAGTTAGGGGGGTACCCTAGACCTAAAGGGGGGTAACAGTAACTGTCCCAACACTGTAACTGTCACAAACTGACACTATGCAGTAATCAGAAAAAAAAAAAAACTGCTGGTGTCAGTTTGTGACAGGGAGGGGGGTGATCGGGGGGGGATCGGGGGGCGATCGGGGGGGGGGA
Organism: Lithobates septentrionalis; assembly: GCA_037952835.1. NCBI lineage: Eukaryota > Metazoa > Chordata > Amphibia > Anura > Ranidae > Lithobates > Lithobates septentrionalis. The sequence continues at coordinate 344,478 of JBBDGP010000948.1, read as the reverse complement.
TCGGGGTGTTTAGTGTGCCTGGCATGTTCTACTGAGTGTGTTGTGCACTCACAGTGATGTCTTCTCTCCTCGGGCCGGAACGGAAATTACCGAGCCGAGGGGAGATGACATAATTTCCTTTGCTGCTGTTTAGCATACAGCAGCAAAGGAATGATTCGATTGGCCGGCGGCGATCGCGAGGGGGGGGTACGAACGGATGGTCTCCCTCTCACCTCTGATCGCCACTGGACAAAAGACGACCGCCTCGGGCACCGGGGGGGGATCCGATCGGACCCCCCACCCGCGGAAGGCAAATCACGTACATGTACGTGATTTTGCCTGTCCGTGCCACCTTGCTGACGTACATCGGCGTGAGGCGGTCGTCAAGTGGTTAAGTAATTACTTAAGGCCCTGTGTCCCATGGTGTACGATAAAGAAAATAGGATTTTTATAACAGCTTACCTGTAAAATCCTTTTCTTGGAGTACATCATGGGACACAGAGGTCCCTCCCCTCTTTTGGGATTTAAGTATATTGCTTTGCTACAAAAACTGTGCTCCTGGAAGGAGGAGGGGTTATATAGGGAGTGAACTTCCTGGGTTGGGTATACCAGTGTCCATCATCTGAAGGTGGCCTATAACCCATTAAGTAATTACTTAAGGCTTTGTGTCCCATCATGTACTCCAAGAAAAGGATTTTACAGGTAAGCTGTTATAAAAATCCTATTTTTCAGTGTGATTTTGGCATGGAGAGAGATAGAACAGGGCTCTATTCAGTGCTATTAGTTAGTTAATGTGCTATACTGTGCTATTTTGCTTCAATTGTCAGAGTAGAATATAAGTTTAGTGTCAGTCTAGGGATAGTGTGAGTGTAGTGAGGAGGACCATCAGGCAGCTCAGATAGTTTCACTGTAGTGAAGTGAGACCGTGTCATTCATACATACATACATTAGTGTAGAGTAGGGACAGCTCAGATAGTTTCAGTGTAGTGTAGTGAGACAGTGTCAGTAATCTTTACATTAATAGAGTAGGGACAGTTCAGATAGCATCAGTGTAGTGACGGTTGAACACAGTCTAATTGATTGCGTTACTGCCAGTTTAACGCCATTTACTTGTGTGTGCGTTACTGCCAGCTTAACGCCATTTACTTCTGTGTGCAATACTGCAAGTTTAACACCATATAGTTTTGTGCGTTACAGCAAGTTTAAGGCCATTTACTTCTGTGTGCGTTACTGCCAGTTAGGGATGAGCCGAACACCCCCCCGGTTCGGTTCGCACCAGAACCTGCGAACGGACCGAAAGTTCGCATGAACGTTAGAACCCCATTGACGTCTATGGGACTCGAACGTTCAAAATCAAAAGTGCTCATTTTAAAGGCTAATTTGCATGGTATTGTCCTAAAAAGGGTTTGGGGACCCAGGTCCTACCCTAGGGGACATGTATCAATGCAAAAAAAACTTTTAAAAACGTCCGTTTTTTTGGGAGCAGTGATTTTAATGATGCTTAAAGTAAAAAAAAAAAAAGTGAAATATTCCTTTAAATATCGTACCTGGGGGGTGTCTATAGTATGCCTGTAAAGTGACGCATGTTTCCCGTGTTTAGAACAGTCCCTGCACCAAATGTCATTTTTAAAGGAAAAAATCTCATTTAAAACTGCTTGCGGGTTTAATGTAATGTCGGGTCATGGCAATATGGATGAAAATCAGTGAGACAAACGGCATGGGTACCCCCCAGTCCATTACCAGGCCCTTTGGGTCTTGTATGGATATTAAGGGGAACCCCGCACCCAAATTAAAATAAGGAAAGGTGTGGGGCCACCAGGCCCTATATACTCTGAACAGCAGTATACAGGCAGTGCAAACAAGACAGGGACTGTAGGTTTGTTGTTAAGTAGAATCTGTTTGTAATTTTGAACGGGTACATTTTTAACGTGTTTAGCTCCAGCCAAAAAAAATTTTTTAAGCTTTTTGGAAAACATAGGGAAGGGTTATCATCCCTGTGACATTTGTTTTGCTGTCTTTCCTTCTCTTCAGAAGATTTCACCTCACTTTTTGTCCCAATGAAAAATGTTTTTTGAAAATTTGGGTTTTTTTGTGGAACAAGGATTGGAAAGCATCAGTGGAAAGGATATAAATAGATAAATCCGCGCTTAGGACAGTGTGAGAGCTGCTGCCTATCCCTAATTAGTACCCCTAGGGGTCTAATTGCATAAATAGATAAGTGATATGAGAATAAAAAGGGCGCTGCCCTCTAAGTTATTAAGTAATGGGTACGGATGTCATAAAATGCGAACTAAATTCTGATGGCTACAATATATGAAAGCTCCACCAATAGCTATCACAATGCAGTCTAAAACAAAAGAAGACCATATATTTGGAGATAACCGAAAATATTCAAAAACACCAGTGATTTAGAAACTGCTGAATATAATATAATATGTCCCCCCAGTGGGATAAATATGTCTGCCAAGGTAAAATATATGATAAATGAGTGAAAAAATAATATGGTGAACGATGCAGTTAATTGAGAATAAAAAATGATAAATTGACCCCAGAGTTCAAAAATTTTGGGACAAAATGGCGCCAGAGCAGAGTTGTTGAGATTAAGGTGGTATATCGATGGAGTAGCATGGTTACATTATAGCACATATCTTCCCTGGAATAGCCGTAAGGATCGCATATAGCAGAGGAATGGCAGCACAACTGGAGTCAACACCATCCGCCCTGAGGCACCCACTGGGGGGACATATTATATTATATTCAGCAGTTTCTAAATCACTGGTGTTTGTGAATATTTTCGGTTATCTCCGAATATATGGTCTTCTTTTGTTTTAGACTGCATTGTGATAGCTATTGGTGGAGCTTTCATATATTGTAGCCATCAGAATTTAGTTTGCATTTTATGACATCCGTACCCATTACTTAATAACTTAGAGGGCAGCGCCCTTTTTATTCTCATATCACTTATCTATCAGTGGAAAGGAGAAATGTTTTTCCCATATTAACTCTTACAGGAGATAATTTCCCTTCCTAGGGGTAGATTTCATCTCACTTCCTGTTGTCTCCTTCCGTTTGCAAGTAGGAGTCGTTTGTAAGTTAGATGTTTGAAAGTAGGGTCCTGCCCTATATACTCAGCAGAAATTTGGGCCTTAGGTGTTGTTGTGGCCACAACACTGTAAGCCCTCACAGGGCCCTGCTGCAAAGTATTGCATCAAAAATTGTAAATACATGCCCCTGTTAAACAAGGGCTGAAAAATTGGGCCTTAGGCACTGGTGCTGGTGCCACAACACTGCAACCCCTCACAGACACTCTAGTTGGAACGCAGGAACGAGCCCTGCTGCAAAGTATTGCATCAAAAATTGTAATTACATGCCCCTGTTAAACAGGGGCAGAAAAATTGGGCCTTAGGCACTGGTGCTGGTGCCATAACACTGCAACCCCTCACAGACACTCTAGTTGGAACGCAGGAACGAGCCCTGCTGCAAAGTATTGCATCAAAAATTGTAATTACACGCCCCTGTTAAACAGGGGCAGAAAAATTGGGCCTTAGGCACTGGTGCTGGTGCCGCAACACTGCAACCCCTCACAGACACTCTAGTTGGAACGCAGGAACGAGCCCTGCTGCAAAGTATTGCATCAAAAATTGTAATTACACGCCCCTGTTAAACAGGGGCAGAAAAAATGGGCCTTAGGCACTGGTGCTGGTGCCACAACACTGCAACCCCTCACAGACACTCTAGTTGGAACGCAGGAACGAGCCCTGCTGCAAAGTATTGCATCAAAAATTGTAATTACACGCCCCTGTTAAACAGGGGCAGAAAAAATGGGCCTTAGGCACTGGTGCTGGTGCCACAACACTGCAACCCCTCACAGACACTCTAGTTGGAACGCAGGAACGAGCCCTGCTGCAAAGTATTGCATCAAAAATTGTAATAACACGCCCCTGTTAAACAGGGGCTGAAAAATTGTGCCTTAGGCACTGGTGGTGGCGCCCAGAACCAAAAATGTTCTTACAAGCTATCAGCGTGATGATTGAGGAGGAAGAGGATAATTACTCAGGGATAGTCACTCAGCATCAGCATAGGCAGTCTTTGAAGGGATCTGAGATTTCAAAAAAAATATTCGGTTACATCAGCATCAGGTGCTTGGTAGCTGGTGGTGATCCAAGACTGATTCATTTTTATGAAGGTCAGTCGATCGACCGAGTCGGTGGACAGACCCACCCTGTGATCGGTTACCACGCCTCCAGCAGCACTGAATGTGCGTTCCGAAAGAACGCTGGATGCAGGACAGGCCAGTAGCTCAATTGCATACTGTGCAAGCTCTGGCCAGTGATCCATCCTCAAGACCCAGTAACCCAGAGGATTTTCAGTGGGAAAGGTGTCCAAGTCTGATCTTGCCCCTAGGTATTCCTGCACCATGTAAAACAGACACTGGCGATGGTTGCTGGAACCAATCATACCTTGGGGCTGCGGACCAAAAAATTGTCTGAATGCATCGGTCAGACGGCCACCTTCTCCACCGCTCCTTCTTTGACTGACCGAAGCCTCAGCAACACGTTGTCCAGAAACAGGAGTTTGTAACCTCCCAGTCTCTGGGAACGCGTTGCACAGACCTTTCTGCAAGGCCTCCCGAAGATGTTTCATCCTCTGCTCCCTCTGCGATGGCAAGATAAGGTCCGCAACCTTACCCTTGTAACGTGGATCAAGGAGGGTTGCCAGCCAGTATTGGTCCTTCTCCTTGATACCACGAATACGAGGATCCTTACGCAGGCTTTGCAGGATCAGGGAGGCCATGCAGCGTAGGTTTGCTGAGGCATTCGGTCCGGAGTCCTCTGGATCACTAAGGACGACATGGTCTGCAGCCACCTCCTCCCAGCCTCGTACAAGTCCATGTGTTTCTTGGGACTGATCCCTTAAAGACTGCTGCTGATGCTGAGTGCCAGGCTCCACCTCCATACTGACACAATCTTCCTCCTCCTCCTCCTCATCCTCTTCCTGTGTGACCGGCGGGCACGCAGGAACACTGTCTGGATAAAGGGGGCCTTGTGAGCTAAGGAAGTCCTCCTCTTCCTGCCTCTGTTCTGCCTCAAGTGCCCTGTCCATTATTCCACGCAGCGTGTGCTCCAACAGGTGGACAAGGGGGACAGTGTCACTGATGCATGCACTGTCACTGCTCACCATCCTCGTGGCCTCCTCAAATGGTGACAGGACAGTGCATGCATCCCTGATCATGGCCCACTGGCGTGGGGAAAAAAAAACAAGCTCCCCTGACCCTGTCCTGGTGCCATAGTCGCACAGGTACTCATTGATGGCCCTCTGCTGCATGTGCAGCCGCTGCAGCATGGCCAACGTTGAGTTCCACCTGGTGGGCATGTCACAGATTAGGCGGTTCTTGGGCAGGTTAAACTCCTTTTCGAGGTCCGTCAGTCGAGCACTGGCATTATATGACCGGCGGAAATGCACACAGACTTTCCTGGCCTGCCTCAGGACATCCTGTAAGCCCGGGTACCTGCCCAAGAACCGCTGCACCACCAAGTTAAGGACGTGAGCCAAACAGGGCACATGGGTCATTTGTCCCTGTCAGAGGGCAGAGAGGAGGTCAGAGGGCAGAGAGGAGGGCATTGTCGCAAACCACCATTCCTGCCTTAAGTTGGCGTGGCGTCAACCACCTCTGAACCTGCCCCTGCAGAGCTGACAGAACCTCTGTCCCAGTGTGGCTCCTGTCCCCCAAGCACACCAGCTCAAGCACCGCATGGCATCTTTTGGCCTGCATACTTGCGTAGCTCCTTGAACGGCTACGGAGCACCGCTGGTTCCGAGGACAAAGCACAGGAAGAGGCCATGGAGGAAGAAGAAGAGGAGGGGGTGGAGGAGAGAGGTGTGTCACAATAATTAGCATTTTGGAGGCGTGGTGGCGGAACAACCTCCAACACTACTGCACCTTGTCCTGCATCCTTCCCAGCTGCCAGCAGAGTCACCCAATGCACCGTGAAACTTAGGTAACGTCCCTGTCCATGCCTGCTGGACCATGAGTCAGCGGTAATATGCACCTTACCGCTGACCGCCCTGTCCAGCGAGGCATGGACATTGCCTTCCACATGCCGGTAGAGAGCCGGAATCACCTTCCTTGAGAAAAAGTGGCGTTTGGGTACCTGCCACTGAGGAACCGCACATTCCACAAACTCACGGAAGGGGGCAGAGTCTACCAACTGAAAAGGTTGCAGTTGAAGTGCTAGCAATTTTGCCAAGCTAGCATTCAACCGCTGGGCATGTGGATGGCTGGGAGCAAACTTCTTTTGGCGGTGCAGCAGCTGGGGCAGGGAAATTTGCCTGGTACAATCTGACGTCGGTGTACCAAAAGCAGGTTGCCCACAAGTACTTGGCTGTGACACACCTAATTCTACACCTTCATTCCTCTCAGTGCAGGTCTCAGAGAGGACTGAAGGTCTAGTGGGGTTGGAAATCTCAGCTGATGAGGAGCAAGGAGAGGTCCTCTTTGTTCTTTGGTGTGGGTCTTTTAGATACGCTTGCCAACGAACTGCATGGCAGGTCAACATATGTCTGGTCAAGCATGTGGTACCCAAGCGGGAGATGTTTTGGCCACGCGAGATACGCTTGAGACATATGTTGCAAATAGCAGTGGTGCGATCTGATGCACTCGTCTCAAAAAAGGCCCACACCAAAGAACTTTTTGAATAACGCGCAGAGACTGCAGCGCCCTGCACATGTGGAGCTTTGGGGTGTGATGCAGTCAATATGCTGCCCTTAGGCTGGACCCTGGAGGGCATCCTGCCTCGTTGGTGATGTGCCGCCTCCTCCTCCTCCTCCTCCTCTCTCCTATCAGGCACCCACGTTGAGTCAGTGACCTCATCATCCCCTCCCTCCTCATCACTGGAGCAAACCTGGCAGTATGCTGCAGCAGGGGGAGCATGACTGCCAGATTGCTGTCTTTCTTGGGCACCCCCTCTGTCCGTGCTCATGTTACTGCCTTCATCGAGCTCAGTATCATCATCAGAGCCTTCCAAACGCTGGGCATCCTCCTGGAGCATGTACCCAACACTGTGGTCAAACAGTTCAAGGGACTCCTCAGGAGGACATGGTGGGGCTAGGGAAGGAGTCACTGATGACATTTAGCCGAGGGAAGAGGCCGCTGCTTTGCCAGACAAAGTACCCTGGGCATGGGTGAGAGAGGATGAGGAGGATGAGGATGGCTTGGTCATCCACTCGACCAAGTCTTCCGCATGTTGCGGCTCAACACGGCCAGCTGCCGAAAAAAAGGGCAAGCGTGTCCCATGGCCACTTGCTGATGAGGATGCACCGTCTCCATGCCAAGCACTAGACACAGAGCCTGCTTGCCCTCTCTTATTGGCTTGTGACTGTCTGCCTCTCCTTCTTGGCCTTCCAGACATACTAATGGCCTGTAGCTGCACTAAGCTGGTATATATATATATATATATATATATATATATATATATATATATATGTACTGATACTGCAGCTAGCAAAATCAACTGCCTGCCTGTAGTATGAGAACACCACCAACCTTCTACAGGTAGCTTTAGCTGAACACTGTGAGGTGGACGCACCCAACTAACTTGTAGGTTTAGCTGAACACTGTGAGCAGGACGCACTGCACTAACTGTAAATAGTCTAGCTGCCTGACTGTGGTACTAATAGGATCAAAAGAACACCAGCAATTTTCTTCAGGTAGCTGTATTTACTGTAACAAGACAAGCCTGCCTGTCAGTAAGAAGATAACAGGAACGGATCTAGCTGAACACTGTGAGCAGGACGCACCCCACTAGCTTGTGGGTTTAGCTGAACACTGTGAGGTGGACACACCCCACTAACTTGTAGGTTTAGCTGAACACTGTGAGCAGGACGCACCCCACTAACTTGTAGGTTTAGCAGAACACTGTGAGCAGGACGCACTGCACTAACTGTAAATAGTCTAGCTGCCTGACTGTGGTACTAATAGGATCAAAAGAACACCAGCAATTTTCTTCAGGTAGCTGTATTTACTGTAAAAAGACAAGCCTGCCTGTCAGTAAGAAGATAACAGGAACGGATCTAGTTGAACACTGTGAGCAGGACGCACCACACTAGCTTGTAGGTTTAGCTGAACACTGTGAGGTGGACGCACCCCACTAACTTGTAGGTTTAGCTGAACACTGTGAGCAGGACGCACCCCACTAACTTGTAGGTTTAGCAGAACACTGTGAGCAGGACGCACTGCACTAACTGTAAATAGTCTAGCTGCCTGACTGTGGTACTAATAGGATCAAAAGAACACCAGTAATTTTCTTCAGGTAGCTGTAAATACTGTAACAAGACAAGCCTGCCTGTTAGTAAGAAGATAACAGGAACGGATCTAGCTGAACACTGTGAGCAGGATGCACTGCACTAACTGTAAATAGTCTAGCTGCCTGACTGTGGTACTAATAGGATCAAAAGAACACCAGCAATTTTCTTCAGGTAGCTTTATATACTGTAACAAAACAAGCCTGCCTGTCAGTAAGAAGATAACAGGAACGGATCTAGCTGAACACTGTGAGCAGGACGCACTGCACTAACTGTAAATAGTCTAGCTGCCTGACTGTGGTACTAATAGGATCAAAAGAACACCAGTAATTTTCTTCAGGTAGCTGTAAATACTGTAACAAGACAAGCCTGCCTGTCAGTAGGAAGATAACAGGAACGGATCTAGATGAACACTGTGAGCAGGACGCACTGCACTAACTGTAAATAGTCTAGCTGCCTGACTGTGGTACTAATAGGATCAAAAGAACACCAGCAATTTTCTTCAGGTAGCTGTAAATACTGTAACAAGACAAGCCTGCTTGTCAGTAGGAAGATAACAGGAACGGATCTAGCTAAACTGAATACAGCGTATATATATATATGCAACACCTGGGATGCATATATATACACAATACACTGTGAGTGCAGCTAACTGACTGATTGTCCTGCCTAATCTAGCTAACTCAAATGAAATGACACTGTCTCTCTCTCTCTCTATCTCTCAGCACACCGGAACACACTGCACAGGGCCGCCGTGCAGGCGGCCTTATATAGTGTGGGGCGTGTACTAAATCCCCTGAGCCATAATTGGCCAAAGCCTCCTTGGATTTGGCCAATTACGGCTCTCTGTTCAGGCGGCGCTGTGATTGGCCAAGCATGCGGGTCATAGTGCATGCTTGGCCAATCATCAGCCAGCAATGCACTGCGATGCCGCAGTGAATTATGGGCCGTGACGCGCCACATGAATTTGGCGCGAACGGCCCATATCGTTCGCAATTCGGCGAATGGCCGAACAGCCGATGTTCGAGTCGAACATGGGTTTGACTCGAACACAAAGCTCATCCCTACTGCCAGTACACCCCTCACATTTTTGTAAATATTTTATTATATCTCTTCATGTGACAACACTGAAGAAATTACACTTTGCTACAATGTAAAGTAGTGAGTGTACAGCTTGTATAACTGTAAATTTGCTGTCTCCTCAAAATAACTCAACACACAGCCATTAATCAATAAAACTATTCAATAATTGCGCTATTACAAGAATATATAAGTGATAGCTGCCAGCATGTAACAGTGTGGTAGACAGTGTACAAATTAATATAAATGGGACACATGCAGCGCTAAAATGTGCAATTACATTTTCAACATGTGACTGTGAAAAAGTGCTGGAAGCATAACCAATATCTCTTGGGTTATGTATGTCAAAGATAAACCTCTAACTTATGGTGTATCAGTTCATAAATGCAAGGGGGTTCATCGGTGTAAATGGTGCCAAAACTCCACACCATCTGTCAGAAATAAATCCACGGTTTGGTTGTCGGAAATTCCAATCGTCTGTACGCGGCATAACGAGTCACAAGACACTGGGAGGGAAAATGGCTAATTGGGCCCAATTTGGACATTTTCATTTAGGGCTATACTCACTTTTGTTTCCAGCAGTTTAGACATTAATGGCTGTGTATAAATGGGACACATGCAGCGCTAAAATGTGCAATTACGTTTTCAACATGTGACTGTGAAAAAGTGCTGGAAGCATAACCAATATCTCTTGGGTTATGTATGTCAAAGATAAACCTCTAACTTATAAGTAAATAAGAAAAAAAGTCCATAAATATAATGAATGGTGTATCAGTTCATAAATGCAAGGGGGTTCATAGGTGTAAATGGTGCCAAAACTCCACACGGGGAGAGGGCTGGAACCGATTCTGTATGAGGGGACACCTTGCGTATGGATCTTCTAGGTTTCAAATGAAGACAACAAGTGGTAGAAATGAATATCCTTACCGGAAAGGGTGGACACAGTCACCATATGGTGGGGTGTCTTACAGGCTTGGGGGATCCAACGATCCCGAGGATATCTGGCTGAAGAGGTCCCGATGTGAAGTCGCATCTAAGACGACCATCATCGATAGTATCGGGATTCCCAATCAATCTGAATGTCTTCCTCAGATGAAAGGAGTATGCCAGGAGAACCAGTTAAAGCTCAACAAAGTCCAATTCATAAAAGGAGACAAGAATAAAAAATTCTCCACATGAAAAGCTAAAAAAAGTGCTGGACAATGCACTATAATATATAAAATGTGATCACAAAGAAAATAAAACAAAATTGAATAAAATTGCGTGATAGCAGGGCATCTATAGGAATTAGCAACCCGACATGTTTCGGACCATTGTCCTTCTACTGGGGCATGAGCCTGAATGCCTGTATCACGCTTGCATATATACACAAATAATTACACCACATATAAGTCAGCTGTGTGGACCTGGGTGATTACATAAACAATTGTATGAACATGCTTAGCAGCTGTGTCAGGCCGTTACTTTGTGTTTGATTCAGTGTGGAAACATTCATTGCTGACACTCCAGAGTATATTCCACAGTGATCCACCAATCCGTGCTCTATACGGAGTCACGTGACGAGGTCACGTGACGGCGTCATTGCACGTGACGTCATCACGCTCCGGACATCACGCTCCACGCCTCCCTTTCACTTCAGGAAGTGAGAGGCCGAACCGAGGAGTAATAACATCCACAACAGCCACAGGGGTTGTCATAGCGCGTCAGTCCAGCGCGCTCCAATGCGCTCGACTTCCGGTGTCCCCAATAGGGGAAATTGAGCATTTTGGATTACATGGGGAAAATGATGGACCCAAATATATATGTGTAATTGGACAAACAATAAGCAGGTCAAATATTGTTACCTATATGACCTATAGGTCCCTCTGCATGGTATTAAGACCATAGGAAAAATAAAAAATAAGAAATAAATGAAAAAATAAATAAATAAATAAAAAATGAAAAATAAAAATTAATGATAAGTTCAAGTGGTCTCTCTTCACCCAATTCTCTGTCCAGCATAGACAGATTAAACAAATCTTAAACCGTCACTGGAGCATCCTCAGAAGTGACCCTGTCCTGGGTCCGGTGCTCCCCACCAGGGCAGGTGTCACTTTTAGGGGAGCTCCATCATTGCGGAATCGCATCTCCCGCAATGTTATAGAAGCACCCACTAGACCGTCTTTTTTCCCAGAGACTAAAGGATACTATCCCTGTAAGAAATGTAATGTGTGCAGGTACAATCTCTGTGGAAATTGCAGATCGGTATGCTTTGAATCTGCCGTCACTTCCACTATACACCAAATCAAACATTTTGTCACATGTACCACGCGTTACAATGTGTATCTCATCACATGCCCTTGCAATATGCAGTACGTGGGTCGCACCATCAGATCATTTAAGATTCGAGTTAATGAACACATTACTGCCATTAAAAAAGGCCACACTAACCATAGTGTTCCTCGTCATTTTTTGGAGTTCCATAATAACAATCCGAGGGGCTCCAAATTCCAGGTCATAGATAAATTTGTTCCATCATGGAGAGGGGGTCCACGCACCAGGGGGGTATCACAGCTCAAAGTTTTCTGGATCTACCAACTAAAAAGCTACTCCCCCATGGGTTGAACGTGGTTTGGGATATAAACGCCTTTATAAATAAGTCATAACTGGTACTGGTGGTCCTTAATGTATATGCATGTTACTATGTTGGCCCTGGTGACATGCATATATATTACCATGTCAGTTTTTGTGAGTCCCTGCTATATAGTCAATCAGCAGGGCTGTATAGCATAGAATGGGCATTTTGATTATAAATATGTTTTTTGCATATGGTGTTTATTTTTATTTTTCATTTTTACTTTTATTTTTTATTTTAATTTATTTTTCGTTTTTCATTTTTTATCTTTTATTTTTTATTTATTTTTTTATTTTTATTTTTTTTTTTATTTATTTTTTATTTTTTTTTATTTTTATATATTTTTTATTTTTCATTTTTTAGTTATTTATTTTTTTATTTATTTCTTATTTTTTATTTTTCCTATGGTTTTAATACCATGCAGAGTGACCTATAGGTCATATAGGTAACAATATTTGACCTGCTTATTGTTTGTCCGATTACACATATATATTTGGGTCCATCATTTTCCCCATGTAATCAAAATGCTCAATTCCCCCTATGGGGGCACCGGAAGTCGAGCGCACTGGAGCGCGCCAGACTGACGCGCTATGACAACCCCTGTGGCTGTTGTGGATGTTATTACTCCTCGGTTCGGCCTCTCACTTCCTGAAGTGAAAGGGAGGCGTGGAGCGCGACGTCCGGAGCGTGATGACGTCACGTGCAATGACGCCGTCACGTGACCTCGTCACGTGACTCCGTATAGAGCACGGATTGGTGGATCACTGTGGAATATACTCTGGAGTGTCAGCAATGAATGTTTCCACACTGAACCAAACACAAAGTAACGGCCTGACACAGCTGCTAAGCATGTTCATACAATTGTTTATGTAATCACCCAGGTCCACACAGCTGACTTATATGTGGTATAATTATTTGTGTATATATGCAAGCGTGATACAGGCATTCAGGCTCATGCCCCAGTAGAAGGACGATGGTCCGAAACATGTCGGGTTGCTAATGCCTATAGATGCCCTGCTATCACGCGATTTTATTCGATTTTGTTTTAAATTCTTTGTGATCACGTTTTATATATTATAGTGCATTGTCCAGCACTTTTTTTAGCTTTTCAATAAAAGCTTTTCCTAACGGATTCATGCCCTATGTGGAGAATTTTTTATTATTGTCTCCTTTTATGAATTGGACTTTGTTGAGCTTTAACTGGTTCTCCTGGCATACTCCTTCTGTCTGAGGAAGACACCTGGATTGATTGGGAATCCCGATACTATCGAACGGTGATGGTTGTCTTAGATGCGACTTCACATCGGGACCTCTTCAGCCAGATATCCTCGGGATCGTTGGATCCCCCAAGCCTGTAAGACACCCCACCGTATGGTGACTGTGTCCACCCTTTCTGGTAAGGATATTCATTTCTACCACTTGTTGTCTTCATTTGAAACCTAGAAGATCCATACGCAAGGTGTCCCCTCATCCAGAATCGGTTCCAGCCCTCACCCCGTGTGGAGTTTTGGCACCATTTACACCTATGAACCCCCTTGCATTTATGAACTGATACACCATTCACTATATTTATGGACTTTTTTTCTTATTTACTTATAAGTTAGAGGTTTATCTTTGACATACATAACCCAAGAGATATTGGTTATGCTTCCAGCACTTTTTCACAGTCACATGTTGAAAACGTAATTGCACATTTTAGCGCTGCATGTGTCCCATTTATACACAGCCATTAATGTCTAAACTGCTGGAAACAAAAGTGAGTACAGCCCTAAATGAAAATGTCCAAATTGGGCCCAATTAGCCATTTTCCCTCCCAGTGTCTTGTGACTCGTTATGCCGCGTACAGACGATTGGAATTTCCGACAACCAAACCGTGGATTTATTTCTGACAGATGTTGGCTCAAACTTTTCTTGCATACACACGGTTGCACAAATGTTGTCAGAAATCCCGATCGGCAAGAACGCGCTGAGGTACAACATGTACGACGGGACTAGAAAAAGGAAGTTTAATAGCCAGTGCGCCACGCTTTGGGCTTCTTCTTCTAATCTCATGTTAGTAGAAGTTTGGTGAGAGACGATTCACCCTTTTCAGCCTTGTGCTTTTCAGTTCGTTACTGCTCTTCAGTTTGTGCTTGTGGGTTCGTATATGTTTTTCAGTGCGTGTAGACAGTTCGCATCTATGTTCCAGTGTGTTCTTGTCTGCTCGTTTCTGATTTTCAGCTCGCTCTTCTCAGGCCTTTCTGATTTTCAGTGCGTTCTGTTAGTTCAATCTGACCAGCCGACCGTTTTGAAGCCATGTTGCGTTTATGTACTCATCATAGAGTTCATGCTATGCAGGGGCTTGCTGTTGGGGTTCATACTTTGACCCAAGCCCAGTCCACGAACAGGGGCAGGAGGAGTTCATGGACCAAGAATTGGTTGCGCCAGGGTGACCAATTCTCGCACATGCCTTTGTTGCGGGAGATCCAGGAGAATAATCCTGATGATTTCTCCGGATGACGGACCCCGTTTTTCACCGTCTGTTGGCTTTGCTGTCCCCCTATATTACCAAGCAGGACACCTGCATGCGGCAAGCCATCACTCCGGAACAAAGGCTAGTCGCCACTTTGCGATAATTGGCGATGGGGAGAAGTCTGCAGGACATAAAGTTCTCGACAGGCATCTCCCTTCAGGCTCTGGGGATCATTATTCCAGAGACCTGTTCTGCCATCATTCAGGTCCTGCAGAAGGACTATATGAAGGTACGTTTTCTCCTTTAACATCACATTTTATGTATTTAATGTTTGCTAATGTATTGGATTTATTTCATCATTTCCTAAATACCATGATTGTAATATGCTGTGAATGTCCTCTTTGTCCTCATGCATGCTGGAAGCTTTTAATGCTCCTTTTTTGTCCTTCATGCATATTTGCCTTCACTAACCTCCCCAGCATGCTATCCTGGGCCGATACACACTTAGCCTAGTCACTTAACAATGTATTTTGTCAGCTCCATTGTAGTGCTTACCCTAAACACCCCCTAAAATGTGTACAAATATTATTTTTATCCTTAAATTCATGCATAGTGCAAGAGGCTTTTTTGGGGGGGCCCAAACTCATTTGGAACCCCCCCTCCCCCAACTGCTAAGTCAACCGATACCAATACTCTATCTGCTGACTTTGCCAAATCCATACACACTATACCTACCTCTTTTGTGGTCAGATTTATGCATGGATTCACCAAAGCATGTAGTGCAAGGGCCTACCTGAATACTTTCAAATGGTACCGTTTAAAGTTTTGTTCTCCTATTATCTAGATATGTAATTGCAGAATGTAAAATTGTGCTTCAATTTGGACAGTGTGTATTAATATTTTTTTATTATGACACTTCTTACCTGTCCAGTTGGCTGCCAATAGTGTAAGTAAGGAGAGGCTGGCCAAAGTAACACACATTATTTATGCATTCAGCTCTCAATGAAGTGGAGAGGGTTACCTGTCCAAAACATCCCCCCCCCCACTCCCCACCATAAAATTTTTCACTGGGCCATCAGAGGGGAGGAGGAATCTGATAAGTGTACCTTATACTTTTGTCTTTTAATACTCCTTAACATAAATGTTTTACTTATGTTGGCCAAGAATGTTTGTGTGTAATCTGCTTGCAATGTTTATGTGCAGAAGTACTATTTTTTTTCTTGTTTGACTCCACAGTTTCCTTCAACCCCACAGGAATGGCAGACTGTGGCATCCCACTTTGCCCAGAGGTGGGACTTTCCCAACTGCAGAGGGGCAATTGATGGGAAACACATCCACATTGTCCCACCCCCCAACTCGGGGTCATACTATTTTAATTAAAAGGGGTTTAATAGTATTGTGGTGATGGCGGTAGTGTCTGCGACATATGAGTTTTTGTATGTGGACGTGGGGAAGAATGGTCGGATGGTGGAGTCATCGCCCAGACTGAGTTCTACAGACGGCTCCAGAAAGGTGGCTTGGGCTTGCCACCTGTGGAAGACAACATGGCTGGTCTTCCATTTGTGTTGATGAGGCGTTTGGGCTAGGTGACCATCTCATGAGGCCATTTCCGATGAGGACCAGAGGGTTTTTAACTACCGGCTGGCCAGAGCCAGAAGAGTGGTGGAGAATGCTTTCGGCATAATGGCCAGCAGGTTCCGCCTATTCCTGACGCCAATACACATGGCGGAATATAAACTCAACCATATAGTGCTTGCCTGCTGCATTTTGCACATTTCCTAAGGAAAAATACTACGAACTATGTGGCCTCAGTTGGGCCTGAGGCCGGATTTCCAGATCAAGCAACCCTGACGGCACTTGAAGCTGGCCGTCATGGCTTGCCCCCCAAAGCACCCGCAAAGTCAGACAAAAATATCTGGTGTACTTTGCAGGTAGGGGGGCCATTGATATGCCAGAAAATGTATAAAACATTTTTCAAATACATTTTTAATTTAAAATGAACTAATATTTTATTTGATTTCCTGCTTGTGCTTCTTTTAGCTGTATCCTAGGTTCTCCAATGGGCTTTTCTTTTTGGACATTTTCTTCAATAGTACAAATGTAATTTATTTGATACATGAGGTGACAATCTCTTGTGGTTCTGCTACACACACTCATTGTTTTTGTTTTTAATGTATGTAATGCATTAATGATAAAAAGAATTATCCTTTTCAGCACCATGAATTAATTGTTTGGAGTCCCTAAAATGGCCTGATTGGGGCCAATTTTAGAGCACTGTGTGGGTTATTTACTAAAGGCAAATCCACTTTGCACTACAAGTGCACTGCAAGTGCACTTGATAGTGCACTGAAACTACACTTGTAGTGCAAAGTGGATTTGCCTTTAGTAAATAACCCCCATTGTCACTGTAAACACTAACTTACGCCAAAAACTGGTATTGAGCATTGAAAGAAGAAGCCACACATTGTTGAGTATAAAACATTTTACTCTGTGCACATTCACATGTGCATTAGAAATGGGTTTCTGAACATACCATATCTTTGGTGTATAACATTTTTATGGTTGACATTATAAATATCCCTTTTTTGGTTAAACGGGCATGTTTAACACCTTCCCGCCCAGCGTACGCAGATGTGCGTGCTCGGCTTTCCGGGGTTATACCGAGATGATGCCCGCAGCTGCAGGCATCATCCCAGTACCATTGTTTAGAGCCGGCGATCGGCTATCCGAGTATAAAAACTGATGCGGACTTCCCCCCCTCCCACCGCCTCCCGCCGCTCATACCGGGCCTCCCTTTCGATCGGGAGGCCTGGTGGCCAATCGGCTGCCTCCGGCGGCTGGGGGCGGGCTGGAACAAAGCTGTGGGTGGCTTCGTTCCAGCCCTCTAATTGTAAACACGGAAGCAACTTCATGACGTCACTTCCCTGTTACTCGGCTGCCAATGGCGCAGATTTTAAAAAAATACACAGTATTCAGAATCGTCATTTTCAGCGATTTGAATACTTTGAAGTGCAAAGGAGGAATTGGTGGTATTTTAGACCCCTGATCCCTCCATAAAGAGTACCTGTCACCACCTATTACTGTCACAAGGGATGTTTACATTCCTTGTAACGGCAATAAAAGTCATCAAAATTGTTATTTTTTAACACAATTTATAAACATATATTTAAAAAAAATAAATAAGAAAAAAAATGTTTTTAAAGCGCCCCCGGCCCCGCGAGCTCGCGCAGCAAAGAAAACGCATACGGAAGTCGGGCCCGCAGATGTAAACAGTATTCAAACCACACATGTGAGGTATCACCACAATCGTCAGAGCGAGAGCAATAATTCTAGCACTGGACCTCCTCTGTAACTCTAACAATGTAACCGTAAAAAAAAAAAAAATTTGCCTATGGAAATTCTTAGGTACCGTAGTTTGTCGCCATTCCACGAGTGCGTGCAATTATAAAGCATGACATGTTTGGTATCTATTTACTCGGCATAACATCATCTTTCACATTATACAAAAAAATTGGGGTAACTTTACTGTTTGGATTTTTTAAAATTCATGAAAGTGTCCCTTTTCCCAAAAATTTGCGTTTAAAACACCGTTGCACAAATACCGTGTGATATAAAATATTGCAACAATCTCC
The DNA here is from genome assembly GCA_037952835.1 of Lithobates septentrionalis. Taxonomy (NCBI): domain Eukaryota; kingdom Metazoa; phylum Chordata; class Amphibia; order Anura; family Ranidae; genus Lithobates; species Lithobates septentrionalis. Next base: position 326,421 of record JBBDGP010000948.1, on the reverse strand, counting down.
ATTTTATTCTCTAGATTCTCTGCTAAAAAATATATATAATGTTTGGGGGTTCTAAGTAATTTTCTAGCAAAAAATATGGATTTTAACTTGTAAACACCAAATTTCAAAAATAGGCTTAGTCATGAAAGGGTTAAAACCATAACATACACAACTCAGGAACTTACAAAGTTCAACTTTGAAAAAGTGAAGGCAATATCAGACATGAGTATGTTAAAACTGTGTTGATCTTGCCTTCATCAGATGGGGCGATGTCACCCCTGTAAAAGCCAAATTTTGAAGATGTACACAAATTGGGAGTGAAAATGTGGATTTCCCTCCTGATCCCATGCCTAATGTCAACATGTGCTAGCTCCCATCATGGGGGATCAATGGACGTGTTTCGGGGGTGCAACCCCTTCCTCTCACCTACTTGAGTTGCGAGGAAGAGGTTGCACCCCCAAAACGCGTACCTTGATATCCCGTGATGGCAGATAGCACATGTTGACACACTGTGAATCTTCAAAATTTGGCTTTTAAAATACTTTAAAACTTGAATTAAAATTAGAAAAAGTCCTCGATAAAATGGTACAATTTTTGTGTGTTTTATATTCTGCCTAAAACATCAATGATGTTCTTCATTTTTTGCTGAACATCATTGATGTTTTCCTTTATCTTTTCTAAATCATGATTGCACACCATGATCTCCCCGATGAGGACGTGTGCACTTGCACTTGTGAAATGAGTTTCTTCTTCCACAACATCCACATCACCTAAAAAGAATAAAACACACCATATATTATAAATAGAGATTTATAAATAAATGCAGGGCTAATATGTAATAAGGTGCAACAGTAAAGTGTCACTGAAAGTGTGAAAATAAAGCTGGTGGTGATTTATAGGTCAGACATCAATGTAAACAATTTAGAACAAAAGTAAGTAAAAAAAAATTGTCACAAATAAGGTAACAATAAGTGAAATGTTCATATATGACAGCAAGAAAAGGTCGCTAAGCCTATGTGCTCCTTGACACCACCCAATACTGCTTTTTATTTTGTATGTGATCACCCCATGTACCACCCTGACTGGGTGGTTTGTACTGCTGAGATTTGGCTTTTTAATAAATATATTATTTTTTGGATTTACGCACTATATGGAGGCCCTTTCCTTTTTTCCTTTTCTTATATGGTTTGATGTGACACCATTGGGAGTTCGTACACCTTATCAAGTGTGACCACTGCATGAGAGTTTGAGTTCGCTGGCTCGGGGGTCCTAACTACACCGGTGGTCCACCACGGCTTTGGATGAAGTTTTGGAGGGGTATTCCCATATGAGCCTTTTTCATCAAACATCTGCTGGATTGTTGAATCCAAATGCCCGACTGACCCACCGCCGTATGGTGAGTGTGTCCACTTCTCATGGTAAGCGTACCCATTTCTTCATTTTATTTCCATCTTGATGCTGTAAAACACCTTATGAAGAGGTTATTCCTGTCACATAGTAATTGCCATCTATATGCATCATCCACACATGGAACTTCACTCTACCCACTGAGGAATTTTTTATTTTTTGGTTCACCACGTACAGTTTTTGTTGCAGGTTTTTTTTTCTTGTTGTCATATATGGACATTTCACTTATTGTTACCTTATTTGTGACAATTTTTTTGACTTACTTTTGTTCTAAATTGTTTACATTGATGTCTGACCTATAAGTCACCACCAGCTTTATTTTTACACTTTCAGTGACACTTTACTGTTGCACCTTATTACATAATAGCGCTGCATTTATTTATAAATCTCTTCACTCATTTGTGCAGTTCACTATACTGTTTATGCTAGCGGCTTTGTTATTTTACTCTATACACAATTGTTTATTATTAGTAGTGCGACATTGTTTTATATTTATTGTTTCCATATATTATAAATATGCAGGTATACAGCTATTACCCGAAGCTGTGGTCTCCGACTCTCACCTGTTGTGGTCACTATTTCAACCACATCATGAACCTCTCCTCCCTCCATATCCTCAGGTTGTGGTGTGGTGACTTCCCCTTCTTTAGGGGGTTGGGGGTCCCTGGTGTCTGCTGATGTCCCGAGTCTTTTCTCCCCTATGTGAATAAAAAAAGGTATACTTAGCACACATATATACAATTATCTGTTTTGGCAGAGTTCCAAGCTGAAGACATGATTTTTTCCCTTTCTTCAAGCTGGAATACTTACTTTTTTTTTTTTTTTTTTTCTTCCATAATAATGTTTATTAGCAGATGAAATTATACAACAAGTTGCACTAAATTAAAGGTTTTTTACATTCCATTTGTACATGTTGATCCAGGTTACATATGCATTACATTAATAAAGATAGATACATGCATAGACAAGTTTACACTCTTTGTTTGGTATAATTGTATGGCACTGAGCGTAACCTCTCATAGTCTGCTCGAAGGGGGGTGTAGATAGCCCCCCTGTGGTGGCCGGGAATGTTTTTAGTGGGAAAGGTAAAGAATAGAAAAGAAACAGAGGAAAGAGTAGCAGAAAGTTTAGTCCGTCCAATCCCTCGGCGCAGGACTCCCCCCCCCCCATGCTTCTCAAATTGTAATAATTTTGGATAATACAGTTATATATCTATTTTAACTTCTTGATTAGGCCAGTGTAGTTGTCAAGGTTGGAATGTTCTGTATCGCTGGGTTGATTTGAAGTACGTCCAACAAGACCACGTGGTCGTGAACTTTTGAATTCGTTCCTGAAAGATATGTACTAGCTCCTCCATCTCCTCTATCCTGGAGACCCTCCGGAACCATTCCCCTATTGTGGGGATGGAGGTGGATCGCCAATGTGTTGGTATGCAGAGCCTAGCCGCATTCACCAAATGCATAGCCAAAGATTTGAAATATTCACTTTTCGTCAGGTGAGTGTGGTGGAGAAGATATTGAGCAGGCGAGTAGGCCAAGGTGTATGTTGTGATATGTGAGATAAGGTCGTGTACTTCCTTCCAAAAGGGTTGTAATAGGTCACAGTCCCACCATATGTGTAACATAGTCCCTTTAGCTTTCCCGCACCTCCAGCAGGTGTCTGGGACAGTAGGGCAAAACTTATGAAGAAGTGATGGAGTCCTATACCAGCGTGTTTGGATTTTATATCCATTCTCCTGGATGGCTACATTAGGGGAGCCTTTATGTATATATTCATTGATTCGTGTCCAGTCCTCCTCTGTCAAGGTCATTTGGAGGTCCGTTTCCCAAGCTTTTTGTGCTAAATCAGGCGCGTATGTGGTGCCTTCTGAGAGTATATTGTATATGTGGGAGATGAGGTGTCTCTGTGGGGAGGAGCGGGTGCATATGTCCTCGAATAAAGTTAGTTGTCTGGTCCAGGTCGGGGTTGTTCCTTGAGTAGAGAGGAAATGTCGAATCTGTCTGTACGTCCAAAAGGGGAAGGAATTGAGCAAAGAAAGGTCGACTAGGTTCTCGTATGATCTAGGGGTTTTGTCCGCGAAGAACTGATATGCTAGTATTTTATCGTATGGCCATGTTTGTTTAAGGAAGGAGTGTGATAGCCCAGGCACGAACCTAGGGTTCCCTCTCAAGGGGGTCAAGGGGCCCGGTGTTGAGGATATGTGAGAGAGTTTGGTTGCTCTTTTGAACGAGTTGAGCGAAGCTGATATCAAAGGGTGTGCTGATGTCTGCTGTGGAGCTTGTCCAGGTAGAATCCAGGGTAGAGATTCCAGTGGGAGAGGGGAGGGTGATTTCTCCAGAGTAACCCAAGTTTTACCCGGCTCATGGACATTCCAGTCCACTACCCGAGTCAAATGACACGCCAGAAAATACTTATGGAGGTCTGGAAGACCTATGCCCCCCTTAAGTTTTGGCCGCGTAAGTCTAGTGAATTTTATGCGAGGGGGGGAACCTTTCCACAAAAATGTATTGCACATTTTCCTATACGAAGCAAAAAAAGCGGCCGGTAGATTGATCGGTATGCATTGGATGAGATATAGGAATCTTGGTAGAGTTATCATTTTTAAGAGGGCTGAGCGGCCGAACCAGGAAATGTTGAGGGGCCCCCATTCTGTTAAATCATGTTGAGCTTTTTTCAAGGCCTGGAGGAAATTGGTTTTGTATAGATCGTCTAGGTTGGAAGGGATTTGAATGCCTAGATATGTTATTGGGCGTTGACTCCACTGAAAAGGGAAGGAGGATTGACACCGTTCAAGTTCCTGTGGCGTGATATTTAGGGCTTGTGATTTTGCGTAATTAATTTTAAAGTGTGATAGAGTCCCAAAGTGTTCAATGTCCTTGAGCAGGTTGGGTATAGAGGTGATTGGGAAAGAAAGGGAGAGCAATATGTCATCTGCAAACGCCGAGACTTTGTAGTCTCGTCCTTTGATTGTGATGCCTGCAATGTCAGGGTTGGTCCTTAGTCTGTTAAGGAAGGGTTCCAGAGATAGTACAAAAATTAAAGGTGAAAGGGGGCAACCCTGGCGTGTGCCATTACTGATGGGGAAGGCGCTCGACAGGTGGCCATTTACTCTCACAGCTGCGCCCGGATTCGAGTACAGCGCCGAGATGTGGGACAGCATGCGCGGGTGGAGGCCAATCCTCTTAAGAACCTCACGCATATAGTCCCAGGCCACTCTGTCGAACGCCTTCTCGGCATCCAAAGATAGGAAGAAGCCCTGTGTTTTTGTGGTCGTGAGCCAATGGTGAAGGTTTAGCGCTCTGATAGTGTTGTCCCTAGCTTCTCGGCCGGGGACAAAGCCGACCTGGTCTAGTGAGATAAGTCCAGGTAGTAGGGTGGACAATCTGTTAGCTAGAATTTTGGCGTAGATCTTGATATCTACATTTAATAATGAGATTGGTCTGTAGTTTTGTATTTGTGTGGTATCCTTTCCTTCCTTAGGGATTACTGTGACATTTGCCTCCAGCATGCGTCCCATGTTCATTGTAGAATCAGCTAGTGAGTTAAAGGTGGTTAACATATTAGGGGCTAGAATCTGGGCAAAGCATTTATAATATTGTAAGGTAAACCCGTCCGGGCCCGGGCTTTTACCTGTTTTCATAGCCAGTTGTAATTCCTCTATGGAAAGTGGTTTTTCTAAGTCTTCCGCTTGTGTTTGTGTGATTGGTTGTGGGCTGTATTGGGACAAAAAGTTTTGTATGTCTTCCATTCTGCTTAGGGCTTGGGCAGAGTCCGTCTTAGGGGGGACTAGGTTATATAATTTCTTGTAGTATTGTTCGAAAGCACGGGCTATGTCTTCATTTTTAGACAGCAAAGTGCCTTGCCGGGTTCTGATATGGTGAATCGTGTTGGATGGTTTAGAAGCTCGTACTGCCCTGGCTAGCAATTTCCCGCACTTGTTGCCTTGTTTGTAGAAGACTCGTTGGTGAAGGACATATCTACGTCTAACGCGTTTACCCAGTTCTTCTAGGAGCGTTGTACGCAGATGTGTCAACTCCTGTAAAGTTTGTTGTGATTGGGACTTTTTGTGTGTGGCTTCCAGCCTTTTAATGTTGGTGATCAGGTCGTCTATGATAGTCTGATGGGCTCTTTTGACTTTCGCTGCCTGGGCCATCAACTCCCCCCTGATCACGCATTTGTGAGCTTCCCACAGAATGGTGGGTGATATGTCGGGAGTAGAGTTCTCCTTAAAGTAAGTGTTAATGGTAGCTGTCAGATGAGTAGTGAAAATGTCATCCTTCAATAAGGAGGAATTGAGTCTCCAAGTCTTTGTCTTTGAGGTCAAGTCTGGGAAAGTCAGTGTGACTGATATAGGGTGGTGGTCGGATAGGAACATGGGTTCAATTGTGGCTTGCGTAAGGTAGGTTAGGTCAGGTTGGGAGAGGAAAAGATAGTCTAGTCGTGAGTATTTTTGGAAGGGGGTGGAATAAAACGTGTAGTCTTTAACGGATGGGTACAATGTACGCCAAGTGTCGTGCAGTTCGAGGGTTTGGAGCTGTAATTTAATTTGTTTCAGAGCCCGGAAAGGTAATGCTGAGGTGCCTGAGGAAGTGTCTAGGTCTGGGTTGAGTGGAACATTGAAGTCCCCTCCCACAATAACTATCCCTTCCTTGAAAGAGAGTAAAAGATCGCTCACTTTCCTAAAAAATGACACTTGGTGTTCGTTTGGGGCATATATGTTAGCCAATGTGATCGGTCTGGAAGCATAGGTACCCTTGAGAAATACAAATCTCCCCTCCGGGTCTAGCAAGGAGTCTGTATGCTTAAATGGGGCGTGTTTAGAAACGAGTATAGATACTCCTTTAGTTTTTGCATTAGGGTTTGTAGCATGAAAAACTGTTTGGAATACGTTGTTGGTCATTTTTGGTATGGAATTAGATCTAAAGTGGGTTTGCTGAAGGAAAATGAAATGGGCCTTTTGTTTAGTGAGGGAGGCTAGGACCTGCGAGCTCTTTTCAGGCACGTTGAGGCCTTTTGCGTTTAGAGAGACACATTTTAATGATAGAGGAGCTTGAGAGGGCATTTTGCTATGTAATCAAGTGATTCGTTTCTGATGTGAGGTTCAATGCCCGGGAGTTTGTCTATCTTCTTTTATGAAGATCAGCTCACAACATGGCGTACCTGATGCTGGCAGCAATGGGGCGGTGATGGGGCGGTTCTTGTATGTAGAATTTAAGGAGTGAGTGCTAATCAGTGGAGGGGGGAGTCCCACCCAAGCACGACAGACCAACAGAGAAAGAAAAAAGAAAAAGAGAAGAAAATGAAAAGAAAAAGAAAAAAAGACAAAAAAGGGGGGGTACAGAGGGAGCAAGAGAAGTGTGAGGATGAGAGAGGTACCAGAGGTGAAAGTGGAAATGCCAAATCACCTATTAAAAAGAGGGCCGGATGATCAGCAGACTAGTATCTAGTACCGCTGCTGGGGTTTGTGAGAGTGTCTGGGATCCTACTCCGTGGCCACGGGGAGGATTTGGAGCAGATAGCAGTGTAATGGGGAATAGAGCAATATTAAAGGAAAAACATTTGGTTTTTTGTTCTCTCGGACACCTGAGGTTACACAGCCTGGGTATCTGTCATTAGTGAGTAAGTGCATATAATAACATAAACATAAACATCCAGAGATGACTGAAACTTCAAACCATGTGATAAACAATAACGTAAACAATAATATAAATATGAGCCTAAGTGTCGTGACTCATGCTTCCATGCGATAGCCTCTTCGTTTTGTGGGTGCATAGTGACTGCATCGCCACTGGTGAACATAATCTAACCCTTTTACATGTAAGTGCGGGGTGGTGTGGGTCTGTAGCTTTTGCTTTTATCCCCTATATTATATTTAAAAAGAAAAATAAAAAAAAAATAAAAAAATTCCAAGAAACCTCTGAATCAGCGAATCTCGCCAGTTTTGATGTGAGTATGGTCCTAGGAGTCCTCAAGGCAGTTTAAATGATACACCTTAAGTGGTTGGGGGAATAGTAATCGGTATAAATAGGCAGTATTAAGGGGTGTTATTCCCCAGTCTGTTTAAGTATCACTGACCTCTACTGTGCAAGCCATTAAAAAGTGTCTGCGTTATGTTAGACACGGGGGGGGGGTCCGGTTATGGCTGCCCTGGTGACTCCAGGTCCCTCACATGTCCTCCCGCTATCCATACACTTTATCATTTAAGACATATAACCTTCTTGAGAATTAACGGGGTACCGGGGGAACGGGTCAAGGGGGAAGGAAAAGGAAAAGGGAGGCTGGGAAAGGGTAGTGAGGGAAAAAGGAAAGTGCAATGGGTGGAGGACGGTAGGAGAAGGGAAGGGGTAGGGGAGGGAGAGGTGGTGGGAAGGGAAAGGAAGAGGGTATAGGGAAGGTGGGAGGTCAGGAGTGGAAGTGGGAGGGCATGGGAGCAAGTATAGGGAAAAGGAGTTAGGGGAAGATCCAATGAAGTTAATTGGTGACCCAGTTACTTCAGTGACATTGCAGTGGTTGTTCCCCTTAAACTAAGAGCGATATGTCAGTTCATTACCTGAAATGATCCTCTTCGGTAACATTAATGGGAAAAGATTGTGCTAAGAGTTTTCTGTGTGGGTTGCTTCATCGGAGACGTAGTGTTGGTTCTGTAGCTTGTTGGGTAGTCCCTGCAGCCCGTGGTGTCCAAGTGATGATGTCGTCTTGAGACTTTCTGGCATCCGCGGTCATATCTTTGAGTGTGCTGTCTCCTCATATTCTGTGTCACCTTGTTGTTCTTGGGTAAATGGAATGTGCTCAATTCCTCTTGGCATAATGGCTCCTTATGTTTGTTTGAGTGTTTCAAGGTCTATTTTGTAGTTGGCTAATAGGTTATTTTCAGCTACTCATAGGGCAAACAACAGGACTTGCATGTATGCTGAAAACATAGCGTGGAAGGCGCTGGGAAGCAGAGGACAAAACAGGCAACTTAAAAGTCAGTAACAGTGGTGTGAGTCTCTCTGGAAAAACTGATCTACTCAGGTAGAATCAGGAATTGTGTGTTCCTTCGGGGGGTAACAGGTTGTCCCATGTCGCGGTATGTCGAATCTCAGCGGGAAGTGTGGGCACCGGGAGAGGGAGGCCCCGATCTTCTTCGCCTGTATCGATGCCTCTGCGCCTTAGGCGAGGGGTTGTGTGAGAGTGGTCTCCATGGCTCGGACGGGAAGTGAAACGCACACCAGTCCGGAAGCTCCGTCAGCGGCAGATCGAGCTGATCACAAAAGGCTGCTAGATCGTCTGGTGATCTCAGGAGTGCTGTGCGGCCCCTGTCGGTAGCGGACAAGCAAAAAGGAAACTTCCAGCGGTATTGTATGTTCCGCGCTCTGAGTTGGTCCAGCAGAGGGTGCAGAGCCCTTCTATTCTGCAGAGTGGTTGGGGAGAGGTCTTGAAAAAGCTTGATTTCAGTGCCATTGTGGTGTATTTGGCCTCTTTCTCTAGCTTTTCTCAAGATCTCCTCTTTCAATGGAAAGTTCACCACACAACATATAACATCCCTCGGGGGTTCATTGTCTCGGGGAGGAGGTCTGAGGGCTCGATGTAATCTCTCCATCTCAATTGGGGAGTCCGGAGGATGGTCTAATAGATCGTTAAAGATGGCACAGACTACTTGAGGCAATGAACCCGCTTCTAAGCTCTCCGGGACCCCTCTGACACGGATGTTGTGCCTCCGTCCTTGGTTGTCGAGGTCTTCGACTTGGCGGGGTAAATCGTATAGATATGATAGTTGGGTATCATATGTATGTTGCACTTGCCTGATAGCTGCTGTGTGGAGCTGCGTGGTTTGCTCCACGTCAGTGATCCGGGCCGCCACTGCTTGTATGTCCATCTTGAGGTCTAATATGGCTGCTTTCAGGGTGCCTGTAATATTATTGGTAATGTCCACTGCAACATGTTGTAGGTCTGAGAGATTGACCGCTTGGCTGTGTTGGTGGGTTCGCGTATCCCCGTCTGTCAGCTGCGAGTCCGAGTCATGGCTGGGAGAAATGGAGCCTGAGGCCTGTGGCGTCTGCAAGGCCTCGTGGTCGCCGGTCCGGAGCGTACGAAAGATCTCCAGGATATTGCGACTGAGCTGGGTTATCGGCTCCTTCGGTGTCCGGGAAGCTGAGGCACTCCTATTAGGTTTTCCCATCGTGAAATATTGCGTCAGTCCCCAATAAAAAATTGAATTTAATCCTCGGGTGGCCGGAGCTCTGTATTCAAGCGTCCATTTCGGACTCCAGTCAAAACCACGCGATACTTACCTTTTTTGGTGACGTTTCCCACATGGAGACACCCCTAGTATCCACTGGAGCACCTGCATGGGACACCCTAAAAAGGGTGTTCTGGTGTCTGGTGTAGTTAACCTGCACCTGCCAGAAACATTGTATTAGTGAGCGAACGAACAATGTTTACTACGAACGATTACTGAGCCCACAAACCTGAAACTTGCCATTTTAAACACCATTTTAAACTTTACAACAGTAAAGAAAAGAACATGGAGCAGCACTAAAGTAATAATAATAATAGAAACACACAACAAAATACTTTTTTGCAGCACTCTCTTGATTCTTCTGTACTGATCCTGCTCCCTCAATTTGAGGTCTAACCATCATTTCCTCAGTTGATCCTTGGATCGCTGTATCCCAAAATTCTTCTGCAGACTTTTCACAACTTTAGTCATGATTTTGGCCTTTTTCACATTTGGGTTTCTGTATGGTCCATAATTCTCGTCATAGTTGGCCCTCTTCAAGATGTCCACCATCTCCACCATCTCACCAAAGGACATATTTGAGGCCTTAAATCTCCTGGATAATCTCCTGGATCAGGATGTTTTTGACTCTGGGCTTTCCTTGTCGTTGCTGCTACTCTCATGCACATGCTCTGTCTCCGCCATGTGCTCTCCCGCTGTGCAGAAAAAGAAGGGGCGGGGAACATACTAGAAAGAAGGTCAGGGGTGGGTGGAGTTTCATGCATGTGCAGTGTATATAAAGCGTAAGCGTGATCGGAGGATGGAGTAGCAGAAGCGCCGATCTTGCTAACAAAGGTACCATTTTAAGTTGGGGCATCAGTGGCCTATACTGCTTATAGATTGAGGCCTATATTGGGACAAGATTAGGAGAGTTTAGCCTGACATTAGGGTTTGTCTTGTGTCGTGTCTTGCAGAGAAAATGGATAGATTCAATGATCATGACTTCCTTCCCAACTTCATTGATAAATACAGGTAGCTGCACTGTCTGTGGCAGGTGAAACACCCTTTTTATAATAATAAAATAAAGAGGAAGGCAGCGCTGGATCAATTGCTGGAATTGGTGTAGCCAGTGATTCCCACGGCAACCATCCCCTATTTGAAGTGCAAAATTGGTGGCCTGAGGAGCACATATAATAGGGAGCACAAAAAGGTCCAGGATTCCATGAGATCAGGAGCAGCAGCAGATGACGTTTATGTCCACAGGCTGTGGTACTGCGACATACTGTGGTTTTTGTCAAATCAAACTGAAATCAGGCCATCACTCTCAACCCTTCCTTTCACTCTTCCTTCCACTCTTCCTTCCACTCTTTCTTCCACCTCAGATGAGGCTTCAGAAGTCCAACCTGGGCCTTCCACCTAGGAAGAAGTGGAGGAGCCCAGCTTGAGCCAGGTATAGCATTGTTCAACATATTTCTTGACCAAAAATGAATGATGTTAACTAGATGTTATTATTGATCACTAATTTCTGATTTAACAAAGTGGTTTACATATCAATAGACAGTAGTATCCAAAATGATTGGGACAAGAATGACAAATGCCAGGGTCAGAAGGATAGTCTTTTCTATTTGTTAACATTCAATTTGCAAAAGTCTCAAGCTCTAAATTGTGTGTGATTGATGACCAAAAAACTAAAACTATGTCCCATTTTCATGCCAGGAGGAGGGTGTGGAAAGTCTCAGCCAGGAGGAGGCCGTGAAAAGTGGCAGCCAGGAGGTGGCCGTGGAAAGTGGCAGCCAGGAGGTGGCCGTGCCCAGTAGCCTGACCTAATTGCAGGTTCCTCCCCTCCACGTTCCAACAAAAAGGCCCAGGAAAGTGAGTAACGTGAGGGAGTCAGCGCTTTCTTTGATTCAGCAGGCTACTGCGGCCCTCAGAACCACCCCCAATCTTCAAGAGGCCTATGCCTGCATGGCAGCCAGCAAATTGCAGGAAATGGAGGTGGGCCAACGCCTCATTTGTGAGGAAGTCATGTATCAGGCCCTAAATGAGGGGGTGATGGGCGAACTCACAAAAAAAGTCACGTATGTGAGTTGGACCATACTCCTTCTTTACCTCCTGCCACAACTCCAACACCACAGCCACAGCCTGGAAGGAAGCGTGGAAGGAAGTCAAGAGTGTGATGGCCTGGGTTCCGTCTGGTCTGGCAAAAGACGCAGGCTGTTATAAGACCACAGCCTCAGGACATACATGTCATCTGCTGCTGCTCCCGATCTCTCTGAGTCCTGGACCGGATTGTGCTCCCTATTAAATGGACTGCTCAGGCTACCAATTTGGCCTGTCAAATAACTGATGTCTGCCCTGGGGTAAAAAAGGCTTTGCCAATTTCAACAGTTTATTCAGCGTTGCCTTCCTCTTTATTTTGTTATGACCCCTAATAAATATCTATTTTTTTTTCACAAACACTTGGCTATGTGTTTTAGTTCAAAAAGGAAAGTTTGTTTGTGAGTAGGCAGGTACAATTCAAAAAGACAATGTCAAATTAACAAGGGACACCAACACCAACCAATCTCCTTGAGGTTAAAAAATATAAGATAATAATGGTGTTGTAGTAACTTGACACACAAAATGAAAAAAAATATTATGGAGATCACTATAAAAAAAACATTAAAAAAAATCAGGAGATCTTGATAAAAAAAAGGAGATCACTATAAAAAAAAATAGAAACATTATTCTGGTGATCTGGCGAAAAATAAAATAAAGATTATTCAGGAGATCAGGAGAAATAATAAAGAAATCAGTTTGTCCGAACTCTGTGTGAATATCAACAGCAAAACAACTTCATTATTCTAGCATTCTAAAGAAGAAGAGAATGCGCTGCATTGAAAAATTAAAAAAAAAATTTGCAGCGTGACTAATGTGCTATCTCCAATACGAACGCTAGTTTTACCAGACCGAGCGCTTCCATCTCGTACTTGATTCAGAGCATGCATGGAATTTGGTGCGTCAGAATTGTCCACACATGCTCGGACAACAGATTTTGTTGTTGGAAAATTTGAGATCCAGCTCTCAAATATCTGTTGTCAGAAATTCCGTGTGAATGGGGAGCAGGTGTGTTAAATTTGGTGTTATCGCCCTCACTCTCTCAAACTGGTCACTGGAAGTTCAACATGGTACCTCATGACAAAGAACTCTCTGAGGATTTGAAAAAAAAGAATTGTTGCTCTACATAAAGATGGCCTAGGCTATAAGAAGATTGCCAAGACCCTGAAACTGACGTGAAGCACAGTGATTTAACAGGACAGGTTCCATCAGAACAGGCCTCGCCATGGTCGACCAAAGAAGTTGAGTGGATGTGCTCAGTATCATATCCAGAGGTTGTCTTTTGGAAATAGACGTATGAGTGCTGCCAGCATTGCTGCGGAGGTTGAAGGGGTGGGGGTCAGCCTGTCAGTGATCAGACCCTATGCCGCACACTGCATCAAATTGGTCTGCATGGGTGTCATCCTAGAAGGAAGCCTCTTCTAAAGATGATGCACAAGAAAGCCTGCAAACAGTTTTCTGAAGAAAAGCAGACTAAGGACATGGATTACTGGAACCATCTCCTGTGGTCTGATGAAACCAAGATAAACGTATTCAGTTCAGATGGTCTCAAGCATGTGTGGCAGCAACCAAGTGAGGAGTACGAAGGCAAGTGTGTCTTGCCTTCAGTAAAGCATGGTGGTGACAGTGTCATGGTCTATGGCTGCGTGAGTGTTACCAGCACTGGGGAGCTACAGTTCATTGAGGGAACCATGAATGCCAACATGTTCTATGACATACTGAAGCAGAGCATGATCCCCTCCCTTCGGAAACTGGGCCGCAGGGCAGTATTCCAACATGACAACGACCCCAAACACACCTCCAAGATGACCACTGCCCTGCTAAAGAAGCTGAGGGTAAAGGTGATGGACTGGCCAAGTATGTCTCCAGACCTAAACCCTATTGAGCATCTGTGGGGCATCCTCAAACGGAAGCTGGAGGAGCGCAAGGTCTCTAACATCCACCAGCTCTGTGATGTCGTCGTGGAGGAGTGGAAGAGGAATCCAGTGGCAACCTGTGAAGCTCTGGTGAACTCCATGCGCAAGAGGGTTAAGGCAGTGCTGGAAAATAATGGTGGCTACACAAAATATTGACACTTAGGTCCCAATTTGGACATTTTCACTAAGGGGTGTACTCACTTTTGTTGCCAGTGGTTTAGACATTAATAGCTGTGTGTTGAGTTATTTAGAGGGAACAGCAAATTTAAGCTGTTATACAAGCTGTACATTCACTACTGCCAGTTTAATGCCATTTACTTCTGTGTGCATTACTGCAAGTTTAACACCATTTACTTCTGTGTGCGTTACTGCAAGTTTAATGCCATATATAGAGGAGTCAGCTAAGTTATTTGACCACAGTGTCAGACGCTTGCTCCTTGATGATGCCCAGCCATTACTGCATTCAGATGTTGGTTCTGAGGCTGAGGATGACAGGAACATGAGCCTAGAGACAGTGGAGAACACTGGTAGACAAATTGTCATTCATGTTCCCCCAGCCCTAGTGTATTGCCAAGTTGTCTCCAGTGGTAATGATTATGATGAAGATGGAGGAGATGGAGATAGAGATGATAATGGAGATGATGATGGAGATGATGATGATGAGGTCACTGATGTGGAGGAGTGGAGGAGGAATCCAGTGGCAACGTGTGAAGCTCTGGTGAACTCCATGCACAAGAGGGTTAAGACAGTGCTGGAAAATAATGGTGGCCACACAAAAAAATTTACACTTAGGGCCCAATTTGGACATTTTCACTAAGGGGTGTACTCACTTTTGTTGCCAGTGGTTTAGACATTAATGGCTGTGTGTTGAGTTATTTTGATTGAACAGCAAATTTAAGCTGTTATACAAGCTGTACACTCACTACTGCCAGTTTAATGCCATATAGTTTTGTTTGTTTTATTGCCAGTTTAACGTCATACAGTTTTTTGCGCGTTACTGCAAGTTTAATGCCATTTACTTCTGTGTGCGTTACTGCAAGTTTAATGCCATATATGGAGGAGTCAGCTAAGTTATTTATTTATTTTTTTAAAGACGTTTTTGCTACACACTGCAGCTGTCAAATGTCCATTTTACAAGGTGTTTGACTTTTTTTTTTGCCCCTAAATGTTAGCTCATGCGACCATGCACAAGGAGTTTAGAGGTAGGAGTGTTTGGGGGCAAAAATCTGAATGCACGGAAATCTCATCAGCACAGAAACATCTGGGCAGAAAAATTGCACAATGTGCCTAAAAGCTAGTCGTGTTTAGCGCTTGTTCAATGAAATGGCCAGAATAAATTTATATTTTGGCAAATGAAATAAATAAACCCTGAAAAACTTGATGTGCATGAATGGCTTTAGGCGCATTTTTAATGCTGCTTTTCTCCTGTCAGTCATTCACAGGAGCCCAATGTGCGTGAGGCCCCAAACCCAAAAAGTACATCAGCTTAGAATGAAAACCTGTCTAGCAGTCACTGTGAGACATTCATATCATGAACCACTCATTGGTGTTCTACAGTCTTAGGCCAGCTTTATTGAATAAGACAAAGACACACGTTCACACTGTATTTTCCACACTAATATTCCAACTGCTCTAGTTTTGTTTGCTGAGCTACTTTCACCTCAAGACAAATTGTCATTCATGTTCCCCCACCCCTAGTGTATTGCCAAGTTGTCTCCAGTGGTAATGATTATGATGAAGATGGAGGAGATGGAGATGGAGATGATGATGGAGATGATGATGGAGATGATGATGATGAGGTCACTGATGTGACTTGGGTGTCAGATAGAGCAGAGGAGGAAACTGAAGGTGAGGCGGCACAACTCCAAGGAGGCCGACATCATGAAAAAGTAGAGAGCAGCCACACTATTCCATTCTGCAGCTGTTATCTTCCGGCCCATTCCCCAAAGCTCAGCTGTCTGGGCCTTTTTCAGCACATCTGCAGCAGATCGCACTGTTGCATTCTGCAAACTGGATTTCAGGCACATCAAACATGGCAAAAACACCAGCCATTTGGGTACCACATGCTTAACAAGGCATTTAACATCCAACCACTCAGCTCATTGGCAAGAGCACCTAAAAGCCACACAAAAGGGGCACACATCTGTCCCTCCTCCTCCTCCTCCTTACCCACTTCAGTCTGCCCCTGCTATACCCAGTCATTACCTCTCAGCAGCCTCCACTGACAGGGATGATGGTATAGCACAGGATGTCCCAGGTCCTAGCAGCACATCTGCTAGCAGCACACCACCAGCTGTAGACTGTAGCCGGCAAATTTCTCTGTACCATCTGCTACAGCGGAAAAAAAAAATACAGTCCCTGCTTCCCACATGCCCAGCGTCTAAATACAAGCTTGTCAAAGATGTTGGCTCTCCAACTTCTGCCTTTCAGCCTGGTGGATTTGGCCCCCTTCCGTGAATTCGCACAATGTGCTGTACGACAATGGCAGGTTCCCAGTCGCTACTACTTTTCACGTAAGGCCGTTCCATCTCTCTACCCTCACGTGGAAGGGCAAGGCAGTCAGCCGTAAAATCAACCTTACTGCTGACACGTGGTCCAGCAAGCATGGGCAAGGACGATATATTTAGTTCACAGCACACTGGGTAACGCTGCTTGCAGCTCAAAAGGATGCAGGACAGGGCTTGGTGCTGCAGCTTGTTGTGCCCCCACGTCTCCATACAGCTGGTGGTGATGATGCCAGACCTGTGAGCTCTACCCCCTCCTACTCCCCCTCCTCCGCCAGCTCCATGCCTTCCTCTGCAGAATTGTCCTATGAACATCAGGTACCCCCTAAACGTTCAAAGGGCTTTTCCATGAGTCAGGCTAAAAGGTGCCATGCAGTGCTTCAGCTGGTGTGTTTAGGGGACAGGAACCACACCAGAGCAGAGATTCTTGCAGCTCTGTAGAGACAGACCCAGAGGTGGTTCACACCACACCTGCTGGAGCCAGGAATGGTGGTGTGCGATGATGGCTCAAACCTCCTGTCCACTCTTAGATAGGGAAAGTTGACACATGTGCCATGCCTGGCACATGTCCTTAATGTGGTGGTGCAGCGTTTCCTAAATATGTACCTAGGGTTTCAAGTTGTGCTAAAGCTGGCCAGAAGAGTCTGTACCCATTTCAGGCGGTCATACACAGCCAGTGCTCAGTTGGATGAAATTCAGAGGAATTCCACCTGCTGTAAACCACCTGATTTGTGACATGCCCACTAGGTGGAACTTGACTTTGGCAATGCTGCAGAGGCTATACATGCAGCAGAGTGCCATCAACGAGTTCCTGTGCGAGTACGGCACTATGACAGGCTCAGGCAACCTCGGCTTTTTTTCCCACGCCGATGGCTGATCATTAAGGATGCATTCACTGTATTGTCACCATTTGAGGAGGCCACAAGGATGGTGAGCACATTCCTGTTGTGTTCCTGCTGGAGCAGACTCTGTGTGGCATTATGGACAGGGCACTGGAGGCAGAGTGGCAGGAGGAATAGAGGAGGACTTCCTTTGCTCTCAAGGCCCACTTTATCCAGACACCATCATTCCTATGTCACAGAACACACAGGAGGAGAGAGGGGAGGAGGATGAGGAGGAGGATTCTGGCACTTTCATAGGCTTCGAAGAAGAGGAAGACATGCGTCAATCTGTAAGCGATGGCTTTCCAACTCCAGGACCCTTGGGAGTAGTACATGGCTGGGAGGAGGAAGTTCCAGATGCTGTCATCCTGAGTGACCCCAAGGAGCCTGCTTTTCAAGCCTCGGCAAATTTTAGGTGCATGGGTATCCTCATGCTTCAAAGCCTGCGAAAGGACCCAAGAATACGTGGCATAAAGGAGAAGGATGATTACTGGTTGGCAACCCTCCTTGACCACCGTTATAAGGGGAAGGTCTCAGAACTCATCCCCACAGAGAGTGCAGAAGATAAAATCTCTCGGACACCTAAAAGAGGATTTTATTTAAACGTTTTTCCTGACTCCAGTAGATTACAGTGTCGTGGAAAACTTAGTTTTGAGTCTTCTTTTGGTCAAGAGAGGAGCGTTGGAGAAGCCGTCTGCCTAAGTAAGGCATTTTGGATTTTTTTTAGTCCTCGCCACCCAGGTCTGTCAGCTTCCACATCCCATTGGCAGCGTCTGCATCACATCGTGTACGATTACCTCAGGGCCAAAACAGAGATGGAGAGCTTTCCAGCTGACGATCCACTGACTTACTGGGTCATGAGAATAGACCACTGGCCAGAACTTGCCCAGTATGCTATTGAGTTGTTGGGCTGCCCTGCATCCAGCCTGCTTTCAGAACGGGCATTCAGTGCTGCAGGAGGTTTTGTTACTGATCATAGAACGCGTCTGTCCACAGACTCCGTGGACCTTTTGACTTTTATAAAAATGAATCAGTCCTGGATTACCAGCTATGAATCCCCTGATGCCGATGTCACTGATTAAGTCTTTTTGGGATGTGGAATCTCTGCAGGACTTCAAGGTTGCCTAGCTTTGAGGGTGCTCAATCATTTCATCTGGAAGAATGTTTTTAGTATAGGTTTCATGGGCACAATTAACACCCAAAGACCAATTTTTCAGCACCTGTTTGACAACTGCATATCATTGCAATTTTGTTTGCGTTCATCAAGAGCACCTCTATAGGGTTACAATGGGAAGGCACCCCCGGAGCCCAAAGAGTAATTTTTCTGCACCTGTTTGACAGGTATATATTATTGCATTTTTTTACAGCAAGGCCAATTCTTGCTTTCATCAAGAGTACCTCTATAGAGTTACGGTGGGAAGGCGCCACCGACACCCACAGACCAATTTTTCTGCACCTGTTTGACAGGTGCATATCATTGCAATTTTTTTACAGCAAGGCCAATTCTTGCTTTCATCAAGAGTACCGCTATAGGGTTATGGTGGGAAGGCGCCAATGACACCCAAAGATCTTGTTCCTAGTGCACTACATTGTGGCCTCATCATACACACTGGATCCCAAGCTGTTGCTGAACAAAGTAAGCCAGCTTGCAGGGAAAATGTCATTTTTTTTGGCTTTCTAAATGCTATTATTGCTGCAGCGGATTATAGACACGGTAAAAATCTGCCACTTTACAGGTAGACTAAGGGGACCCCCCCAGGCACTATATTGGAAGGAATTTTTCATTTTTATGCTTGGTGGGAGGCATGGTGAGTTTTTTGAAGTTGTAATTTTTTGTCACAATTTTTTAAAATGACGAAATCAAATAAATTGTGTTTTTTTTTAAATATTGTCACCAGAGCATTACAGTGTCACTAAATGGCTGGTGTGGAAGTGATCAGGGACACTGACTGGCTTTGGTATGTTAAAAAATATATATAATTAAAAAAAAAAAATTGTACATTTTTTTTTGTACATACTTTTACTAGTGCACTACAGTGTCACCATAGTAACACTTTACTGCTCTGGGGAGCTGATCAGAATTTTTTTTACACTATGACTGCTTATTACAGCAATGATTACTGTATAAGGAATTGTTTTTACTTTGGGCCATTGTGTACTATTGTGATAGCTGCGATTGGTCACATCTATCACGTGGTAGAAGAGTTCATCTGTATGAACACAGTGGGCCACAGATTGTGCTGATACATGCCCCCTAAGGCACGCACCTGAGAGGACATCATACGTCATACCTGGGAGGCTCCTGCCTGGCCTACAGTAATTCAATGGGGTTAAAACATGATATAAAACTTTACTTTTCTGTAGCTGTTTTTAGTGGTGGTCAAGTTTTGGAATGATGAGCTGAGGGATAGGAAGATAAAGTTTTGGACAGACAACAATTGTCACTAAAGAAATAAACAACAAAGACAAGAGTATTGAGGCTGCTTAGGTGATTTGTCATTCAGAGCTAAACATGTCCCAGTGGTCAATAATTACATAGCAGATGCATTGTTTAGGAGTAGATGGGAGCTAACCTGCTATGTAGACAGGTGAAGACATTACAGGTATGTTACCCAGTGGAGTTACCCAGAGAGCATGTTTTAAACCTCTCCCTGCTGTGTTATGGGGCCTGAGCAGACCAGGAATATGGTCGAGGGGAGCCAAGTATCATTTTTGAGAGGTAAATTACCTTGCCATTATAATTAGTAATATAATAACACAGACATTATTTAAAAACGATTATGCGATACATGGACAGAGGTCTAGAAGAGGAGAATAAGATAATGAAACGTTCCTATGATAAAAAAAAACAATGTGATGGAAAATACAAGAGCGTATTTTGGAAAACCTAACCAGAGGCTCATCTTATATTAATGACTATGCTTAAAGCCTGATCTGCTCAAAAGTTCAGGCCAAATTTGGCTGTTCAGGTGTTTGTCTGAACACCAGACTTTTTACACATTTGGCAAAAGCCAAATGTCATGTAGAAATATTACTACTATTAGTATTCAAGCGCTGGTAAAATAATAAACAATAAAAATATATATAAATGTATATATAAGTGATAAAAGCTGCAACCAAAACGGTGATCTCTCACTAATAAAATATAAAAAATAAAATATATGGTGCGCTAACATCCTAAATGCTGATATTGATAAGTGCTTTGTGCTGTAGTGATTCCTATAAATTGCTAAACCACTATATAAAGTGCCAAGTGCCTCAGGATAGCTGGTGATTAACAATGGAAACAAATGTGCTAAATGTTAAATGTGCACAATGAACTAATTCCCACTATGGTGGTAAATGCAACAAAAATGTAAAAAATATGTGTTTAAACCAATCACATCCAAAGTAAATCCTGCTAGTAATATAAAACCAAGTACATACACTATTAAAATAGCAATGAACTAAATATCAATGATATTAACCAATTGTCAGCAGAGAGTATGTATTATAAAGTCCCGTCCATTGTTGTTTTTGCTGGTAAAACTGCAGCCAGGTGAGAAGGCATAAGAAATCAATAGCAAAAAATAAAAATAACAGATCTTCCAGAGGGTGGCTACCTCATACAATGACTTGAAGATAAAATTTAAACAGCTGGTTCGATCACCCCTTTCTAGTAATAATCTCCATATCTTCCAGAACTCAAACATATAACAAAAGAGAAAACAATAGTGTGATATTGCAGAAACTGGTGTCAGCTGTCTAGAGCTGATACACTCACATGCGTTCACTGGTTAAACAGCGTGTATCACAGTCAGGCTCACTCCTCCTCACAGTCCATTCATGTAGCTGCACACTCATGACTGACGTCACTGGCTCCTCCTCCCGACGCGTTGCATCACAGGTCACGTGACATTCTCCCTTGAGGTCTCCTTTCCCAGTTGATGCCTCATACGGAGAAACGCAGCATAGGGTGGAGCTGAAGGACCTGACGTCACCACATACCAGCTGGCTGGCTCTCGCCACAGCTGAGTAGTGTAGAGTACTGAGAGTAACCATTTAATATCCCCATTAGAGTAGCGGGTAAAATGTTCAACAGGATTGGTTATGCGACCAAGTGCACATCTTGCTTCATGTATGCGTTCCTTGAAGAGCCATTTGAGGGTGAATACTGCTGTGCGAGATGTCAGCTAGTTGTTTCTCTGGAAGCCCAGATCCTGGATATAGAATACAAAGTGGCAACACTGTGCAGCATCAGCAACCTGGAAAGGAGTTTGGACATTACCCAGCATGTGCTGGTGGGGGCCAGTGTAGAGGAGGGAAGAGACATGGAGGCACAGGAGCCAGAGGTAGGTAGCTGGGTGACAGCTAGCAGGAGGGGGAGAGGGAAGAGCACAAGGTAGCCTAGTCTTGAGTTAGTATACCCCAACAAATATGCCAAGTTGCATGATGTTGGGGATATCAGCTCAGAGGAGGCAGTGCTGGAGCAGACACCCCCCCTAGCTGCCAGGGGAATAACTGCTCCGGTAAGGAGGGGTCCAGGGATACAGGCAAGGTTAGACAGGTACTGGTGGTATGGGACTCAATTATTAGAAGGATAGATAGGTTAATCTGCCAGAAAGAACGTGATCACCGAACAGTAGGGATGGGCCAAACACCCCACCCGGTTCGGTTCGCACCAGAACATACCGAACAGGCAAAAAATTCAGCAGAACACCAATAAAGTCTATGGGACACGAACATACATAATCAAACGTGCTCATTTTAAAGGCTTATATGCAAGTTATTGTCATAAAAAATATTGGGGACCTGGGTCCAGCCCCAGGGGACATGTATCAATGCAAACATTTTTTTAAAAACGCCCGTTTTTTCGGGAGAAGTGATTTTTTTAATGCTTAAAGTGAAACAATAAAAATGAAATATTCCTTTAAATATTGTGCCTGGGGGGTGTCTATAGTATGCTTGTAAAGTGGCACATTTTTCCCGTGTTTAGAACAATACCGCAGCAAAATGACATTTCTAAAGGAAAAATTGTCATTTAAAACTGATCGCGGCTGTAATGAATTGTCGAGTCTCTGCAATATAGACAAACTCATTGAAAAAAAGCATGGGATCCCCCCCAGTCCATTACCAGGCCCTTTGGGTCTGGTATGAATATTAAGGGGAACCCCAAACCAAATTTTTTTAAAAAAATGCGTGGGGGTCCCCCTAAAATCCATACCAAGCCCTTTGGGTCTGATATGGAAATTAAGGGGAACCTTGCGCCAAATTTAAAAAAAATGGCATAGGGGTCCCCCCAAAATCCATGCCAGACCCTACAGGTCTGGTATGGATTTTAAGGGGCACCCTGCACCAAAATTTTTAAAAAAAGGGGGTCCCCTTGTTAAAGGGGGCTTCCAGATTCTGATAAGCCCCCTGCCCGCAGACCCCCACAACCAACGGGCAAGGGTTGTGGGGATGAGGCCCTTGTGACCATCAACATGGGGACAAGGTGCTTTGGGGGGGCTAACCCAAAAGCACCCTCCCCATGTTGAGGGCATGTGGCCTGGTACGGTTCAGGAGGGGGGCCTCCCTCTTGTCCCCCCCCCTCTTTTCCTGTGGCCTGCCAGGTTGCGTGCTCAGATAAGGGTCTGGTATGGATTTTGGGGGGACCCCTACGCCATTTTTCTAAACAATTTGGTGCAGGGTTCCCCTTAATTTCCAAATCAGACCCGAAGGGCCTGGTGTGGATTTTAGGGGGACCCCCATGCAATTTTTTATTTTAATTTTGGTTTGGGGTTTCCCTTAATATTCATACCAGACCCAAAGGGCCTGGTAATGGACTGGGGGATCCCATGCTCTTTTTTTCAATGAGTTTTATCTATATTGCTGAGACCCGACAATTCCTCACAGCACAATCAGTTTTAAATGACAATTTTTCATTTAGAAATGTAATTTTGCTGCGGTACTGTTCTAAACATGGAAAACATGCTCCACTTTACAGGCATACTATAGACACCCCCCAGGCATGATATTTAAACGAATATTTCATTTTTATTGTTTCACTGCTCCTGAAAAAACGGCTGTTTTAAAAAAAAAATTTGCATTGATACATGTCCCCTGGGGCAGGACCCAGGTCCCCAAACCCTTTTTATGACAATAACTTGCATATTAGCCTTTAAAATGAGCATGTTTGATTTTTCATTTTAGTGTCCCATAGACTTTAACGGTGTTCCGAATTTTCCCCCGAACACCGCATATTGTTCGGTGTTTGTAGAACATCCGAACAACCAACGTTCAGCCCGAACTTATGCTTGGGACGAACTGTTCGCCCATCCCTACCGAACAATATGTTGTTTACTGGGCACTCAGGTGGACACATCGTAAATCAGATGGACAGATTATTGGGTGGAGTTGGGGAGGACCTAGCTGTCATGATACACATAGGTACCAATGACAAAGTAAGAGGAAGATGGAGCGTCCTAAAAAAAGACTTCAGGAACATAGGAGCTAAATTGAAGAGAAGGACCTCCAAGGTAGTATTCTCAGAGATATTGCCGGTACCTCAAGCCACACCAGAGAGGCAGCAGGAGATTAGGGAAATTAACAAGTGGCTGAGGAACTGGTGTAGGAAGGAGGTTTTTGGGTTCCTGGAGAACTGGGCTGACTTTTCGGTCAGTTATTTAGTCTTCAGTAGGGATGGGCTGCACCTTAATGGGAAGGGTGCAGCTCTTTTGGGAAAAAAGATGGCCAAGAAGTTGGAGGGGCTTTTAAACCAGGTGTTGGGGGGAGGGTTCAGAAGAACAGATAATCGACAGTGAGCATAGGACAGAGGGGAATAGTGGCGGCACTAGTGATAATGTATCCATAACATCTAGTCTCGGAGTTACCAAATAAAAAAACGAAGCCTGAGAAATCATATGGAGAAAAAAATATGCACCCGTACAAAACTCAGGGGAATGTTCACAAATGCCAGGAGTCTAGTCAATAAAATTGAGGAACTAGAGCTGCTATTTCATGAGGAAAATGTGGACTTCATGGGAATAGCAGAAACTTGGTTTTAACACACAACATGACTGGCTGGCAAACATCCAAGAGTATTTCTTGTATAAGAGGGACAGGGGGGGGTAGAAGAGGGGGATGGGTGTGTCTATATGTCTGGAATGATTTACAGGTAGAAGAGAGGAATGACATTGGTGATGGGGCAAGGGGATAGGTGGAGTCCATATGGGTGAAACTCCAAAGGGGAAATTAAGAGTGAAATGAATTGTGGGGGTACGTTACAGGCCCCCGAACCTGAATAAACAGGTGTTGTTGGATCTCTTTTTACAGTTGGAAATGGCAACGAGGAAGGGTAATATTGTTGTGATGGGGGACTTTAACTATTTTGACATTGACTGGGCGGAAGGGACAGCTCACTCATTAAAGGCCCACCATTTCTTAAATGTCTTACGGGACAACTTCATGTCCCAATTGGTTAATGCACCGACTAGAAATGATGCATTGCTAGATCTATTAATTGCAAATGATACTGATCTGATTGCAGATGTGGAAATATGGGACAACTTGGGAACTTGTGACCACAAGATTATTACATTCAGTATATAACATGGGAAATGGAGGCATGAGGGGAGTACAAGAACACTAAATTTCGAAAGAGACAACTTTTCGAAACTGCGCTCAATGCTGCATGATATTAACTACTTCAGCCCCGGAAGGATTTACCCCCTTCCTGACCAAGCCATTTTTTTTGAGATACGGCCCTGCGTCGCTTTAACTGACAATTGCGCGGTCGTGGGACGTTGACCCAAACAAAATTTATGTCCTATTTTTCGCACAAATAGAGCTTTCTTTTGGTGGTATTTGATCACCTCTGCGTTTTTTATTTTTTACGCTATAAACAAAAGAGCGTCAATTTTGAAAAAAACACAATATTTTTTACTTTTTACTATAATAAATATCCCAAAATGAAAAAAAACAAAAACAAATTTCTTCATCAGTTTAGGCCGATATATATTCTTCTACTCCTTTTTGAGAAAAAAAATCACAATAAGCGTATATTGATTGGTTTGTGCAAAAGTTATAGCGTCTACAAAATAGGGGATAGATTTATGGCATTTTTATTATTATTATTTTTTTACTAGTAATGGCGGCAATCTGCAATTTTTGTCGGAACTGATAAAACTGAAAGACTGCGGACAGATCAGACACTTTTGACACATTTTCAGGACCATTGACATTTATACAGCGATCAGTGCTATAAAATGCAATAGGGGGCTATCAAGGGGTTAAATGTGTTCCCTTACTATGTGTTCTAACTGTGGGGGATGGGACTGACTTTGGGAGGAGACCAGTCGTTGTTTCTATATACTAGGAACACATGATCTGTCTCCTCTCCCCTGACAGGACGTGGATTTGTGTGTTTAAACACACAAATCCCCGTTCTTGCTCTGCCAGGAGCAATTGCGGGTGCCCGGCGGAGATCGTGGCTGCCAGGCACGTGCTTTGGCTCCTTAGGGATGTGGCGGGCGTGCGCACGCCCTCTTTACTCTTTAAAGCACCCGCCATACAGCTACGGCGATTTGCGCAAGAGTGCCATTCTGTCGCCGTCAATCGACGGCGGGCAGTTGGCAAGTGGTTAAGTGGGACCAAATTCTTGAAACATTGAACATGGAGGAAAAATGGGAGTGCTTTAGGAACATATTTAATAAAAGTATCACTGAGTGCATTCCAATGGGTAATAAATATAGAAGAACAAAGGTTAATCCTGGGTGGCTGAACCAAAATGTAAAATGTAATTTAACCACTTGCCGACCGCCGCACGACGATGTACGTCGGCAGAGCGGCACGGGCAGGCAAAAGGGCTTACATGTATGTCCTTGCCTGCCCGCGGGTGGGGGGTCCGATCGGACCCCCCGGTGCCAGCGGTGGTCGGATTCAGGTCAGGGGTGATCAAAGGTGAGGGGGAGGCCACTCATTCATGGCTCCCCCCTTGCGATCGCTCCTGGCCAATGACAGACTTCCTCGGCTTCTGTATTGTAAACAGAAGCTGAGGAAGTGATGTCACCTCTCTTCGGCTCTGTATTTTCCGTTCCGGCGCCGAGGAGAGAAGACTGTAATGTAAGTGCACCAAACACACACACACAGTAGAACATACCAGGCACACATTACACCCCCCTTTACCCCCCGATCACCCCCCAATCACCCCCCGATCACCCCCCCCCCCTGTCACACTGACACCAAGCAGTTTTTTTTTGTTGAATACTGCATGGTGTCAGTTTGTGACAGTTAGTGTGTTAGGGCAGTTAGGGTTAGCCCCCTTTAGGTCTAGGGTACCCCCCTAACCCCCCTAATAAAGTTTTAACCCCTTGATCACCCCCTGTCGCCAGTGTCACTAAGCGATCATTTTTCTGATCTCTGTATTAGTGTCACTGGTGACGCTAGTTAGGGACGTAAATATTTAGGTTCGCCGTCAGCGTTTTATAGCGACAGGGACCCCCATATACTATCTAATAAATGTTTTAACCCCTTGATTGCCCCCTAGTTAACCCTTTCACCACTGATCACCGTATAACCGTTACGGGTGATGCTGGTTAGTTCGTTTATTTTTTATAGTGTCAGGGCACCCGCCGTTTATTAACGAATAAAGGTTTAGCCCCCTGATCGCCCGGCGGTGATATGCGTTGCCCCAGGCAGCGTCAGATTAGCGCCAGTACTGCTAACACCCACGCACGCAGCATATGCCTCCCTTAGTGGTATAGTATCTGAACGGATCAATATCTGATCCGATCAGATCTATACTAGCGTCCCCAGCAGTTTAGGGTTCCCAAAAACGCAGTGTTAGCGGGATCAGCCCAGATACCTGCTAGGACCTGCGTTTTGTCCCTCTGCCCAGCCCAGCCCACCCAAGTGCAGTATAGATTGATCACTGTCACTTACAAAACACTAAACGCATAACTGCAGCATTCGCAGAGTCAGGCCTGATCCCGGCAATCGCTAACAGTTTTTTTGGTAGCGTTTTGGTGAACTGGCAAGCGCCAGCCCCAGGCAGCGTCAGGTTAGTGCCAGTAGCAATAACACCTACGCACACACCGTACACCTCCCTTAGTGGTATAGTATCTGAACAGATCAATATCTGATCCGATCAGATCTATACTAGCGTCCCCAGCAGTTTAGGGTTCCCAAAAATGCAGCGTTAGCGGGATCAGCCCAGATACCTGCTAGCACCTGCGTTTTGCCCCTCTGCCCGGCCCAGCCCAGCCCACCCAAGTGCAGTATTGATCGATCACTGTCACTTACAAAACACTAAACACATAACTGCACCGTTCGCAAAGTCAGGCCTGATCCCTGCGATCGCTAACAGTTTTTTTGGTAGCGTTTTGGTGAACTGGCAAGCACCAGCGGCCTAGTACACCCCGGTCGTAGTCAAACCCGCACTGCAGTAACACTTGGTGACCTGGCGAGTCCCATAAGTGCAGTTCAAGCTGGTGAGGTGGCAAGCACAAGTAGTGTCCCGCTGCCACCAAGAAGAAGACAAACAGGCCCGTCGTGCCCATCATGCCCTTCCTGCTGCATTCGCCAATCCTAATTGGGAACCCACCACTTCTGCAGCACCCGTAATTCCCTCATTCACATCCCCAACCAAATGCAGTCGGCTGCATGAGAGGCATTTTCTTTATATCCTCCCGAGTACCACTACCCAACGAACCCCCCAAAAAAGATGTTGTGTCTGCAGCAAGTGCGGATATAGGCGTGACACCCGCTATTATTGTCCCTCCTGTCCTGACAATCCTGGTCTTTGCATTGGTGAATGTTTTGAACGCTACCATACACTAGTTGAGTATTAGCGTAGGGTACAGCATTGCACAGACTAGGCACACTTTCACAGGGTCTCCCAAGATGCCATCGCATTTTGAGAGACCCGAACCTGGAACCGGTTACAGTTATAAAAGTTAGTTACAAAAAAAGTGTAAAAAAATAAATAAAAATATATATATAAAATAAAATAAAAATAGTTGTCGTTTTATTGTTCTCTCTCTCTCTCTCTCTCTCTATTCTCTCTCTATTGTTCTGCTCTTTTTTACTGTATTCTATTCTGCAATGTTTTATTGTTATTATGTTTTATCATGTTTGCTTTTCAGGTATGCAATTTTTTATACTTTATCGTTTACTGTGTTAATCATATTTTTGTCTTCAGGTACGCCATTCACAAATTTGAGTGGTTATACCAGAATGATGCCTGCAGGTTTAGGTATCATCTTGGTATCATTCTTTTCAGCCAGCGGTTGGCTTTCATGTAAAAGCAATCCTAGCGGCTAATTAGCCTCTAGACTGCTTTTACAAGCAGTGGGAGGGAATGCCCCCACCGTCTTCCGTGTTTTTCTCTGGCTCTCCTGTCTCAACAGGGAACCTGAGAATGCAGCCGGTGATTCAGCCAGCTGACCATAGAGCTGATCAGAGACCAGAGTGGCTCCAAACATCTCTATGGCCTAAGAAACTGGAAGCTACGAGCATTTCATGACTTTGATTTCGCCGGATGTAAACAGCGCCATTGGGAAATTGGGAAAGCATTTTATCACACCGATCTTGGTGTGGTCAGATGCTTTGAAGGCAGAGGAGAGATCTAGGGTCTAATAGACATCAATTTTTTCAAAATTGTACCTGTCACTACCTATTGCTATCATAGGGGATATTTACATTCCCTGAGATAACAATAAAAATTATTAAAAAAAAAAATGAATGGAACAGTTTAAAAATAAGATAAAAAAGAAAAAAAATAATAAAGAAAAAAAAAAAAAAAGCACCCCTGTCCCCCCCTGCTCTCGCGCAAAGGCGAACGCAAGCGTCGGTCTGGCGTCAAATGTAAACAGCAATTGCACCATGCATGTGAGGTGTAACCGCGAATGTCAGATCGAGGGCAGTAATTTTAGCAGTAGACCTCCTCTGTAAATCTAAAGTGGTAACCTGTAAAGGCTTTTAAAGGCTTTTAAAAATGTATTTAGTTTGTCGCCACTGCACGTTTGTGTGCAATTTTAAAGCATGTCATGTTTGGTATCCATGTACTCGGCCTAAGATCATCTTTTTTATCTCATCAAACATTTGGGCAATATATAGTGTTTTAGTGCATTAAAATTTTAAAAAGTGTGTTTTTTTCCCCAAAAAATGCGTTTGAAAAATCGCTGCGCAAATACTGTGTGAAAAAAAAAATTAGACACCCACCATTTTAATCTGTAGGGCATTTGCTTTAAAAATATATATATAATGTTTGGGGGTTCAAAGTAATTTTCTTGCAAAAAGAAAAAAAAATTTTCATGTACACAAAAAGTGTCAGAAAGGGCTTTGTCTTCAAGTGGTTAGAGGAGTGGGTGATGTGTGACATAAGCGTCTAAATGTTGTGCATAAAATGCCAGGACAGTTCAAACCTCCCCCAAATGACCCCATTATGGAAAGTAGACACCCCAAGCTATTTGCTGAGAGTCATGTCGAGTCCATGGAATATTTTATATTGTGACACAAGTTGCGGGAAAGAGACAATTTTTTTTTTTTTTTTGCACAAAGTTGTCACTAAATGATATATTGCTCAAACATTCCATGGGAATATGTGAAATTACACCCCAAAATACATTCTGTTGCTTCTCCTGAGTACGGGAATACCACATGTGTGAGACTTTTTGGGAGCCTAGCCGCGTACGGGACCCCGAAAACCAAGCACCGCCTTCAGGCTTTCTAAGGGCGTAAATTTTTAAATTCACTCTTCACTGCCTATCACAGTTTCAGAGGCCATGGAATGCCCAGGTGGCACAACCCCCCCCAAATGACCCCATTTTGGAAAGTAGACACCCCAAGCTATTTGCTGAGAGGTATAGTGAGTATTTTGCAGACCTCACTTTTTGTCACAAAGTTTTGAAAATTGAAAAAAGAAAAAAAAATGTTTTTTCTTGTCTTTCTTCATTTTCAAAAACAAATGAGAGCTGCAAAATACTCACCATGCCTCTCAGCAAATAGCTTGGGGGTGTCTACTTTCCAAAATAGGGTCATTTGGGGGGGTTTTGTGCTACCTGGGCATTCCATGGCCTCCGAAACTGTGATAGGCAGTGAAGAGTGAAATCAAAAATTTACACTCTTAGAAATCCTGAAGGCGGTGATTGATTTTCGGGGCCCCGTACGCAGCTAGGCTCCCAAAAAGTCCCACACATGTGGTATCCCCATACTCAGGAGAAGCAGCTAAATGTATTTTGGGGTGCAATTCCACATATGCCCATGGCCTGTGTGAGCAATATATCATTTAGTGACAAAAAAAAAAAAAAAATTGTCACTTTCCCGCAACTTGTGTCAAAATATAAAATATTCCATGGACGGGGGCGTGGCTTGGAGCTTGATGGCGATGGACGCACACTAGCAGAGCTCCGTGAAGGATCCCAGCCTGAAGCGAGATACCCTGCTTTCAGCGTTCCAGCTATGGGCAAAAAGCTTCTCCAGACCCCACAGACCCGATCGAAAAGATCCACCATCACCACATCGGCCAGGAATATAACAGATCTCTTCAAAAATCAAGTAATCTCCAGAGGCAGCATGGCGGGGAACAAAATTTGCGGCGGTCACAACAGGAGGAAGAGGACTCCAGCGAGGATTCTTTATCCGCGACAGGAGGCACAGGTAGGGGATATTCCCATACAAACCAGCCCCTAACCTATGCGGACATGTCAGGCTTTGCTGCAGATATAAAATCTACTTTTTCAGCAGCCATAACAGATCTTAAATCGAATCTGCTAGTACTGACTGAAAAACTTTCTGCTGTAGAAACGAGTGGGAAACACAGAGACAAAAGGCTGCATATTCTTGAAAACGTGGCGCTGACACACTCATCTCACCTGATTGAAATAAATAGACACTTGGAAGACCTGGACAACAGGGGCAGAAGGTGTTATATTAGGGTGAGGGGGATCCCTGAGTCGGTAGACACAGTACAAATAATACCAGCTTTACAGAGGGTATTTAATAGCCTCCTAGAAAGGCAAGAGGACACAGCAATTGACTTTGTACGAGCTCATAGAGCCTTGAGGCCTAAGGGCCCTGACACTGCTCCACCCAGGGACATAATCTGCTGCCTGCAAAACTTCCCTCTTAAGGAAGCAATAATGAACAAAGCCAGGAGAAATGACAGCATTGTGTTCAACGGTGAGACGATCATGCTGTTTCATGATCTCTCACAAATTACCCTGAAAAATCTCAGGGCTCTGCGACCCCTTCTGGATAAATTAAGGGTACAGGACTTAAAGTACACATGGCGCTTCCCTTTCGCCCTCAGTGTGACACATGCAGGAAAACAACACGTGCTCCGCACTCCTACAGATTTGCCTGCATTTTTTGATTCGCTGCAAATGGATCCTATTGCTTTACCAGAGTGGTATCAAGAATTCCTTCTCCCACGAGTAGACGGAGGGACACAGAGATCCCCATTTGCCTCTCCGGATAAAAGATCGTCCAAAAAAATGAAGCACAATCGAGGCCCTAATCCTCAGGGAGGAACACCCAAAGCCAGGCAATCCACCTCCAGAGCATCAGATGAGGATCAAGGAGAATTACAAACCTGGTAACTGACTACATATAACCACAAAAACCTAAAATAACCTCGGCATCTGGAAATCAGTCACTGAAATTGACCTCGAACACTGACTTAAAGATCTGATAATGCCTTTCTGGCAGAATGTTGCTAGTGAGAAGGAACATTTACCCCCCCTGTTTAATTGTTGTCTACGGACCGCTGTTGGGGTCACACTCACTATTCTTACAGGAGGCAAAAACTGCTTAATCAGATCCGAATAATGGAAACCACAAGAGAAGCTTGAAAGAACTCTGGGTTCACATTCTACACATCATCTTGAATGTACTTACTTAGAGTTATAGATGTAAACTAGCTGGACACTCTGCTAGACTATGCTTCACTACAATGCAGAAAGCTGAGTGTTGATTTATATAGTAGAAATGTCTTACAGTCACTATATCCCATTAACCATAAAATGCCGAAGGGTTACACAGGACACCAATATGGATAATGTCCAATATCCTTTTTTTTTTTTTTTTTTTTTTTACGTTAAGTTTTTTTCTATTTTTTCTTCCAATTTTAATTTAAGTTGCAGGGTTATAATGTCTACACTCTAACCTGGGTGCAGATACTGTACACAGGCTAGACTACTTTGATTTTATAGGCCGGGTTCCTCTCTGGACGACAGATACAGATAACCAATTTTTTATTTTTCATTTTTTTCCAATCGCCAGAGAGCAGTCCTAACACGCTACCACAGAGTGGCATTTGTAGAACAGGATACAATCTCTTGTTCACAAGTCCACTAACTAATTACTTCAGAGTAAGTGAACATACTCTGAAGGGTATTACTATTTCTCCGTATTCTCTACCATCTATTTTCTATCACCTGATCCCCTTTTTCATTCCCTACTTCACATCCTTCTCTATCCACCTACCTCTCCCCTCTTCTAATATTATACCATTGTTGTATCGATTGTTGTTCTTTGACCAATTTGAAGTCTCGTCCACAGATATACTGAAGCGAGGGGTGCTTGTTGGTCTTCCGGATGGCTTATTCATCCTTGGGATGAAGTCCCACTATCATATCACATAATGTACGGGGGTTGAACATACCAGAAAAGAGATCCACTCTCTTGAGGGAACTCAAGAAAGGTAGGCCTCATTTTGTCTTTTTGCAGGAGACACACTTTCAAACCAACCACGTTCCAAAGCTGACCAGCCCATATTTTACAGAAGCTATACACGCCACTAACAACAATGCCAAAACAAAGGGAGTTACAACCCTGATCAGCAAAGATGCACCTTTTAACCTAACAGACAAATTAATAGACCCAGAAGGAAGATTTGTCTTCCTGAAAGGCACATATGAAGGGTCACCCATTACCCTTGCAAATGTCTACTACCCCAACTCGGCACATGTAAACTTTGGCCAAAGAATGATAAATGCCCTGACAGGTTTCACATCAGGATGCCTAATCCTAGGCGGAGATTTTAACATCCCACTCAACCCACTAGTAGACACATCCACAGGAAAATCTTGTATCACATATAAGATATTAAAAAAAATCAAATTGCAATTGCAATCTTTACAATTAATTGACACCTGGCGATTCCTTCATCCGACAAGCAGGGATTACACACACCATTCGATCCCACATAACCGTTATTCACGCATAGACCACATTTATATTTCCCAAAGAGATTTAAGTAGAATAACTGAAGCAAAAATTGGAATCCAGTCCATTTCGGACCACGCTCCCACGTCCATGACAATAATAGGAAATACACCCCCTTCCAATAAAGCCTCCTGGAGACTAAATGCGTCACTTCTGACGGACATTGAATTACTACCCAAAATCACAACTAAGCTCAAAGAATTTTTTCAACAAAATGAGACCCCACACGCGAATCCCCTAATGATTTGGGGAGCACATAAATGTACTATCAGAGGAGATCTGATAAGAATGGGGACTCAACGCAAAAGGAAACAGGAGGCTGAGATTGTGAAACTGACAAAACTAATCACACAATTAGAGACCACTCATAAACAGTCCCTATCAGAATCCTCGGCTGTTACTCTACTAGAGGCGAGGAAAAATTTGCAACAAATCTTAGAGACTAAAACGAAACGTCTCCTATTCTTTAAAAAGAAAGTATACTACGAGGCAGGCGACAAATCTGGCAGGTTGTTGGCTAGAGCTCTACGAGAACCCAACACTTCTAACCATATACTGGGCATCAAAGGGTCAAATGGTACCCTAGATGTTAAAACAGAAGAAATAGCGTGACACTTCCATACGTATTATTCCAAGCTATATAATTTACCAACACAACACAGACCGTCGGACATCTTAGGAGACAGAACAAAGGCTATATACGACTACTTAACAAAGAGCGGGTTACCACAACTAGAAAAGGAAGACGCTGCCATATTAGAAGAACAAATTACCTCAGCAGAAATACAACAAACTATCAAAGCCTTAAAACCTGGAAAGAGCCCAGGACCAGATGGGTTCACTTCCATATATTACAAAACTTTTACGGATATACTGACAGAACCCCTCAAAAAAAACATTTAACTCCTTGACAGGAACAGGAACCATACCACCGGACTTGCTTACCGCCCACATAACAGTTATACCTAAACCACATAAGGACGTCACAGACTGCTCCAGCTACAGACCTATTTCCTTACTGAACATAGACATGAAAATACTGGCCAAAATACTAGCGAACAGACTCAGACCATTTCTGACATCCATAATAGGACCTGAACAAGTAGGCCGGGACGTGAGGCCAAAGACAATATAATTAAGGCATTATTACTTACACAAGCATCACATACCCTGAATATCGAGAGTCTTCTCCTGTCCACGGACGCGGAGAAGGCTTTCGATAGGGTAGCTTGGGACTTTATGTTTGCGACTTGCGCACACATGGGGAAACCCACACGCATGATGGCATGAATCAAATCCCTTTACCAGCAACCTTCAGCTAGGATAAGGATCAACGGATCTTTATCAGAAACAATAGAAATAACGAACGGTACCAGACAGGGCTGCCCCTTATCCCCATTATTATTTATACTATCCCTGGAACCATTCATCCGTATGATTAATAAAGATAACGCAATCAAAGGCATATCCATTAAAGACAAGGTATACAAAACGGCAGCATATGCCGATGACCTATTATTCTTTGTGACAAATGCACATATTACTGTCCCTAACCTTATGAAAGCCTTTGCCCACTATGGTTACCTTTCTAACCTTAAAATAAACCTAACAAAATCTGAAGCCATGAATATTAGTTTATCCCCTACGGACCTAGATAAAACACAAGCCAACTGCCCTTTTAAATGGGAAAGGACAGCTTTGAAATATTTGGGGATCTGGCTGACCCCTAAAATATCACAGATATATGAGGCAAACTCCCCCCCCATACTCCAGCAGATAGAGAAGGATTTAAAACTCTGGAATTCGGGCTACTTTTCGTGGTTTGGAAGGGCAGCAATCTTAAAGATGGTGATGTTGCCCAGACTTCTATATCTCCTCAGGGCACTGCCGGTCAGAATACCCCAGATATTTTTCAAAAAACTACAATCCGCCCTACTGGCTTTTCTCTGGGCACACAAAAAAGTCAGGATTAAATTTACACTCCTGACTAGGCCGAAGGAACAGGGAGGGATGGGCATTCCAGACTTCCAGAAATACTGTCAAGCGGCACACCTTACAAGGGTGATTGACTGGCACTGCCATAGAGGAACTAAGGACTGGGTAGTACTAGAAGAAAGCTTAAGCCCATTCCCTCTCCTGTTTTCCCTATGGAACCCAGGACTGAAAAATAATAACACACTGAAACAACAACCTTTATTGGAACACACATTGAATATTTGCACAAAAGCGTCTGCTGGATCCACACTGACCACACCACTAAGCCCTCTTACCCCACTATCAGACAATTCAGAATTTAGCCCAGGAATGGGCAACAGATTACTACGTCGACCCCACACTCACAAAACCGTACTGGCAGGTGACTGCTTCCAAAAAGGTAGAATATTAGACCACATAGAACTAAAAAGAATAAGCGAGATACACCATTTGCCCATCTGGACATATTTCCAGATTCGCAGCTACGTGAACAGCGTGAATAGAAAAGACCATTTCTCTAGACCTTTGACAGACCTTGAAACAGTCTGCTCACAAGGTGAGCAACTCCAAAAAGCCACGTCAATAACATATAAATGGCTACAAAACCACACCCTTGAAAAAACAGACAGATTCCGAAAACACTGGTCTGCGGCACTCAACCAAACTTTCACTGACAAACAATGGACAAAAGCCTGTATTCTGGCACATAAGTGTTCAATAAGTACCAAAATGCAGGAAACATCATATAAACTGCTCACAGATTGGTATGTTACACCTGCTAAACTACACTCCTGGTGTGCTCATACCCCAAATACTTGTTGGAGGTGTGGGGGGGACACAGGCACGCTTTTACACATCCGGTGGCACTGCCCTAAATTGACCACATACTGGTGTAAAGTCAGAGAACGGATAAAGTCGATAACTGAAACAAAATTAAAGCGGGATGCTGTCTGTTGCCTTCTACACATCTCTCCACGACCTCTGAAAAAGTACAAGACCTCTCTAGCTAAACATATGCTGAATGCAGCAAAGAAGCTAATCCCAACCCTCTGGAGGACCACGCAGGCACCCACTATCTCGCAATGGCTAGCAAAGATCTCAATGATTCACGAAATGGAAGACACCTTGGCTCAAGCTTCTGATGCAGTTGACAAATTTCACAAAACATGGTATCCCTGGATAGAATTTCGTTATTCTGACGCATACAAAGAACTCTGTAAAACTTGATAAGTCAGTTCTCAAACACATGAGGAACAGATAGTTTTATCTGTTACTAGACTCTAATGGTATACCCCTTTACTGTCTCCCCCCTTAATTCTAATCTCTAATATACTTCTTTCCCTTTTCTCTAACTTCTGTTACTATGATTGAATATCTTCATTGGTATAGGTTTACCTACAGTTTAAGAATGATAGTCGATACACAAGTTCATAATGTAGACGATGTTATAAACTGATTTGACATAGATGGAACTAACATACAGATACGAGTAACAAACGGATTTATAGCGATGATAGGTTGCACAGTATTAAAAGATTCAACCATCAATGATTACCACAATGTTCATCGCTAGTTGTATTATCAAAAATAACTAAGGATAAATACATGTATCTCCAATATGAATATGTAACAATTCTGTGCAATGTTGATGTTCAATAAACTTTGAATGTTAAAAAAAAAAAATATTCCATGGACTCAACATGCCTCTCAGCAAATAGCTTGGGGTGTCTACTTTCCAAAATGGGGTCATTTGGGGGGGGGGGGGGTTTGTGCCATCTGGGCATTTTATGGTCTTCAAAACTGTGATAGGTAGTGACGAGTGAAAAATTTACGCCCTTAGAAATCCTGAAGGCGGTGATTGGGTTTCGGGGCCCAGTACGCGGCTAGGCTCCCAAAAAGTCCCACACATGTGGTATCCCCGTACTCAGGACAAGCAGCTGAATGTATTTTGGGGTGCAATTCCACATAGGCCCATGGCCTGTGTGAGCAATATATAATTTAGTGACAACTTTTTGTAAATATTTTTTTTTTGTCATTATTCAATCACTTGGGACAAAAAAAATAAATATTCAATGGGTTCAACATGCCTCTCAGCAATTTTCTTGGGGTGTCTACTTTCCAAAATGGGGTCATTTAGGGGGGGTTTGTACTGCCCTGCCATTTTAGCACCTCAAGAAATGAGATAGGCAGTCATAAACTAAAAGCTGTGTAAATTCCAGAAAATGTACCCTAGTTTGTAGACGCTATAACTTTTGCGCAAACCAATAAATATACGCTTATTGACATTTTTTTTACCAAAGACATGTGGCCAAATACATTTTGGCCTAAATGTATGACTAAAATTGAGTTTATTGGATTTTTTTTATAACAAACAGTAGAAAATATCATTTTTTTTCCAAATTTTCTGTCTTTTTCCGTTTATAGCGCAAAAAATAAAAACGGCAGAGGTGATCAAATACCATCAAAAGAAAGCTCTATTTGTGGGAAGAAAAGGACGCAAATTTCGTTTGGGTACAGCATTGCATGACCGCACAATTAGCAGTTAAAGTGATGCAGTGCCAAATTGGAAAAAGTCCTCTGGTCCTTAGGCAGCATAATGGTCCGGGGCTGAAGTGGTTAAGAAGTACAAAGCAGAGGGTTCGTTGACAGCATTCCAACATTACAAGGAATGCAATAAGAAGTGTAAGAAAAAAATCAGTGCGGCTAAAAAAGACTATAAGAGACACCTAGCGGAGGAGAGAAAAAAAAATCCCAAGAAATGTTTTAAATAAAAAGGCGAAGTCAGAACACATAAAGGAGGAGGAAGGGAAATGGTTACAGATGTACTAAATGTTTTCTTCTCTTCAGTCTTCACACAGAAAAAGGATGGGTATAACAACCACAACTGTATTGTTAGTAACACGTCACTGGTTCTACGTTTGTGGATAACAGAGGCCAGAGTCCGGAAAGGATTAGAGAAGCTTAACATAAATAAATCACCAGGCCAAGATGGTTTACACCTGAGAGTCCTTAACCACTTCAATACCAGGCACTTAGACACCTTCCCGCCCAGCCCAATTTTCACCTTTCAGCGCTGTTGCAATTTGAATGACAATTGCGCGGTCATGCTACACTGTACCCAAACAATTTTTTTATCATTTTGTTCCCACAAATAGAGCTTTCTTTTGGTGGTATTTGATCACCTCTGCGGTTTTTATTTTTTGCGCAACAAATAAAAAAAGACCGAAAATTTAAAAAAAAAAAAAAGTTTTTCTTTGTTTCTGTTAATTTTTTTTGTAAATAAGTACGCTTTCTCCTTCAATAATGGGCACTGATATAGCTGCACTGATGGGCACTGATACGGCGGCACTGATGGGCACCGATGAGGTGGCACCAATGAGGTGGCACTGATGAGGTGGCACTAACGGGCACTGATGATGGGCACTGATAGGCGGCACTGATGGGCACTGATAGGTGGCACTGATGGGCACTGATAGGTGGCACTGGTATGCGGCACTGATGGGCACTCATAGGTGGCACCGATGGGCACACATAGGCAGCACTGATGGGCACTCGTAGGTGGCATTGATTGGCATATATGGGTGGCACTGATGGGTACTTATGTGTGGCACTGATGTGTGGCACTGATGGGCACTGATAGGTGGGCACTGATGGGCACAGATGGGCACTGACAGGTGGCACCGATGGGCAATGACAGGTGGCACAGATGGGCAATGACAGGTGGCACTGATATAGCATTGCTGGGCAGATCTGGGCATTGCTGGGCAGATCTTTGGAATAATAGTGCCAATCAGTGCCCATTTGTGGGCACTGATTGGCACAGATTGGGCACATGTGGATGGCCATGGGGTACATACCTGGCCATCCACGTTGCCCCTTCCCTGGTGGTCCTAGTTTCATCCCTGGTAGTCCAGTGGGGTGATCTGCGGGGGGGCTGCGCTGATAAACAATCAGCGCAGACCCCCCCTGCCAGGAGAGCCGCCGATCGGCTCTCCTCTACTTGCGTCTGTCAGACGCGAGTGAGGAAGAGCCGATCAACGGCTCTTCCTATTGACAGCGTGATCAGCCGTGATTGGACACGGCTGATCACGTGGTAAAGAGCCTCCGCCGGAGGCTTTTTACCAAGATCAGTGTAGCGGTGTGTCAGACTGACACACCGCTCCACCGATCGCCACGATGCGCCCCCCCGGGGGCGCGCTGCGGCATGTTATCCTGAAGGACGTCATATGACGCCCAGTCAGGATAACACAACCACTTCCCGGACGTCAATCCGCTATAGGGCGGGCGGGAAGTGGTTAAAGAACTTAGTCAGGTTATAGCCAGACCGCTATTCTTAATCTTTATGGACAGCACACTGACAGTATTGGTACCAGCTGATTGGCGAAAAACCCACATGGTGCCAATATTCAAAAAAGGGAAAAGATATAGTCCTGAAACTATAGGTCTGTCAGTCTAACATCTGTAGTTTGTAAACTATTTGAGGGGATGATAAGGGGTTATATCCAATAATTTGCTGATAAAAACAGTATCATTAGCAGTAATCAGCACGGGATTCCAAAAGGTCGCTCTTGCCAAAACAACCTATTAACATTCTATGAGGAAGTGAGCTGCAATCTGGACAAGGGTAGGCCAGTGGTTGTGGTGTATCTGGATTTTGTAAAAGCATTTCATATAGTCCCCCACAAACGCTTAATCTACAAATTGAGGTTCGTGGGTATAGACCATAGGGTTTGTTCATGGATAGAAAACTGGCTGCGGGGGCATTTCCAAAGGGTAGTGATAAATAATGTGTACTCAGAATGGAATGGTCTAGAGTGGTTAGTGGGGTACCCCAGGGCTCTGTCCTGGGACCAATTCTGTTAAATGTATTTAAAAATTATATAAATAGAGGATGGGATAAATAGCCTAATCTCAGTGTTTGCTGACGACACAAAAATAAGTAGGGCAATAACATCACAGCAGGATATAGAAACTTTACAAGAGGGAAAAGGAAATGATTAATGCGCTACCCAAAAGAAACAAAACCAGCTGCTACAAACCATGTGACAAAAAGGAAAACAAATACTGAATAAATTGTAGCGCTAAAAACACACATACACTGAAGATAAAAAATTCTAAGTGCATGTAAACGTAATGTCCCAAAAGTAATATATAATCCAAAAGGACGATAGTCCACAGTGAAAGTGAATAATCTGTGTATCAATCCTGTCTGCTTCCCAACCGTCAACTTGTATGTTATCAACTTTAGCGTATAGATGGAATACACTTACCAGAGAGGTTGGATTCTACTGCCATAAGCATAGAATCAATGGAGCTTGATGCCACCCAGGGCAAAGTGGTGAAGTGTTGGAGGCAAGGGTAGAGCCTCTGCAAGGCCTGGACGTCCCCTCTTTATCCACCGAAGCAGAGCCAAAAATGGATTCCGAAAACAAAGTGGTTTCTCAGTTCCCCAGGATATGTGGAAAGAAGAAGGAATGCTTCCACATAGTGTAACTCAGGGTATTTTTATTACTAAAAAACCACGATACATGTAAAAAGTGATCACGAATAAAAAGCAGTGTATAGGGTCTATAAAAGCCGCCCTACGCGTTTCGGTCCAGTGACCTTCAACAGGGGCATGTAGGACCCTCATAACACTGCCTAAATTTATAAAATAATGTATACAATCTAAAATAATGCAAGACCAATGGGCTGTAAACATACGAACAACAATAGATACCATTGGACCCAGAGAGCATCACCTGTTGGGATATAACACACTCTCTAAATATGTCCAATCAATTTACCTGTGACTTGAAGCTTACTATATCTTTTTGACCAATGAAAATATAAAATTTCCCCTTATCCATAGAGATAGTTGTAACTGCAGAGTGGGCATCCACGTGTAGGAAGCCCGGGAACTCAGCCAACCCTAAACGTGTGATGTCAGTAGCCGGAAATGTGCGGGCCGTGCAGAGGGGTTGCCTAGCAACCATACACGCTGCCGTCCGAAAGCCCGCGATCACAAGGGGTGTGTCTGTGCGCCCGTCACATGACGCTTAGTTGTCCCTCGTGTGATGACTGACGTCATTCACACGTGGACACTCCGGGCAGGTTGCCAGGCAGCGGCAACGCAGTGTCGGGAAAGTCCGCAACAATGCGGACGCACCCGCGCTGCAGTCACCTGATCGAAAAAAGGATCTCTCCCATAACCCCTGACGTAAATCACCTTTAGGGAATACGTCAGTGTGCTAGGGGAGATAGGTTACATTCTGGAATGAGCACCTAAACCGGATAATCCTGGTGACACTCGAAATGCAAGGGGGGGCGTGCAAAGAATGAAAAAGAGGGAAGCTGAAAATGTGAAAATGAAAATAAAATTAAAAATACTGGGAAGCTAATAAGTAAAAACATGTTCATTAATGTGTAAAATGAAATGTCAGGTAATAATAATAAAAGTAAAAATGCGGTAAGTGGACCGGACCCAAACTCAGCCTGACACACTATACCACATACAGACAAAAAATAATGTGTCATGACTCAAGATCAAGACAAAAAATAAAAATAAATATCAAGTATTGAATGGATGGAAATCATGTGAGTGTTGATACATGTGTATTAATACATATGTAGGGAAAAATATCTAAAAATGTATTTGAGGTGTATTGAAAAATATATAAGACTATATATGAAAATATATACGCTAAAAAGGAGTTGCTGTGGTGACCTAAAAAAGGTGATAATGGTGGTAGGGTGAATGAATGCAAATAGAATTGTGTTAAGAAAGATTGATAAACGAGTTCAGATCCCATTCCACGTTAAGCCCGAACGGGAAGTAAGATCTGAGCTGGTGTATCCAGTACGTCTCCAGCTTAGATACCCCCCGCAAGCGGGACTCGCCCCGCCAATGGGGGACAAATTTATCAATCACCTGGAAAATACTTCCCGTGGGGTCCTTGTTGTGGTGAAGTAAGTAGTGTCGGGGTACCGTATGTTTATCCTTACCACCTTTTATACTCGCAATGTATTCATTTACACGTGTGGTGAATGTTCTAATGGTCCTGCCCACGTATTGTTTTTTGCATGGGCAGGTGATCAGATAAACCACATACTGAGTGGTACAGGTTGCAAACTCTTTCATATGGTAAATACGTGAAGTAATAGTGGAACTGAAGGTATCCATTTTGCGTCCTATTGACACATTATGTGCACATACAGTGCACCTACGACACGGGTAAAAGCCTTGGCATTGTTGGAAGAAGGAAATTTTCTTTGGGGGATCTATGATGTTAGGGGCAATTTGTCCCTGTATAGAATGGGCCCCTCTGAAAATGACCCCAGCATTATCCGGTAACGCAGGACCTAGAAATCTATCACTCTTAAGTACCTTCCAGTGTTTTCTAAAAATGGCCCTTATTTCTTTAAACTGAGTGGAATATGTAGTGAAAAAAGACCATTTAGCTCTGGAATCAGAAGTATTAGTGGACTGTAGACATGTGCATTTGTTTTCGTCCGAATGCATTTTCGTCCGAATTTTAGGTATTTTCGTTATCGTTTTACCAAACGATAACGAAAGTGCAGAGTCCGTAAAACGAAAGATCCGACATAAACAAATGCTTTATTTTCGTTTTCGTTGCTACAACAGTTCGATATAGATAGGAGATTCGACATGATGATGACAATACCAATCTGTGTCCATCAAACCTGTGGTCGAATGTGCCTAACCTTAGCTCTATTAGTCCAAGATTATTCTACATAGAGAGAAAAGATTTGACGTAGAGAGAAACGATTCGACGTAGGGGAGGAAAGATTCGACGTAGGGGAGGAAAGATTCGACGTAGGGGAGGAA
The DNA here is from genome assembly GCA_037952835.1 of Lithobates septentrionalis. NCBI lineage: Eukaryota > Metazoa > Chordata > Amphibia > Anura > Ranidae > Lithobates > Lithobates septentrionalis. The sequence goes on along the minus strand of JBBDGP010000948.1, from coordinate 283,450 downwards.
AGATTCGACGTAGGGGAGGAAAGATTCGACGTAGGGGAGAAAAGATTCGACGTAGGGGAGAAAAGATAAATAAAAATAATGATGATGATGAATGTTATTGGCTGATTGTAACCAAAGAGGTGGAGCAGTAAAATAGCTAGAACTAAGTACACACGTACTTTGGCTTATGGTTGTCTGTTGAAATTTCTAAGAAGATTCGACGGAGCAGGTAAACTATACGGCATTGTACAGTTTAGCTGCTCCGTCGAATCTTCTTTGAACATTCGACAGACACCATAAGCCTTCAATGACAGATTCAACCTCAATTTGGATTTTCGGACTAATGCAATTTTTAACGAAAAACGAAATAAATAAAAACGAATTTCGGGAGTAACTAAATAAATTTATTTTTCAGACGAAAACGAAATTCCGAAACAAAATATTTCAGTGTGCACATGTCTAGTGGACTGTTCTATGAGTGTCGAGTTCCTATCGATCTGTGACACTCGATTGATTTCTGCATCAAGTTCTCCTGCGTTATACCCCTTAGCTATAAATCTGTCCTTCAATATGTGGGATTGAGCATAGTAATCATTAATTTGGGAACAATTGCGACACAATCGTAAAAACTGGCTGCGTGGAACAGACCGTAACCATTGTCTGTTCCACGCAGCCAGTTTTTACGATTGTGTCGCAATTGTTCCCAAATTAATGATTACTATGCTCAATCTCACATATTGAAGGACAGATTTATAGCTAAGGGGTATAACGCAGGAGAACTTGATGCAGAAATCAATCGAGTGTCACAGATCGATAGGAACTCGACACTAATAGAACGGTCCACTAATACTTCTGATTCCAGAGCTAAATGGTCTTTTTTCACTACATATTCCACTCAGTTTAAAGAAATAAGGGCCATTTTTAGAAAACACTGGAAGGTACTTAAGAGTGATAGATTTCTAGGTCCTGCGTTACCGGATAATGCTGGGGTCATTTTCAGAGGGGCCCGTTCTATACAGGGACAAATTGCCCCTAACATCATACATCCCCCAAAGAAAATTTCCTTCTTCCAACAATGCCAAGGCTTTTACCCGTGTCGTAGGTGCAGTGTATGTGCACATAATGTGTCAATAGGACGCAAAATGGATACCTTCAGTCCCACTATTACTTCACGTATTTACCATATGAAAGAGTTTGCAACCTGTACCACTCAGTATGTGGTTTATCTGATCACCTGCCCATGCAAAAAACAATACGTGGGCAGGACCATTAGAACATTCACCATACATGTAAATGAACACATTACGGGTATAAAAGGTGGTAAGGATAAACATACAGTACCCCAACACTACTTACTTCACCACAACAAGGACCCCACGGGAAGTATTTTCCAGGTGATTGATAAATTTGTCCCCCATTGGCGGGGCGAGTCCCGCTTGCGGGGGGTATCTAAGCTGGAGACGTACTGGATACACCAGCTCAGATCTTACTTCCCGTTCGGGCTTAACGTGGAATGGGATCTGAACTCGTTTATAAATCTTTCTTAACACAATTCTATTTTCATTCATTCACCCTACCACCATTATCACCTTTTTTAGGTCACCACAGCAACTCCTTTTTAGCGTATATATTTTCATATATAGTCTTATATATTTTTCAATACACCTCAAATACCTTTTTAGATATTTTTCCCTACATATGTATTAATATACATGTATCAACACTCACATGATTTCCATCCATTCAATACTTGATATTTATTTTTATTTTTTGTCTTGATCTTGAGTCATGACACACATTATTTTTTGTCTGTATGTGGTATAGTGTGTCAGGCTGAGTTTGGGTCCGGTCCACTTACTGCATTTTTACTTTTATTATTATTACCTGACATTTCATTTTACACATTAATGAACATGTTTTTACTTATTAGCTTCCCAGTATTTTTAATTTTATTTTCATTTTCACATTTTCAGCTTCCCTCTTTTTCATTCTTTGCACGCCCCCCCTTGCATTTCGAGTGTCACCAGGATTATCTGGTTTAGGTGCTCATTCCAGATGTAACCTATCTCCCACAGCACACTGACGTATTCCCTAAAGGTGATTTACGTCAGGGGTTATGGGAGAGATCCTTTTTTCGATCAGGTGACTGCAGCGCGGGTGCGTCCGCATTGTTGTGGACTTTCCCGACACTGCGTTGCCGCTGCCTGGCAACCTGCCCGGAGTGTCTACGTGTGAATGACGTCAGTCATCACACGAGGGTCAACTAAGCGTCATGTGACGGCCGCATGGACACACCCCTTGTGATCGCGGGCTTTCGGACGGCAGCGTGTATGGTTGCTAGGCAACCCCTCTGCACGGCCCGCACATTTCCGGCTACTGACATCACACGTTTAGGGTTGGCTGAGTTCCCGGGCTTCCTACACGTGGACGCCCACTCTGCAGTTACAACTATCTCTATGGATATGGGGAAATTTTATATTTTCATTGGTCAAAAAGATATAGTAAGCTTCAAGTCACAGGTAAATTGATTGGACATATTTAGAGGGTGTGTTATATCCCAACAGGTGATGCTCTCTGGGTCCAATGGTATCTATTGTTGTTCGTATGTTTACAGCCCATTGGTCTTGCATTATTTTAGATTGTATACATTATTTTATAAATTTAGGCAGTGTTATGAGGGTCCTACATGCCCCTGTTGAAGGTCACTGGACCGAAATGCGTAGGGCGGCTTTTATAGACCCTATACACTGCTTTTTATTTGTGATCACTTTTTACATGTATCGTGGTTTTTTAGTAATAAAAATACCCTGAGTTACACTATGTGGAAGCATTCCTTCTTCTTTCCACATATCCTGGGGAACTGAGAAACCACTTTGTTTTCGGAATCCATTTTTGGCTCTGCTTCGGTGGATAAAGAGGGGACGTCCCGGCCTTGCAGAGGCTCTACCCTTGCCTCCAACACTTCACCACTTTGCCCTGGGTGGCATCAAGCTTCATTGATTCTATGCTCATGGCTAGGGTTGTCCCGATACCACTTTTTTAGGACCGAGTACAAGTACCAATACTTTTTTTCAAGTACTCGCCGATACCGATTACCGATACTTTTTTTTAATGTCACGTGACAGTTTTTTTTTTTAACAGTGCTTGCTTTTTTTTGGGGGGGGGGGTGAACGTTGTATGTGTGTGTTATTTTTTTTTTTACAATTTTTATTTTTTACAATAATATTTTTTTATTCTTTATTTATTTATTTATTTATTTTAATCAGCCCTTTTGGGGGGCTTTGGTGAGATATCAGGGGTCTTAACAGACTTCTGATATCTCCCCCTTGAGACAGAGAAAGAGACCGAGGATAGAGATTCCCCAGTCCCTTTCTCTGCAGCCTCAGCTGCACTGAGAATGAATGGAGAGAAGACAGCAGCTTCTCTCCATTCATAAACTGACACATCGTAATCACAGAAGATTACAATGTTTCAGTTATGTGAATGGACAGAGTCTGTTGACTCTGTCCATTCACAAAGGAAGGAGGAGGGGGATGGAGGAACGGAGGGGGGGAACAGAGGGGACAGCTGAGAGGGACAGATAAGGAGAGAGAGGAACGGAGGGGACAGCAGAGAGACACAGATAAGGAGAGAGGAACGGAGGGGGAGAACGGAGAGGCACAGATAAGGAGAGAGGAACGGAGGGGGACAGATAAGGAGAGAGGAATGGAGGGGACAGCGGAGAGACACAGATAAGGAGAGAGGAACGGAGGGGACAGCGGAGAGGCACAGAGGAAAGGAGGGGGCATGGAGGAGGATGCAGTGACAGTCAGCGGTGAGCGATCACCGCTGTATGTCACTAAAGCTGGTGAAAGCCGCTGGGGGAGAAGCTTGTAACTCCCCCACGCGCCGATCACAGCTGTCTTCTAGGTATCAGGGAAAGCATCGGGAGCATTTGCCCGAGTACAAGTACTTGGGCAAATGCTCGGTATTGGTGCCGATACCGATACTAGTATCGGTATCGGGACAACCCTACTCATGGCAGTAGAATCCAACCTCTCTGGTAAGCGTATTCCATCTATACGCTAAAGTTGATGACATACAAGTTGACGGTTGGGAAGCAGACAAGATTGATACACGGATTATTCACTTTCACTGTGGACTATCGTCCTTTTGGATTATATATTACTTTTGGGACATTACGTTTACATGCACTTCGAATTTTTTATTTTCAGTGTATATGTGTTTTTAGCGCTACAATTTATTCAGTATTAACTTTACAAGAGGACCTGAATAAATTAATAGAGTGGGCTACTAGATGGCAAATCAAGTTTAACATTGGTTGTAAATTGTAAGGTAATGCACTTGGGGGGTAAAAAAAATAAGCGCAAGTTTATTCATTATGGGAATAACCCCTAGGCGATTCCAGGATCATGAAGGATCTAGGGGTCCTAGCAGAAGACAAACTGATCAATAGCATGCAGTGTCAAGCTGCAGCAAGCAAAGCCAGCAGAATGTTGGCATGAATCAAAAAGGAAGTTTACTCCAGAGATAAAATGATAATCCTGCCACTTTATAAACCTCTGGTTCGGCCGCATCTGGAGTATTCAGTCCAGTTCTGGTCAATAATCCTCAGAAAGGATGTGCTGGAGCTTGAGAGAGTCCACAGAAGGGAAACTAAATTAATATGGGGACTGGAGGACCTCAATTATGAGGAACGACTACAAGCGCTAAATTTATTCTCCCTGGAGAAGAGACCATTGAGAGGAGATATGATAGCGCTATACAAATATCTCAATGGGGATCCCAGCATAAGTATGAAACTTTCCAGTCCCAGGGAGTATAGAAAGACACGGGGCCACACGATGCGACAGGAAGAGAAGCAGTTTAACCTTAAGCTGCATGGGGTGGGTTTTTACTGTCAGGACGGTAAGGATGTGGTGTCGGCAATAAGTATGGATAGTTTTAAAAGACTCTTGGACGTGCATCTTAACTAAATCAATATATGGGGATACACACACACACACCAACACAGGTTGAACTGGATGGATTGTTGTCTTTATTCAACCTTACCAACTATGTAACGATGTAACTATGTAACTATGTAAATGACAGATATCTACTTACTGTCAATGGTTCTTAGCAACCACTGATGTCACACAGTCCCATTAATTACTGTCCAGGAATCCCCTGTCATGAAAACAAATGGGAGGGGGTTAGCATGACATCGATATGTCTGTGTAACCCTTTACTCATTCTATTGCTATGGTGTGGTATGGAATTTTGAATAGACCCATTGAGGGTCTGGTATATATTTTTGGGGGAAATCCCAAGCAGTGTTTAATTTTTTGTGTGGGGTCCCACATTAACATCTATATCAGACCCTCACCTAGGATAAGGGTCGGTATACATGAAGGTAATCCCTGGCCATTTGTTTACAAAAGGTAGTAAAGCGTTCAAAGCTGTCATTTGCCAGTCATTTAAACAGCATGTTTCTCATTATTGATATCAGTTTTAGTGAAGTAGGTTGTATACATCATAGGGATGCATAACTTCACAGGTAGGTTAAGGGTATTCCACGGGTGTGTCCCCACCAAATGAAATTTTCTAAAAATGTGCTTTTTCCTATGGTATGTCCCCAGAGCAATGCCCATCCTCGCATGCCTTTTGTTTGATAATCCCTTGCCTATTAGCCTAAAAAATTGCATTTTCCAAAAAATGCCTGCATGCATAAGAGTGCTGTAAAATGACATCACATATTTTTTGTTAGAACAGAAAACCTGCAATGGAAAGATGCAGTAAAAAACAAATTTGAAAGAAAAAAAAGAAAAACATTTTTTGAATATTTCAAACACATGTCAAACTGCATAGAAGAAAAAACTTTTTGAACTTTCCGTTTTCATCATGAAAGCAAATATAAAATTAACAGTTCAAATTAACAGATTCATCCACAAGAACACTGCATCTTCTTTTTCCTATTTTCTTTTACATGTGGAATTCACTTATGCTATTTTTTTTGTAGTAATAGCTTTTCACCTCGGCAGAACTGTTTACTTTATGACAGATATCTCAATGCAGTGAAAGACAAGTTGTTGGCATTGGGGCAGAATAATAATTGTTTCATATGTCTAACATGTATATTCAATATGCTTGATGAGGACGCAGTGAATGACCTCAGAAAATTTGAAACTCTGGCATGTCAACTCGTACGGCACACAGTCTGCCAATTTATTTTTTCACCAGCTGGTTTCTTCTTCGCCTCTCCTTCTAAATCTTTTTCATATGATTTGGTATGATATTTTTCTGACATATACACTCACCACTTTTGGTTTCCAAAGAGAAACATATTGGGTGAGAACAAGGTACAGATGAAATATCTTGGGAATAGGTTGGGACTCTGCCAAGACAGCACTATCTAGAAATTTAGAATTTCTATTTGTTCCATATGCGTAAAATACTTAAAATTGGAATGTGTACAACTAGATGGCTTTTATTGAGCAGACCATTACTTGAACATGGGCCAGTAGGTGGAGTTTCTTGCCTCAGATAAAGATGTTTTTCCCTGCAAAAACAGAAAGGAAATATCAATGTAAACTATATAAGTTTTATAAAGAAATTAAATTCATCTGACTGCAACTTTCAATGAATATTTTGTAAAACCAAGTAGAAATTTCGGATTTATTCACACAATGTTTTAGATACAGTTTTCATAATAATATTATTTAGTAGACTGCAAACTCTAACCTTTCAAAATGTTGAGAATTTTTATGTTTGTACTTGCAAGGGTAAAACATACTATAATTTTAAAACACCATTGCAATACAGTATAGCTTGAAAAGAGTAATGGTCTAAACATATACCTCCAGTTCAGTGAGCCAGATTATTCAGTTATACAGTATATCTGATCCCTGCTGTAGTTCCTTAATCTAGTTCTCAATCCTGGGCTTTTGAATCCATGTGCTGGATCTATTCACCGTGAAACTGTTTTCAAGTTTGCTTGTTCCTCTGTTTTAGTTTTAGCCTGACTACTGACTTTATCGTGTCTGCTAACTTCTTACTGACCCCCTTTCACTGACATTGACCATACTGCTGACTGCTCTCCAATCAACTTTTCTAGTACTGCTGCAACATGTTTCATATTCCATCATACTTGGTCTGTTAATTTATAAAACCAGTAATTCCTTTCAGAGCTATCATTGGCACAGTATCTCTCCCATTTTTTGCGATTCCCTACATAATGGCTTGTTGCCTGCAACAAAGCATTAAGATGACATATTATTTAGGCAAATCACTAAGCCCACTTTTTTTTTGCTTTAGGCAATCCCTGACATCAGATTAAACCAATGATCTCCCAAACACCCAACATTTTCCCCTGCAAATGTATTAATATCTTTAGAAAAGTACCTGAGGTTTATTAACTATTTGTAACCCTAAAAAAAAAAAAAAAAAAAGATACCCTGTTCCTTTAAAGCATGCTAATCAGCACAGTGCTTGTGCTGTGTAATTTGGCCCCTTCTATCACCTAAAATACCTGGCTGATCCTGTCTGGTTCTGCCCTCCTCCCTGTAAACTGACCACGATTTATTATGGCTGCTGAGCCCTGACACTGTGGTCAGTTTACGTGCCTCCGTCATCCGCAGTTCTCTTCTCTGCTTTCTGTCTCTCCCTCTCCCCCCCTCCCTGCCTGTCAGTTCCAATGCCTGTGTTCTGATGTCTCCTCCCAGCCACCTCCTCTACTGCTTTTCCTGGTGGCGTGCAAATATTATTATGAAGTAACTTACACCCCTCTTTTATCAGGATTTAAAGTAGTAGGTGTCCGTTGTTTCTTTTTTACTTCCAATGATAAATTCCTAATCTCACAGTGGTCACGTGACATTCCTCTGCTGGCCAGCAGATGTCAGAGGGTAATCTCAGCACCTCCCTCCGCATTCCTTACATCAGGGAAACCTAGCAGAGGAATGTCCTGTGACTGCTCATCCGTGCTGTGAGATAAGGTATTTAGGATTAGAAAACACAAAACAAGGGGAATAGCTAAAGGGGAGGTTGGGACTTTAAATGAAGCATGTGACAGCAAGAGGACAATAGGATGAACATAGAGGAATTTATTGACATAATATTCAAGCATACACGTTGTAACCGTAGAGTACATACAGTCAAACAATTCATGCATATTTAAATAAGTAAAAACGTATAATTAAATGAAATATAACATACATTGTAATGTTCATACAATTAATGGATAGGTAACAAGGTACAAGGTTAAAAAATTGAATAATGATGACTCAGGATACCACATTCACAAGTTCCCTAGTATTTAGGATTAGAATTAAAAAAAAACAAAAAACAGTCACATAGCACTTTAGATCTTGCTAAAACAGAGGGGATGTGACCTGGAAATTTATAAATAGGCAACTCTTATCCTCATATTGATTAGTGGTTTCAAATTATTAATAATTACTGCAGTAGGAAACAGACACAAAAGATACACTCTGCATCTTTCCAAATAACTGTCCTGCTTTATTATGACTCAATTGAAGGTTCTTATACACATGATTACGTAGCTATCACATTAATATTACAATAGTACATTTATGGTAACAAGGGGTGTAACATAGGCAGACCAATTCTAATCAGGACTCAAAAGAATTCAAACATGTAATGAAAACATTATTAGTGCCGTGTGCACAGTGAGGGCAGTGTGCAATACATACAAAATAGAATACAATTATATACAGAACTTACAAATTTCCTTTACAGTCTCCTCTCTTTTGATCAATATTTTGATCTTTAACCATACCTGCTATCACCTCTAACCTGGAACCTCCACACGCTTAGGTGGAGGTTAGGGATGAGCTTCGAGTTTGAGTCGAACCCATGTTCGACTCGAACATCGTCTGTTTGACCGTTCGTTGAATTGTGAACGTTATGGGCCGTTCGCGCCAAATTCGAGTGGCGCGTCATGGCCCATAATTCACTGCGGCATTGCAGTGCATTGCTGGCTAATGATTGGCCAAGCATGCACTATCACCCGCATGCTTAGCCAATCACAGCGCCGTCTGTACAGAGAGCGTGGGTGGCTTTGGCCAATTATGGCTCAGGGGTTTAGTACACGCCCCACACTATATAAGGCCGCCAGGTGTTTTTACAGTATTTACAGCTACCTGAAGAAAATTGCTGGTGTTCTTCTGATCCTATTAGTACCACAGGCAGGCAGCTGCAGTATTTACAGTTAGTGTAGTGCGTCCTCGGCACAGTGTGCACCTGAAGCTACCTGAAGACAATTGTTGTTGTGCTGATCCTATTAATACCACAGACAGGCAGCTGTAGTATTTACAGTTAGTGTACTGTGTCCTCTGCACAGTGTGCACCTAAAGCTACATGAAGACAATTGCTGTTGTTCTGATCCTAGTAATACCACAGGAAGGCAGCTGAAGTATTTACAGTTAGTGTAGTGCGTCCTCTGCACAGTGTGCACCTAAAGCTACCTGAAGACAATTGCTGTTGTTCTGGTCCTATTAATACCACAGGCAGGCAGCTGCAGTATTTACAGTTAGTGTACTGTGTTCTCTGCACAGTGTGCACCTAAAGCTACCTGAAGAAAATTGGTGGTGTTCTTCTGACGCTATTAGTACCACAGGCAGGCAGCTGCAGTATTTACAGTTAGTGTAGTGCATCCTCAGCACAGCGTGCACCTTAAGCTACCTGAAGACAATTGCTGTTGTTCTGATCCTATTAATGCCACAGGCAGGCAGCTGCAGTATTTACAGTTAGTGTACTGTGTCCTCTGCACAGTGTGCAGCTAAAGCTACCTGAAGACAATTGCTGTTGTTCTGATCGTATTAATACCACAGGCAGGCAGCTGTAGTATTTACAGTTAGTGTACTGTGTCCTCTGCACAGTGGGCACCTAAAGCTACCTGAAGACAATTGCTGGTGTTCTCATACTAATAATACTACAGGCAGGCAGTTGATTCTGCTAGCTGCAGTATCAGTATATATATACATCTCAGCTTTGTGCAGCTACATCTCACTGCAGGCCATTATTATGTCTGGAAGGCCAACTAGGAGAGGCAGACAGTCACAAGCCAATAAAAGAGGGCAAGCAGGCTCTGTGTCTGGAGGCAACAGTGCTGGTCGTGGAGACGGTGCATCCTCATCAGCACGTGGTCGTGGGACACGCTTGTCCTTTTTTTCGGCAGCTGGCTGCGTTGAGCTGCAACATGCCGAAGACTTGGTAGAGTGGATGACCAAGCCGTCCTCATCCTCCTCATCCTGTCTCACCCAGGCTTAGGGTACTTTGTCTGGCAAAGCAGCTGCCAACGCGGCCTCTTCCCTCGGCTCAATGGCATCAGTCACTCCTTCCCTAGCCCCACCATGTCCTCCTGAGGAGTCCCCCAAACTGTTTGACCACAGTGTTGGGTACATGCTCCAGGAGGATGCCAGCATTTTGAAGGCTCCCAAGATGGTACCCAGCTAGAGGAAGGCAGTAACGTGAGCCCAGAGAGAGGGGGTGCCCAAGAAGGACAGCAATCTGGCAGTCATGTTCCCCCAGCTGCAGCATACTGCCAGGTTTGCTCCAGTGATGAGGAGGGAGGGGATGATGAGGAAGTCACTGACTCCACTTGGATGCCTGATAGGAGAGATGAGGAGGAGGAGGAGGCACATCTCCAATGAGGCAGGATGCCCTCCAGGAGCCAGCTTAACCACTTGCCGACCGCCTAACGACGATATACGTCAACAGAATGGCACGGGCAGGCAAAATCAAGTACCTGGTACGTGATTGCCTTCCCGCGGGCGGGGGGTCCAATCGGACCCCCCCGGTGCCAGCGGCGGTCGGCTTTGGTCTGGAGCGTTTGGAGATGAGGGGGAGGCCATCCATTCGTGGCCCCCCCCTCGCGATCGCTCCCAGCCAATGAGAATCCTCCCCTGCCTGTGTGTAGTACACACAGGCAGAGTATGTGATGTCATCTCTCCTCGGCTCGGCAGTTTCCGTTCCGGCGCCGAGGAGAGAAGACATCTGAGTAAGTGTAAAACACACACACAGTAGAACATGCCAGGCACACTTTACACCCCCGATCCCCCCCCCGATCACCCCCCCCAGCACCCCCCAATCACCCCTCCCCCCCCTGTCACACTGACACCAAGCAGGTTTTTTTTTTTCTGATTACTGCATGGTGTCAGTTTGTGACAGTTAGAAGTGGTAGAGCAGTTAGTATTAGCCCCCTGTAGGTCTAGGGTACCCCCCTAACCCCCTAATACATTTTTAACCCCTTGATCAACCCCTGTCACCAGTGTCGCTAAGCGATCATTTTTCTGATCGCTGTATTAGTGTCGCTGGTGACGCTAGTTAGGGACGTAAATATTTAGGTTCACCGTCAGCATTTTATAGCGACAAGGACCCCCATATACTACCTAATAAATGTTTTAACCCCTTGATTGCCCTCTAGTTAACCCTTTCACCATTGATCACCGTATAACCGTTACGGTTGACGCTGGTTAGTTTTTTTTTATTATAGCGTCAGGGCACCCGTCGTTTATTACCGAATAAAGGTTTAGCCCCCTGATTGCCCGGCGGTGATATGCGTCGCACCAGGCAGCGTCAGATTAGCGCCAGTACCGCTAACACCCACGCACGCAGCATACGCCTCCCTTAGTGGTATAGTATCTGAACGGATCAATATCTGATCCGATCAGATCTATACTAGCGTCCCCAGCAGTTTAGGGTTCCCAAAAATGCAGTGTTAGCGGGATCAGCCCAGATACCTGCTAGCACCTGCCTTTTTCCCCTCCGCCCGGCCCAGCCCAGCCTACCCAAGTGCAGTATCGTTCGATCACTGTCACTTACAAAACACTAAACGCAAAACTGCAGCGTTCGCAGAGTCAGGCCTGATCCCTGCGATCGCTAACAGTTTTTTTGGTAGCATTTTGGTGAACTGGCAAGCACCAGCCCCAAGCAGCGTCAGGTTAGCGCCAGTAGCGCTAACACCCATGCACGCACCGTACACCTCCCTTAGTGGTATAGTATCTGATCGGATCAATATCTGATCCGATCAGATCTATACTAGCGTCCCCAGCAGTTTAGGGTTCCCAAAAACGCAGTGTTAGCGGGATCAGCCCAGATACCTGCTAGCACCTGCGTTTTGCCCCTCAACCCGGCCCAGCCCAAGCCCACCCAAGTGCAGTATCGATCGATCACTGTCACTTACAAAAGACTAAACGCATAACTGCAGCATTCGCAGAGTCAGGCCTGATCCCTGTGATCGCTAAAAGTTTTTTTGGTAGCGTTTTGGTGAACTGGCAAGCGCCAGCGGCCTAGTACACCCCGGTCGTAGTCAAACCAGCACTGCAGTAACACTTGGTGACGTGGCGAGTCCCATAAGTGCAGTTCAAGCTGGTGAGGTGGCAAGCACAAGTAGTGTCCCACTGCCACCAAGAAGACAAACACAGGCCGTCGTGCCCATAATGCCCTTCCTGCTGCATTCGCCAATCCTAATTGGGAACCCACCACTTCTGCAGCGCCCGTACTTCCCCCATTCACATCCCCAACCAAATGCAGTCGGCTGTATGAGAGGCATTTTTATGTCCTCCTGAGTACCCCTACCCAGTGAACCCCCCCAAAAAAGATGTTGTGTCTGCAGCAAGCGCAGATATAGGCATGACACCCGCTATTATTGTCCTTCCTGTCCTGACAATCCTGGTCTTTGCATTGGTGAATGTTTTGAACGCTACCATTCACTAGTTGAGTATTAGCGTAGGGTACAGCATTCCACAGACTAGGCACCATTTCACAGGGTCTCCCAAGATGCCATTGCATTTTGAGAGACCCGAACCTGGAACCGGTTACAGTTATAAAAGTTACAATTACAACAAAAAGTGTAAAAAAAAAAAAAACACAAACAAAAATATAAAATAAAATAAAATAGTTGTCGTTTTATTGTTCTCTCTCGCTCTATTCTCTCTCTATTGTTCTGCTCTTTTTTTACTGTATTCTATTCTGCAATGTTTTATTGTTATTATGTTTTATCATGTTTGCATTTCAGGTATGCAATTTTTTATACTTTACCGTTTACTGTGCTTTATTGTTAACCATGTTTTTGTCTTCAGGTACACCATTCACGACTTTGAGTGGTTATACGAGAATGATGCCTGCAGGTTTAGGTATCATCTTGATATCATTCTTTTCAGCCAGCGGTCGGCTTTCATGTAAAGCAATCCTAGCGGCTAATTAGCCTCTAGACTGCTTTTACAAGCAGTGGGAGGGAATGCCCCCCCCACCGTCTTCCATGTTTTTCTCTGGCTCTCCTGTCTCAACAGGTAACCTGAGAATGCAGCCTGTGATTCAGCCAGCTGACCATAGAGCTGATCAGAGATCAGAGTGGCTCCAAACATCTCTATGGCCTAAGAAACCGGAAGCTACGAGCATTTTATGACTTAGATTTCGCCGGATGTAAACAGCGCCATTGGGAAATTGGGGAAGCATTTTATCACACCGATCTTGGTGTGGTCAGATGCTTTGAGGGCAGAGGAGAAATCTAGGGTCTAATAGACCCCAATTTTTTCAAAAAAGAGTACCTGTCACTACCTATTGCTATCATAGGGGATATTTACATTCCCTGAGATAACAATAAAAATGATTTAAAAAAAAATTGAAAGGAACAGTTTAAAAATAAGATAAAAAAGCAAAAAAAATAAAGAAAAAATAAATAAATAAATAAAAGCACCCCTGTCCCCCTGCTCTCGCGCTAAGGCGAACGCAAGCGTCAGTCTGGCGTCAAATGTAAACAGCAATTGCACCATGCATGTGAGGTATCAACGCGAAGGTCAGATCGAGGGCAGTAATTTTAGCAGTAGACCTCCTCTGTAAATCTAAAGTGGTAACCTGTAAAGGCTTTTAAAGGCTTTTAAAAATGTATTAATTTTGTTGATACTGCACGTTTGTGCGCAATTTTAAAGCATCTCATGTTTGGTATCCATGTACTCGGCCTAAGATCATCTTTTTTATTTCATCAAACATTTGGGCAATATAGTGTGTTTTAGTGCATTAAAATTTAAAAAAGTGTGTTTTTTCCCCAAAAATGCGTTTGAAAAATCGCTGCGCAAATACTGTGTGAAAAAAAAAAAAATGAAACACCCACCATTTTAATCTGTAGGGCATTTGCTTTAAAAAAATATATAATGTTTGGGGGTTCAAAGTAATTTTCTTGCAAAAAAAAATAATTTTTTCATGTAATCAAAAAGTGTCAGAAAGGGCTTTGTCTTCAAGTGGTTAGAAGAGTGGGTGATGTGTGACATAAGATTCTAAATGTTGTGCATAAAATGCCAGGACAGTTCAAAACCCCCCAAATGACCCCATTTTGGAAAGTAGACACCCCAAGCTATTTGCTGAGAGTCATGTCGAGTCCATGGAATATTTTATATTGTGACACAAGTTGCGGGAAAAAGACAAACCGAAAACCAAGCACTGCCTTCAGGCTTTCTAAGGGCGTAAATCTTTGATTTCACTCTTCACTGCCTATCACAGTTTCGGAGGCCATGGAATGCCCAGGTGGCACAAACCCCACCCCAAATGACCCCATTTTGGAAAATAGACACCCCAAGCTATTTGCTGAGAGGTATAGTGAGTATTTTGCAGACCTCACTTTTTGTCACAAAGTTTTGAAAATTGAAAAAAGAAAAAAAACATTTTTTTTCTTGTCTTTCTTCATTTTCAAAAACAAATGAGAGCTGCAAAATACTCACCATGCCTCTCAGCAAATAGCTTGGGGTGTCTACTTTCCAAAATGGGGTCATTTGGGGGGGGGTTGTGCCACCTGGGCATTCCATGGCCTCCGAAACTGTGATAGGTAGGGATGAGCTTCGAGTTTGAGTCGAACTCATGTTCGACTCGAACATTGGCTGTTCGCAAGTTCGCCGAACAGCGAACAATTTGGGGTGTTCGCGGCAAATTCGAATGCCGCGGAACACCCTTTAAAAGTCTATGGGAGAAATCAAAAGTGCTAATTTTAAAGGCTTATATGCAAGTTATTGTCATAAAAAGTGTTTGGGGACCTGGGTCCTGCCCCAGGGGACATGGATCAATGCAAAAAAAAGTTTTAAAAACGGCCGTTATTTCAGGAGCAGTGATTTTAATAATGCTTAAAGTCAAACAATAAAAGTGTAATATCCCTTTAAATTTCGTAGCTGGGGGGTGTCTATAGTATGCCTGTGAAGGGGCGCATGTTTCCCGTGTTTAAAACATTCTGACAGCAAAATGACATTTCGAAGGAAAAAAAGCCATTTAAAACTACCCGCGGCTATTGCATTGCCGACAATGCACATAGAAGTTCATTGATAAAAACGGCATGGGAATTCCCCACAGGGCAACCCCGAACCAAAATTTAAAAAAAAAAAAAATGACGTGGGAGACCCCCTAAATTCCATACCAGGCCCTTCAGGTCTCTTATGGATATTAAGGGGAACCCCAGCCAAAAAATTTAAAAAAAATGACGTGGGGTTCCCCCTAAATTTCATACCAGACCCTTCAGGTCTGGTATGGATTTTAAGGGGAACCCCGCGCCAAAAAAATAAGAAAAACGGTGTGGGGTCCCCCCAAAAATCCATACCAGACCCTTATCCGAGCACGCAACCTGGCAGGCCGCAGGAAAAGAGGGGGGGATGAGAGTGCGCCCCCTCCTGAACCGTACCAGGCCACATGCCCTCAACATTGGGAGGGTGCTTTGGGGTAGCCCCCCAAAACACCTTGTCCCCATGTTGATGAGGACAAGGGCATCATCCCCACAACCCTGGCCGGTGGTTGTGGGGGTCTGCGGGCGGGGGCTTATCGGAATCTGGAAGCCCCCTTTAACAAGGGGACCCCCAAATCCCGCCCCCCCCGTGTGAAATGGTAAGGGGGTACTTACCCCTACCATTTCACTAAAAAACTGTCAAAAATATTAAAAATGACAAGAGACAGTTTTTGACAATTCCTTTATTTAAATGCTTCTTCTTTCTTCCTTCATCTTCTTCTGGTTCTTCTGGCTCTTCTGGTTCTTCCTCCGGCGTTCTCGTCCAGCATCTCCTCCACGGCGTCTTCTATCTTCTTCTCCTCGGGCCGCTCCACACCCATGGCATGAGGGGAGGCTCCCGCTCTTCTCTTCATCTTCTTCATCCTCTTCTCTTCTTTCTACTTCTCTTCTTCATTTTCTTCTCCGGGCCGCTCCTCACCCATGCTGGCATGGAGGGAGGCTCCCGCTGTGTGACGGCGTCTCCTCATCTGAGGGTTCTTAAATAACAGGGGGCGGGGCCACCCGGTGACCCCGCCCCCTCTGACGCACGGGACATGACGGGACTTCCCTGTGGCATTCCCCGTGATGTCACAGGGAATTCCCTGTCAAGTCACCGTGCGTCAGAGGGGGGCGGGGTCACCGAGTGGCCCCGCCCCCCATTATTTAAGAGCCGTCAGATGAAGAGACGCCGTCACACAGCGGGAGCCTCCCTCCATGCCAGCATGGGTGAGGAGCGGCCCGGAGAAGAAAATGAAGAAGAGAAGAAGAAAGAAGAGGATGAAGAAGAAGATGAAGAGTAGAGCGGGAGCCTCCCCTCATGCCATGGGTGCGGAGCGGCCCGAGGAGAAGAAGATAGAAGACGCCGCGGAGGAGATGCTGGACGAGAACGCCGGAGGAAGAACCAGAAGAGCCAGAAGAACCAGAAGAAGATGAAGGAAGAAAGAAGAAAGAAGAAGCATTTAAATAAAGGAATTGTCAAAAACTGTCTCTTGTCATTTTTAACATTTTTGACAGTTTTTTAGTGAAATGGTAGGGGTAAGTACCCCCTTACCATTTCACACAGGGGGGGTGGGATCTGGGGGTCCCCTTGTTAAAGGGGGCTTCCAGATTCCGATAAGCCCCCCGCCCGCAGACCCCCACAACCACCGGCCAGGGTTGTGGGGATGAGGCCCTTGTCCTCATCAACATGGGGACAAGGTGTTTTGGGAGGCTACCCCAAAGCACCCTCCCAATGTTGAGGGCATGTGGCCTGGTACGGTTCAGGAGGGGGGGGCGCACTCTCATCCCCCCTCTTTTCCTGCGGCCTGCCAGGTTGCGTGCTCGGATAAGGGTCTGGTATGGATTTTTGGGGGGACCCCACGCCGTTTTTTTGGGTTTTTTTGGCGCGGGGTTCCCCTTAAAATCCATACCAGACCTGAAGGGTCTGGTATGGAATTTAGGGGGAACCCCACGTCATTTTTTTTTTAAATTTTGGCCGGAGTTCCCCTTAATATCCATACCAGACCTGAAGGGCCTGGTATGGAATTTAGGGGGTCTCCCACGTCATTTTTTTTTTAAATTTTGGTTCGGGGTTGCCCTGTGGGGAATTCCCATGCCGTTTTTATCAATGAACTTCTATGTGTATTGTCGGCAATGCAATAGCCGCGGGTAGTTTTAAATGGCTTTTTTTCCTTCAAAATGTCATTTTGCTGTCAGACTGTTCTAAACACAGGAAACATGCGCCCCTTTACAGGCATACTATAGACACCCCCCAGGTACGAAATTTAAAGGGATATTACACTTTTATTGTTTGACTTTAAGTATTATTAAAATCACTGCTCCTGAAAAAGCGGCCGTTTTTAAAACTTTTTTTTGCATTGATCCATGTCCCCTGGGGCAGGACCCAGGTCCCCAAACACTTTTTATGACAATAACTTGCATATAAGCCTTTAAAATTAGCACTTTTAAATATTAATGTTCGTGTCCCATAGACTTTAACGGTGTTCGCGTGTTCCAGCAAACTTTTTTCCTGTTCGCATGTTCTGGTGCGAACCGAACAGGGGGGTGTTCGGCTCATCCCTAGTGATAGGCAGTGAAGAGTGAAATCAAAAATTTACATCCTTAGAAATCCTGAAGGCGGTGATTGGTTTTCGGGGCCCCGTACGTGGCTAGGCTCCTAAAAATGTCCCACACATGTGGTATCCCCATACTCAGGAGAAGCAGCTAAATGTATTTTGGGGTGCAATTCCACACATGCCCATGGCCTGTGTGAGCAATATATCATTTAGTGACAACTTTTTTTATTTATTTTTTTTGTCACTATTCAATCACTTGGGACAAAAAAAATGAATATTCAATGGGCTCAACATGCCTCTCAGCAATTTCCTTGGGGTGTCTACTTTCCAAAATGGGGTCATTTGTGGGGGTTTTGTACTGCCCTGCCATTTTAGCACCTCAAGAAACGACATAGGCAGTCATAAATTAAAGGCTGTGTAAATTCCAGAAAATGTACCCTAGTTTGTAGGCACTATAACTTTTGCGCAAACCAATAAATATACACTTATTGACATTTTTTTTACCAAAGACATGTGGCAGAATACATTTTGGCCTAAATGTATGACTAAAATTGAGTTTATTAGATTTTTTTTAGAACAAAAAGTAGAAAATATCATTTTTTTCAAAATTTTCGGTCTTTTTCCGTGTATAGCGCAAAAATAAAAACGGCAGAGGTGATCAAATACCATCAAAAGAAAGCTCTATTTGTGGGAAGAAAAGGACGCAAATTTTGTTTGGGTACAGCATTGCATGACCGCGCAATTAGCAGTTAAAGCGACGCAGTGCCAAATTGTAAAAAGTGCTCTGGTCAGGAAGGGGGTAAATCCTTCCGGGGCTGAAGTGGTTAAGGCCAGCACACAGACTGCATCACACCGCAGAGCTCTGCATGTGCAGGACGCTGCTGTCTCTGCGCATTATTCCAAAAGTTCTTTGGTGTGGGCCTTTTTTTAGACGAGTGCATCAGATCCCACAGCTTCTATTTGCAACATATGTCTCAAGCGTATCTCGCGTGGCCAAAACATCACCCGCTTGGGCACCACATGCTTGACCAGACATATGTCGACCTGCCATGCAGTTCATTGGCAAGCGTACCTAAAAGACCCACACCAAACAACAAAGCGGACCTCTCCTTGCTCCTCATCAGCTGGGATCTCCAACCCCACTATACCTTCAGTCCTCTCTGAAACCTGCACTGAGAGGAATGAAGGTGTAGAATTAGGTGTGTCACAGCCAAGTACTTGCAGGCAATCTGCTATCGGTACACCGACGTCAGATTGTACCAGGCAAATTTCCTTGCCCCAGCTGCTGCACCGCCAAAAGAAGTTCGCTCTCAGCCATCCACATGCCCAGCGGTTGAATGCTAGCTTGGCTAAATTGCTAGCAGTTCAACTGCTGCCTTTTCAGTTGGTAGACTCTGCCCCCTTCTGTGAGTTTGTGGAATTTACGGTTCCTCAGTGGCAGGTTCCCAAACGCCACTTTTTCTCATGTAAGGCGATTCCGGCTCTCTACCAGCATGTGGAAGGAAATGTCTTGGCCTCGCTGGACAGGGCGGTCAGCGGTAAGGTACATATTACCGCTGACTCATGGGCCAGCAGGCATGGACAGGAATGTTACCTATCTTTCACCGGGTGACTCTTCTGGCAGTTGGGAAGAATGCATGACAGGGTGCAGTAGTGTTGGAAGTTGTTCCGCCACCACGCCTCCAAAATTCTACTAGTGGTGATTCTGCCACACCTCTTTCCTCCACCCCCTTATCTTCTTCTTCTTCCATGGCCTCTTCCTGTGTTGATTTGTCCTCGGGTCCAGCGGTGCTCCATAGGCGTTCAAGGGGCTATGCAAGCAAAAAGATGCCATGCGGTGCTTGAGCTGGTGTGCTTGGGGGACAGGAGCCACACTAGGGCAGAGATTCTGCAGGGGCAGGTTCAGAGGTGGTTGACGCCAGGCCAGCTTAAGCCAGGTATGGTGGTTTGCGACAATGGCACCAACCTCCTCTCCGCCCTCCGACAGGGACAACTGACCAATGTGCCCTGTTTGGCTCACGTCCTTAACTTGGTGGTGCAGCGGTTCTTGGGCAGTTACCCAGGCTTTATGGGTGTCCTGAGGCAGACCAGGAAAGTCTGTGTGCATTTCCGCAGGTCATATAATGCCAGTGCTCGCTGGCTGACCTTCAAAAGGAATTTAACCTGCCCAAGAACTGCCTAATCTGTGACATGCCCACCAGGTGGAACTCAACGTTGGCCATGCTGCAGCGGCTGCACACGCAGCAGAGGGCCATCAATGAGTACTTATGCGACTATGGCACCAGGACAGGGTCATTGGACCTTTTTTTTTTCCCCAAGGCCAGTGGGCTATGATCAGGGATGCATGCACTGTCCTGTCACCATTTGAGGAGGCCATGAGGATGGTGAGCAGTGACGGTGAATGCATCAGTGACACTGTCCCTCTTGTCCACCTGTTTGAGCACACGCTGCATGGAATAATGGACAGGGCACTTGAGGCAGAACAGAGGGAGGAAGAGGAGGACTTCCTTACCTCTCAAGGCCCCCTTTATCCAGACAATGTTCCTGCATGCCCGCTGATCACACAGGAAGAGGAGGAGGAGGAGGAGGAGGATTGTGTCAGCATGGAGGTGGAGCCTGGCACTCAGCATCAGCAGCAGTCTTCAAGGGATCATTTACAGTCCGAAGAAACCCATGGACTTGTACGTGGCTGGGAGGAGGTGGCTGTGGATCATGTCGTCCTTAGTGACCCAGAGGATTATGGACCAAATGCCTCAGCAAACCTACGCTGCATGGCTTCCCTGATCCTGCAAAGCCTGTGGAAGGATCCTCGTATTCGTGGTATCAAGGGGAGGGGTGATTACTGGCTGGCAACCCTCCTTGATCCACGTTACAAGGGTAAGGTTGCGGACCTTATCTTGCCGTCGCCGAGGGAGCAGAGGATGAAACATCTTCGGGAGGCCTTGCAGAAAGGTTTGTGTAACACGTTTCCAGAGCCTGGGAGGTTACAATTTCCCAGTCCACCTGGACAACGTGTTGATGAGGCTTCGGTCAGTCACAGAAGGAGCCGTGGAGAAGGTGGCCATCTGAACGATGTGTTCAGACAATTTTTTAGTCCGCAGCCCCAAGGTCTGATCGGTTCCAGCAACCTTCGCCAGCGTCTGATTTACATGGTGCAGGATTACCTAGGGGCAAGGTCAGACTTGGACACCTTTCCTACCGAAAATCCTCTGGGTTACTGGGTCTTGAGGATGGATCACTGGCTAGAGCTTGCACAGTATGCAATTGACCTACTGGCCTGTCCTGCATCCAGCGTTCTTTCGGAACGCACATTCAGTGCTGCTGGAGGCTTTGTAACCGATCACAGGGTGCGCCTGTCCACCGAATCGGTCGATCGGATGACCTTCACAAAAATGAATCAGTCTTGGATCACCAGCTACCAAGCACCTGATGCTGATGTAACCGAATAATTTTTTTTTGAAATGTCAGATTCCTTCAAGACTCCCTATGCTGATGCTGAGTGACTATCCTGTTATGCTGAGTGACAATCCTCTTCCTCCTCAATTTTCATGCTGATAGCTTGTAAGAACATTTTTGGTTCTGGGCACCGCGACCAGTTGTATCTCGCTGTCACTTCTCTGCTGGACACCATTGAAGGAGGAGGGAAGGATCTCTCCCCCTCACTTTACTGAAACCCCAAGATATTTCTGCAAGGTAGGCAGCTCTATTTTTGAATGCTAACTCTTATTGTTCTATCTATTAGATTTTCCCCCACTCCAAGGTGCCTGGGATATATTTAAACTGAGAGTAAATCTTTTATTACTGGGCTATGTAAATGGCTGATAGACTTAAATGAAGGCTGATTTTTATCCCTTCCTTTTTCAGACCGTCCCTACCTCTCCCCTTTTTTGAGGTTTCCTTTTTACATCCTATGGTTGGTGCTCCTGTCCCACTAAACACCCTGGATGTCCTATGCAAAGCAAAATTGATTCTACCCTTAAAATATATTCAGGTAGATCCGCTGCTCTAGACTGGTCTGTTACGGCCGCAGAGTGCAGTTCTCTGGCCCCAGACCCCTGCTGCCCTCATCCCGGAGCATATTTGGGTCATTAACGGCCAGATTCCCTGTTTAACCGAGCCTCCCTCCAGGCCGTCGAGGCCCGCCGCCATCTTGGGGCCTACGGACGGACCGGGGATCCCCGCAGCCTGGACCCACGATCCGGAAGGTGGACGGCCAATCTGTCCATACCGGACGGCCGATCCACCTCTGAGGAACTCTCAGGATAGCCCAGCAGCACCCAGAAGGTATAGGAGCCCTTCCGACAGCCGCCCTGGGCATCCTGCGGCCTACCATACAGCCGCGGCCTGCGGCCTTGCCTGCGGACGATTCCCAGGGACACAGTGAGTAGCCTATTCTACCCATCCACCTACAGCTAAGTCCCCAGAGGGCGTTAATCTACCCGGTTCTCCACCACTGCTTGCCCTGGAGGAATTCTAGTGATTAAAGGCAGCGGAGTTCCCTCGCCCGGCGGCCATCCACTAGGATACACCGCGGCTTCGGCCTACTCCTGGAAGCCGGCGGCCATCTTGGGGCTCCATAATACACCCTACAGAAGCCCTCTCTTCTCTCTCCTCTCCCTCAACTACACTACCCCCATAAGGCACCTGGACTTGCAGAGATTGTCTCCCTCCTGCATTGCTGATGGTGAGAGAAGATTGAGCTGCAAATTGATGTTTTTGTCAATCTAAATAAGACACAACCTCACCTATAAGATGAATATTGTCTAAATAAACCCAAAGTCTCGAGGGGGCGCAGTGAGCAAGATGGCAAACGCGTAGAAGGATAGCTCCGGTCCCCGTCTCTTTATTAGCGGCTCCTACAAAAGCTAATAGACCTTCTTTAACGACACGACCACCTACCAGATACTCACTGGCATTGCATGGGTAAGATTGGCTTCCAGAAAACGATCTATAGTGGCTTTATCCCACCGCCACCGTCGCGGCCCTCTCATAATATGGAGCGGTTCCTATACAACCCGCAATCCCCGGCCTCGAATGAACAGCCCAGCCAGCCGGACACAGCTGTCCCCCGCACCACATTGGGAAACACTCCCATGGAGGACAACGGATCCCAGCAAACCCAGCACCCCCACTCACCCGAATACCCCACAGATGTCGTGACGGTGGCCGTCCTCGATGCAAAACTAAACTCTTTACTACATGATCTGACTAACAGCATTGCCAAAGAGGTCGGTAAAATAGCACACGAGTTACGGGTGGAAATTGACCAGTTAGGAGAACGTACCAATACTCTGGAGAATAAGTTTGATGAACTGACCCAATACGTACATGTTCTCGAGGAGGATAACGCCTCCATGAAACATACAGTCTCCCAACTCCAGTTACAACAGGAAGATTTGGAAAATCGCGAAAGACGCCAGAATCTGAGAATCAGAGGAACCCCCGAGGCGGTAAATGACAAGGAGCTACGTCCCTACCTTTTGGGCCTGTTTGTTACTCTAGCGCCCCATATACCGGACATAGACTGGCGCCTGGACAGGGCCCATAGATCCCTTGCCCCAAAACCTCCTCCAAACGCTAACCCCAGAGACGTTATAGTTCGTTTCCACTTTTACGAAAGCAAAGAAGCTCTCACAACTGCAACACGCAACAAATCTCGTATTGACTTTAAGCAAAATAAAATCCAGATATTCAACGACCTATCCCCAATAACTCTGGCCAAAAGGCGCAGCTTTCGACCTATCACTACACACCTACAGAATTTTCAGGTCCCTTACCGCTGGGGGTTCCCCTTTCGCTTATCCGCCTCTAAAGATGGCGTCCAATACTCATTGAGAGATCTTTTCGAAAGTGAAACCTTCATCCGCAACCTGGGCCTTCCGCCATTACCCGATGAAGATCTTCCACCTCAAGCTCCGAATCCCAAGCCACTTACCACACCAGCCCAGATATGGACCCCAGTGCGACGAAAATCCCAGAAGGCCTTTTCCACACCGCAAAGATCCAACTCCAACAGATTTCCGACCTGAAGGCTCCTTCTCATCACTATTCTTCTTGGTTGTTTACTCCATGACTAGATGACTTGTGTCATGGCCACTCCGGTGATCTCCCTGAAATTAGGTCACTTTCTCTCACGATATAGAGAGATTTGCCCCTCGTTGCGGGTTTTTTTTTTTTTTTTTTCTGGTTAAGCTCGTGGAAGGCGTTCCTTCCCCCCCTTGTGTTATTACGTTCCTACGTTCCTATATATTTTTTCTTCAGCATTTCAGGAGCCAATTTTTGTTATGTTTTGTGAGCTGAGACGGGGACCCCCCCCCTCGTCTACACCTGTAGGCTATCATGCCCCCCACCATAACCCATGGCTTCTGCCTGGGTAGCCTGAATTTTTTTTATTTTCAGGCCTTTCAAAAAAAAGATTTTTTCTTTTTTTCTTGATCTGTTGTATTTTTTTTTCTATTCATTTTTTTTTCTTTGTCTTTTTTTTATGCTTTTTCTTGACTTTTCAATTTACAGGTCTTCTTTTTTTTCCATATACGACCTTATTATGGTACTCATTGATATATTCACAATTGTGTGTCAACCCCGAATTATGTACAATTTTGTATGTTATAATCTAAGGATGTTCATTTACCTGCCTGCATTTTACATAACGTTAGCACTACGTTTTTCGATTAGACATGGCTCTTAAGATCTACTCATGCAATGTTAAAGGTCTAAACTCCATCGGGAAATGATGGCAAGCTTTAAAGGAATTTAGGTCCTCTGGTGCGGAGGTGATTATGATTCAGGAGACTCATTTTAAAGCTGGGGGCTCCTTTAAATTCGCCTCCAGATTTTTCCCTAGAGCCTATATGGCATCCGATCCTTCCGGAAAAGCAGGGGTAGCTATTCTTATTGGACAATCTTGCCCGATTCGGATACTCTCCTCCTACCTAGACCCTCATGGCAGGTTTATACTCCTGAATTGTAGTCACCTCAACACTCAATTTTCTTTAGCCAACATCTATGCACCAAATGTGGGACAAATAAGTTTTCTCACAACCGTTTTTGAAAAGTTACAACATTTCTCTCAGCCTTTTATGATACTAGGAGGCGACTTTAATGTGTGCATGTCCCCGACCAGGGATAGAAGATCTCTATTCCAAATTGCCCCACAATCAGCTTCCCAGAAATTGTCTGCCTCTTTTCGTAAACTAACCAGATCTCACAATTTATTCGATACTTGGAGAGTACAACACCCTACCCAAAAGAGTTACACATTCTATTCCCACTCTCACAAGTCGTACTCCAGGTTAGATCATTTCCTGGTTACAGGCCCTCTACTTCCCTATGTAGTCTCCTCTGAGATCAACCCTATTACCTGGTCGGATCATGCACCCATTGAACTCGACATCCTGCTGACGTCAACATATACTAAAACATGCCACTGGCGTCTTAATGAACTACTGCTCAAAGACCCAATATCCCAAAACCAACTACAACAGAAACTTACTGAATTCTTTCAAATTAACGACGGATCGGTCTCGGAGATTTCCACCTTGTGGGAGGCCCATAAGGCATTCTTTAGAGGTGAATGTATATCTGCGAGCTCCCGCTTAAAGAGAGACTCTGCAAAACTTAAAATTGACTTACTTACTCAATTGCAAAACGCAGAAAGGCGCCTGTTGATATCCCCCACGGTGGAAAAACTAAGGATTGTTACGGCTATCCGAGACCAAATCAAGTCATTTGACCTGCACAAAATCTCTAAATCTATGCTATGGGCCAAACAGAAATTCTATGATTTTGCAAACAAGCCGCATAAAATGCTAGTTAACAAGCTGAAGCCACGGCCCTTTTTAGCAATCCCCGATCACTTGACGCAGCCTGATGGTACTCCCACATATTGTCCCAAAACTATGTCAAAAGTCTTTGGGGATTTTTATTCTAGATTGTATAACTGCTTAGGCCCAGACTCACATCCTCAATTCTCACAAACCCATTTTGACGATTTCATGTCTTCTCTAAAATTACCCAAACTCTCCGCTGAACAAATCACATCTCTCAACTCCCCGATCACTGAAGAAGAGATAGGAGAAGTGATTAAAAATTTGCCAGCTCACAAATCCCCGGGCCCTGATGGCCTTCCGTATACCTACTTTAAAACGTTCTCACAGACCTTAACACCTTATCTCCTATCTCTATACTCCTCCTTGCTTAAAGGTACCATTCCACACTCACAGTTCCTACATGCTAACATAACGGTTTTCCCCAAACCGGGTAAAGATCCCGCATCACCAGATAACTATCGCCCCATTGCTTTATTAAATTCGGACTATAAAATTTTTACCAAAATATTAGCTAACAGACTTTCCCCTCTATTACCAGCCCTGATTCATAGAGACCAGGTGGGTTTCGTACCCACAAGACATGCTGGAGATAATACGAGAAGAACCATAGATTTGATCGATTTAATAACTAAAACTAAACGTCCCACTATAGTACTAAGCTTAGATGCACAAAAGGCATTTGATCATTTGAGCTGGCCATTTATGTTTGCAGTCCTAGCCAAATTTGGAGTTTCAGGCCCCTTTATACAAGCCTTACGAACCCTTTATTCTCACCCCACATCTCAAGTCCAGTTGTCTTCCCACACATCACAAAGATTTACCCTTAGCAATGGCACTAGACAAGGATGCCCTTTATCACCCTTGCTGTTTATATTAAGTCTCGAACCATTAGCAGCAGCCATCAGATCCCACCCTGAAGTCCGGGGAGTTTCTTTACGCCAACAAGACTACAAATTATTACTTTTTGCAGACGACATCTTACTGACCATTACCCGTCCCGTCACCTCCCTACCCTTTCTACATGATATATTATCCACCTTTGGAGCCTTGTCCGGTTTTAAGATTAACCAGACTAAAACAGAAGCCCTCCCAATCAATATACCCCCAGACATGCTTAGCTCTCTACAAAACAGATTTAAATATAGGTGGTGTCAAACATCTTTGAAATACTTAGGAATTCATCTTACCCCTTCATACAATTCACTCTATCAGGCCAACTTCCCTCCTATCTTTGCAGAAATCTCAAGACTTCTAAATCTCTGGACCCCCATCCCACTCTCTCTCCTGGGCAGAGTCAACATCCTCAAAATGTCGATACTGCCCAAACTGCTGTACTTATTTGAAACTTTATCAATTCCAGTCCCAATCTCGCAGCTGAAAAATCTCCAGAGAAAATGCCTTAATTTTATTTGGAATAATGCCTCCCATAGAATTGCCCAATCAGTAGTCTTCTCCCCCAAAAATAAAGGGGGGCTGGCCGCCCCTGACCTCATCAAGTACTACTACGCTTCCCACCTCAGGGTATTTACTACCTGGACCTCAAGGAAAGCTCCAAGTAGGTGGGCTGAAATTGAAATGGGGATCACGGCTCCAGTACATCCCTGTTACCTGTTATGGCCTTTCTCAAATAAATTCACGACCCAATTGAGATCCCTTTGTTTATCCCCGATGCTTTTTACTTTATCTATCTGGAAGAGATGTGCAGATAAGTTCTCTCTGTCCTCACCGTGTTCCCCGCTTCAGAACGTCCTTTTTAACCCAGACATCCCAGATGGACTGTCTTTTGTACGAACAACCCCATGGACTCAAGCGGGTATATTTCAGCTGCGACATTTGGTACATCCGGTTACACGCATAATACTATCATTCCCAGACCTCCAAAAAAAACACGATCTCCCCGCCTCTACGGAATACTTTTATATACAAATTAAACATTTTTTCCATACCATTTCACCTTCATTGTCCTTAGAAAAACCTACAGACTTCGAAATACTATGTGCAAATGGCCCATATGAAACAAAACTAATTTCGGCTATATATAAAATGCTCCACGCAGTACCCCCTCTAACTGACACCTCACATAACTACATGGTAAAATGGTCTAAGATGTTAAATCATCCAATCTCACTGTTAGACTGGGGGAAAATTTGGGAATCATCTTCAAAAGTCTCAAGATGTGTAGCACATAGGGAAACCGCTATCAAGATAATATTCTTGTGGTACAGAACTCCTGATTTGCTACATGCCCAGAATTCTACCCTTTCTAAACTGTGCTAGAGATGCGGTCAGTCTGTTGGAACCCTCCTCCACATCTTTTGGGATTGCCACATCCTTGGTCCATATTGGAGCGAGGTTCAAAGATTATTACAAACGATCCTTTCTGCAACCATTCCATTAAATCCCATACATTTTCTTCTGGGGCTTCCTCTCCCGGATATTCCCAAATCATCACAGAAACTTGCATCATTCATATTATTAGCAGCAAAAAGAGCCATTCCTAGGCTCTGGCTCTCTACCTCCACCCCCACTTTACATCATACCCTCTCCATAATAGCAGATATACGCAGGATGGAGCAAATGACTGCTAAGATTGAAGGTAACTCCCTCCTATTTGATAGAATATGGAAGGCTTGGGATACTTCATTATTCTCCTCAGAACCTGCAGTTGTCACACCTTTTTAAAAGTCTGCTAGAAATACAATTTGACCATCCTTTATACCCGATTACGCAGTTGACACATTATATTTTATTTTATTTATTTATTTATTTTTTTTTTTTCTTGACCCAAATCTAGATACGGTATGGCATTTTTTTTGTTGAGATGATCCATTGATGGAAGCCGCTGACACTTGACTATACTGGTATCCACATCAAGATGTATTATATTATTTTATTTTGTCTATTGTTTTGATATTGTTAACTTCTTCTTTGATGCTAACTTGGCTTGATCTCTGTATCTTATGAAACAATGTTTTATAATTGTTAAAACTTTTTGAAAAATAAACAATTTAAAAAAAATATATATATTCAGGTAAAAAATCCCAATAATATAATGATTTCTGTTGAACATAATTAATTAATTCTCTCTTTTGTAATAAATTTAAACATTTATTAATATTCTTTCAATCATATGTGTCCTATATTTTTTTCAGTTGGCAACATATATCTATATGTATCCAAAAAAATTGTGACTTTAGAAATATTGCCTCTGCAAGCGATCTGGTGATCCTGGAACCCTAACGAGAGGGGGTCAACATAGGGATTAATCTCTTCACTATCTGATAAATTTCCAGTTTCATTTTATAAATATTGTTTCTTGGTAAGGTTACAGTTTACTTCATTATATATATAATTTGTTTGTTTTTTTTTTGTTTGTTTTTTTGTTTTGTTTTTTTATCAATTAAATGTAAACCAATATAAATAATGACCTCTATAAATTTAAATGCCATACTTTACCAAATTGATATATTGATCTGTAAGATTTATTTCTACTACAAATATGCGTTTATATGTTATTCTGTACTGATGTCTTCTCTCTTTACATTAATTTCAGTTCTTAAAAATAATACCACACGATCTCCCGAAGAAGCTCCACTGAGCGAAACATGTCAAGACTATATGTGGTATTTGTATCATAAATTGTTATTTGCACTTTATGAAAAAACTATTTGGACAATGTTGTACAATGTATGGCCTATTGATAGGCTCTTTTTCATCTAAATTGTAATAAAAATTCTTTTTTTATTTCCAACACAATTTGAATTGATTGTTATAATCTTTGTTATCGACACCTTTAAAATCCCCAGGCTTTATGCCTACAGCCCCTTCTCCCTATTTCTACTATATATGGGATGTGGTGTCTTATTTGTTGGTCCTTCTTGTTTCCTTCTTTCAACATAAATGAGTTTGTCAAAAACCTTAAAAGATCAGCAACATTCTCTGTGAGATCCAAATGGAGGACTTGAGCTGTTGAGAAATATAAGCAAGGGAGTAACACACTCCCAAACAAAATCTCATAGGGAGAGAGTCCAACACCCCCTTAGGGGCTTGATACAATATAAGAAAACTTTCAGGCAAAAGTTTTCTAGTTTCTTACTCTACTTTTTCCTCTACATTGTAGACAATAGGGAGTGTAAAAATAAAACCTCAAAACTTTTTATCAGGTCACCTGAGTCCAGGTGACAGATGCACTCCGTAGGAGTCAGGAGTGCACCGCTAAGGTAGTGGACCCTAGGACTGATTGCTGCGGATTGGACTTCTCAGAGGTTCGGGAAGCTGGTCTACTGGAGCATCAACACAGATCCTACTGGGAGCTAGAGCATAGATTCCCCAGGGCGCGGAGTCCAAGAGCCAGCAGGTGTTTACCAGAGCCTCTAGTGGTGAGGATGGACTGCGCTGCAGTCTGGCTCCAGTTCGCGGCCCCCAGGGTCTCTAGCAGACAAGGATAAACATAGAACACGCAAAAGTCAGGGTCAGAAGCAGACAAGGATAGTCGAGAACAGACCAAGATCGATAACAGGATTTAGACGTAGGAGTCACAGCAAGTAACACACAAAAGCTAAACACACAATGGTTGATCAGCAAGGTTGGCTTGCAATGCACATGTTAATATAGTGTTCCTAATTAGAGGCTGAGGTGGAGCTATGCTGAGGGAAGATTGTATAAGCAGTCAGATGAGAGTGGCTGGCCTCTAAAGGTGAACACATGGAGGTGAGGTAAGCTGACAGAGAAAGATTACTGCATTACCATGACACTTCTAGTAAGGACTCTCCTATAAAAATTATTTCCTCTGTTACTCTCTGTAGATTCTGGCACTCTGTACTTACAAACTACTTCTGATAACACTTTTTACTGTGGCCTTTGCAGTAGCATTTGCCACTGGACATCCAGAAAACATGTCCATACAGACAAAATGCATACACATAAGATCCTGACTTGGGCATCTGGATATATCTTTTTGTAATCTCTGGAAGGGATGTTCAGCTTTTGGTAACACCTTTTGTAACAGGTAAAACAAGAAGTGGTATGTTATAAAAACAAATGTGGAGAATCCTGGTTCTATCCCATGCTTATTTACTAAGACAGCGATAACTGCCTGTGACTGATGACACAGTCCATCTGTCAAGCTGGAGTGAAAAGAGGGACTGGCAGACATAAAAGATCACATTTTTCCAAAATCCTGTTTCATAAGAAGTTGCCCCCTGTGGACCACTTGTTCTTCTCGTTCTGGGGTCCTTAAAGTTGAATTATTAATCCCAACTATACTGGGCCAGAACTAGGGTGGAATCTGTGAGTTGCAGAGACCCAGCAAGTGTCTGGGGATGTAAATGCAGCGTCCTTGAGTTGCCTGGTCTGCTTCCATGTGTGAGTTTTAAAGTTAATATGGCTACCCCAGCAAGAAGCTGGAAAGCTGAAAACAGCCAATCAATTAACTTGGCATGCTTTATTGGTTTACCTGTTGAAGTAAAAACAAACTTCTGGCCCTGCACATGGAACTAAAAGTTCTATAATTCTCTACTATCTATATGAATATATGAATATATACTCTTTTTATAGCTCACAGGCTTTGTTAAAACATGGAACTCTGCTTCTTGAGCTGGGGAAAAAGTATCCAATGACTCAGAATACAGAGTATCCTTTTGGGTGATAAACTGCATACTCAGTATGGGTATTGCCATCCTCGGTATAAAACTGGGATCAAATCTAAATAAAATTAAATATCTGGGTCTTCAGGGAGTGTGTCTTGCACTGGCCTCACAGCAGCTGATTCCTACGTCATCAATTTAACATATGTGGTTTTCCTTTGTCTCCAGCCTCTTCCAATAGAGGCAATAAGGTGGCTGGATTCAAATGTTGGCATTTTTCATTGTTTGATTTCTACATAAACTTACAAAACAAATTCATATTTTGAACCTTTCATTAGACAAACATTTAGTTATCTGTATATTTGCTATGCAGAATGTGGGACCAATAAAAATTAAATATTTGACCACAATAATGTCTGTAACTTTGTCTAATAGCACCTTTGCATAAAGTTACAGCTCTGATGTGTCAGGTGAACCCTTCATTACTGGGTCCAGCTTGCATAAATATATTACAATGTCTTTTTTCTATCATGCTGTTTGTGTAAGACAAAAAAGACAATATTATAATTTCTCATTGCTTGCTCTGTTGTTAGTTTTAGCTAGATAATACAAGTCCTTAGTTTCCATCTGACATTATTTTTCTGATGTCATAACATAATAAATTATAACAATACCCTGCGGACATGCAGAGATGTCCAATAAATCCAAAGTATTCTTCTGCTTATACCACTGCACTTACAAGGAAAAGGGGCACATCATTTCACAATCCACACATTCTGCTTTGGATTTCAAAAATAAAAATAAATAAAAACAAAAGGACCAACAAGATGTATATGACAGAACAGAAAGCTCTCAGCCAAAAACTATACAACTGGCTGCAGGCCGGATCTGTCCTAACAGGGTGTGTGGACTTGATGTGATGGATCTGTCATATTTAAATTTTATTTATTATTACTCTCTCACATCATGGACCGCACATCAAGTTATTATCAGACCTTTTGATTTTATTTTTGTAGAAAAACTTCTTATGTATCCCATCCATCTTGGCTTTGTTAAATATTATGACAGCTGTATTATAATTAGCAACCTCACCTTAATCTTATTTTCTCTCAATAAGGGTTTATTTTATAAATGTAAAATTACAAAATTGTTATCTTAATCTAAACTAATCGCATTTTATAAATTTAATTTCCAATCAAAGGTTGTCTAAACCAGTTGCAATATATCTATATTAATAATAAATTGTTTAACTCATATCAGAAATGAATACTCAAGTGATAATCTCAATATCACATCCTAATTCTAATATATATCCACAGATATATTTCCTTTAACGAGGGCATTTTTCTTAAATTCCCTTTTTTAAATGCACTGCTTACACTATCAAAGGATATTCAATTTGTGTAATACACAGTAAAAAATATAACCTTCATTTTACCATATTTGGAAAACAGATTAAAAATAATTGTGATCACATTGTTTATCTTTAAATTAATTAACCTTTGTTATTAATGTTTTGTCTAAAAAACAGAAATTGGCATGGTGTCCTTCCAGCTTATCACTGATCTCTCATCCCAGCTACATTCTTTCATGAGCGCATAAAGGAGGGGATCACATCTGCATACATGACACACACACAAGAGATAGAACTAGAGGTTCTAGCATTCACACACATACACAAATATCGCTCTAAAATCACTTACATTTTTCCCATTTGTAAACAACACGTGCATATAATTCTCTCACTTTCTTTTAACTCTCTTTAATACTACCCTGCCTAAATTCTGCTTTTCATATTTTGTTATGATATCCTTTGCATCCCATGTATTGTAATCCCATACTTCACATACTCTAGCTTCTATGATTCTATGATCAGACAGGCAGCCATAGTGCTCATCCCATCTTCCCTCTCTGACAACATATAAAGTATTCTGTTTTAACTCTAGTCTCTCTGTTTTGACTTTACTAGTTGTAGTGCCTGACCTCAAATTCATTCAACAACTTAACATCAAAATGTCCCTTTCTGTCTAGTGTTAATTGTCACCCTTGATCCATCCACCTCACATAGATAGCTGTTTCTCTAGCTGTTTACTCTGCATGATTCTTAGTCCCTGTAGACTTTGGGGGTAACCCAGTTACCCATTGTGGATCCCTGTCTACTTTAACCATTAATCTAGGGGCTCAGTATAGGCAGAACCGCACCTTCGGTTCATATATTTTATAGCACTCCTCTTGCGCTGAGCATTTTTGAGGATCTCTTACCCTTCATTCCCTTACTTAATTTAATGCCCATAATGACTGGACAGTCTTCTCTCTTGTCTATTTGTGCTTATACCCTCTTGCTAAACTACTTTATCTAGCAGATGTGTACTACATATAACTCGTTAACAGCACTATTTTTCTCTTTCTTATCTATAACACTCCGATGGACAGTAGACAGTGACAACATAACATATAACCACCAATCAATACAGTTTGATTAAGGGAAGTAAAATAGGTACCCTTGTCCCGAAAATGCCTTACCAATCAAAGAAGTGTGATAACTCAAATGTAAGCAAAAGGCTTACCTCAGCCGGCTGATTATCAGAAATTCCAGGTCGTCTCAAGCTTCTCATTTCGGAATCTCAGGGTAACCTGTAAATCCCCTCCTAGGCAAAGCTCGCCATCTGACCTGGAAATTAATAGATAGGCAACTCCTATCCTCATATTGATTAGTGGTTCCAAATTAATAATAACTACTGCAGTAGGGAACAGACACAAAAGATACACTCCACATCTTTTCAAATAACTGTTCTGCTTTATTATGCTGCAATTGAAAGTTTTTATACACATGATTACATAGGTATCACATTAATATTACAATTGTACGTTTATGGTAACAAGGGGCGTAACATAGGCAGACTAATTCTAATCAGGACTCAAAAGAATGCAAACGTAATGAAAACATTATTAGTGCCGTGTGCACAGTGAGGGCAGAGTGCAATACATACAAAATAGAATAAAATTATATACAGAACTTACAAATTTCCTTTACAGGATGCAAGTTATTTATTATCTTGACTTTACAACCACTTTAGCCCTTCCACAACAGGACATACCCATACATCTTCTGGTTGAAGTGGTTATACCAGGACCATGGCTGCAGCCGGCGATGCTGTACAATGTAAATCAATCCTAGCAACTAAAAAGCTGCTGAATTGCTTTTACACATGGCGGAAGGCGGTCCCCCTCCCACCGTCTTCTGCAGTCTTCCCGGGCTCTCCTATCTCACTGGAAAGCCTTGGACTGAATCTTGTGGTTCGGCCTGCTTACCATAGAGATGACCAATGACCAGAACTTCATCTCTATGATCTAAGATACTGGAAGTGATGAGTATTTTGTCACTTCTGGTTTTGGTCTAATGTAAATAGGCCATCACCGGCCTGTGAAAGCATCTGATCAAACCCATCTCCAGTTGATCAGATGCTTTTAAGGGAAGAGAAGATATTTGGGGTTTCATAGACCCTAATGTCTCAATAAAGAGTACCTGTCACTGCCCATTTTTTCACAAGGGATGTTGTTCATCCCATGTGATATTAATAAAGTTGATCAAAGGTGGGCGC
The DNA here is from genome assembly GCA_037952835.1 of Lithobates septentrionalis. Lineage (NCBI taxonomy): Eukaryota > Metazoa > Chordata > Amphibia > Anura > Ranidae > Lithobates > Lithobates septentrionalis. Next base: position 248,659 of record JBBDGP010000948.1, on the reverse strand, counting down.
ATGTGCGGCTTCTAACCATGGCGGGCATGTAATCCCAGAGCTCCGGTCCCTGTTGGCTTTCCTCTGCCCCGCCTCACTTCTTTCAGCTGACACTGTGTCAAGGGTAAGCGCTCTTTACCCTACACATTGTTGAGCACCCCATTGGCAAGATTGGGTGGCAAAAAAATGCTTTCCTGCCGCCACTGCCAGAAATGCAGCGCATGGACCGCCTCACTTACTCAGCCTAACCCATCTACCTCCATGGCTTCCACTATGGCTGCCAAGGGCAGCCTGAAGACCCCAGCTTCAGCCTCCTCGCTGACCAACCAAACAGTATTGACCCCAGAGGTGGTGGATGAAAACCTGCAGGACTACATCAACTAACCCACAACATCTCGCTGGAAGTGGGGAAGATCTCTGAAGAGCTGCAAGGGGAAATAGATCAATTAGGCGAGCACACTGATACGCTAGAGCCTAAGTTCGACAACCTGGTGCAGTATATGTACAAACTTTGGAAGAAAAAAAACTCAGCTTTAAAACACACTGCCTTCCAACTCCAATTACAACAAGAAGACCTGGAGAATCGGGAATGTCATCAAAATCTACACATACGTGGGATCCCGCAATCTGTTTGTGACAACAACCTATGCTAGTATCTCTTGGTTCTCCTTAATGTCCTTGTGCCTGAAATAGCTGACATCGATTGGCACCTCAACTGTCCTCACAGATCACTAGGCCCTAAACCACCTGTTGAAGCGAGACCCAGAGACGTCATCTTCCGGTTCTATTACTACGACAGCAAAGAAGTTCTTACATTAGCCACCCATAATAAATCACAAAAAATTTTGAAAGAGATGTAGGGGGTGGGAATGGCCAGGCTCAGGTTCTCAGCAAGCCAGGTGCAGGTCCAGGCATGTGCACGGATCCTGACTCCATTGTCGCGATCTTGACCAAGCCTGGACCAGATCTGTGACATCAGCTGACAGTGGGCTTCAGGATGCTGTCTGCTGAAAACGTTTCACAGGAGTGTAGAATAAACTGCACTCCTGTGACCCACAGGAGATGTACAGCCAAATGAGCTTTGGCTGTACTTCTCCTTTCTCCTTTAAGGGCGAGAAGCTTCAGATCTGCAGTGACCTCTCCCCAGTTACTTTGGCTAAATGTAGGAATCTTTGCCTTATCACCACACATCTCCAGAACCACCAGATTCCATACTTCTTTCCTTTTGGCATTGTTGCTACTAGGGACTGTGTCCAATACAGTATGCATGATTTGTAAGAAGGCAATGCATTTCTCGGAAGCTTAGGCCCCCATCGGGTACAATATAAGTACGGTTGCTTCCTTTTTTTTGTTGTTTAAATGCCTTTGGAGAGAGGGCAGGGACCCCCCTCTCTGCCATCTGTTGGAGATCTCCATGCCTCCTACCCTTTCCATGACATGGAAAAGAATCCTGAGATTCGGCTACCTCTCAGACTTTAAATTTATGCCTCTATATTGTTCTGGACCCTACCTGGATCTGTACTTGTTCATAATTTTCTGATTTTTATTTCTGTGTTGGGGCTTATATCTACACACACCTCACATTATTATCGTATATCTAGATGTGTTATGATTTGCTTACAGTTTGTTATGTTCTCATGGCTTTGAATTTTTTTTTTTTGTATAATGTGGAAGGTCTGAACTCCATCAAGAAAAGATGGTTAAAAGAGTTCAAATCCTCAAGGGCAGATTTAGTCCAGGAGACACAGTTCCATGCAGGATGATCATCTAAATATGCTTCTAAACATTTTCCCACTTCCTATGTTGCTTCTAACCCTTCTGGGAAAGCTGGAGTGACGATTCCTATTAGGAAATCTTGCTCCTCCTTTATTGACCCTCACGGCTGGTTTACTGTCCTGACCTGTGACTATATGGGGTTGATTTACTAAGGGAAAAAAGACTGTGCACTTTGCAAAATGCAGTTGCACGCTGCAAGTGCAGTTGCTTCAGAGCTTAGTAAATGAGCAGGAACCCTGCTTGACTTCCATCATCCAATCATGTGCAAGCAAAAATGCTGTTTTTTTTGTCCTTGGATGTGATTGGGTACTCTTTGCAAAGTGAAGCCTTACCTCATTTACTAAGCTCTGGAGCAACTGCACTTGTAGAGGGCAACTGCACTTTGCAAAGTGCATAGTCTATTTGCCTTTAGTAAATCAACCCCTATGTCTTCCTCTTTTACTTTAGTTAATATTTATGCTCCAAATTCAGGTCAAATTCAGTTCCTCACCACAGTTTTTGAAACCATACAATATTCCTCCCAAACCCTCATATGGTTATTGGTGGGGGTTTTAATCTGATTATGTCCCCCACTAAAGACAGACGGACGCTGTTTCCTGGTACACTTCCACAATGTGTACATGCTCAGGCTACCTCTTTCTGTAAACTAATTAGGGCCCACAGCTTGTTTGATGCCTGGAGAATTAAACACCCTACTCATAAACAATTTACCTGTTACTCTGCCCCTCACAAAATGTAATCCAGGCTAGACCCCTTTAATCATGTCAGCACCTTTCTTGTCAACACAGTAGCTTTTGATATTGCTCCTATAACCTGGTCTGACCATTCCCCTATTACTCTAGATCTCACTTTGTCAACCACAGCCCCACAACCCCACAACCCATCACTTGCACTCAATGATTTTCTCCTTCAATCGTCAATCACCAGAGAGAAGCTTTCTAAGGAATTGTTGGAGTTTTTCCAACTTAATATAGGATCTGTGCGTGAGACGTCCACTATGTGGGAGGCTTACAAGGCTTTCTTTTGTGGCCAATGTATTTCAACAAAAGGATCTTGTTTGAAGAAGAAAACTAACTTATTACAAACTTTCTTACATAGCAAACTGTGGGCTTCAGATCGGAAGCTTCTAAACTTTCCTACAGTGACTCATCTCTGCACAGTTACCTCTTTGCGTAACCAACTTAAACTGCTAGCTATGAATAAAATGGCTAAATCCCTGGTATGGGCCAAGCAGAAGTTTTATAAATTCTCTAACAAGCCCCATAGAATGTTACTGAACAGGCTTAAATCTCATCCTTTCCACTCATTCCCTAATTTTCTTGTTCAGGCTGATGGTACCCCGACATTCTGTCAGCAAGCTTTAGTCAGGATCTTTGGTAAATTTTATCACAACCTATACAATTGTCTCACTCTGGAGAATCACTTTCTTTTCAACCAGGAGGCGTTTGATAAATTTTTTTTATCTCTCAAATTACCTGTACCTAAGTTATCGTCATCTGATTTGACTCTGCTTAATGTGGACATTTCTTTGGAGGAGCTTAAACAAATACCTGCAAGGGCCCACATATGCTAGCTCTTTATAGCCCCCTACCCTCAATTCATGCATTCTTTTATTTCAGTTCTACCTACAGTAAGTTTAGGAAAGATCCCTCTCTACCAGATAATTATAGGCCTATCACCCTTTTAAATTTTGACTACAAGATTTTTACAAAGATCCTGGCCAGTAGATTGACTCTGCTACTCCCAAAATTATTTAATAAAGGCCAGGTAGTTTTTGTACATGTAGACATGCTGGAGACAACACTAGACATACCATAGACCTAATCGATTTGTTAAACCCATTTCTTCACCCTGCTCTAATTTTGAGCTTAGATGCATAAAAAGTATTTTACAGGCTGAGCTGGCCATATACATTTGCCACTCTCTCTCTCTATGGTTTTCACGGTCAATTCCTCAAAGCTTTATCTGCTCTGTACTCTCAACCTACAGCCCAAATGTCGACTGTGTTCCCTATGACCAATGGGACCAGGCAGGGGTGTCCGTTTTCTCCATTACTTTTTATTTTATGCTTAGAAACCCTGGCTGTGGCCATAAGGTCTAACCTGGACATTCGGGGGGTCCAGATGCAACAACGGGAATACGAGATATCTCTCTTTGCCAATGATATCCTAATGACATTGACCAGCCTCCTTCTTTTACTACCTTCTCTACACAACCTACTGTCCTTTTTCAGAGCCCTATTTGGTTATAAAACCAATACCACTAAAACAGAAACCTTGCCTCTTCATAGCCCCTCTGATCTCCTAATCTGACTTCAACAAACATGATCATTTTGCCCAAAGTTACTTTACTTTTTTGAAACTCTGAGGAAAAGATGATCCGCACTCCGGTGATTGCTCTTAAGAAGTATAATATTTATTGACAAACCACAGTGACCAAACGCAAATAAGAACAGTTGACGTGTTTCAGCCTATAAGGCCTTAGTCATATCCACATTACAGACATGAAACTTTGAAAATAAATAGTAGCTCCAAGGATCACTGGCTCCACCCATTAATTGTCTTAATTGACTACAGGCAATTATCCAAAAAAGGGGAATCAGCTATACTGCATATTGAGTGATCCATATGTATGCCACTATTTGTCACACACCTTAGAGTGATAATAAGTACATGTGTGCACACACTCATGCATGCACTCATGCACATATACATGATTAAAACATACCATGAAATACAAGAAACATTAGATACAAAAAGTAAAAAAAAAAAATAATAATTCAGGTATGTGAAAAAGACACCAGAGGAGGAAAAGAGAGAAAGAGAGAGGAGGCTCTGGGGAGAGGCATGCTTAATGTAAGTGCAAATCCAGATCCCACCTCAGGTTTAACCCCCGAGGCGATCTAGCTTTTAATCTAAAAATCCACCATGCTTCTCTCCCCAGTAGCCTTCTCTCCCTGTCACCTCCTCTGGGCGAGTGAGACAACCGTTCTATTCCTCTAAAGCGGAAAGAGGAGAGATCGCCCTGGTGACATTCCCTAAAGTGACGTGTTGCATTTGAAATATTTCTAGCATTTGGGTTAATTGTGTCACAGTAATGTTCTCCTATACGGGCTCTCAAAGGATGTGTGGTACAGCCTACATGTTTTTTGAAACTCTACCAGTATCTATTTCCATGTCTCAACTTAAATCCCATCAAAGATGCTTTCTTATGCCGCGTACACACGACCTGACTTTACAGCATACTTGGTTAGGCGGAACGGAGTCCGTCGGACAATTTGATCGTGTGTGGGCTCCAGCGGACTTTTTTTCCCCAAAAGTTTGACGGACCTAGAAATGAAACATGTTTCAAATCTTTTTTCGACGGACTCGAGTCTGGTCGAAAAGTCCGCTCGTCTGTATGCTAGTCCGATGGACAAAAACCGACGCTAGGGCAGCTATTGGCTACTGGCTATGAACTCCCTTGTTTTAGTCCGATCGTACGTCATCACGTACGAATCCGTCGGACTTTGGTTGATCGTGTGTAGGCAAGTCTGTTCATTTGGAAAGTCCGTCGTAAAGTCCGTCGAAAAGTCCGCAGGACAAAGTCTGCTCGGGTGTACGCGGCATTAGATTTATTTGACATAATAAATCCCATCATATCGCTAGCTCTGTGTTGTTTGCTTTACAGATGCGAGGGGGATTGGGAGCTCCTGATCTTATTAAATACTATTATGCTACACATCTTCGCATCATCACCTCTTGGTCTAGCCAATATGCTCCCAATCGATGGTCAGAGATCGAAACGGGATCCCTCCACCCCGTGCATCCATGCTCTGTGGTTTAGTCTCCTTCACTCCATAATGATGTTATTTTGAAGCATATGTGTATGGCCCCCGTGCTTTTCACCATAGCAATATGGCAGAAATGTTATCAGAAATACTCTCTCTCCTCACCATGCCCTGCTCTCTCAAATGTCCTTTTTAATCACGTTCTTCCAGATAGCATGTCCTTACCATGGGCACAGGCTACCCTATTTAAACTTTGCAATTTAGTTCACCCTGTGGCTCCTGGACTGTGCAATTTGGAAGACCTACAAGAGAAATACCATATTCCTAAACAATTGTTTTTGTTCTATATTGAAAATTAAACACTACTTTTCTTCTATGTACCTGTCCCTCACCTTGGATAGGCCTACTAAATTTGAACATATGTGTGCCCAGGGCCCTTATCAATTGCATTTGATTTCTTCTATTTTTAAAATTCTCCATGAATCTATCACCTTTATATGCGTAAATGGACACATCTTCTTCAGCGGATGATTCCTTTGCCTTCATTTGGGATAAAATGTGGACCTCTGCTTTCAAACTTTCTCAATGTGTGGTGCAGAGAGAGACTACCCTTAAAATATTGATGTTTTGGTATAAAACTCTGGAAGCCTTGTGCCGTCAGGATCCAGCTTTGTCAGCACAGTGTTGGTGATGTGGTCATGAGCTGGGTTCCCATTATCATATTTTTTGGACATGCTCCCACATTCAACCCTTCTGGGATGGTGTAATATCTTTACTCCAGCGTCTTTTTAATATGTCTTGTCCATTGGACCCTATCCACTATTCGCGGGGTCTTTCCATTTAGGAAAATGATTTGGACCAGTGCACAAGACAAGGTCCATAAAGACATGGATGAGCAATCTTGGGGTGGAGGAACTTGACTGGCCTGTTCAGAGTCCTGACACCAAACCGATAGAACCCCTTTGGGATGCATTAGAGGGGAGACTGCGAGCCAGGTCTTTTCATCCAACATCAGTGCCTGACCTCACAAATGCACTTCTGGAAGAATGGTCAAACATTCCAACAGACACATTCTTATGCCCCGTACACACGGTCGGATTTTCCGCTGGAAAATGTGCGATCGGAGCTTGTTGTCGGAAATTCCGACTGTGTGTGGGCTCCATCGGACATTTTCCATCGGATTTTCCGACACACAAAGTTTGAGAGCAGGCTATAAAATTTTCCGACAACAAAATCAGATTGCGTCAATTCCGACCGTGTGTGGCCAGTTCCGACGCACACAAAGTGCCACGCATGCTCAGAAGAAATTCCGAGACGGAACAGCTCGGTCTGGTAAAATTAGCTTTCGCAATGGATACAACACTTTTGTCACAGTGCAATGTTAAAAATGGTTTAATACAGCACACTCTCTTCTTCTTTATAATGTGAGAAGAATGAAGTAGTTTTGCTGCTCATATTCACACAGACTTCTCACAAACTTCTTTCTTTATTATTTTTCGGGATTCCCTCAATATATTTTGATTTGTCACATCTGACAAAATTATTTTTGTGTTGTTTTATTTATTTTTTTATTTTAAGGCATATTTTTTTTTTTTTTTAGGTTTGTATTTTTTTAAAGGCTGATCTTTGTTTTATTTTATTTTGAGGTTTACTCCAGAATATTTTTGTGTGTGTTTTGTGTGTCAAGTTACCACAACACCATTGATATCTTGTATTATTTAATCTCAAGGAGATTGTTTGGTGTTGGTGTCTCTTGTTAATTTCACATTGTATTTTTGAAATGTACCTGAATCCTCACAAACAAACTGTCCTTTTTGAAGGAAAAAACACATAGGCAAGTATAATTGAAACACAAATTCCTTTATTAAGGGCCCAAACAAAGGGGGAGGCAACGCTGGATAAACAGCATAAATTGGCGAAGCCTTGGACCCCCAGGGCAGACATCAATTCTTTAACATCAAAATTGGTGGCCTGAGGAGTCCTTATCTAAGGGAGTGCAGTCTGGTCCAGAAGACCCAGAGATCATGAAAGCAGCAGATGACATCTGTGTCCCCAGGCTGTGGTACTACAAGAGGCTGCATCTTTTGCCAGACCAGACTGGACCCAGGGTCATCACTTTCTGGTCTTCTTTCCATGCTTCCTTCCTGGCTGTGGCTCTGCTGTTGGAGATGTGGCAGGAGGAGGAGTAGGACCTGGAGGAGGAGGAGGACTAGTAGGACCAGGAGGAGGAGGAGGAGGAGGAGGAAGAGTAGTAGGACCTGGAGGAGGAGGAGGACCATGTGTGAGGTCACAAATGTGGGTAGCAGATGTTATTTGGCCCCTCAAAGCCTTATTGAGAGCTTCCAACATTAAGGACTCACACATGAGTTGTTGGCCCTCCTCCATCCGCTGCATTTTGCAAACTAGATTCTGTGTAAGGAGAGGACACTCAGCAGCTGTTTTCACATCTGGACGCTGGAGCACTAGTGTGGGACACAAGAACACCCTTTTTATTAGGGGGCCCACACAGGTGCTCCAGTGTATACTATAGAGGTGTCTCTATCTGTGAAGCTTGTCCCAAACAGGTAAAGTATTGAAGCTTGACAAAGGACACTCAAAATTCAACATCATGGAACTCTGCCAAAATAGACAATTGTACCCCACTTCCAAGCAATGTTTCCTATTTATAGTTCTGCCATCAAATATCTGTGTGCTAAGTATACCATTTTTGTTTTACATAGGGGAGAAAAGACTCGGAGGACACCCCTCATCCAAGGAGACCAGAGACCCCCCACCTCTGGAAGAAGGGGAAATACCCCCAACACAAGAAGAGCAGGAGGAAGAAGACGTGGTGGAACTAGTCACCACAACAGGTGAGTGTCTGCGACCACAAGCTCAGGTAAGAGATGGATGCTGGCATATTTATAATACCTGGTTTTTTTTTTTGTTTCTCTCTTTTTAGGTGATCGTGATGTTGTGGATGCAGAGCATTTCACCTCGGAAAGTGCACAGATCCTGATCGGTGAGATCACGGGGTGTAATTTAGCATTGGAAAACCTCAAGAAAAACATCAATGATGTTATTCAAAAAAATAAGAACATCATTGATGTTTTGGGGAGAGTTTAAAACCCCTCCAAATCCCTTTGTTTTTTTGTGTGCTACAATGTTCAAAATGTTTTAGCGATTTTTAGAAAAGCCAAATTTTGAGGATGCACACAGTGTGTCAACATGTGCTATCTGCCATCATGGGAGATCAATGGACGCGTTTTGGGGGTGCAACCCCTTCCTCAATAATAAAGTAGCTGAGAGGAAGGGGTTGCACCCCCAAAACATGTCCCTTGATCCCCGTGATGGCAGCTAGCACATGTTGACATTCGTAAATTGGTGTGCATCTTCAAAATTTGGCTTTTCCTGGGGTGACTTCACCCCATCTGAACGCAATATCAAACACAGTTCCTAAATACTCATGTCTGATATTGCCTTCAAGTTCTACCAAATGTGAACTTTGTAAGTTCAAGATTTGTGTCTTTCTTGTTGTTTTGAAACATGCCTGTTTTATCTTAAAAGGACATTTCTATTTTTTTAATAATGCCACCCCAAAAATTGTTATACAACAAACATGTTGGTTTGTTTAAAAAACCTTTTCTAAATGCACATGTGATTGTGCAGGTATTAAAAAGATTGTTAATCAAGAATGTGTGGATTATTGTCTAAACGCTACAACACTTTTGTGGTGATGTAATTGCTACTTTCTGTGACAATGGGGGTTATTTCCTAAGGGCAAATCCACTTTGCACTACAAGTGCAGTTTCAGTGCATTTTCAAGTGCACTTGTAGTGCAAAGTGTCTTTGCCTTTAGTAAATAACACCCAACAGTGCTTTGTATAAGGTTACACAATCACGCCATTTTCAGGACTCACCACATTTCGGTCAGGGTCAGTTAAAACAAACACAAGCAGTAAATGTCATCAAAGATTTGCTTAATTTTTTTTATTTGATCAAGGTTTCACAAATTGTCTGGCATATTGATGGCCCCCCTACCCGCAAAGAACTCACGGGCACTCAGGGAGGGCAAGCCAGGACGGCCACTTTCAAGCGCCGTCAGGGTTGTTTCATTTATAACTCCGGCCTCAGGCCCAACTGAGCCAGCATAGTTGGCAGAATGTTGCCGTAAAAAGTTATGTAGAACACAGCACGCCAGGATTATATGATTCAGTTTATACTCCGCCATATGGATGGGTGTAAGAAATAGACGGAACCGGCTGGCCATGATTCCAAATGTGTTCTCCACCACTCTCCTGGCTCTGGCCAGCCGGTAATTAAAAACCCTCTGGTCCGGGGTGAGGGTCCTCATCGGGATAGGCCGCATAAGGTGGTCCCCCAGCGCAAAGGCTTCATCCGCAACAAAGATGAATGGGAGTCCTTCCACATTGTCTTCTGGAGGTGGCAAGTCCAAGCTGCCATTCTGGAGACGCCTGTAAAACCACTGTCTGGGCGATGACTCCACCATCGGACATCCGGCCATTCTTCCCCACGTCCACATACAGGAACTCATAATTAGCCGACACCACCGCCAACATCACAATACTATTGAACCCTTTATAATTATAATAGTATGACCCCGAGTTGGGTGGTGGGACGATGTGGACGTGTTTCCCATCAATTGCCCCTCCGCAGTTAGGAAAGTCCCACCGCTGGGCAAAGTGGGAGGCCACAGTCTGCCATTCCTGTGGCGTGGAAGGAAACTGTGAAGGAAAAAAAAAGTGTCTTTTTGCACATTCAAACATGGAAAGCAGATTAGACACAAACATTCTTGACCAACATCAAGATAACATTTATTAATGGGAATTTTTAAACACCAAAGTATAAGGTACACCTATCAGATCCCCCCTCCCCCCTCTCATGGGCCATTTCTAAAATTATAGGGGGGGGGGACTCTTGGAAAGGTAACCCTCTCCACTTCATTGAGAGATGAATGCCTAAATAATGGGTATTACTTTGAGCAGCCCCTCCTTAGTTACACTATTGGCAGCCCACTGGACAGGTAAGAAGTGTCATAATACAAAGATATAAATACTCACTGTACACATTTGAGCACATTTGGAAATTCTGCTATTACCTATCAAGATAATAATCAGATACAAAAACTTTAAACAGTACCATTTGAAAGTATATAGGCAGGCCCTTGCACTACATGCTTTGGGGAATTCATCCATACATCTGAGCACAAAAGAGATGGGTATAGTGTGTATCAGTTTGGCAAAGTCAGCAGATAGATGATTGAGGATAGATATAGAATTGGTATCAGCTGACTTAGCAGTTGGGGGGAGGGAGGGTTAAAAATGAATTGGGGACACCCCAACAAAAAAGCCTCTGGCACTCTGCCTGAATTTAAAGCACAAATCACATTTAAAAACATTTTAGGGGGTGTTTGGGGTAAAGCACTACTATGGAGCTGACAAAATACATTGTTAAGTGACTACATGAGGTGAATATAGGGCCTGTAGACCATGCTGGGGAGGTAAGTGAAGGCAAATATGTATGAAGGACAAAAAAATAATTAGATAAAAATACAGCATGAATGAGGACAAAGGGGACATTCACAGCATATTACAATCATGGTAATTAGGGAATGAGGAAAGAAATACAATACATTATCAAACATTAAATGCAATAAAATGTGATATTAAAGGATAAAAATCTTACCTTCATATACTCCTTCTGCAGGACCTGTATGATGGCAGAATAGGTCTCCGGGATAATGATACCCAGAGCCTGGGGGGAGATGCCTGTCGTGAACTTAAAGTCCTGCAGACTTCTCCCCGTCGCCAAGCACCGCAGGGTAGCGATGAGCCTCTGACCGGAGTGATGGCTTGCCTCATACAGGTATCCTGCCTGCTGATATAGGGGGTCAGCAAAGCCAACAAACTGTGAAATACGGGGTCCGTCATCCTGAAAAACTTCCTGAAATCATCAGGATTATTCTCACGGATCTCACGGAGCAAAGGCATATGAGAGAACTGGTCACGCTGAAGCAACCAATTCTTGGTCCATGAACTCCTCCCCACCCTGTTCATGGACTTGACTTGTGTCAAGGCCAGGACCCCAACACCAAGCCCCCGCACAGCACAAACTCTATGAGGAGTACGTATACGCAACATGGCTAGAAAACGGTCGGCTGCTCAGAACGCAGTAACAGAACACACTGAAGAACAGCAAGGCCTGTGAAGAGCAACCTGAAAAACAGCAACGAATGAACAAGAACACAATGACTAATTAAAGTCACGCGTAGCTTGCTTGCTTGCACTGAAGAGCAGATACAAACCCACAAGCACAAACTGAACTGCAGAAAACTATCTGAAAGCCACAAGTCTGAAAAAGCGCCAATCGTCTCTCACCAAACTTTTACTAACACGAGATTAGCAAAAGGAGCCCAAAGGGTGCCGCGCTTGGTTCTGAAATGGCCTTTTCTAGTCTCGTCGTACGTGGTTGACGTCACCGCGTTCTTGGCGATTGGAAATTCCGACAACTTTGTGCAACTGTGTGTACGCAAAACAAGTTTGAGCCAATGTCCGTCAGAAAAAATCCTAGGATTTTGTTGTCGGAATGTCCGATCAGTGTCCGACCGTGTGTACGGGGAATTAAACCTTGTGGACAGACTTCCCAGAAGAGTTGAAGCTTTTTTTAGCTGCAAAGGTTGAGCCAACTCAATATTGTAGATTGAAGACTTTTACATACAGTATATGAGAGTCAAAGTGTCAGAGCTAGCTCAGTGTTGAAGTGGATAAATCGCTCCGTACTTTTTAGATGGCAAAGAAAGAACTGTGGATGATGATGCTATTAATAGGAAGGCATATATCTTAGAGAAACCTTAAGAGCTCTATTGACTAATCTTACTTGTTTTTAGAGGTATACCAGTCCAATTTATCCAGACCATTCTTCTGCACATGCTATGCTAAAATCTCCACCAATCATGGGTCCTGCACCAGCATCCTGTTTGGTGTCTCCAGTTATCAGATTATAGCCAGCAAGAGTTCAGCTGGCAAACCTAGACTGAAACAAACATTTTATCTATGTATACCATTCAACATATAACTCTTGGACTACAGTCTATCCTCCTGCACCAGATCATTCTAGAAAAGTCTGTCATATCAATATGCTATGTGCCTGACCATTTGCTCTAGTTCTTGGTTACATGTTCTAGATCCTGCTTGAGACTTTTTCCTTTCTTCTGATTTGGTACCTTGTTTGGCCACTACTACTAATTTTAGACTATCTATAGAATATGCTCCTTTCTACTCTTCTGATACTGCTATTTAATACTCTTTCTGGTGAAGACAACCTGTCTACTGACCACAGCCTGTCATTAATTTGGGACCTTGCTTCCTGACATGGCTTTAAGTCTGATAGTCTAAAATACCAGTGATGTAATACTGCTACTGCTGAAACTTTATTATTCATCATTTATGACAAGCTTCAGCAGAACAAGAGATAAAGGTGATTTCCTAGATGCTGAATCATTTATTAATATATATCTTGGTCAGCTTTCTGTTTTTGATTGTCAATTTGAAGACAAATTATGTTTCATAGTATTTTGGACACTGAAATGGTAGTACTTCAAAATGTTCCAGATACCAACTTGCAGTTACTTATTCCATACATTAAAACATTTGAAACATACGTTTAAGGTTGGGGAAGAACACTGAGAATGCATAGATTGGCACTCTGTAACTTTACAGGCAATTTGTTTGCAGTTCTGCCTACTTATTAAAATATCAATTTTGTTTCAGCATTTGTATAAATCTCACATTCTAATGCCCCGTACACACGGTCGGATTTTCCGATGGAAAATGTGTGATAGGACCTTGTTGTCGGAAATTCCGACCGTGTGTGGGCTCCATCACACATTTTCCATCGGATTTTCCGACACACAAAGTTTGAGAGCAGGCTATAAAATTTTCCGACAACAAAATCCGTTGTCGGAATTTCCGATAGTGTGTAGACAAATTTGACGCACAAAGTGCCACGCATGCTCAGAATAAATAAAGAGATGAAAGCTATTGGCTACTGCCCCGTTTATAGTCCCGACGTACGCGTTTTACGTCACCGCGTTCAGAATGATCGAATTTTCCGACAACTTTGTGTGACCGTGTGTATGCAAGACAAGTTTGAGCGAACATCCGTCGGAAAAAATCCTAGGATTTTGTTGTCGGAATGTCCGAACAAAGTCCGACCGTGTGTACGGGGCATAAGTTTAAAAAAAAATCCATCTATGTAAAGTTTTTGCTCCTGCATTTTATGTATCTTTTTCAACTTTTTCACCTAATCCACAGTATTCAAAAGAACCATGTACTTTTATACAGCATAGAGTTATTATATTAGGATATTTTGTGCACATGTACCTCCAGCAGCAATAAACTAAAAGCATGTCTGTTACTAAATTCTATAAAATCACGTTTTATAGTATAATTTTATTGAAAGACATACAGCATCTATCACCATGTGATCCTATTTTTTTCTTGCAGCTCTATTTCTTGTGAAGTTTTGCCAGTGTTTTTTTTTTCCAAATCTGTTTCAAACTTGACCTACCTCTACTATGACTGCCTTGAAGACCTTAGTTCAAGGTTTGCTTTTTTTGTGGGCCATGAAAACCAAATCAGTTTTGTGCAAATGCACTTGATCGGGTCACACATGTAGCTGTCTGTACATATGCACATGCAGTATACTGTAAGCATAACACATGCTCTTCTTTAAACATAAATAGGGATGAGCCGAACACCCTCCTGTTCGGTTTGCAGCAGAAAATACGAACAGACAAAAAATTTGACAGAACACACGAAGTCTATGGGACACAAACATAATTAATCAAAAGTGCTCATTTTAAAGGCTTATCTGCAAGTTATTGTCATAAAAAGTGTTTGGGGACCTGGGTCCTGCTCCAGGGGATATGTATCAATGCAAATTTTTTTTTTTTAAAAACTGGCTTTTTTTCGGGAGCAGTGATTTTTTTAATGTTTAAAGTGAAACAATAAAAAGGAAATATTCCTTTAAATATTGTGCCTGGGGGGTGTCTATAGTATGCCTGTAAAGTGGCACATTTTTCCCATGTTTAGAACAGTACCACAGCAAAATGACATTTCTAAAGGAAAAATTGTCATTCAAAACTGATTGCGGCTGTAATGAATTGTCGGGTCTCGGCAATATAGATAAAACTCATTGAAAAAAAGAGCATGGGATCCCCCCCGTCCATTACCAGGCCCTTTGGGTCTGGTATGAATATTAAGGGGAACCCCAAACCAAAATTTAAAAAAAATTGCATGGGGGCCCCCCTAAAATCAATACCAGGCCCTTCAGGTCTGATATGGAAATTAAGGGGAACCCTGCGCCAAATTAAAAAAAATGGCATAGGGGTCCCCCCAAAATCCATACCAGACCCTTTAGGTCTGGTATGGATTTTAAGGGGAACCCTGCGCCAAAATAAAAAAAATAGTGTAGGGGCCCCCCAAAATCCAGACCCTTATCAGACCCTTATCCAAGCACACAACCTGGCAGGGCACAGGAAAAGAGGGGGGATGAAATAGGGCCCCCCCAACCGTACCAGGCCACATGCCCTCAACATGGGGAGAGTGCTTTGGGGACAAGGGCCTCATCCCCACAACCCTTGCCCGGTGGTTGGGGAATCTTTAACAAGGGGACCCCCAGATCCCAGCCTCCCCACCGTGTGAAATGGTACAAGTCCCCCTACCATTTCACAGAAAAAGTGTCAAGATGTTAAAAAAGACAAGACACAGCTTGGGACAAGTCCTTTATTAAAAAATAAAATAATAAAAATGTTCCACAATGTCCATTCATCTTCTTCTATCACGCCGCCCGACAGAACGAAAAAGAAAAAAATCCACGCGTGTGACGCTTCTTCGCTGCGACAGCTCTTATATAACTGAGGGTGGGGCCACATGGTAATGTAACCGGGTGACTCCGCCCCCTCTGACACCACAGAACTTCCCCATGGCTTCCCTGTGGCATCAGAGGGGGGGCGGGGCCACCCGGTTACGTAAACGGGTGACCCCGCCTCCTCTGACGCCACAGGGAAGTCCCCGTGGCATCAGAGGGGGTGGGGTCACCCATTTATGTCACCGGGTGGCCCCGCCCTCAGTTATATAAGAACTGTCACAAGCGAAGAAGCGTCAGACGGCCGGAGCCTCCCATGGAGGTGGTTCGGTCGCGGCTTTTTTTCTTTTTCGGTCCATCAGCAGCATGATAGAAGAAGATGAATGGACATTTTGGGACATTTTTATTATTTTTTTTTAAAATAAAGGACTTGTCCCAAGCTGTGTCTTGTCTTTTTTAACTTTTTGACACTTTTTTTGTGAAATGGTAGGGGGACTTCTACCCCATTACCATTTCACACAGGGGGAGGCCAGGATCTGGGGTCCCCTTGTTAAAGGGGGCTTCCAGATTCTGATAAACCCCCACAACCATCGGGCAAGGATTGTGGGGATGGGGCCCTTTTCCCCATCAACATGGGGACAAGGTGCTTTGGGGGCTACCCAAAGCACCCTCCCCATGTTGAGGGCATGTGGCCTGGTACGGTTCAGAAAGGGGGGAGATCTCTCATCCCCACTTCTTTTCCTACGGCCTGCGAGGTTGCCTGCTCTGATAAGGATTTGGTTTGGATTTTGGGGGAACCCTTATGCCATTTTTTAAAGATTTGGCGCAGGGTTCCCCTTAAAATCCATATCAGGCCCAAAGGGCCTGATATGGATGTTAGGGAGACCCCCCACGCATTTTTTTTTAAAATTTTGGTTCGGGGTTCCACTTAATTTTCATACCTGACCCAAAGGGCCTGGTAATGGACTGGGGGGGATCCCATGATCTTTTTTTCAATGAATTTTATCTATATTGCCGAGACCCGACAATTCATTACAGCCGCGATCAGTTTTAAATGACAATTTTTCCTTTAGAAATGTCATCTTGCTGTGGTACTGTTCTAAACATGGGAAAATGCGCCACTTTACAGGCATACTATAGACACCCCCAGGCACAATATTTAAAGGAATATTTCATTTTTATTGTTTCACTTTAAGCATAAAAAAAATCACTGCTCCGGAAAAAACGTCAGTTTTTTTAAAAAAATTTGCATTGATTCATATCCCCTGGGGCAGGACTCAGGTCCCCAAACACTTTTTATGACAATACCTTGCATATAAGCCTTTAAAATTAGCACTTTTGATTTTTCATTTTAGTGTCCCATAGACTTTAACGGTGTTCCGGCAGCTTTCTATTTTACCACGAACACCGCATATTGTTCGCTGTTTAGCGAACAGGCGAACACCCGATGTTCGAGTCAAACTTACGTTCGACTCGAACATCAGGCTCATCCCTAATCATAAATAAGTAAAACATACAATACTAAATTTCTGGAGACACTACTTTAGAATTAAATGCATAATAAAAGTTTACATTGTTTTGTTGGCATGAGAGGATTTTCAAGTACAATGAACATCAGAAAAGAATGACCTATCTGCATAATAAAGCAATGACTGGAAATGTAAACCTGATTTGGAACATATAAATGGGAATTATAATTTTTAAGGACCAGACTTCGCAACCAGTTTAAAAAATATAAATTTTGATACATAATGAGATTCCCCACATATATTTTGCCAAAGTCACAATCAAATATACAACTATTCTTGTACAGCAATGTGCATAATGCTGTAAAAAGACATTTGAACAATGGATTTTGAGTTCATTTTTAGACACCTTCTTCACAAAGACAACATTTACAAACAAAATAGAAATAAATATAGCCAGACAATATGGTGAAAAGCCTTCAATGAGTTCCATTGAAGAATTGAAAGATTAAATCTTTCAATTCTTCAATGGAACTCACCCAACCCAAGATGACATCATCAATATATTGATAATATATGACAAAATGATCACAATGCTTATATCACACATACCGTGTTGCTTTGGTTCTTATTATAATTTAATTACTATGTTTTTTTTATGTAGCATTCTTCATTCTGTTTGTATTATATAGTTGTTTTTTCTTAATGTCTAATTGTTAGAATTGCAGATATAAATGATTGGGCCTTTTTCCTTACACATTACTTTTGTGGAAAAACAGCAGGGTTTCATGTAACCCATACATAGAACATACAAAGCTTACTAGTCATGAAGGTGTTCATCCTAGTTTTCTTGTCATATTTGTGATTAAAATGCAGTTTTTCTCTGTATATTGTGGATTTGCTATCTAGCTGTTAGCAGCACTACATTTTGTTAAGCTATAATGCAGCATTTACCCCACTTTACCCCACTTCAACTATCTATTCCAGCCATGCACCCTGATCCAGCTCTATGTTACACCTCCCAAATCCCACTCCAATGCTCTTTCTTCCCCAACTCGTCAGATACTCTCCCCTTTGGCATATCATCTCTTCCAGTAGGTCCCTGCAAATTAGTTCAAGCCATTGCAAGTTCCCTGAAGTCACTGAACAAGGTAATGAAGCGTGCAGCGGGGGTCCTCTACTCACTTACAGTGCCTTTCTTCTATTTTAAATAAGTAAAGGGTGGTTTCAGTGAAGCTTCTGATTGCCTGATTTCACCAAAGTTAAGCTTTACACTTGTACACTAGAGAGGACACTCTAAGCACAAAGAAAGGAAAAAGAACCCTTTGGTCTCACTGCCTACTTTCATGTGTCATAACAGAAGGACATTTTTTAATGATCAGGCAGCCAAAGGGAACTGGAAAAAAAAGTTGTATATTTATGCTGAAATGGCCCCCTAGGAGTTTTGGGCCCTGTTTAACTGCCAAAACAGCCCTAATGATGATCTGCCTCTGCTAACGACAAGGAGCTTGCTCCTTTTTTTAGGAAGAGAATTAATAGACAAGTTTTGCTTTCATGCTCTATTTCACAATTTCGGTTTTGTTAAATTAACTTTCCTCCTTTGGATGAGAGTTTTAACATAATACATTTTTCTATTATTTTAAGATTTTCTTTACTTATTACATAATTTATACTGCTAAGCACTTTTAATTGCCGCAGAGACACAGCAGGTGTAGTGATGCTGTACGTAAATGACATCTTCACTCTTTAGAAGAGAGAGTAATGCTTCTGTAGTGTGCAAAGAACATATGCTAATCAGCCACACTCTTCAGGCACAAATGAGATAATGTGCTTATTGTTTAGACACTGGAATTGTTCATTACAAAATGACACAGTGTTTGCCAATTTTGTCTTCATTATAAATGTAAATATTAACTGGCGATATGCAAAAGAATACAAAAAGTCAACAGCAATTAATTGGCTTCTGAAGTAATTAGCAACTGTAAGGCAAACACTTAGGAGCCGATATAATTGTCTGCATTAGGAATACACCTCCTGTACAGTTATAATTAGCAATTTAAACAGTTCAGAAATGATATGCCTCTTGCCTATAGACTCCCTGAAGTACTGCTCATTAATGAAAAAAAAAAAAAGCTTGGAAATGTCATTTCTATTGTCTTCTGCAAAGTGCTCTGTACTGTGTGTTACTAAACAGTACAAAGCTGCTGTGGAGAATAACAGAAAAAAAAATCATTTTTGCATGGTATACTTAAAAAACTGAAAATTGTATACTCGCCGTTCCATAATTTTTCTTTCCTGATGCATCCTATGGCAGCACACACACTGGGTTGTGACTCCGCCCCCACAACCTGATAGGACTGGTTAGCTATAAGTTTTGAAGAGGAGTCCACCATGGCATTCTCAGTATCTATCACCTTAAATGGGTGAGAGTCTGTGTGCTGCCATAGGATGCCATAGGATTTTCCTTTCGCATCATGGCAGCACACACACTGGGAAATAACTCGCTACATGGGTGGGTGCTTAGAAGATATTTATTTTGTCCACATGATATGGAAGAATTAGCTTGAATAATTGATCTTCCAAACTCAACTGTCATTAATTGCACAGGATCTATTCTGTAATGCGACATGAACGTGGTTTTTGCTGCCTTGAATATTGTCTCTGGAGACACCCTACAATATGCTGTCCAAGAGGTTGCCACTGCCCTGGTAGAATGAGCCTTCAGATCATCCGGTATTGGGAGGTATTGCACTGCGTATGCTTTCTTGATTGTTCTTATCAGCCAAGAGGCTATTGTCCGTGAAGAAGCTGCCTGACCTCTTTTAGTGCCATAAGGTATAACTAGAAGATTCTCTGTCTTTCTGAATGGGCTAGTAGCTTTCAAGTATGCAGAGATAGTACTCTTGATATCCAATGGGTGTGGATCTCCCTGGCTAGTGAGGAACACTGGTAAGTTGATTTCTGGATTGAAGTGGAAAGCAGATGCTACTTGAGGTATGAACTAATCCAAAGATTTAAGTACGACTTTATCAGGGTAGAAGACCAGATTAGGTTCTTTTATCAAGGGAGCTTGTAGCTTGGATACCATCTTTGGAGAGGTTATGGCAACTAGAAAGGTTAACTTCAGTGTTAAATCCCATAGGGATATCGACTCTATGGGAAAAAAAGGGGGTTTTCAACAGGGCCTCCAAAAATATGAATAGATCCCATGTAGGAAATGTTGGTTTCCTTGGCGGTCTTATTTTTAAGCATGCTCTTTGGAATAGTATTATGAGGGGATTCGAAGCCCATCTGATTCCCATCATGGCCGATAAAGCAGAGACTTGGACCTTTAGAGTGTTAGAACCTAAACCTCTTTCTAGACCTAATTGAAGAAATTTTAGAACTTTTGATACTGTGGGTGACAGTGGATCCCAGGATTGTTGCTGTGTGAATGCAGTAAACCTTTCCCACACTCTGCTGGTTAAATTCTTCCTAACCTGTTGTAAGGTAGCTACCACTCTAAGTGAACAACCTTGGTCTAGTAGCCTCTCTCTTTCAATTTCCATGCCATCAGGTGTAGTCTTTCTGGTTCTGGGTGCAAAAAACTGTCCTTGTGAGAGTAAATCCGGAGTTACTAGGAGAGGTAATGGGTCCTCTGTACTCAGCTGTAGAATGGTTGTGAACCACGGCCTCCAAGGACAGAATGGTATTACAACTATAACCGTGGATGTTAAAAAATATATATCCCAGATGGAAATTCCAGGATTGGTGGAGGCAGTCAATACCAACCGCTGTAGGATAGGTGACTCTCACCAGGAATTTGGGACACTCGTTGTTCATTGGGGTTGCTGCTAGATCGATATCAGGAATACCCCATCTGTGTGTCAGAAAAGAGAAGGCTTGATGACTCAAGGACCATTCATTGTTTGAGATAAAGATTCTGCTTAGATCGCCTGCAAGTTGGTTCTGTACTGCTGGAACATATACTGCTTTCAGGTCTGCCAGATGTATCTGAGCCCAGTCGAGGATAGGGTGCACTTCCTTCATGAGTGTGCTGCTTTTGGTACAACCGTGTCTCTGTATGTAAGTTACCGCCACCCTGTTGTCCATGCGTAGTAGGACACCTTTTCCTCTGAGGAATGGGCTGAACGCTAGGAGAGCTTGAAAAGCGGCTCTGAGCTCCAGGATGTTCGAGACTATGCCTTGCGGTTGGAAATGCCAACGTCCCTGTGCCGCATGATCCTGATAGTGATCTCCCCATCCTTGTAGACTGGCGTCTGACGTGATTATTTCTGGCTGGGGAGGAACAATAGGTCGATGACATTTGAGGATGCTGACCCGTGTCCACCACCATACAGATTGTTTCACTGTTTTGCTGACAAAAATCTGTTGACGCATTGATGTTCCATTGCTTCAAAAACTAATTCTGGAATGTCCTCATATGCCATTGGGACCACTGGACCATTGGGAAGGTGGAAGACATTAATCCCAAAATGCTCAGGCATGTTCTGACGGGTAGGTACACTGCTGCCATTAGTCTCTTTATCTTCAGAACTAACAGACCTATTTTCTCCTGAGGGAGTTCTACCGTGTTGGTGTTTAGTTCCGCTCCCAAGAAGGTAATTTTCTGAGCCGGATTCAGGTTGCTTTTTTTACAGTTTATTATCCACCCGAATTGTTGTAGTGTGTATATTAGTATTTCCAGATGGTGGAGGAGAGACTGTTTGCTGTCGGCTAGGAGGATATCATTGAGATAATGATGGACTCTTAGTCCCTTCTCTCTCAGATATGCTATCACTGGCAATAGAACTTTTGTGAAGGTTCTGGGAGCAGTCGATATTCCAAACGACAGGCTCTGTAATTGAAAATGCTGTTGTCTTACCGCAAAGCGAAGGTATTTTTGAAAGGCTTGGTGTATAGAGACGTGTAGATAGGCATCGGACAAGTCGATTGATAGCATCCAATCTTTTGCGTTCACTGTCAGTAATATCAATTGGAGGCTCTCCATTTTGAAGGATTCGACTAGGATCTTCCTGTTGAGGTTCTTTAGATCTAGCACCAGTCGTAGGTCTCCCGTCTTCTTCTTCACAAGCAAAAGTGGAGAGTAAAATCCTGTGCCTCTCTGATCTAGTGGAACTTCCACAATCGCTAGTTTTTGTAGCAACTCTAGGACATACTTGGTTAAGAGCTTTCGCTTTTGAAGAGATGATGGAAGTTTGGTAGTTTGGAAGTGATCTTTAGGGATTCTGGACTTGAACCTCCACTTGTGACCCGCGTGGATGGTGGATATTGTGCATGGATCTTTTATATGATCCACCCGGACCTGTGTGAATAGCCTGAGCCTGGCTCCCACTATCGTGGACTGGGCGGGCGTGCCTTCAAAGTGACTTTTGTTGATCCCCTGCGCTGGGGGGTTTTGATTTTTGTATCCTCAAAAAAGATGATTGGGAATTTCACCAATTTCACTTGAATTCCTTTCCTGGTCTATATGATCTTGCTTTCCTATACCTCTCGGGAAGATTACGTCTGAAAGGTGGATTTTTTTGCTGTTTTGGCCTTCTGTCAGAAGGAATGAGGCCCGAATTACCACCTGTGACCTTTGAGATGATTGAGTCTAGCTTGGAATCGAACATGTTGGTTCCGTCATAGGGTATTTTGCACCAGTTAGTCTTGGAAGCAGCGTCCACGACCCAGAGTTTTAACGACAGCACTCTTCTGGACATAACTGATGCCAACATGGTTCTTGCTGATGATCTTATTATATCAACTGATGTTTCTGCCACAAAGTCTCCCGCTAAGCTGAGTTCCTGGTGAGCGGACACAATTCTCTCTTGGTCGGCTGCTTACAAAAGCAATTTCTCGACGTTGGAGGTCCAGCTAGTAATCGCTTTACCAACTACCACTAGGGTGATCGCTGGTCTGCAGGCACCTCCTGCTGCTGAATAGGCTTTTTTTAAGGTCAAGGTCAATTTTATGGTCCAATACGTCTCTAAAGGTTACTGCGTCCTCAATTGGCAAGGTTGCATGACTAGCCAAACGCATTAGAGATGCATCCACCACTGGTCCGAGATGAGAGGGTTTACGTTTGGTTCCCTTAATGGGTATAATTTTGTTAGCCTATTGTTAAGGCTAGATTTTTTATCAGGTTTTTGCCATTCGTCCTTTATTAAATCTTCTAGCTCGTCAATAAATGGGAAAGGCTCTGGATTCTTATTTAAATTCGGAAAGTACTTTCTGAGCTTGCGAGGAGCTTCCTCCAACTCTGCCTAGCCGATCGCCTACATTACTGACTTTGCAAAAGGGTCTATTAAGGTAAAGTCAAACCCAGTGGATAACTGTAATTCTTCTTCGTCTGATGAATCATCTGATTTTTGAGGGATACAAGAAACAGACACTGAAGTGCTTTGAGCTGGTTTGTTCGGCTCTGTGGCCGATACTTGTAGTATTGACTTATTTATGGATTCTCTGATTATGTTGGATACCTCACTTGCATCCATCTCCTTTTCTCTGGTTGCTTCCTCAAAGCAGGTCTGGCATGCTAATTTGTCAGGGAGGGCCTGATATCTTCATACCCAGCAAGCATTAGTTGCAGGGCGGGTATGATGGCTATCATGAGCTCAGTGAGTTGATGATGATTTCCTGTGTGAATGACGGTGATGGGAGGATGCTCTTGACTGACTACTTCTGGAGTGTGAGTGCCTTGAAGGTGAACGCTCCCTGCGTTTATAGCAAGAAGATCTTGATGACCTGCCAGGGCTATCAGGATAAGATGATGTTAGTGGTATGGGTCTCTTTTTCTCCTCTTCTCTACTTACCAATCATGACACCCCTTACCTTACGGGCTGCGGCTGGTCTGTTGGGGCAGCGGCCTCCATGAGCAGAGGATAGTATGCACCTAGGGAAAGTAAGATTAGCACCAGTAAGGTGAAGGCAAAAGGTTTTGCTAGAGCAGAGATCATGCAGGGAGAAGGGGGAAACATGCATTACCAATGTGATCTAGTGGGCACTGATCGGCAGCAGCAAAGAGAGAGAGGATATACAGGCTGGAACAGAGAGGAGAACCTTCTGTCAGAAATTGCAGAAAGAAAGTAGGTTCTAAAAACGCCGCTATCGCGGCGGAAGTGACGTCAGTGCCGTGTGTGTGCCCTAGTGACTTGTGGTGCCCTGCGCCATCTTAAGAATTAAATATATATAAAGTGTGGCGCTAGTGATGATGCCTCGTAAGAGGTAGTGTTAACCTTATCAGGTGTGTATGAAAAAAAAAAAGGGGAGAAGGGGAGGAGTTGGAGTGAGGGAGATATCACCTTCCCCACCCGCACTTCCCCATAGGTGAGTTCAACATTAATAGGAAATACGTGCAAAGATATGTCTGTATCTGTATGCTAAGTAAGTGAAGGTATTAGAAGGTAGATGTTCCGTATCCTGACAGATAGGGAACACCTATCAGACTGGTACTTGGAGGTTCAACTCCAGGTTCTAATCAAACAGAAAAGGGAAGCTAAAGGAAAAAATATTGTTAAAGCTAATACAATGATGTATACCGAGTACTATGCCTCCCAAAGGAGAGGGGGGCTAAAATAAATAAATATATAATCAAAGGTCCATCAAAGTGGTAAGTACATAGATGCAAACATATTTAAAGTCCACCATCTTAGATATGGGATTACTAGATGTCAATCTTGGTATAAAGAGTTCAATAGGCTGTGGTAAACAGGGACTGTTGAACGTATCCCTGTTCAGAGGTAGGTTCTTCCCTTAGAGTGGTGACTTTGGCCCAAAAGGAACAGGTATATAATGCCCTTACCAGATCAGGTGGACTCACAGGCCCTTGGCGGTGAGTCAAACGAGCTTTGTACCGTCAAGCGGTGTGGGGCTGTAAAGCCGTATGTCGTTCCTGGATAGGATTTCCCTGGTGTCACCGGAAGGCACGCCTCTGGCTCGATAAATTTTCCCAGATGTCATCTAATGGTGCGTCCTTGGCAGGGCACAGCTGGAAGCCGGGGTCAACCAAAATCTTCAGGTAAAGGAAACCTGCTCGCTCAGACTCAGCAGCCGATCGCCTCTCCCTGCACCGGTGTTTTTCATGAAATGTTCATCCATTTATTGTTTAAAGAGCATTTCTGTGATTTCTTTAAACTTCTCCACTTCTTCTGACTCCTTTATCTCCATACTTATCTTCCTTTCCTTTCCAGTAGCTGGAATTTTTCTGTACCCTAGCTGCATTTGTACTCGTTTTTTTTTCTGAAATTCCTGTGAGACATAATGCCACTCTATGAGCACATTATGAGCCTTTGTAACAAAAGGGGTTGCACTAAG
This sequence comes from Lithobates septentrionalis, assembly GCA_037952835.1. NCBI lineage: Eukaryota > Metazoa > Chordata > Amphibia > Anura > Ranidae > Lithobates > Lithobates septentrionalis. The sequence goes on along the minus strand of JBBDGP010000948.1, from coordinate 223,504 downwards.
ATTAAGTAATGATATAATTGTCACTCAACATCAACATTTTTTTTTTTTTATAAAAAGAACATGTTTATTTATATTTCTAACATACATAGATAGTGTATACAACATACAGTTACAGGAGTAAGATGTATTACGCATCAAAACAGAAAATATGTTCACATTGTATCTCAGATTTGTTATTAACACAGTATTTTCCATATAGTAACGTGACATTAAAGCATTAATTATCTTTACTGATCATGGATTACTCTTACATACTATGCAACAGATTGTGAAGTACTTCAAGATGTAAAATTTATCATGGCCTCTCTACACCCCTGTATTATGCTTACATCAGGTTATTCCGTGCAGGTATCACTAGATTCTAGCCATTTATCCCATACCCGGTTGTATTTGTTCGGGCATCCCCTATGTTTGTAGAGCAATTTTTTGTTGGGCAGTGACTTATTGGTTTCAGCAATCCAATTTTGGATTGAGGGGGAGTGGCTCCTCATCCAGTGTTTGGCAATTACTTTTCTGGCACAAAAAAGGGTTTCCTGTAAGAATGTGGCCTGGTATTTCTCAATCGTGGTGTCTGGAAGCAGTCCCAGAAGACACAGCTTAGGATTAGGGATGAGCTTTGAGTTCGAGTCGAACTCATTTTCGACTCGAACATTGGCTGTTCGCAAGTTCGCTGAACAACGAACAATTTGGGGTGTTCGCGGCAAATTCGAATGTCGCGGAACACCCTTTAAAAGTCTATGGGAGAAATCAAAAGTGCTAATTTTAAAGGCTTATATGCAAGTTATTGTCATAAAAAGTGTTTGGGGACCTGGGTCCTGCCCCAGGGGACATGGATCAATGCAAAAAAAGTTTTAAAAACGGCCGTTTTTTCAGGAGCAGTGATTTTAATAATGCTTAAAGTCAAACAATAAAAGTGTAATATCCCTTTAAATTTTGTAGCTGGGGGGTGTCTATAGTATGCCTGTAAAGGGGCGCATGTTTCCTGTGTTTAGAACAGTTTGACAGCAAAATGACATTTCGAAGGAAAAAACACATTTAAAACTACCCGCGGCTTTTGCATTGCCGACAATACACATAGAAGTTCATTGATAAAAACGGCATGGGAATTCCCCACAGGGCAATCCCGAACCAAAATTTAAAAAAAAATGACGTGGGAGTCCCCCTAAATTCCATACAAGGCCCTTCAGGTCTGGTATGGATATTAAGGGGAACCCTGGCCAAAATTTTAAAAAAAAATGACGTGGGGTTCCCCGTAAATTCCATACCAGACCCTTCAGGTCTGGTATGGATTTTAAGGGGAACCCCGCGCCAAAAAAAAAAAAAAAACGGCGTGGGGTCCCCCAAAGATCCATGCCAGACCCTTATCCGAGCACGCAACCTGGCAGGCCGCAGGAAAAGAGGGGGGGACGAGAGTGCGGCCCCCCCTTCCTGAACCGTACCAGGCCACATGCCCTCAACATTGGGAGGGTGCTTTGGGGTAGCCCCCCAAAACACCTTGTCCCCATGTTGATGAGGACAAGGGCCTCATCCCCACAACCCTGGCCGGTGGTTGTGCGGGTCTGCGGGCGGGGGGCTTATCGGAATCTGGAAGCCCCCTTTAACAAGGGGACCCCCAGATCCCGCCCACCCCCCTGTGTGAAATGGTAAGGGGGTACTTACCCCTACCATTTCACTAAAAAACTGTCAAAAATTTTAAAAATGACAAGAGACAGTTTTTGACAATTCCTTTATTTAAATGCTTCTTCTATCTTCCTTCATCTTCTTCTGGTTCTTCTGGCTCTTCTGGTTCTTCCTCCGGCATTCTCGTCCAGCATCTCCTCTGCGGCGTCTTCTATCTTCTTCTCCTCGGGCCGCTCCGCACCCATGGCATGGGGGGGGGGGCTCCCGCTCTTCTCTTCATCTTCTTCTTCATCTCTTCTTCCTTCTTCTCTTCTTCATTTTCTTCTCCGGGCCGCTCCGCATCCATGCTGCCATGGAGGGGGGCTCCCGCTGTTTGACTGCGTCTCTTCGTCTGACGGTTCTTAAATAACGGGGGGCGGGGCCCCCCGGTGACCCCGCCCCCCTCTGATGCACGGGACATGATGGGACTTCCCTGTGGCATTCCCCGTGATGTCACAGGGAAGTCCCGTCAAGTCACTGTGCGTCAGAGGGGGCGGGGTCACCGGGTGGCCCCGCCCCCCGTTATTTAAGAACTGTCAGACGAAGAGACGCCGTCACACAGCGGGAGCCTCCCTCCATGCCAGCATGGATGTGGAGCGGCCCGGAGAAGAAAATGAAGAAGAGAAGAAGCGAAGAAGGAAGAAGGAAGAAGAGATGAAGAAGAAGATGAAGGGAAGGGCGGGAGCCTCCCCCCCATGCCATGGGTGCGGAGCGGCCCGAGGAGAAGAAGATAGAAGACGCCGCAGAGGAGATGCTGGATGAGAACGCCGGAGGAAGAACCAGAAGAGCCAGAAGAACCAGAAGAAGAAGCATTTAAATAAAGGAATTGTCAAAAACTGTCTCTTGTCATTTTTAACATTTTTGACAGTTTTTTAGTGAAATGGTAGGGGTAAGTACCCCCTTACCATTTCACACAGTGGGGGGGCGGGATCTGGGGGTCCCCTTGTTAAAGGGGGCTTCCAGATTCCGATAAGCCCCCCGTCCGCAGACCCCCACAACCACCGGCCAGGGTTGTGGGGATGAGGCCCTTGTCCTCATCAACATGGGGACAAGGTGTTTTGGGGGGGCTACCCCAAAGCACCCTCCCAATGTTGAGGGCATGTGGCCTGGTACAGTTCAGGAGGGGGGGGGCGCACTCTCGTCCCCCCCTCTTTTCCTGCAGCCTGCCAGGTTGTGTGCTCGGATAAGGGTCTGGTATGGATTTTTTGGGGGACCCCACGCCGTTTATTTTATTTTTTTTGGTGCGGGGTTCCCCTTAAAATCTATAGAATTTACGGGGAACCCCACGTCATTTTTTTTTACATTTTGGCCGGGGTTCCCCTTAATATCCATACCAGACCTGAAGGGCCTTGTATGGAATTTAGGGGGACTCCCACATCATTTTTTTTTTTTTTAATTTTGGTTCGGGGGTTGCCCTGTGGGGAATTCCCATGCCGTTTTTATCAATGAACTTCTATGTGTATTGTCGGCGATGCAATAGCCGTGGGTAGTTTTAACCCTTTACAGGCATACTATAGACACCCCCAGCTACGAAATTTAAAGGGATATTACACTTTTATTGTTTGACTTTAAGCATTATTAAAATCACTGCTCCTGAAAAAACTTCCGTTTTTAAAACTTTTTTTGCATTGATCCATGTCCCCTGGGGCAGGACCCAGGTCCCCAAACACTTTTTATGACAATAACTTGCATATAAGCCTTTAAAATTAGCACTTTTGATTATTCATGTTCGTGTCCCATAGACTTTAACGGTGTTCGCGTATTCGAACGAACTTTTTTCCTGTTCGCATGTTCTGGTGCGAACCGAACAGGGGGGTGTTCGGCTCATCCCTAATGATGATATGAGGTGCAGTGATGATGTCACTAATATTGATGTGGTGAATTCTCATGTTATTAATGCTGGTATATCTGAATGGGGTCATCAGCAGTCTGAGGGCTCTGATAATGTAGCGATGGAGGAGTCAGTTCAGAATAACCCTCAGGATTTCCCCCCTTCTGCTCCACAAGGGAATGCTGGTCCATCTGGTCATGACCCTCCTCAGAATGCCTGGAGCCTTGGGGCCCCTTCTTTTTCCATCAGTAACAGTTATACTGGTCAGGCCTTTAAGAGGAGAAATGTGGTCAGACTGAAGCATAGGGGTTCCAGAGAGGAGCTCCCTGATAGGAGGTTTGTAGTAAGGGAGTTGCTGTGTCATCAGATGGGTTTTGCGCCTGCAGACATACTGGCAGTCATCAATCTCCCTGAAAGACAAGGTTATGATGTCAGCTTTAAGCTCATGTCTGACTTAGACAGGTTCTGGGCCAGCTTCAGTGGTTTGCGGGACAAAGAGGGTTGGAGGAATTTCATCTTTATTCCCATCTCCAAACCTGACACAGCAAATGTTAACATCATTTTCTGGAATGAGTCTGTGCCCCCCCAGGATATTGTCATCTGGCTTAGAAGACATTGTGAAATGGTTTCTGAGTTGACAAAAACTAAAGACAGTGATGGGATCTGGACTGGTGGTTGGAGGGTTCTTGTTAAGTTGAGGCAAAGTAATGTTACCCATCACCTACCAAACTCTTTTTTCATTGGGCGGGAGAGAGGAGTTTGCTTCTATGCAGGTCAGCCCAGGTTATGTTATAAATGTGGTAAATCTGGCCATGTGGCGAATGTTTGTACAATCCTGAAGTGTAACCTTTGTAGGGAGGTTGGCCATATCAGTTCTACCTGTGAGAAGGTTAAGTGCAATCTATGTGGTGGGCTTGGCCATTTCCATAGGGATTGCCCGGAGGCCTTCCATAATAAGGATGCGGTATCTGCAGACAATGAATTGTTGGCTGCAGCAGAACAACTAGAGGAGGAAGCCTTAATGAATGGGGCTGTATTGACTAGGGAGGAGGTGGTCCCAGAGGTCCAGGAGACTACTCCCGGGCGGGCGGACAGTGTTCAGCAGGCTGGGGAGCAGCCGGCCGCACACTCTTCTTCTGTTCCAGTTCCTGTCTCTGTGAAGAGCACTGGTCAGAGGAGGAGGAATAAAAAAGATAAGTCTACCTGTAAACCCGAAAGTGACTGGACATTAGTGCAGAAGCCAGCTAAAAAAGTGAAAGGGGCACCAGAAGTGGGTATGGCAGTTTCCACCAATAGGTATGAAGCGTTATCAGATTCGGAGGCTGACTCCTATTCTCTAGAGGCCCAGGAACTGGAGCAGGAATTAAAAAGAGTGGAAAAGGAGTATGTGATTGGCTCAGAGGATGACCCGCCCACTAAAAGACGTCCGCCCCCTGATCCTGGATGCGCAGAATCTGATATGGAAACTGATAGTGGGCAGAGTGACTCCGATTCTGACTTATAATGAAATGTTGGAGAAGTATAGATTTATGGAAAGGAGTCTTATTGTCATATGACATTTATTTCCTATTAATGCCCTTTAACTGCTAAGTGTTTGACCAAAACAACATGTCAGTAATTGTTGTATTTATGTTATTTGTGGTTAGTCTGTTATTATGTATCTTGTTTGTTTTTACAAATAAAAATCTCCATACATATAGATACTCCTTACTCCTACACTATGTGTGTTACATACTCCTGACCCCAGCATGCTGTGCATTACTTACTCCTAACCTTTGCACCGTGTGTTACCTTCTCCTGACCTCAGCAATCTGTGTGTTACTTACTCCTAAACCCCTCACTTGGTTTGTTATTTACTCCTGACCCCTGCATTTTCGGCATTACCTACTCCTGACCCCTGTATTCTTTGCAATACTTATCACTGACCCCTGTGTTTTCTGTATAACTTACACAGAAAACCCTGCACTCTGTGGGGTTGATTTACTAAAATGGGAGAGTGCAAAATCTGGTGCAGCTCTGCATAAAAATTGACTGCTGCAAAATGTGCTTTACATATTTTTAACCTCTGCAATATACCTGCTCCTGACCTCGGCTCTCTGTGTGTTACTTACTCCTGACCTCGGCTCTCTGTGTGTTACTTACTCCTGACCTCGGCTGTCTGTCTGTTACTTACTCCTGACCTCGGCTCTCTGTCTGTTACTTACTCCTGACCTCGGCTCTCTGTGTGTTACTTACTCCTGACCTCGGTTCTCTGCATGTTACTTACTCCTGACCACGGCTCTCTGTGTGTTACTTACTCCTGACCTCGGCTCTCTGTGTGTTACTTACTCCTGACCTCGGCTCTCTGTGTGTTACTTACTCCTGACCTTGGCTCTCTGTGTGTTACTTTCTCCTGACCTCGGTTCTCTGTGTGTTACTTACTCCTGACCTTGGCTCTCTGTGTATTACTTACTCCTGACCTCTGTATCCCATGCAATGCATTAAGCACTATTGACCCTTAGAACCATGGGCTCAGGCTTTATTTGAGCATGTTCCTTTATGCACCTCCCACTGTTACCATAATTTGCATATGGGTGTGGTTTAGTGTTGTTTAAAAGTGGCTATGGACAGTAGGGTATCCCTGGGTTTCATTTTTGAAAATCTGGTGAGCCAAAAACAGTTTTACTGCACTTTACAGTATCAGAACTGTCAAAAATATGGATAAACCTGGAAACTATGCAGTCTCTGGTGAATCTGAGTAATATTTGTGGGGAGAAGGGGTGAAGGGGGCTAAAAATCAGGGGCATTGTAGTCATTCATGCAAGTAAAAAAAAACACATGTTAGATTTTCTTTTTCATAGATCTGTTCACATCTCCAAAAGTAAAAAAATTATCCTGACCCGCTACGAGAAGGTGACGACATGACAGTGATATGTGACACCAAACTTAACCCACTCAGAGGCGGCACAGAGCTGCACTTTGCCTTCTACAGAGATGGAAGGACTGTGCAGGGATACAATGTATCTGATACATACAGAGTGCTGTCATCTCAGCTGCAGGATTCTGGGAAATATACCTGTGAAGTGAGGACGGCGTCTGACACTGTGAGGAAGATGAGTGAAAAGTTATCAATTCAGATCCAAAGTAAGAAAAATTGACGGACCTTTGCAAATGTTTATTTTAAAGTATTTTTTGTGTATTTCTTCTAGTTCTGTGCAGTAATCCAGACCGCTCACTGCTGCTCTCTCTCCTTGTGCAGGGAGTCTGGTCTTGTCTCCACCCCCTCCTGTAATTTTCTGTAGTGGGTTGGCCTCCTGGGCCCCTCCCACAGCTCTTCTCTTTGGGCTATTTAGAGCACAGTGATGATGTCACTGCTACGTTCACAAGGTAGTATCTGGGGTTGTAAAGAAATTTGGTGCACACAAAGTGGATTTTTATTCTTTGTTGCTATCAAGGAATAGATTTAACATTTTGATGTCCTGATGTAGCAAAGTCCCAGGCTGCTTTAGGCCTAATAGTTGCCTCCAGAGTTAGGGAGAGCTGACATCCTTCAGTGTAGAGTGGGTTACCAGGCATGGTGGGTGTAATGCAAGGTGGATTGATGGGCATCAGACACTTTTTGAATGCAAAGAGATTTATTGTCTCTTAAACAGAACTGTGGGAGAGAGGGTTAGGTCCTGGACACCCTTTGTTAGATGCAAAGATAATTAGCAAACTCCGAGACTTCTATAGGTAGACTATAGAGGTGAAGTCTTCCAGCCGGATACCATTTCTGTATAGGTATGCTGTCTACTATGGCAACAATCTTGTAGCTGTTACTAACGGTAATGGTATTCACCTATTTGCAACACGAACAGTTCTCTTTACCCCATAATCACTCACTGTGGGTCTTCACTCAATGAGCTCCCAGTCTCTCTCACTAGATTGCAGATCCACTTGCCACTGGATCCCCTGAGCTCTTTCACGTTAGCACTCAGTATCTTACAGATACTCCTCAAGCTTTACCCCCCCTGACACATTAGGTCCTTCCCTTGGCACTCACTGATATTCCACAAGCGTCACTTCTGCTGTCCCGCTGGGTCCCTGACTTGGAACTTGCTGTAGTTTTCCCGCTTCTTCACCGTCCCCGGCTGGCGAGAAGTCTGCTCTGGTACTGGCTCCAGCTTACTCACTGTGATCTCGGGTAGCAAGGTGGATGGGCCCTTAGTGATGACAGCTTCGCCTCTACTTCCGACCACAACTGGTTCCCCGGCTGGTGGAACCGTTACTTCTGGTTGGATTACAAGCCCCCAGGCCCAACCCTATGCTGCTTTTCCTGCTTCTGGATAGGCCCTCAGACAGCCTAGCATCCATATTTTCCCAGGGAAAGGCATTCGATTTCTGGCCTAGCAGCCCAGGGCAATACAACACACGTCCACCCAGACAGCCGTCCAGGTGGCACAGAACCCCGATTACCTGACTCCTCCCAAATAAATAGGCTCTCCCAGCAGGCCAAGGGACCCAATAAAATCCCTGCCCATTGGTTGAGACGCCCCATTCATTCCTAATCTGTCCTTGCTATGCCATTGTCTTATCTAATGTCACCAGATACAGTGGGGGCGGAAAGTATTCAGACCCCCTTAAATTTTTAACTCTTTGTTATATTGCAGCCATTTGCTAAAATCATTTCAATTCATTTGTTTTCTCATTAATGTACACACAGCACCCCATATTGACAGAAAAACACAGAATTGTTGACATTTTTGCAGATTTATTAAAAAAGAAAAACTGAAATATCACATGGTCCTAAGTATTCAGACCCTTTGCTGTGACACTCATATATTTAACTCAGGTGCTTTCCATTTCTTCTGATCATCCTTGAGATGGTTCTACACCTTCATTTGAGTCCAGCTGTGTTTGATTATACTGATTGGACTTGATTAGGAAAGCCACACACCTGTCTATATAAGACCTTACAGCTCACAGTGCATTTCAGAGCAAATGAGAATAGTGAGGTCAAATGAACTGCCTGAAGAGCTCAGAGACAGAATTGTGGCAAGGCACAGATCTGGTCAAGGTTACAAAAAACTTTCTGCTGCACTTAAGGTTCCTAAAAGCACAGTGGCCTCCATAGTACTTAAATGGAAGACGTTTGGGATGACCAGAACCCTTCCTAGAGCTGGCCGTCCGGCCAAACTGAGCTAGAGGGAGAAGAGCCTTGGTGAGAGAGGTAAAGAAGAACCCAAAGATCACTGTGGCTGAGCTCCAGAGATGCAGTTGGGAGATGGGAGAAAGTTGTAGAAAGTCAACCATCACTGCAGCCCTCCACCAGTCGGGGCTTTATGGCAGAGTGGCCCGATGGAAGCCTCTCCTCAGCGCAAGACACATGAAAGCCCGCATGGAGTTTGCTAAAAAACACCTGAAGGATTCCAAGATGGTGAGAAATAAGATTCTCTGGTCTGATGAGACCAAGATAGAACTTTTTGGCCTTAATTCTAAGCGGTATGTGTGGAGAAAACCAGGCACTGCTCATCACCTATCTAATACAGTCCCAACAGTGAAGCATGATGGTGGCAGCATCATGCTGTGGGGCTGTTTTTCAGCTGCAGGGACAGGAAGACTGGTTGCAATTGAGGGAAAGATGAATGCGGCCAAGTACAGGGATATCCTGGACGAAAACCTTCTCCAGAGTGCTCAGGACCTCAGACAGGGCCGAAGGTTTACCTTCCAACAAGACAATGACCCTAAGCACACAGCTAAAATAACGAAGGAGTGGCTTCACAACAACTCCCTGACTGTTCTTGAATGGCCCAGCTAGAGCCCTGACTTAAACCTGACTTAAACCCAATTGAGCATCTCTGGAGAGTAGGGATGAGCTTCGTGTTCGAGTCGAACCCATGTTCGACTCGAACATCGGCTGTTCGGTCGTTCGCCGAATTGCGAACGATATGGGCCGTTCGCGCCAAATTTGTGTGGCGCGTCACGGCCCATAATTCACTGCGGCATCGCAGTGCATTGCTGGCTGATGATTGGCCAAGCATGCACTATGACCCGCATGCTTGGCCAATCACAGCGCCGCCTGAACAGAGAGCCGTAATTGGCCAAAGCCAAGGAGGCTTTGGCCAATTATGGCTCAGGGGATTTAGTACACGCCCCACACTATATAAGGCCGCCTGCACGGTGACCCTGTGCAGTGTGTTCCGGTGTGCTGAGAGATAGAGAGACAGTGTCATTTCATTTGAGTTAGCTAGATTAGGCAGGACAGTCAGTCAGTTAGCTGCACTTACAGTGTATTGTGTATATATATGCATCCCATGTGTTGCATATATATATATATATATACTGTATTCAGTTTAGCTACATCCGTTCCTGTTATCTTCCTACTGACAGGCAGGCTTGTCTTGTTACAGTATTTACAGCTACCTGAAGAAAATTACTGGTGTTCTTTTGATCCTATTAGTACCACAGTCAGGCAGCTAGACTATTTACAGTTAGTGCAGTGCGTCCTGCTCACAGTGTTCAGCTAGATCCGTTCCTGTTATCTTCCTACTGACAGGCAGGCTTGTCTTGTTACAGTATTTACAGCTACCTGAAGAAAATTACTGGTGTTCTTTTGATCCTATTAGTACCACAGTCAGGCAGCTAGACTATTTACAGTTAGTGCAGTGCGTCCTGCCCACAGTGTTCAGGTAGATCCGTTCCTGTTATCTTCTTACTGACAGGCAGGCTTGTCTTGTTACAGTATTTACAGCTACCTGAAGAAAATTACTGGTGTTCTTTTGATCCTATTAGTACCACAGTCAGGCAGCTAGACTATTTACAGTTAGTGCAGTGCGTCCTGCTCACAGTGTTCAGCTAGATCCGTTCCTGTTATCTTCCTACTCACAGGCAGGCTTGTCTTGTTACAGTATTTACAGCTACCTGAAGAAAATTACTGGTGTTCTTTTGATCCTATTAGTACCACAGTCAGGCAGCTAGACTATTTACAGTTAGTGCAGTGCGTCCTGCTCACAGTGTTCAGCTAGATCCGTTCCTGTTATCTTCTTACTGACAGGCAGGCTTGTCTTGTTACATTATTTACAGCTACCTGAAGAAAATTACTGGTGTTCTTTTGATCCTATTAGTACCACAGTCAGGCAGCTAGACTATTTACAGTTAGTGCAGTGCGTCCTGCTCACAGTGTTCAGCTAGATCCGTTCCTGTTATCTTCCTACTGACAGGCAGGCTTGTCTTGTTACAGTATTTACAGCTACCTGAAGAAAATTACTGGTGTTCTTTTGATCCTATTAGTACCACAGTCAGGCAGCTAGACTATTTACAGTTAGTGCAGTGCGTCCTGCTCACAGTGTTCAGCTAGATCCGTTCTTGTTATCTTCTTACTGACAGGCATGCTTGTCTTGTTACAGTATTTACAGCTACCTGAAGAAAATTACTGGTGTTCTTTTGATCCTATTAGTACCACAGTCAGGCAGCTAGACTATTTACAGTTAGTGCAGTGCGTCCTGCTCACAGTGTTCAGCTAGATCCGTTCCTGTTATCTTCCTACTGACAGGCAGGCTTGTCTTGTTACAGTATTTACAGCTACCTGAAGAAAATTACTGGTGTTCTTTTGATCCTATTAGTACCACAGTCAGGCAGCTAGACTATTTACAGTTAGTGCAGTGCGTCCTGCTCACAGTGTTCAGCTAGATCCGTTCCTGTTAGCTTCTTACTGACAGGCAGGCTTGTCTTGTTAGAGTATATAAAGCTACCTGAAGAAAATTGCTGGTGTTCTTTTGATCCTATTAGTACCACAGTCAGGCAGCTAGACTATTTACAGTTAGTGCAGTGCATCCTGCTCACAGTGTTCTGCTAAACCTACAAGTTAGTGGGGTGCGTCCTGCTCACAGTGTTCAGCTAAACCTACAAGTAAGTGGGGTGCGTCCACCTCACAGTGTTCAGCTAAACCTACAAGCTAGTGGGGTGCGTCCTGCTCACAGTGTTCAGCTAGATCCGTTCCTGTTATCTTCTTACTGACAGGCAGGCTTGTCTTGTTACAGTAAATACAGCTACCTGAAGAAAATTGCTGGTGTTCTTTTGATCCTATTAGTACCACAGTCAGGCAGCTAGACTATTTACAGTTAGTGCAGTGCGTCCTGCTCACAGTGTTCAGCTAAACCTACAAGTTAGTGGGATGCGTCCACCTCACAGTGTTCAGCTAAAGCTACCTGTAGAAGGTTGGTGGTGTTCTCATACTACAGGCAGGCAGTTGATTTTGCTAGCTGCAGTATCAGTACATATATATATATATATATATATATATATATATATACATACATATATATATATATATCCCAGCTTAGTGCAGCTACAGGCCATTAGTATGTCTGGAAGGCCAAGAAGGAGAGGCAGACAGTCACAAGCCAATAAGAGAGGGCAAGCAGGCTCTGTGTCTAGTGCTGGTCATGGAGACGGTGCATCCTCATCCGCACGTGGCCATGGGACACGCTTGGCCTTTTTTTTGGCAGCTGGCCGTGTTGAGCCGCAACATGCGGAAGACTTGGTCGAGTGGATGACCAAGCCGTCCTCGTATTCCCCATCCTCTCTCACCCATGCCCAGGGTACTTTGTCTGGCAAAGCAGCGGCCTCTTCCCTCGGCTCAATGTCATCAGTGACTCCTTCCCTAGCCCCACCATGTCCTCCTGAGGAGTCCCTCAAACTGTTTGACCACAGTGTTGGGTAACTGCTCCAGGAGGATGCCCAGCGTTTGGAAGGCTCTGATGATGATACTGAGCTCGATGAAGGCAGTAACATGAGCACGGACAGAGGGGGTGCCCAAGAAGGACAGCAATCTGGCAGTTATGCTCCCCCTGCTGCAGCATACTGCCAGGTTTGCTCCAGTGATGAGGAGGGAGGGGATGATGAGGTCACTGACTCAACGTGGGTGCCTGATAGGAGAGAGGAGGAGGAGGAGGAGGAGGCAGCACATCACTAACGAGGCAGGATGCCCTCCAGGGGCCAGCCTAAGGGCAGCACATTGACTGCATCACACCCCAAAGCTCCACATGTGCAGGGCGCTGCAGTCTCTGCGCATTATTCAAAAAGTTCTTTGGTGTGGGCCTTTTTTGAGACAAGTGCATCAGATCGCACCGCTGCTATTTGCAACATATGTCTCAAGCGTATCTCGCGTGGCCAAAACATCTCCCGCTTGGGTACCACATGCTTGACCAGACATATGTTGACCTGCCATGCAGTTCGTTGGCAAGCGTTTCTAAAAGACCCACACCAAAGAACAAAGAGGACCTCTCCTTGCTCCTCATCAGCTGAGATTTCCAACCCCACTAGACCTTCAGTCCTCTCTGAGACCTGCAGTGAGAGGAATGAAGGTGTAGAATTAGGTGTGTCACAGCCAAGTACTTGTGGGCAATCTGCTTTTGGTACACCGATGTCAGATTGTACCAGGCAAATTTCCCTGCCCCAGCTGCTGCACCGCCGAAAGAAGTTTGCTCCCAGCCATCCACATGCCCAGCGGTTGAATGCTAGCTTGGCAAAATTGCTAGCACTTCAACTGCTGCCTTTTCAGTTGGTAGACTCTGCCCCCTTCCGTGAGTTTGTGGAATGTGCGGTTCCTCTGTGGCAGGTACCCAAACGCCACTTTTTCTCACGGAAGGCGATTCCGGCTCTCTACCGGCATGTGGAAGGCAATGACCATGCCTCGCTGGACAGGGCGGTCAGCGGTAAGGTGCATATTACCGCTGACTCATGGTCCAGCAGGCATGGACAGGGACGTTACCTAAGTTTCACGGCACATTGGGTGACTCTGCTGGCAGCTGGGAAGGATTCAGGACAAGGTGCAGTAGTGTTGGAGGTTGTTCCGCCACCACGCCTCCAAAATGCTAATGATTGTGACACACCTCTCTCCTCCACCCCCTCCTCTTCTTCTTCCTCCATGGCCTCTTCCTGTGCTTTGTCCTCGGAACCAGCGGTGCTCCGTAGCCGTTCAAGGGGCTACGCAAGTACGCAGGCCAAAAGATGCCATGCGGTGCTTGAGCTGGTGTGCTTGGGGGACAGGAGCCACACTGGGGCAGAGGTTCTGTCAGCTCTGCTGGGGCAGGTTCAGAGGTGGTTGATGCCACGCCAACTTAAGGCAGGAATGGTGGTTTGCGACAATGGCACCAACCTCCTCTCTGCCCTCCGAGAGGGACAAATGATCCATGTGCCCTGTTTGGCTCACGTCCTTAACTTGGTGGTGCAGCAGTTCTTGGGCAGGTACCCGGGCTTACAGGATGTCCTGAGGCAGGCCAGGAAAGTCTGTGTGCATTTCCGCCGGTCATATAATGCCAGTGCTCGGCTGACGGACCTCCAAAAGGAGTTTAACCTGCCCAAGAACTGCCTAATCTGTGACATGCCCACCAGGTGGAACTCAACGTTGGCCATGCTGCAGCGGCTTCACACGCAGCAGAGGGCCATCAATGAGTACCTGTGCGACTATGGCATCAGGACAGGGTCAGGGGAGCTTGGTTTTTTTCCCCACGCCAGTGGGCCATGATCAGGGATGCATGCACTGTCCTGTCACCATTTGAGGAGGCCACGAGGATGGTGAGCAGTGACAGTGCATGCATCAGTGACACTGTCCCCCTTGTCCACCTGTTGGAGCACATGCTGTGTGGAATAATGGACAGGGCACTTGAGGCAGAACAGAGGCAGGAAGAGGAGGACTTCCTTAGTTCTCAAGGCCCCCTTTATCGAGACAGTGTTCCTGCGTGCCCGCCGATCACACAGGAAGAGGACGAGGAGGAGGAAGATTGTGTCAGTATGGAGGTGGAGCCTGGCACTCAGCATCAGCAGCAGTCTTTAAGGGATCAGTCCAAAGAAACACATGGACTTGTACGTGGCTGGGAGGAGGTGGCTGCGGACCATGTCGTCCTTAGTGACCCAGAGGACTCCGGACCGAATGCCTCAGTAAACCTACGCTGCATGGCCTCCCTGATCCTGCAAAGCCTGCGTAAGGATCCTCGTATTCGTGGTATCAAGGAGAAGGACCAATACTGGCTGGCAACCCTCCTTGATCCACGTTACAAGGGTAAGGTTGCGGACCTTATCTTGCCATCGCAGAGGGAGCAGAGGATGAAACATCTTTGGGAGGCCTTGCAGAAAGGTCTGTGCAACGCGTTCCCAGAGACTGGGAGGTTACAAACTCCTGTTTCTGGACAACGTGTTGCTGAGGCTTCGGTCAGTCAAAGAAGGAGCGGTGGAGAAGGTGGCCGTCTGACCGATGCGTTCAGACAATTTTTTGGTCCGCAGCCCCAAGGTATGATTGGTTCCAGCAACCATCGCCAGCATCTGTTTTACATGGTGCAGGAATACCTAGGGGCAAGATCAGACTTGGACACCTTTCCCACCGAAAATCCTCTGGGTTACTGGGTCTTGAGGATGGATCACTGGCCACAGCTTGCACAGTATGCAATTGAGCTACTGGCCTGTCCTGCATCCAGCGTTCTTTCGGAATGCACATTCAGTGCTGCTGGAGGCGTGGTAACTGATCACAGGGTGCGTCTGTCCACTGACTCGGTCGATCGACTGACCTTCATAAAAATTAATCAGTCTTGGATCACCACCAGCTACCAAGCACCTGATGCTGATGTAGCCAAATAATTTTTTTTGAAATCTCAGATCCCTTCAAAGACTGCCTATGCTGATGCTGAGTGACTATCCCTGAGTAATTATCCTCTTCCTCCTCAATCATCACGCTGATAGCTTGTAAGAACATTTTTGGTTCTGGGCGCCACCAACAGTGCCTAAGGCACAATTTTTCAGCCCCTGTTTAACAGGGGCGTGTAATTACAGTTTTTGATGCAATACTTTGCAGCAGGGCTCGTTCCTGCGTTCCAACTAGAGTGTCTGTGAGGGGTTGCAGTGTTGTGGCACCAGCACCAGTGCCTAAGGCCCATTTTTTCTGCCCCTGTTTAACAGGGGTGTGTAATTACAATTTTTGATGCAATACTTTGCAGCAGGGCTTGTTCTTGCGTTCCAACTAGAGTGTCTGTGAGGGGTTGCAGTGTTGTGGCACCAGCACCAGTGCCTAAGGCCCATTTTTTCTGCCCCTGTTTCACAGGGGCGTGTAATTACAATTTTTGATGCAATACTTTGCAGCAGGGCTCGTTCCTGCGTTCCAACTAGAGTGTCTGTGAGGGGTTGCAGTGTTGTGGCACCAGCACCAGTGCCTAAGGCCCAATTTTTCTGCCCCTGTTCAACAGGGGCGTGTAATTACAATTTTTGATGCAATACTTTGCAGCAGGGCTCGTTCCTGCGTTCCAACTAGAGTGTCTGTGAGGGGTTGCAGTGTTGTGGCACCAGCACCAGTGCCTAAGGCCCAATTTTTCTGCCCCTGTTTAACAGGGGCGTGTAATTACAATTTTTGATGCAATACTTTGCAGCAGGGCTCGTTCCTGCGTTCCAACTAGAGTGTCTGTGAGGGGTTGCAGTGTTGTGGCACCAGCACCAGTGCCTAAGGCCCAATTTTTCTGCCCCTGTTTAACAGGGGCGTGTAATTACAATTCTTGATCTAATATTTCACAGCAGGGCCCTGTGAGGGCTTACAGTGTTGTGGCCACAACAACACCTAAGGCCCAAATTTCTGCTGAGTATATAGGGCAGGACCCTACTTTCAAACATCTAACTTACAAACGACTCCTACTTGCAAACGGAAGGAGACAACAGGAAGTGAGATGAAATCTACCCCTAGGAAGGGAAATTCTCTCCTGTAAGAATTAATATGGGAAAAACATTTCTCCTTTCCACTGATGCTTTCCAATCCTTGTTCCACAAAAAACCCCAAATTTTCAAAAAACATTTTTCATTGGGACAAAAAGTGAGGTGAAATCTTCTGAAGAGGAGGAAAGACAGCAAAACAAATGTCACAGGGGTGATAACCCTTCCCTATGTTTTCCAAAAAGCTTAAAAAAGATTTTTTGGCTGGAGCTAAACACGTTAAAAATGTACCAGTTCAAAATTACAGATTCTACTTAACAACAAACCTACAGTCCGTGTCTTGTTTGCACCGCCTGTATACTGCTGTTCAGAGTATATAGGGCCTGGTGGCCCCACACCTTTCCTTATTTTAATTTGGGTGCGGGGTTCCCCTTAATATCCATACAAGACCCAAAGGGCCTGGTAATGGACTGGGGGGTACCCATGCCGTTTGTACCACTGATTTTCATCCATATTGCCAGGACCCGACATTACATTAAACCCGCAAGCAGTTTTAAATGAGATTTTTTCCTTTAAAAATGACATTTCGTGCAGGGACTGTTCTAAACACGGGAAACACGTGTCACTTTACAGGCATACCATAGACACACCCCAGGTACGATATTTAAAGGAATATTTCACTTTTTTTTTTTACTTTAAGCATCATTAAAATCACTGCTCCCGAAAAAAACGGACGTTTTTAAAAGTTTTTTTTGCATTGATACATGTCCCCTGGGGTAGGACCCAGGTCCCCAAACCCTTTTTAGGACAATACCATGCAAATTAGCCCTTAAAATGAGCACTTTTGATTTTGAACATTCGAGTCCCATAGACGTCAATGGGGTTCTAACGTTCGTGCGAACTTTCGGTCCGTTCGCAGGTTCTGGGGGGTGTTCGGCTCATCCCTACTTAGGATCCATCTGCACTGGTGAGCCCATTTGGTCATGTAAGAATTTGATAATTTGTGCCCAGTAGCTCTGAATATGCAGACATGACCAGATCAGGTGGAAAAATGAGCATGAGTTGTCCGAGCACCTTGGACAGTCTGGGCTCTGATCTGGGCAGAATTTTATAAGTCTGGATGGAGTAAGGTAGGTCCTATGAATAATATATAGTTGGGTAAGGCGGTCAGAGAGTCTAGGTGACGTCTGTTTTACATTTTCCAGTATCTCATCCCAGTCCGAGTCATCCATTGGACCAATATTCCCCTCCCATCTGATCCTAGCTGTGTCAATAACTCTCGCCACTGTACGTGTGCGTATAATACTGTATAAACTGGATATTAATTTCTCTGGGTCATTGCCTATGATCACATCAACCATTGGAAGCGTTTGTGGGCTAGGGAGTCCTTCCGCGAATTGGGTTCCTAACGCATGTCTTGATTGGATGTATCTGAATTTCATGTGTGGGGGTAGTTCAAACTCTTCCTGTAACGATTGAAAACCTCTTATACCTAGAGGGGAAATTACTTGAAATAGATACACTATACCTTTTGCCGCCCATGTAGTCACTCCCGACATGTGCATCAACTCTGTCAGTTGCGTATTGTGCCATAATGGCGTATGTGAGTGGAAAAAGTCCGCCCCAGTGAGTTTAATTGCAATTTCCCAAATGCTTTTGTGCTGGTGTAGTAGGGGGTTCTGAGCAGCCCAGCCTCTCCTGCCGCCTCTGCCGCTGAATATTACTTGAAGAGGGGAGTAGGTAACTATGTTTGGTTTTTTACATGTCAAGGTTTGGTATCTGATGCTATCAGTTTTGTGAAGGTGATATAGGTGTGAGAGTTGTGCCGCTATTTAATATGCGTGTAGGTCTGGGAGAGCCGTTCCCCCCAAGGAAGTCGGATTTTTCAGAATGTGCCACGCCAGCTTATGTTGGTGGGGTCCCCATATAGATGAGTTGAGAATATGGTCTATTGTTTTAAAGGTTTTTAGAGGAATAAGAACCGGCGAGTTCGACATTATATATAAGAATTTTGGGAGAGGAACCATTTTAAATAGGTTGATCCTGCCCATAACTCCCAATGGGAGCCTTGCCCAGGATTGTGTGCGTGATTTTAGATATGTGAATAGCGGCTCGATGTTGTTGGGGAGATATTCTAAGGGCTCTTTAGTGATCTGTATACCTAGGTATTTAAAATATGCTATTCTTTGTAGAGGGAGGGATGCAGATCGGTATGTAGGTGCTGTTGAGTCAAGTGGCATAATTTGTGATTTGGTCCAATTTATGCTCAATCCTGAATGCCTACCAAAGTCCTCGATAGTCTGCCGGGCAGCCTGGAGGAAGGGGCCAGTGTCTTGCAGGTATAGCAGCATATCATCTGCGTATAGGCTCACCGTCTCCACCAGACTCCCCAGCTTAAGACCATGGATGTCCGGATGTACCCTGAGGGATATAGCCAGAGGCTCAACTGCCAAGGCGTAAAGGAGAGGGGACAGTGGGCACCCCTGTCTAGTTCCACGTTGCAATGGAAAAGGTTCTGAGGTCCTCCCGTTCACAAGTACACTGGCCTCTGGTGAGAAATATAATAGTTGTACCCACTTAATGAAGTTAGGACCGAAACCAAACCCCCCAAGGCACTCCCACAAATACTCCCACTCCACGGAGTCAAAAGCCTTGGCGGAGTCTAGCGCCACCACTGCTCTGACCCCGACTGTGTCGTGTTCTGCTTGAATATTAATATATAGCCTACGCAGGTTCATAGCTGTGTTTTTTCCAGGCATGAACCCCGTTTGGTCGGGGTGAATTATGGATAGGATAATACGGTTGAGGCGGAGAGCTAATATTTTGGCTAGAATTTTGATGTCTGCCTGAAGGAGCGAGATTGGGCGGTAGGACTCTGGACATAGGGGGTCTTTGTCTGACTTGGGGATCACTACAATTACTGCCTGTCGAAGGGACTTTGGAAGAGACCCAGACTCAAAAATATGTTTATAAAGTTTTAACAATTCAGGAATTAATATTTCGGAATAGGTTGCATAAAAATCTAGAGGAATACCATCCCGACCAGGGGCTTTAGCTGGTGCCAAAGACGCTATCGCGACCGCTATCTCATCCGTTGTTATTGGGGCCTCCATTTCTTGCATCTAGGACAATGATATTTTAGGGAGGGGTATGTTCTGGAGAAAAGTCTGGGTCTCTTGCGCAGAAACCCTCACCTTGGATGAGTATAGGTCAGCATAATATCTGCGGAAAATGTTTGTTACCGTTTCTGGATCAGATGTTATTGTGCCCTGTGGATCAGTCAAAGAGACCACCACCGGTGGACTCGCATCTTGGTGTGCCAAATATGCCAGGAGCTTACCCGCCCATTCCCCCTGCTCAAACACCCGTTGTCTGGAGAAGAAAAGTTTCTGGTTAGCTTTTTCAAAAAGTAGTTGGTCTAAAACTCTCATTTGTAGCTTGAGCAGGGATGCCTTGGCCAGTGTAGGGTCTAAGCTAAATTCCCTGGTGTCTGTGTCTAGTTGTTCGGAAACCTGCTTCAGTTTGGCTTTTGATGCGGCCCTCAGCCTGTTTATGCGAGAGGAAATAATCGTACGGACATGTAATTTAAATGTCTCCCAAACCATACTTATTGGGGCGGTGTCACGATTTATATTAAAATAGAATTGCCATTCCGAGCTAATATCCTCCTGGTCATCAAGTATTGACAGCCAAAAGGAGTGTAGACGCCAAGTGCGAGACCCGCATGAGGAGCAATGTGCAAGGTGGCCCAAAAAGGGGCATGATCTGACAGGGATCTAGTGTGGTACCAAGAGTCCGTAAGGGTTGGTAGGAGCATGTCTGAAATTAGTACTAGGTCTATTCGGGACATAGAAGAGTGTGTTGCCTAAAAGCATGAGTAGGCCTGGGTTTGTGGATGTTTACAGCGCCACGTATCGGTTAGGGAGAACTCTCGTAACATGCGTCCAAATCTGGTGGTATCTGAGACTTGATCTCTTTGTTGCACACGTAATCTATCTACAGTAGGATTCACTACCTCATTGAAGTCTCCCAACCAGATAGCAGGTGTTGTTGGATGTTGTGCCATGTATGCTAGTAATAAGGCTAGAATTGTATGGCGGGGGGATATAGAAGGCCATAATTAGGTATTGGCAGCCAGATATTATGCATTGCAAAAAAATGAACCTGCCCTGGGGGTCTGTCCGCACCGAAATTAGTCCAAATGGGACCGATTTGGCAATTAATATGGATACCCCTCTTGAGTAGGGGGAGTGTGTGGTCTGATAAACCCATCTTATCCATGGGCGTTTCATTGCCAGCTGAAGCTGGCCTGTAATATGTGTTTCGACCAGTACAATTATGTCTGCCCGATAAGATTTGAGGCATCCAAAGATTGCGGTGCGCTTAACCCTATCTCGGATTCCCCTGACGTTCCAAGTCAAAAACTTAATGTCAGTCATTTCTAGCGAACTGATATTTATGTGGAATTGGCGGGAGACCATTTCCCAGGGCAGGGCCGTATACATTCCATACAGTAAATCTTGGATTATTACATCGTATCAATGTTTGGTATACTCTATGTTCATCCTCTATATGTTGCAACGAATCATAACTCATGTTCTTTAAATGTAATTTAAACAGTTCCCTTACCCCCCTCCCAGCCCTCAGCCACCCCAACTTAGCTGGGACATTGAACCCAAAACTAGTGCCTCTACCTTTGAACACCATATAAACGTTGTGAACCAAGGTAGCGCACAACACCCATACCATCCTCAGTGGAGTCCTATCCGGCTACGCACTTGATAGTGGGTTAAACTTTTAGTGAGGGCGAACAAACGCTGGGTTGAAACCCGGGGATGAGAGACATTCTCCCTTCCGGTTGTGGTATATAGAAATTATAAACATCCTGAAAAATATCACTAGGGTCAAGAAATACTTTTTACATATAACATATTATAACCTCCGTGCATCTCCTTGCTTCTTTCAGGGGTAGCGTGATTAGCATGAGTTCTTGTGAGGTAGGAGAGAGGGCCGCATGGTGGTACTTCATCTCTGGGGGTGTGTAACCTCACGATTAAGGAGTTCGGGATTTAGCAAAGCTCTAATCTGGGCCTCGTGAGCTGTGTGGTAGCGTTGTCAAAGTACGGCTCAGCTATAGCTGAGATGTGTATGAAATTCCAGGGGCTGAAATGTGCAACAGGCAGTTCTCTGAGCGCTGGCTTGTAGTGAAAGGAAATTCATTCCATAGGTGCAGTTACAACGGCTGACAAGGCAAAACCACCGCATATTTCAAAGGTTTAAGGGTAGAGTGCAAAGGGATGTAGTAGCTTGTATAATAGCACAGAGTCTCACCTTTACATTCCGATGCATGGAGATCTTTCTTGGGCAGGTCGGTTCTGCTCTGCATCGCGGTGATCTAGCCACTCCGACGCCTGCACTGGATCCTCAAAGAAATGAGCACGATCATCTCCAGCTACACGGAGCCGGGCGGGAAACAACATAGTGTACTTTATATGGTGAGCTCTAAGGCGCCTTTTTACCTCCGTGAAGCGGGCCCGTTGTTTCTGCACTTCGGCGGAGAAATCCGGAAATGCTGACACGTATCCCGCCTGGAATGGGATGTTTTCCTTCAGTCTGGCTAATCATAGTGCTGCATCTCGGTCCTTGAAGTTTAATAGCTTCACTATAAATGTGCGCGGCGGAGCTACTTAAGGTGGGCAGCGCGCTGGCATATGGTGAGCTCGCTCAACTACGAATGTACCAGAGAAGGCCTCTCTGCCATATGTGGAAATTAAGAGCTTTTCTAGAAAAGTAGCTGGATCCGTTCCCTCTGAGCCCTCCGGGAGGCCAATGAAACGTAGATTGGATCTGCGGGCGTGATTTTCAAAGTGGTCATGCTTCTGTGCCAACTGTTGTATTTGGCACTTTAAGTCCCCCTGGGAGTGTTGCAGGGGATATAGCGTGTCTTCTGCCCGGCTGATTCTGGTCTCCGTCTCAGTAACTCTCTCACGGAGCTTAGTCATGTCTTGTCTGATTAAAGAAATATCCACTTTTACCTCTTTCAGCTTTGTTGTGAGGGTGGATTGGCACAGGGATATCGCCTCTAGTACCTTAGCTGTATCAGCCATCCCCTGGTCAGCTTGGGGAGCTGTGTGCTCTGGTGATGAGGCGCCATCTTGCCTCTCGTGGTCCCGCTCCGTTCTTCGGTACCTGTCCAGGGATGAAGAGGCAGCGGTGTTCCTCTTTGGCGGAGACATGACCCAGCGGCTATACCCGACTTCAATCACGTGGGTGTATGGTCAAAGGGCTGTTTTTAGGTCTCAGGATATCGAATACAGGATCTGCCACAAGCAGAGCTCTGGTCACTCACGTCCTATCTAATTCCCGTCCAGGCCACGCCCCCCTCAACATCAACATTTAGTGCTATTACAAGTGATATGTCTGCTTCTGTGCAATTACAAATGTATTTATATTTATAATACAGTTTGCCAATGTAGCATTTATTTGAAGCATTACCAAAGGTTAAATTTAATGTTATATCCAGGTATGGTTCCCAGCTGCTATGTATTTTAGAAGCTGCTGGGAGCTCTCCAGAGCAGATATTCGTTGCAGACCTTTTTTGTAACAACATCAGCAATGGAAAGTTACATTTATTTATATTACCTTGCATTTAAAAATTAAAAAATGCATCTTCTCTCCAAGGAAAACCAGCCAGTACTTATGCAGTATAAAACATTGGGCTCCATTCACAGAACAAACTTACATAAGATATTTAGGTGTCCAGACACATTTTGCCTAAATATCGCATGCAATCCTGAAACTGCGTAGTAAATACCACATGAAAAAGCGTTAGAATCCATTCCCAGAAGGAAATAAATATTTAAATGCATGCAGAATTTAGGTAGTGGTCCAAGCTTGCGGTAATAATGGAAGTGATGACTTTGGTCATTCACACCTGAGTGGGCAGGACATAGAAATTGTTAAAAACTGTGCCTAATCACTATCTAGTGAGCATTTATCTAGTCTAACCTAATTTTTATGCTGGACATTGCATTTCTCTCCCGTACATCCCTAATGGAGCTATTTAAGGCCAATTTGTTGGAGTTTGAGGCCATTCTAAGGAGAGCGAGGAGAAGAAGAAGGGTGGTTGTCATGCATCCACATTCTTTTAACCACTTTAGCGCCAGAAGGATTACCCCCTCACTGATCAGGCCATTTTTTACGATAAGGCACTTAGTTGATTTAGCTGACAATTGCACAGTCGCGCGACGCTGTACCCAAATAAAATTTGTGTCCTTTTTTTCCCACAAATAGAGCTTTCTTTTGGTGGTATTTGATCACCTCTGCGGTTTTTATTTTTTGCTCTAGAAACAAACAACTTACAATTTTGAAAAAAAAAACTATATTTTTTACTTTTTGCATTTAAAACACTTCCAAAAAAAAAGGAAAAAATCAAATTTTTTCATTAACCACTTGCCAACTGGGCCATAGCCGAAACATGCCTACAGCGCAGTCAGCTTATTCTGGGTGGACGTTCGTGGGACGTCCTCCCAGAATGTTGCTCCCACGCACCCCCTGGGGCGCGCACCCGGGAACATCTGTGACCGGACCCGGCGCATCACGGATCACGGTAAATAGCCGCTGTTTACCATGTGATCGTTCCATCAAATGATGGGGGAATCACTTGTAAACAAACCGGCGTCACGTCATGATGCCGGTTCCTTCCTCCCATCTCTGTACCCAGGGGCGGGCTGGGCCGGGAGGCAGGGATGCAATTTCCCCCCAGGCCGCTCTGATTCCCAGTAAAAAGACCGATGTGCTGCCAGCTGGGAACTGAGCATGTGCAGTTGGCCCAGTGTTACTGCTCGGGTGACTCCAGAGGGAGGCTGGCAGGGCTGGATAACAGCCCAGAAGCTGCAGGAACGTTTGTGCTGTGAGTGGACATCTGTCCTGTCACAGTGCTGTTCCCGGCTTCTGAGCTGACAGTCTGTGTCCTTTCCATTCAGACTGAGCACAGCCCCCTCTCTCACTGTGCCCGCCCACACTCCGGGCAGCCTGTGTGCTGCTTCTGTGAATAGAACGTGTGGGCGGGAACGTTCAAACTGTGATCCGTCGGTGATCTGTATGGGATGCTGATAACTGAGCCTAATGGGGTGTACACACGGTCGGACTTTTCAGTTGCAAAAGTTCGACGGACGCCGCCGAACCAAGTCCGGCGGACAATCCGACCGTGTGTTGTCTCCATCGGACTTCCGACGGACCGTTTCGGTCGGAAATCCGACGTACTTTAGATTTGAAGCCTGCTTCAAATCTTTACGTCATAACTCCGCCGGACTCAGTTCCTGACGGAAAGCCCGTTCGTCTGTATGCTGGTCCGAAGGACCAGATACGACGGAGGAGCAGGTTACTGCATCTCGCGCTCGCTGCAATAGGAAAAACAAATTTTCCCATTGCGGCGAGCGCGGGGGGCATCCCAGGCCCTTAGGTCTGGTATGGAACTTTAAGGGGAACCCCCTACGCCGAAAAACCAGCGTGGGGGTCCCCCCAAAATCCATACCAGACCCCGATCCTAGCACGCAGCCCGGCCGGTCAGGAAAGGGGGTGGGGACGAGCGAGCGCCCCCCCCCCTCCTGAACCGTACCAGGCCGCATGTCCTCAACATGGGGGGGTGCTTTGGGGGAGGGGGCGCCTTACGGTGCCCCCCCACCACAAAGCACCTTGTCCCCATGTTGATGAGGACAAGGGCCTCTTCCCGTAAGGCGCCCCCTCCCCCAAAGCACCCCCCCATGTTGAGGGCATGCGGCCTGGTACGGTTCAGGAGGGGGGGCGCTCGCTCGTCCCCACCCCCTTTCCTGACCGGCCAGGCTGCGTGCTCGGATCGGGGTCTGGTATGGATTTTGGGGGGACCCCCACGCCGGTTTTTCGGCGTAGGGGGTTCCCCTTAAAGTTCCATACCAGACCTAAGGGCCTGCGACGGGGCTCGCAAGGTTTCAATCTCGCCAAAAAAAGCGGCGAGATTGAATTCCTTTTCTAGTCCCGTCGTACCCGAGTCACGTTCAAAATGAACGGACTTGTCCGTGTGTGGGAAAGTTCGTTCATTCTGAAAGTCCGTCGGGAAGACCGGATTCCGGAAAGTCCGGCCGTGTGTAGGCAAGTCCGGCCGTTCAGAAAGTCCGGCGGTAGTCCGCCGGAAGTCTGGCGGCAAGTACGTCGGACCTAGCTTTCTAGAAAGTCCGACCGTGTGTACGCCCCATAAGCCTTCTGCCTGCTGACTTTCAAGTGAGTGATCTGTGACCGGCCTCTCTCCCTTCTCTCCCCCTCTCTCCCTTCTCTCCCCCCTCTCTCCCTTCTCTCTCCTAAATTCCTCTCCCCCCTCCCCCCTGTGCAGATAAGGAAGTTTCTTTCAGCAGCCTGTGCAGTACCTGCTCCTATATACTATGATGTGGGCTCACACTGGTGTGCTGCAGTGTTGGTGATCTCACTGTCTTCCTGCATGTCCCATAGACTTCTATTAGTTTGCACATTTTTGCTGCATTTTCTGAAAGTGCACAAAAATGGCTGCATGCTGCATCTTTGGTGCGCTATAAAAAAAACTGCAGCAAATACGCACAACCTAAAAGAAGCCTATGGGACTGCAGCTAAGGAAAACTGTACAAAAGCACTGCGGCCAAACCGCAGCACACCAGTGTGCGCCCAAAGGCTTGTACACACTTGCAGCAGACACTGCCACTCTGAAAAGTGATCAATGCTCAGGTTACTTTTGCTCATGCTCAGCAGCTCCAACCAGAGCTGTCAGTTTTTTTGTTCAACTCGCTGGATTGAGCAAAAAATAAAAAAAAAACTAGTGGTGTGTACAAGGCTTTACTATGTTGATAAAGGAATCAAGCAATTTTCTTGAGTAGTGGTCTCTCTGTGTGTGGACAATTTGGAGCGATGTCTCTCTCTGTCAGTGGTGGCTGGTGCTCAAAATGTTTTTTTTTGGGGGGGGGTGCAAACTAAAAAATACAGAAAAAAACCCCATCAATTGCAGCCTCACTCTGGCATTAAATGCAGCCTTACTGTGCCCATCAAATGCAGCCTCACTGTGCCCATCAAATGCAGCTACAGTGCCCCATCAAATGCAGCCTCACTGTGCCCATCAAATGCAGCTACTGTGCCCCATCAAATGCAGCCTCACTGTGCCCCATCAAATGCAGCCACTGTGCCCATCAATTGCAGTCATTGTGCCCATTAATTGCAGCCTCATTGTGCCCATCAAATGCAGCTACTGTGCCCCATCAAATGCAGCCTCACTGTGCCCCATCAAATGCAGCCTCACTGTGCCCATCAAATGCAGCCTCACTGTGCCCATCAAATGCAGCCACTGTGCCCATCAATTGCAGCCAATGTTACCCCCCTGTCAGCATTTAACCAGCACCCCACCTCGCCCGCTGTTGGACAGACAGCAGTTCCTGTGTTCTCTATGCTTCCTCCATGCTTTTCCTCCTGCTAGACATCCAATTGGAGTGCCTTTCCTTTCAGCCAATCAGGTGACGAGTATCAGACCCGCTCTTCCTGATTGGCAGAGAGGCGGTTCAGTGTTAAAAAAGCAAATATTCATTTGCTTTTCTAACACACCCGGGTGGGCTCTGAGCGCAATGCTCTGCGCTCTGAGTCCACCCTATTTTTGAAGCCAATTAGAGCCTCTGGTCAAGCTGCCTGAGGTGAGGTTGGGAGCAGTGAATGAATTAGAACATATGTGTGTCATGGGAGCATGAGCCGGCAGCAGAGGAGGAGATCACATCCTTAAATCTCAGCCAGGGTTCATGCTGGGACCTGTAGTCCTTTACTTTTGGGGATGTGACACCCCAAAAGTGAAGGACTAAAGGTCCCGGCATGAACCCCTCAGAGCTCAGGATGTGTCACACACCCCTGCCCCCCCAACTAGTGAAGGACTACAGGTCCCACTGTCCCAGCTTAAACCCCTCAGAGCTGAGGATGTGTCACCCCCCCAATTAGTGAAGGACTAAAGGGAACAGCATGAACCCGTGGGATCTAAGGGGACACATCCTTAGATCTCAGGGGTTAATGCTGGGACTTGTAGTTCATCACTAGTTGCGGAGGGGGGGTCAGGTCCTCAGCTCTGAGGGATTAATACAGGGACTTGCTTGCAATTTAGCTCCTGAAGGCCATGGTAGTACAAGTCCCCCACAGGCCCTGGAGGGCCACATTGCTCTCCCTGCCTCCCCCCCACCTTTGTGATCATGAAAAACCTTAGAGACCGTTTTCCCGATCCATCACTTTGCCACCACCGGTTCTATGGGCCACTTGACTGGACTTGCCCCCCAGGCCTAAGGCTGCCAGCCCTCCCCTGTCTGTACCGATTGGTACAGTGCGAGGGGAGAGCGGGAGAGATTGCAGTAGCGCTGTGGGCTGGATGTGTAGTGCCCACAGTGCTGCTCAGTGCCAATAATCTGCAATACTCTGCAACACTGTGCAATAATCTGCCAATACTCTGCAACACTGTGCAATACTCTGCAACACTGTGCAATACTCTGCCAATACTCTTCAATACTGTGCAATACTCTGCCAATACTCTGCAACACTGTGCAATACTGTGCAACACTGTGCAATACTGTGCAATACTCTGCCAATACTCTGTAACACTGCAATACTCTGCCAATACTCTGCAAAACTCTGCCAATACTCACGAATACTCTGCCAATACTCGCCAATACTTTGCCAATACTCGCCAATACTCTGCAATAAATTTTAACAGAAACAAAGAATTTTTTTTTTTTTTTACTGAATTTTTAGTCTTTTTTGATTTATAGCGCAAAAAATAAAAAAAACCAGTGGCGATTAAATACCACCAAAAGAAAGCTCTATTTGTGTGAAAAAAAGGACAAAAATTTCATATGGGTACAGTGTTGCATGACTGAGTAATTGTCATTCAAAGTGTGAGAGCACCGAAGGCTGAAAATTGGTCTGGTTAGGAAGGGGGTTTAAGTGCCCAGTGGTCAAGTGGTTAACTTAGGCCAATATGTATTCTGCTACATACTTTTGGTAAAAAAATCCCATTAAGCATATATTGATTGGTTTGCGCAAACGTTACAGCGTCTACAAACGATGGGTTATTTCTATTTATTTTAATTTTATTTTACTAGTAATG
Organism: Lithobates septentrionalis; assembly: GCA_037952835.1. Taxonomy (NCBI): domain Eukaryota; kingdom Metazoa; phylum Chordata; class Amphibia; order Anura; family Ranidae; genus Lithobates; species Lithobates septentrionalis. The sequence goes on along the minus strand of JBBDGP010000948.1, from coordinate 195,236 downwards.
GCGGCGATCAGCGACTTATAGCAGGGCTGCAATATTGCAGCGGACAAACCTGACACCTGACACTTTTTTGGGGACCAGTGACACTAATCAGTGCTAAAATTTGCACTTTCACTGTACTAATGACACTGGCAGGGAAGGAGTTAACATCAGAGGCGATCAAAGGGTTAAATGTGTATCTAGGGAGTGCTTACTAACTGTGGGTGAGGTGCTTTGATTACTAGAAGATATGGATATGGAATGGATTGGTGTTTCTGCTTCACAGAAACACAGGATTCATGTCTTCTGTACTCACAGAATGACAGTCTGCCTTGTTTACATAGGCAGACTGTCATTCTGTCAGAGTAATGAATGATCGATGGGTCCCGGCCGGACATCGGGTCGGCAGGGACCCGATGTCCCTACACATGATTCTGCACAGAGCAGCTGCCCTGTAGCAGTAAATCTGCTATGGGATGATCGTGACCGGTTAAGCAGTCCACCATGCTGGATCATTTCCCTGAAGCGGAAGTGCTTTCTAAATTTAAGGACCTCATTATGCTTCTCTTTGGGGAATTGAGACCTTTTTTGCAGTTCCCCACACTGCGTAGTCATGCCATACCACCCATGACCAAGTTACTGGCTGCGCTCCAATTTCTGGGTAAGGACTCCTATCAGATGGTAGCTTAAAAGCAAATTCTGTTGTACCTTACTATCTGTTTTTTTTCTGCTCTATAGCCCTGAAAAAGTTGGCGACATGTTTTTGGCCCGGTGAATCCTTCATAACTTAGCCCATCCTGCAGTATTGCTCTTGGATAATGCCATTCAAGACATTGATGAGGACCCTATTCCACCAATCCCAGAATCCGAACATGATTAGCGTGGCCATCAAGGCGGACAGTGCTTCATAAAAAGCTATTTTTCAAGGTATGCGTCAACTCTTACTCTGTGCATCTTACCAGGTAGTTTACTCTGTTTTTGGTGAAAAGGCTGTGGTTGTTACAAAGATATGCCAAAGGAATGTAGGTGTCCTATCCAACTTTGATACACACTTCTAAACATCTCCTCATCTTAATGATGAGGAGATATTTAGGTTCAAAGAACTAGGCTCAACATTATGGTGGAGATGTACTAAAACTGCAGCACATACAATTTGGTGCAGCTGGGCCTTGTAACCAATAAACTACTAGGTGTTATTGTCCAAGCTTAATAGAACAAGCTAAATGTAGAAGCTGACTGGTTGGTATGACCAGCTGCACCTGATTCTCTGTGCTCCATTTTTAGTAAATAGCACCCAATGGCCATTCCCCATATTCAAAAAGCGCACATGTGCCAAAATATAAATACTTTGACAAAAAAAATGTCCCAAAGGACTTGAAAGTATAACTAAGGACAAAACTGTTCTTTTTTCATGTTCAATCCAGTAATAGAGTGTTAGAACCCCTGTCAGTCTGTTTTTGACATCTGTTTCCCATTGGTGAGATTCAACCTCTCTTGTTTGGATGACAAAACAAATGTTTTAATAGTTAAAGTCCTTTCACTCTCACTGATAAAGAAACAGTAGAATTAGAGAGTGAATCTCCCTAACAGGACAGGGACAGAAAGAAAAAAAGGACAGATGTCCCAACCCCTCTCTGTTGTATCCAAAACAAAAAATAAAATGTCACCCTCAGTTACACTTTCTTGCAGTGCAATACAAAATCCGCATATAAAAAAGACACATTAGGCAAAAAACTAGTGGCTAGAGATGAACCTTAGAAAAAGGTAACAGCAGAGGGAGATGCCAAATCAGGTGGTAGAATAAAGTGAGAATACTTGTTAAGCCACTGTCTGATTACGTCAAGTTTCTTTTGTCGATACTCTGTAGTACTTGAAAAGAATTCCCGCATACACACCTTCATGCCCTTAATTTAGTCTTCAATGGCCTTTAAATTACCCTCTAAGATTGCACAATGTTCTAGCTGTGCCTGGGGGAACCTCTCACTCTGCTGTTGCTCAAAATCGCATTGCTCTAGGTCAAAATAACATGGGCGACATATCGTAAGAGGAAGTCGTATGTCGATGGGTGAATTGGGCAAACCCAAATTGGTATTAACATCTGCTGAACTGTGGCTTAAATTGGTTTCTTTGCTTTGGGAACTTTTAGACAAGGGCCAAAGGTTGACTAGCTCAGTATGATGTCATCATTCTTGTCAGATGCAGTGAAGGTGACATCTTAAAGTGGTTGTAAACCCTTTTAAAAAATTCCTAAAAAAACAAACCTGCAAGACAAAGGCATTATGAGCTAGTATGCACCTGAGATCAAAGCCACCGCAGCTGTCCTCGTTCACCGCTCTGGCAGCTGACATCTCCCCGGGGAGTTACTTCCGGGTATCACGGCTCTGGTGCTGTGATTGGCCAGAGTCACGATGACGCCGCCGGTAACGGCACAGTACAGGTACATACGTGCCAATGTTTCAGTTTGCTTAAGTGCGCATGTGCCGATGACGTCGGCACATGCAAGTACAGGGATATATCCTAAACCATGCAGGTTTATGAGATATCCAGTGTAGCTACAGGTAAGCCTAATTATAGGCTTGCCTGTAGTATAAAGTGGTTGTAAAGGGTTTACAATCACTTTAAACATCTGCTTCCACAGCAAACAGTAGGATGATTCCTTCCTCTGTGGGGTCATCTGCATACGAACAGAGACTGATTAAGTCAAAGTTGGGCCATGTCCTCCCCTTCTTAAATACTCACCCAAGTTCCCCGAATGCCTGGAAGAAGAGGAGTGATAGTGCGTGCTAACATGCAAATGCATATGCGCATGCACAGAAATGTGAACATGCGAGCGTATATGCACGAATGTGCGCGGCACATTTCGTGACAGATAAGGGCAGCAAATGGGCTATTGTTTTTTTTCCAATTGCAGGTATCAGATTCAAAAGACTTACAAAACAATACAAAAGAGGGTTCCATTACACATGAATTGTTGCACTTGTAGTCTTGACTGTTAACATAAACCTGCAAATGGGCTATTTAAGGTTGATCAGCACCCAGGATCATTGCTGTCTCTTGTACAGCGTTCTGTGAGTATCCTGTTTCCTGTTACCTGTATCTGCTCTTGAAGTATTGATCCGGCTTGTTTCTAACTATTCCTGTTTTCTACCTGCATCGACCCCGGTTTGTCCTTTGATCATTCTCCTACCTCCACATCTGTACTTGATCTGATCGTTTTGTGTATGACCCGGCTTGTCTGACTCTGCTTAAGTTCCAGCCCCTCCAGAGCTACCAAGTTACACTACCAGGGGCCCCGAGTCGGAGGTGCAAGAGAGGCCTTCCTCTGCATAACCAGGCTCTAACCACCAGGTACATGACAGTAGGAGACAGCCATGTCTGAGCCTGAGCAAGCAACCTCTCCCATGGAGGAACTGTGCCAACACCTAGCCGGCCTCACACAAGCCGTCAAAAAACTTGCAGGAAGGTTATGTTTGGCTAGAGGAACGTGTACAGACTTTATCAGCACCCTCTGCCACCCCCATTGCTGCTCCCTCATCTTCCGCTGGAAGCTCTGCTTCACCTACAGTGGTGATGTTACCACCAGAGCCCCGAGTGCCTACTCCTGAGAGGTTCTCCAGGGACCGCAGAAAATTCAGGGCTTTCTGCACGGCCTATGAACTATACTTTGCCCTACAGCCCCACACCTTCTCCCTGGAAACCATTAAGGTTGGATTTGTCATCTCTTTACTACAGGGTGAGCCACAGTCATGTGCTCACCGCCTACTGGAACAAAAGGCCATTTCCCTAGATACCCTGACCACCTTCTTCAATGATGTGGCTCAGATTTATGATGACCCTTAGCGAGCCGCCACTGCAGAAGCAGTACTCCACACACTCCAGAAGGACCACAGACGGCTGAGGATTACGTTTCCGACTTCAGGCACTGGAGCGCCGAAAACAAATAGGAAAGATGCAGCTCTTCATTACCAGTTCCGCATGGGTCTTTGCCTTGAAGAATGAACTAGCCCAAGTTGAGGTCCCACATTGTCTGGACGATTTCATAAAACTATCCGTCCAGATTGACCAGAGATTGAAAGAGTACAGATCTGAACATTCCGCCAGACCTTTTCCCCCTGTATGGATGTTATCACGGGTGAGCAGTTCACCAGGCAGAGCTCCTTTTGAACACGTAGCACCTGCTCCCGACACTTCTGAACCAATGCAGGTTGGCCTACATTTCCCTTCACTTACCGAGGAATGTCAATGCCGTTGCCTGAATAATCTGTGCTTGTACTGCAGAGAACCAGTCCACTATGTGAAAACCTGCCCAGCCAAACTCCATAAGTGCCTGTCTATTTCTTTTTCCAAGTCTCCAGCTTTGCCAAGCAACTCTTCTCACCTGGCTTTCTCTATTCTGTTACAGCTTCCAGGAAGAACTATTCAAGCACTAGCTATAATTGATTCCGGGCCTGCAATTGCTTAATTGATCTATCCTTTGCCGCTGAACAACAAATACCCCTGCAACCCAAGCCCCAGAGACTCTCTGTTTATCTTGCATATGGGTCCACCATCAAGTTTGGATTAGTCTCTCAAGAGACCACCCCATTACCTGCCACCATTGTGACTGATCACCAAGAACTTTTACGCCTATATGCCATTGCCTCACCCTTGTTCCCCGTTATACTAGGCATGCCTTGGCTGCAGGCACACAACCCACACATCAATTGGGTTACACAGGAGATCCAGTTTCATTCACCCTATTTCCACCAACATTGCCTACCAGAATCACCATGCTCCACACCATCCTTGCTATGTATGGACTCTGACCCTGAAGCAGGCACATCTGTTCCCGCTACATATCGGGATTTTCTGGACATTTTTAGTAAGGAGGGGCAGAGACTCTTCCGCCTCATAGATCTTACGATTGCGAAATGGAGTTACTCCCGGGGCCAAGATGCCCTTTGGAAGAATCGTTCCCTTATCTAAACTAGAACTCACAGTTTTGAAAGACTACATTGATGAGAGTTTGAAGAAGGGGTTCATTCGTCCCTCTACCTCTCCAGCTGGGGCAGGCATTTTCTTTGTGGAGAAAAGGGACCATTCTCTTCAACCCTGTGTTGACTACTATGAGCTCAATAAGGTCACAGTCAAGAACCGATACCCCCTACCTCTGGTACCTAAACTGTTCCAAAGGCTTAAGTTAGCAACAGTCTTTATAAAGCTAGATCTCCAAGGAGCATACAATATGGTCCACATACGCCTGGGATGAATGGATGACAGCATTCCATACTAGATTTGGGCATTTCTAATACCTAGTGATGCCCTTTGGCCTGTGCAACACCACTGCTACATTACAGCATTTTGTCAATTACATTTTCCGAGATTTTTTGGACGTTTTTGCTATCGTCTACTTGGATGATATTCAGATTTTTTCCCCTTCAATAGAGATTCCTCATGGACATGTGAAAAAGGTGCTGACCTGACTTAGACAACATGGCTTATACGCCAAACCGGAAAAGTGTGAGTTTAAGCGTCAGAGCATCCAGTTCCTGGGATTAATATTCTCTACAGAGGCCATAAAGATGGATCTCCAAAAGGTCACTGCCATTTTGGATTGGCCAGCTCCCACGGATAAAAAAGGAATACAGCGTTTCATAGGATTCACAAATTTCTATCGGAAGCTCATCAAGGGATTCTCAGCCATCATTTCTCCCATCACCCAACTGACCAAGCACTGATCTCTTGAAGCCCAGTCTGCTTTCGAAACCTTAAAAGAGTTGTTCACTTCTGCATCTATTCTAAGGCACCCTGACCCAGCTCTACCATACGTGTGGAGGTTGACGCATCAGAATCAGCAGTAGGGGCAGTGCTCTCACAACGCCAGGGGACCAAGGCCCTTCTACACCCAGTTGCGTTCTTCTCTCATAAACTTTCACCGGCAGAGAGGAATTATGATGTGGGAGATTGTGAACTTCTTGCAAAAAAGGCTGCACTAGAAGAGTGGAGATATCTCCTGGAAGGGGCAGCTCACCCAATACTCATTTTCACTGACCATAAAAATCTTGAATACTTGAGGACAGCAAAACTTTTGATGCCACGTCAAGTCAGGCGGGTATTGTTCTTTTCAAGGTTTTCTTTCCACATAACATACAGGCCCGGGTCAAAAAATACTAAACCTGATGCTCTTTCCCGCATGTTTGGTGAGCCTGAGGAATCTGGGCTCCCTGACACCATTCTATCCTCTGGAAACTTCCTCCTGTTGCAAGAAGATTTAATCTCTCAAATCAAACAATCCTCTGTGGGAGTTCTCTCACCTCCCGAGACATCCTTACAAATGAAGGATAGACTATTATGGCACCAAGATAAAATTTTTGTACCAGAAGAAATACGTGTTTTTGTTCTGAGCTTGTGCCACCACCATGCATTAGCAGGACACTTTGGAGCCAGTAAAACAACTGAGTTAGTTCTTCATACATTTTGGTGGGCCCATCTGGAGAAAGACTGCAGGAAATATGTGGAGGCATGTACCACACGTATCTGAAATAAAAGTAACAGGACCAAAGCATGGGGCCTGCTTAAACAGCTACCAATCCCAGACAGGCCATGGAAGATGATTTCAATGGATTTTTGTTTTGTGGAACTTCCCCCATCAGAAGGCTGTACAGCCATCTATGTAGAAGTTGATCGGCTGTCAAAAATGGCACACTTTCTACCCATGAAAGGCACACCATCTGCTCTGGAAACAGCACAGATTTTCATCAAGGAAATAATGAGGCTGCATGGGATCCCAGCTAACATTGTATCTGACCAAGGGGGTGCAATTCACCCCAGATTTTGTAAATCTCTCTCAGAGACCCTAAAAATCTAAATATCCTTCTCTTCAGCCTACCACCACCAAACTAACGGTCAAACGGAAAGGCCCAACCAGATCCTGGAGCAATACTTACGTTGTTTTTCTTCTTTTTCTCAGAATGACTGGGTATCATTACTTCCACTAGCTGAATTTGCATACAACAATTCCAAACACTCCACCACCAAGCAATCTCCATTTTTTCCCAACTACGGATTTCATCCATCATTCCTACCAAATACAGTTTCTGAATGCTCTGTTCCAGCTGTAGTAGAAACAGTAACCTTCTTGGAATCTAACAACAAAATGTTGCAGGAGGGTATCACCAAGGCGCAGGAATACAATAAAAGAGCTTTTGACAGGAAAAGACGTGGGGAATTAATTTTGGAATATGGTGATCAGGTATGGCTATCCACAACTAACCTGAAATTATCCTGTCCATTAGGGATGAGCCGAACCCTCCCCGGTTCGGTTAGCAGCAGAACATGCGAACAGGCAAAGAATGTGTTCAAACACGTGAACACCATTAAAGTCTATGGGACACGAACACGAATAATCAAAGGTGCTAATTTTAAAGACTTATATGCAAGTTATTGTCATATAAAGTGTTTGGGGACCTGGGTCCTGCCCCAGGGGACATGTATCAATGCAAAAAAAGTTTTAAAAACGGCCCTTTTATCGGAAGCAGTGATTTTAATAATACTTAAAGTGAAACAATAAAAGTGAAATATTCCTTTAAATTTCCTACCTGGGGGGAATCTATAGTATGCCTATAAAGTGGCGCATGTTTCCCATGTTTAGAACAGTCCGAGAGCAAAATGACATTTCTAAAGGAAAAACTACTTTAAAACTACTTTAAAACTAGTCGCGGCTATAATGAATTGTCAGTCCTGGCAATACAGATTTAAGAAGTCATTGAAAAAACCCGGCATGGGATCCCCCCAGTCCATTACCAGTCCCTTTGGGTCTGGTATGAATATTAAGGCGAACCACAAACCAAAATTAAACAAAAAAAATTGCATGGGGGTCCCCCCAAATTCCATACCAGGCCCTTCAGGTCTCGTATGGATATTAAGGAGAACCCCGCACCAAAATTTTTTAAAAGAATGGTGTGGGGTCCCCCTCAAAATCCATACCAGACCTGAAGGTTCTGGTTTGGATTTTAAGAGAAACCCCGCGCCAAAATTTACGAAAAAAATGGCGTGAGGGTCCCCCCAAAAAACCATATGAGACCTTTATCCGAGCACGCAACCTGGCAGGCCACAGGAAAAGAGGGAGGACAAGAGATTGCCCCCCCTCCTGAACCGTACCAGGCCACATGCCTTCAACATGGGGAGGGTGCCTTGGGGTAGCCCCCCAAAGCACCTTGTCCCCATGTTTATGGGGACAATGGCCTCATCCCCACAACCTTTGCACGGTGGTTGTGGGGGTTTGCGGGCAGGGGGCTTATTGGAATCTGGAAGCCCCCTTTAACAAGGGGACCCCCAGATCCCAGCCTCCCCCCTGTGTGAGATGGTAACGGGGTACAAATGTACCCCTACCATTTCACAAAAAAAGTGTCAAAATGGTAAAAAAGGACAAGACATGGCTTGGGAAAAGTCCTTTAAAAAAATAAAAAAATAAAAATGTCCCACAAAGTCTTCCTCTTCTTCTCTTGCTCCACCGATGGACCGAAAAAAAAAATCCATGGGAGGCGCCGTATGACGCGTCTTCACTTTGACAGTTCTTTTATAATGGAGGGCCGTGACGCCGTGACATTCCCGGGTGACCCCGCCCCTCTGATGCCACGGGGACATCCCCATGGCTTTCCCAGGGCATTAGAGGGGGGCAGGGCCACCCGTTTACGTAACTTACGTTCGACTCGAACATCGGGCACATGCCTACTGTCCATCAAGGAAACTGGGGCTGAAGTTTGTGGGGCCATTCCTGGTGAAAAGGAAGATCAATGATGTGGCTTATGAATTGGAATTACCAGCTTCCTTTAAAACACAAACGGTTTTTCATGTGACCTTGCTAAAACCTGCCATTCTTAAACCTTTTCCCAAGCGGAATACAGGCCCACCCGAGCCAATATTGGTGGATGGGGAAGAGGAGTATGAGGTTGAGGCGATTCTGGATTGCAGAAAAAGGAGGAATCAGACCCACTACCTATTAAGTGGAAAGGGTACGGTCCTTAAGAAAATTCTTGGAATCCTGAAAACAACATCCACGCCACAAGACTTATCCAAGCGTTCAATCAGGCCCACCCAGGGAAGATAGCCCAGTTGGGCATCCGGAGGCTGCGCATTGGGAGGGGACAATGTCAGGAAGGCTCTGTCAGAAGACAGAATAAAAGCCGCAGAAGAATCCCTGTTCCCCGAATGACTGAAAGAAGAGGAGCTTTAGCGCGTGCTAACGTTGGTTAAATTTGTCCATTTAATTTGCCTGCGATGAATCTCAAAAAGCTAAGGTTCAAGTCAGACTCATTGCCAGTCAAAACTAGGGATGAGCTTCGAGTTCGAGTCAAACCCATGTTCGACTCAAACATTGTCCGTTCGATTGTTCGTCGAATTGCGAGCGTTATGGGCCGTTTGCGCCAAATTCGAGTGGCCCATAATTCACTGCGGCATCGCAGTCCATTGCTGGCTGATGATTGGCCAAGCAGGCACTATGACCCACATGCTTGGCCAATCACAGCCCCGTCTGTACAGAGAGCCATAATTGGCCAAAGCCAGGGTGGCCTTGGCCAATTATGGCTCAGGGAGTTTAGTACACGCCACACATTATATAAGGCCGCGTGCGTGGCGGCCTTGTGTAGTGTGTTGCGGCGGAGGAGAGAGATAGACAGAGAGACAGTATCATTTGATTTAAGTTAGATAGAGTAGGCAGGCGAGTCAGTTAGCTGCACTTACAGTGTATTGTGTTATATATATATATATATATATATATATATATATATATAAATATATATATATATGCATCTAAGGGTGTTGTATATATATATAGATATATCTATATATATATAGATATAGATATATCTATATATAGATATAGATATATCTATATAGATATATCTATATATATATACACTGTATTCAGTTTAGCTAGATCTGTTCCTGTTATTCTCTTCCTAACATACTGATAGGCAGGCAGGTGTTTTACAGTATTTACAGTATTTACAAGTTAGTGTACTGTGTCCTTTGCACACTGTGCACCTAAAGCTACCTGAAGAAAATTGCTGGTGTTCTTCTGATCCTATTAGTACCACAGGCAGGCAGCTGCAGTATTTACAGTTAGTGTACTGTGTCCTCTGCACAGTGTGCACCTAAAGCCACCTGAAGACAATTGCTGGTGTTCTGATCCTATTAATACCACAGGCAGGCAGCTGCAGAATCGGATCACATTCAAGACCCTCTGCCTCACCCACAAATGCATACAAGGAAACGCTCCTCAATACCTCCGAGAGAAAATAAAACACTACACACCCAATCGCAATCTGCGATCATCCAACCGAAACCTCCTCCTCGTTCCCAAATACCGCTATAAAGCAAGGGGAGAACGCAGATTCGCAGTCCAGGGACCTCAGCTATGGAATACTCTTCCGACTCACATCCGCATGGAAGAAAACCATCTGGCCTTTAGGAAAAAACTAAAAACCTTCCTCTTCTAAGAAGCTGCTCTGACACTAAACGCATTAGCGCCTTGAGGCGATTCAGTTCGCATTTGCAGCGCTTTACAAATCATTCATTCATTCATTCACTACACTGCCCACCCCACTAACACTACACTGCCCACCCCACTAACACTACACTGCCCACCCCACTACACTACACTGCCCACCCCACTACACTGCCCACCCCGCTACACTACACTGCCCACCCCACTAACACTACACTGCCCACCCCTCTACAATGCCCACCCCACTACACTACAATGCCCACCCCACTAACACTACACTGCCCACCCCTCTACAATGCCCAGCCCACTACACTACAATGCCCACCCCACTACACTGCCCACCCCACTAACACTACAATGCCCACCCCACTAAAACTACACTGCCCACCCCACTAACACTAAACTGCCCACCCCACTAACACTACACTGCTCACCCCACTACACTACAATGCCCACCCCACTAACACTACACTGCCCACCCCACTAACACTACACTGCCCACCCCACTACACTACAATGCCCACCCCACTAAAACTACACTGCCAACCCCACTACAATGCCCACCCCACTAACACTACACTGCCCACCCCACTAACACTACACTGCCCACCCCACTAACACTACACTGCCCACCCCACTACACTACAATGCCCACCCCACTAACACTACACTGCCCACCCCACTAACACTACACTGCCCACTCCACTACACTACACTGCCCACCCCACTAACACTACACTGCCCACCCCACTAACACTACACTGCCCACCCCACTACACTACAATGCCCACCCCACTAACACTACACTGCCCACCCCACTACAATGCCCACCCCACTAACACTACACTGCCCACCCCACTACAATGCCCACCCCACTAACACTACACTGCCCACCCCACTAACACTACACTGCCCACCCCACTAACACTACACTGCCCACCCCACTACAATGCCCACCCCACTACACTACAATGCCCACTCCACTAACACTACACTACCCACCCCACTAACACTACACTGGCCATCCCCACTAACACTACAATGCCCGCCCCACTAACACTACAATGCCCGCCCCACTAACACTACACTGCCCACCCCACGACAATGCCCACCCCACTAACAATACACTGCCCACCCTACTAACACTACACTGCCCACCCCACTAACACTACACTGCCCATCCCACTACACTACATTGCCCACCCCACTAACACTACACTGCCCACCCCACTAACACTACACTGCCCACCACACTAACACTACACTGCCCACCCCACTACACTACAATGCCCACCCCACTAACACTACACTGCCCACCCCACTAACACTACACTGCCCACCCCACTACACTACAATGCCCACCCCACTAACACTACACTGCCCACCCCACTAACACTACACTGCCCACCCCACTACACTACAATGCCCACCCCACTAACACTACACTGCCCACCCCACTAACACTACACTGCCCACCCCACTAACACTACAATGCCCGCCCCACTAACACTACAATGCCCACCCCACTAACACTACACTGCCCACCCCACTACAATGCCCACCCCACTAACAATGCACTGCCCACCCCACTAACACTACAATGCCCACTCCACTAACACTACACTTCCCACCCCACTAACACTACACTGCCCACCCCACTAACACTACACTGCCCACCCCACTACACTACAATGCCCACCCCACTAACATTACACTGCCCACCCCACTAACACTACACTGTCAGGCATGCTGCAAGTTTGCTCGCTGGCTGAAATGAATGCATGGATGTAATGTGACTCTCCCTAACTGCTCGCTGGCTGGCGGCTGCTCCATCCCTCCTCTGAGACGACTCACCTGCTTTTTTTCATTGATCAGTCTGCCACAATGCCGATTACCAGATGACGTCCCAGTTCCAGATCCGGCGCGGTCAGATGGAGAGGAGGGGGAGACGATGGCGGCGGCACAAATAAGGAGGCGGAACGGGACTCCAGGAACAGCCTTCGCACATGCACCGCCCAGGCCTGCCGCAGCATATGGCCCCATTCGCCCAATCACAGGGCACCATCTATTAAACATGGCCGCCGGATCGCAGGGGACACAGCAAATAGTAATTTGGAGGATTGAAGCAAAGTGACACACAATTGTGCGGGATTTCGCCCCCCCCCAAATGTTGCGCCCGGGGCAACGGCACCCCCTGCCCCCCCACGCTACGCCACTGACGTGAGCCCAGAGAGAGGGGGTGCCCAAGAAGGACAGCAATCGGGCAGTCATGTTCCCCCAGCTGCAGCATACTGCCAGGTTTGCTCCAGTGATGAGGAGGGAGGGGATGATGAGGAAGTCACTGACTTCACGTGGGTGCCTGATAGGAGAGAGGAGGAGGCACATCTTCAACGAGGCAGGATGCCCTCCAGAGTTCAGCTTAAGGGCACACCGACAGCATCACACCGCAGAGCTCCGCATGTGCAGGGCGCAAATGTCTCTGCACGTTATTCCAAAAGTTCTTTGGTGTGGGCCTTTTTTGAGATGAGTGCATCCGATCGCACCGCTGCTATTTGCAACATATGTCTCAAGCATATCTCGCGTGGCCAAAACATCACCCACTTGGGCACCAAATGCTTGACCAACCATATGTCGACCTGCCATGCAGTTCATTGGCAAGCGTACCTAAAAGACCCACACCAAACAACAAAGCGGACCTCTCCTTGCTCCTTATCAGCTGGGATCTCCAACCCCACTATACTTTCAGTAATCTCTGAAACCTGCATTGAGAGGAATGAAGGTGTAGAATTATGTGTGTCACAACCAAGTACTTGTGGGCAATCTGCTATCGGTACACCGACATCAGATTGTACCAGGCAAATTTCCCTGCCCCAGCTGCTGCACCACCGCAAGAAGTTCGCTCCCAGCCATCCACATGCCCAGAGGTTGAATGCTAGCTTGGCTAAATTGCTAGCACTTCAACTGCTGCCTTTTCAGTTGGTAGACTCTGCCCCCTTCCGTGAGTTTGTGATATGTGCGGTTCCTCAGTGGCAGGTTCCCAAACGCCACTTTTTCTCACGGAAGGCAATTATGGCTCTCTACTGGCATGTAGAAGGCAATGTCTTGGCCTTGCTGGACAGGGCGGTCAGGGGTAAGGAGCATATTACCGCTGACTCATGGTCCAGCAGGCATGGACAGGGACATTACCTATCTTTCACTGTGCACTGGGTAACTCTTCTGGCAGCTGGAAAGGATGCAGGACAGGGTGCAGTAGTGTTGGAGGTTGTTCCACCACCACGCCTCCAAAATTCTACTAGTGGTGATTCTGCCACACCTCTCTCCTCCACCCCTCCTCTTCTTCTTCCTCCATGGCCTCTTCCTGTGATGATTTGTCCTCGGAATCAGCGGTGCTCCATAGGCATTCAAGGGGCTATGCAAGGCAAAAAGATGCCATGCGGTGCTTGAGCTGGTGTGTTTGGGGGACAGGAGCCACACTGGGGTAGAGATTCTGTCAGCTCTGCAGGGCAGGTTCAGAGGTGGTTGACGCCACGCCAGCTTAAGCCAGGAATGGTGGTTTGCGACAATGCACCATCCTCCTCTCCGCCCTCTGATAGGGACAGTTGACCCATGTGCCCTGTTTAGCTCATGTCCTTAACTTGGTGGTGCAGCGGTTCTTGGGCAGGTACCCGGGCTTACAGGATGTCCTGAGGCAGGCCAGGAAAGTCTGTGTGCATTTCCGCAGGTCATATAATGCCAGTGCTCAGCTGGCTGACCTCCAAAAGGAATTTAACCTGCCCAAGAACTGCCTAATCTGTGACATGCCCACCAGGTGGAACTCAACGTTGGCCATGCTGCAGCAGCTGCACATGCAGCAGAGGGCCATCAATGAGTACCTATGTGACTATGGCACCAGGACAGGGTCAGGAGAGCTTGTTTTTTTCCCCGCGCCAGTGGGCTATGATCAGGGATGCATGCACTGTCCTGTCACCATTTAAGGAGGGGATGGTGAGCAGTGACAGTGCATGCATCAGTAACACTTTCCCTCTTGTCCACCTGTTGGACCACACGCTGCATAGAATAATGGACAGGGCACTTGAGGCACTTGAGGTGGAGTCCCTCAAGGTTCACCCTTGTCACCAGTGCTCTTCAACATCTACATCCGCCCACTCCTCAAAATCATCAGAAAATTGGACCTCTGCTTCCACTCATACGCTGATGATACTCAACTCTACCTCCGCATCACCGGAGAAAAGGACCACCTTCAGCAACTAGAAAAATGCCTCACTCTGATAGACGACTGGATGACTACTAGCTCTCTCAAACTCAACGGATCAAAAACAGAGCTTCTTCTCCTATATGGAAACCAAAATTCCAAAACTAAGACCCCATGGACACCTCCCACCATCTTTGGACAGACCATCTCGCCAAGCACCAAAGCCAAGAGTCTCGGAGTCATTTTTGACTCAGAAATGTCAATGGATGCACAAACAGGATCAGTAGTCAGCGGATCTCACCATCTTCTCCGCCTGCTACGTAGACTCATCCCATTCGTGCCAGAAGAGGACAAAGCAGCAGTAGTTGGAACAATCATCAATTCCAGACTCGACTACGCAAACTCCCTCTACATAGGACTACCCCAATATCAGCTTGCGCGCTTACAACTCATCCAAAACACGGCGGCAAGACTGTTAACAGGAAAAAAACCCTGGGAATCCATCTCCTCTTCCCTGAGGAGCTGTCAGACTTGTGCGTAGCAGACAGGTGAGCCCGATGTAGCAGGGGGAGGCCTCCCTTACGTATCTGGTTACCGGCCCCTGGTAGTATGGACAGGAGACACGGGAGCACAAAGTGGTATGAGAGCCTGGCGGGTAGCTGCAGGAAGATCCCGGTTAAGATGGTTATGGAGATCACCAGTCAACTGGAACACAGGCAGTGGGTGCAGAGCAGGAGTGGAGCGGGTTGGTCGGTCACAGGCAGAGGTCGGCAGCAGGCGGGCAACGCAGTACAGAGGAGCAGGCAGATTCGTAGTCAGGACGGTCCGGGATCAGTGGCAGGCAGCAAACAAGGAGAAACAGAGACAGGCCAGTGGTCAGGAGATCGGAACCAAACAGGAAACAGGAAACAGGAAGCGGGAAGCAGGAACACAGGAAGCTGAAGATCGGACAGCACCGAGCCCCCTGTGCAGATGGCCTAAATAGGCAGGTTGGCGCCAAACACCGGGCACGCGCGCCTGCCGACGTGCGCCGACGCGCCGCGATGCCCACCAACAGCGCATCTGCCCAAGGGAACTCTCTGACAGTGCCCCCCCTCAAGGGCAGCCTCCGGATGTCCAACTGTGCCAATTTGGAAGCGTGGGTACTCCTAAAAGACCTCAGAAGATCTTCGGCATGTAAGTTGCCCTCTGGCTCCCAGGAGTTATCCTCTGGTCCGTACCCCCTCCATTTGATCAAATACTGCAACTGGTTGCGTCTTTTCCTGTAATCCAGAATAGCTTCCACCTCAAATTCTTCCTTGCTATCGACAATTATGGGTTCTGGTGGGTCAGTACTTCGACCAGCAAAAGTGTTGGGTACAACAGGTTTCAGCAATGAAATGTGAAAGACCGGATGAATCTTCAGGGTACTAGGTAGATTGAGTTCATAGGCCACATTGTTAATCCTCTTCTTGACTGCGAACGGACCCAAGAATTTGGGGCCCAATTTCCTTGAAGGGCAGGCCATTCTTATATTGGTCGTGGATAACCAAACCTGGTTGCCAGGTTCCAGGATGAGCTCTCCCCGCCTCTTCCTGTCAAACATCTTTTTATTATACTCTTGGGTCTTAGCCATGTTATCCTGCAAGAGCTTGTTGTTACAAAGAAAGAAGTCCATGGTCTCAGAGACCGCAGGGATCGCACATTCAGGTAAAGACCTGGGCAGAAAGGACGGGTGGAATCCGTAATTGGCAAAAAACGGTGTTTGCTTAATGGCCGAATGTAGAGAGTTGTTATAGGAGAACTCAGCGATTGGCAGCAGAGAGACCCAGTTGTCCTGAGAGAAAGATGAAAAACAACGGAGGTATTGCTCCAAAGTTTGATTAGTTCTCTCCGTCTGCCCATTAGTCTGGGGATGATAAGCGGAGGAGAGTGCCAGCTCGATTTCCAGTGAGTTACAGAGAGCCTTCCAGAACCGTGAGGTGAACTGAACACCACGATCAGATATGATGTTCGATGGGACTCCGTGCAACCTGACAATCTCTTTAATGAAGACCCTTGCTGTCTCCATGGCCGAAGGTGTGCCCTTCATCGGCAGGAAGTGAGCCATCTTGGTTAACCTGTCTACGACGACAAAGATGGTAGAGAAACCCTCTGACTGGGGAAGCTCTACAATGAAATCCATTGATATCATCTTCCACGGTCTTTCCGGGACGGGTAATGGCTTTAACAGACCCCAGGCTCTAGTCCGGCTATTCTTGTTCCGGGCACAGGTGGTACAAGATTCTACATAGCTCTTGCAGTCGTTCACTAACAAAGGCCACCAAAATGTGCGCTGCACTAACTCCGTTGTCTTCAGCACACCGAAATGTGCAGCCATCTTATGATCATGGCAGAGCTCCAGCACTGCCACCCTCAAATCTTCAGGGACTACGATTTTACCCTTGTGCCAAAAAAGACCATCCTGGGCCCTCACCAGCTCTCCGGAACTTGGGGTCCAATTTAAAGAAGCTTGTTTTATGCGGGATAATAGATCCACTTGAAGCAAAAGAAAATTTCCGGATGAAAGAATGGTGTCCGGATGCTCAGGCTTGCCAGAATCAGGGAACATACGAGAGAGAGCATCCGGCTTGGTATTCTTGGAACCAGGTCTGTACGTTATATGAAACTGAAATCTGGAGAAGAATAGAGCCCATCTTGCTTGTCGGGGTTTCAGTCTTTTGGCAGTTCGGAGATACTCCAGATTTTTGTGGTCCGTATAGACCAGGATAGGGTGTGCTGCACCCTCCAGTAGATAACGCCACTCCTCCAAAGCGGATTTAATGGCCAGAAGCTCCCGATCGCCAACATCATAATTTCTCTCCGCTGAAGAGAGTTTGCGGGAGAAAAAGGCCACTGGGTAGAGAAGGGCCTTTGGGCCTTGCCGTTGGGACAGAACAGCTCCAACTGCGACCTCCGAAGCGTCCACTTCAAGGACGAATGGTAGAGCAGGATCCGGGTGTTTTAAAATTGAGGCGGAGGTGAACAGCTCCTTGAGTTTTTCGAAGGCAGATTGTGCCTCAAGGGACCACTGGAATCGATTCCCTTGTCTGGTTATTTCGGTGATGGGGGCAATTATTGTAGAGAAGCCCCTAATGAACTTCCTGTAAAAGTTCGAGAAGCCGATGAACCTTTGAACCCCTTTTTTATCGGAGGGAACGGGCCACTCCAGAATGGCAGATACTTTCTGCGGATCCATTTTTATACCATCAACAGAAATGATTAGGCCTAAAAACTGGATGCTTTGAAGTTCGAATTGGCATTTTTCTGGTTTAGCATAAAGTCCATGCTGCCTGAGACGAGCTAACACATTTCCGACATGCCTGCGATGATCTGAGACTGAGGAGGAAAAGATCAGGATATCATCTAGGTAGACAATAACATAAAGATCCAGAAAGTCACGGAAGATGTCGTTGACAAAATGTTGGAACGTAGCAGGTGCGTTGCACAGACCGAAGGGCATGACAAGGTATTCGTAATGTCCAAATCTGGTGCGAAAGGCTGTCTTCCACTCATCTCCTTCTCGAATGCGGATCAGGTTGTAGGCACCACGGAGATCTAGCTTGGTAAAGATTACTGCGGATCCTAATCTCTGGAAGAGTTCGGGCACTAAGGGTAGCGGGTAACGGTTCCTGATTGTTACTTTGTTCAATTCCCGATAATCGATACAAGGACGCAAGGAATGGTCCTTTTTTTCCACAAAGAATATGCCAGCCCCGGCCGGAGAGGTATAAGGGCGGATAAACCCTTTCTTCAGGTTCTCGTCGATATATATTTTTAGAGTATCCAGCTCCTGCTCTGTCAGTGGGAAAATCCTTCCAAAGGGAACTTCTGCTCCAGGTAATAGCTCGATTGGGCAATCGTAAGGCCTGTGAGGAGGTAAGGCCTCTGCTCCTTTTTTGCTAAAGACGTCCAGAAAGTCCCAATAGGGTGCAGGGACCACCTGTTGAAGCTCGGATTCGGTGTCTAAACAGAGTAATTGGGTAGACTCAGCAGAATTTGTATGTAAGCAGTGTTGTCGGCAGTAATGAGACAAGAACTTGACTTCTCCACTGGACCAGTCAATGCTGGGGTTATGGGCCTGTAACCATGGCATCCCCAATATGATGGGAAAAAGGGGAGAGGAGATGGCATCCAGGCGCAGAAGTTCTTGATGGTTAGGGCCCATGGTGGCCAACAAAGGAATGGTTTCCTGCGTGACAGGGCCGGAGCGAAGAGAGGAGCCATCTGCGAGATGTACCGAGAGTCCCCGGACTTTGGACTGAAGAGGAATGTGATGGTTGGCAGCGAAGGTCAGATCAATAAAACAGCTGCAGGCTCCTGAATCAATGATGACTGTAGCTGGAATAATCTTTCCTGGAAGCTGTAGGGTGATAGACAGAGCAAGATGATTAACAGGTTTAGAGAAAGCAGGTGCACAAATTGAAGAGATGGGCAGCGACTTAAGCGACTTACGTGTCTTATTTGGGCAAGACCTCACGAAGTGTCCAGGCTCCCCACAGTACATGCAGAGATTGTTAACTCTTCGGCGTTGGCGTTCTTCTGGATCGAGAGAAGGGCGGAATAGCCCGAGTTGCATTGGTTCGGAGGTGTCAGGAACTGATGTGGCCGGTGCCGGGAAGGACTGGCTGGGAGAGCTTGGAACCTTGGGTAGCATCCAGGTAGGGCGGAATTGGCTGGTAGACCTCTCGGAGCGACGCTCTCTGAGGCGTCGGTCGATCTGAATAGCCAGATTGATGAGTTCATCCAAGGTTTGGGGTACACCGAGCCGTGCTAACTCATCCTTCAAGGGATCAGACAACCCCATGCGGAATTGATAACGTAAAGCCGCATCATTCCAACCAGTGTCGGAACTCCACCGCCTAAATTCCACCACATAGTCCTCTGCGGCTCTACGCCCCTGTTGAAGGGCGTGCAGGGTGGCTTCGGCAGTCGCTGTTACCTGAGGATCCTCATACAACTGGGACATGACGGTGAAAAAGGCATCAAGGTTGTCCAGTGCTCCAGACTTCTGTTCCAGGAGGCGGTGAGCCCAGGTCTGTGGTTCACCAGACAAGAGAGAGATCACAAAGCCCACCTTGGTCGCCTCCAAGGAAAAAGTGCGAGGTTGCAGGGCGAAGTATAGCTCGCAGGCATTGCGGAAGGCACGAAATTTACTGCGGTCCCCAGCAAATCTTTCGGGTATGGGTACCTTAGGCTCTGGAGGTAGCATAACTACTGAGGGCGCAGTTGGCGCTCCGGCCGATGAAGCAGCTTGTGGATGGGTTGGAGCTGACAGGACCTGGACTTGTTCTTCCAGCCTTGTGTAGCCTTCCTGGAGGCTCTTCACAGCTTGCGTGAGACCCGCCAGGTGTCTACACAGTTCCTCCATGGGGGAGGTTCCCTGCTCGGGCTCGGACATGGCTGTCGGATACTGTCAGACTTGTGCGTAGCAGACAGGTGAGCCCGATGTAGCAGGGGGAGGCCTCCCTTACGTATCTGGTTACCGGCCCCTGGTAGTATGGACAGGAGGCACGGGAGCACAGAGTGGTATGAGAACCTGGCGGGTAGCTGCAGGAAGATCCCGGTTAAGATGGTTAGGGAGATCACCAGTCAACTGGAACACAGGCAGTGGGTGCAGAGCAGGAGTGGAGCGGGTTGGTCGGTCACAGGCAGAGGTCGGCAGCAGGCGGGCAACGCAGTACAGAGGAGCAGGCAGATTCGTAGTCAGGACGGTCCGGGATCAGTGGCAGGCAGCAAACAAGGAGAAACAGAGACAGGCCGGTGGTCAGGAGATCGGAACCAAACAGGAAACAGGAAACAGGAAGCAGGAACACAGGAAGCTGAAGATCGGACAGCACCGAGCCCCCTGTGCAGATGGCCTAAATAGGCAGGTTGGCGCCAAACACCGGGCGCGCGCGCCTGCCGACGCACGCCGACGCGCCGCGATGCCCACCAACAGCGCATCTGCCCAAGGGAACTCTCTGACAGGAGCCTACATTGGCTAACCTTAAAGAATCGGATCACTTTCAAGACCCTCTGCCTCACCCACAAATGTATACATGGAAACGCTCCTCGATACCTATGCGATAAAATAAAACACTACACACCCAATCGCAGTCTTCGATCTTCTAACCATAACCTCCTCCTTATTCCAAAAACCCGCTACAAAACAAAGGGAGAACGAAGATTCACAGTCCAAGGACCACGGCTATGGAACGCTCTACCTACACACATTCGCATGGAAGAAAACCATCAGGACTTCAGAAAGAAACTCAAGACCTACCTCTTCTAAGAAGCTTGACTACTCAGGATGGATCCAGCGCCTTGAGGCGATTCAGTTCGCAACTGCAGCGCTATACAAATCATTCATTCATTCATTCATTCATTCAGAACAGAAAGAGGAAGAGGAGGACTTCCTTACCTCTCAAGGCCCCCTTTCTCCAGGCAGTGTTCATGCGTGCCCGCTGATCACACAGGAAGAGGACGAGGAGGAGGAGGAGGATTGTGCCAGCATGGAGGTTGAGCCTGGCACTCAGCATCAGCAGCAATCTTCAAGGGATCATTTACAGTCCGAAGAAACCCATGGACTTGTACGTGGCTGGAAGGAGGTGGCTGCGGATCATGTCGTCCTCAGTGACCCAGAGGACTCTGGACCGAATGCCTCAGCAAACCTACGCTGCATGGCCTCCCTGATCCTGCAAAGCCTGCGGAAGGATCCTTGTATTCGTGGTATCAATGGGAGGGATTATTACTTGCTGGCAACCCTCCTTGATTCATGTTACAAGGGTAAGGTTGCGGACCTTATCTTGCCATCGCAGAGGGAGCAGAGGATGAAACATTTTCGGGAGGCCTTGCAGAAAGGTTTGTGAACGCGTTTCCAGAGCCTGGGAGGTTACAATTTCCTGGTCCTCCTGGACAACATGTTGCTGAGGCTTCGGTCAGTCACAGAAGGAGCGGTGGAGAAGGTGGCCATCTGACCGATGTGTTCAGACAATTTTTTAGTCCACAGCCGCAAGGTATGATCGTTTCCAGCAACCATCGCCAGCGTCTGATTCACATGGTGCAGGATTATCTAGGGGCAAGATCAGACTTGGACACCTTTTCCACCGAAAATCCTCTGGGTTACTGGGTCTTGAGGATGGATCACTGGCTAGAGCTTGCACAGTATGCAATTGAGCTACTGGCCTGTCCTGCATCCAGCGTTCTTTCGGAATGCACATTCAGTGCTGCTGGAGGCTTTGTAACCGGTCACAGGGTGTGCCTGTCCACCGAATCGGTCGATCGGCTGACCTTTCTTAAAAATGAATCAGTCTTGGATCACCAACTACCAAGCACCTGATGCTGATGTAATTGAATATTTTTTTTTAATGTGAGATCCCTTCAAGGCTGCCTATGCTGATGCTGAATGACTATCCTGTTATGCTGAGTGACAATCCTCTTCCTCCCCAATTTTCATGCTGATAGCTTGTAAGAACATTTTTGGTTCTGGGTACCGCCACCAGTGGCTAAGGCCCAATTTCTCTGCCCCTGTTTAACAGAGGCGTGTAATTACAATTTTTGATGCAATACTTTGCAGCAGGGCTCATTCCTGCGCTCCAACTAGAATATCTGTGAGGGGTTGCAGTGTTGTGGCAGCAGTGGCTAAGGCCCGATTTTTCTGCCCCTGTTTAACAGGGGCATGTAATTACAATTTTTGATGCAATACTTAGCAGCAGGGCTCATTCCTGTGCTCCAACTAGAATATCTGTGAGGGGTTGCAGTGTTGTGGCAGCAGTGGCTAAGGCCCAATTTTTCTGCCCCTGTTTAACCGCTTCAATACCCGGCCATATTCAAATGACGTCCACAGATGGGATCTCCCATCCTGGGTGGACGTCATATGACGGCCTCGGCTTTCCGCCGCTACTGGGGCCCACAGAGCGGCGATCGGGGTACCGTTGTGTCCCTGGGGGTATTGAAGCGGCGGCGGGCGGCGGAGCGTCGGTAACGGCGGATGCAGAGCGGCATTGGGAAGCGTGCATTGTGCGGAAGAACGGTGATCAGGGCGGTGATCAGGGCGGTGATCGGGGCTGAGGCTTTTCCCGTAGATACAGCTCAGCCCCGATCACTGTAGCCAATGACATGGCTCTGCATCACATGACCGGCTGTGTCCAATCACAGCCGGTCACTAATGTAAACAATTACAGACAGTAACTGCTGTTGCTGGGCTCTTCTCCTCACACACCGATCCAGTGTGAGGAGAAGAGATCAGCTAACAGTGAGTTACTAATTACATATGTACTACTGTGCCCAGATCGCCCCCTCCTAAATAAAGAGTACCTGTCACCTCAGAGTACCTGTCACCTCAGAGTACCTGTCACCTCAGAGTACCTGTCATCTCAAAGTACCTGTCACCTCAGAGTACCTGTCACCTCTGAGTACCTGTCACCTCAGAGTACCTGTCACCTCAAAGTACCTGTCACCTCAGAGTACCTGTCACCTCAAAGTACCTGTCATCTCAGAGTACCTGTCATCTCAAAGTACCTGTCATCTCAGAGTACCTGTCCATCAGGAGTACCCGCCACCTCATCACCTGCCACCAGAGTACCCGCCACCTCATCACCTGCCACCAGAGTACTTGCCACCAGAGTACCCGCCACCTCACCACCAGAGTACCTGCCACCAGAGTACCTGCCACCTCATCACCTGCCACCAGAGTACCCGCCACCTCATCACCTGCCACCAGAGTACCCGCCACCTCATCATCTGCCACCAGATTACCCGCCACCTCATCACTTGCCACCAGAGTACATACAGCCAGTCAGCCACTATGTCCAGAAAGATGTACACCCCAGAAGAGGCATACCAGATACTGAGTCTGACCGATGAGAGCAACGGGGAGCTCTCACCGCTTAGTTCAGATTCTGGTTCTGATTCGGAATATGAGCCCCCCAAAGGCAGCACATCAGGATCCGAATCAGAGGAGGAAGTAGTCCGTCCAAAAAGACGACGGTCTGAAAACCAGGCAGCTACCAGTAGTGCCAGCGGCGGTAGACCCCAGGAGGAGGGGCCCAGTACAAGCGCTGCTAGACCCCAGGAGGAAAGGCCCAGCACAAGTGGACGCCAAAAAAGTAGGGCCCAAACCCATCTTCCAGATTCCTTGGCAAACCCATTGTGGCTGCCTTCTACCACAGGGTCAGCCACGATCCCCCCTTTTACAGCACAGCCGGGTGTGCAGGTCAACACTGCAGGATTTTCACAAATGGATTTTTTAAATTTATTTTTCCCGAACGATTTGATTCAAGGCATCGTGCACCAAACTAATCTGTTTGCCCAACAATTTATTGCAACCAACCCCAGCTCCAGCTATGCCCGCCCTTTTGAGTGGAGACCGCTAACAATAGTGGAGCTAAAATTGTTTTTAGGCCTAACCCTGAACATGGGGCTTACAAAAAAAATGAAATTCATAAGTATTGGTCAACCAAACCCATTCACCATATGCCAGTTTTTTCATCAGCCATGTCCAGGTCCCGATACGAAATCATAATGCGCTTCTTGCATTTCAATGACAACTCACAGTGCCCCCCCCCGAAATCACCCAAACTTTGACAAATTATATAAAGTTCGCCCCCTAATTCATTTTTTTTCCAAGAAGTTTGCCGAAGTTTATGTCCCTGAAAAAAATATATCTGTGGACGAATCCCTGGTGCATTTCACAGGCCGGCTGGGAATCAAACAATATATCCCCAGTAAGAGGGCGAGGTATGGCTTGAAGCTTAACAAGCTTTGTGAAAGTGCCACCGGTTATGTGTACGGATTCCGCGTGTACGAAGGGAAAGATTCCCAGCTCCAGCCCCCTGAGTGTCCCTCGTACATGGGAATAAGTGGGAAAATTGTTTGGGAGTTGGCATTCCGACTCCTCCAAAAGGGGTACCATATTTATATGGATAATTATTATACGAGTTTGCCCCTTCTCCGCCACCTATATCTTTAACAAACTTTGGCCTGTGGTACAACTAGAAAAAACCGAAAGGGCTTCCCACAGTGTCTTGTCACCACAAACATTCCAAGGGGGAATCGACAAGATTGAGGAACGAAGAAGTGTTGGCTGTGAAGTGGAGGGATAGAAAAGACGTGTACATCATGTCCACCATCCACGATGACACCTCGGTGGAACTTCACAGAAGACGCGGTACCGTTCGCAAGCCTACCTGTATCACTGAGTACAATAAATACATGGGGGGGGGGTGGATTTAAACAATCAGTTGTTACAGCCCTATCTTTCAACAAGAAAATCCTTATTCTGGTACAAAAAAGTCGCAATTTACTTTTTTCATTTGGCCCTTTTAAATTCTTTCATAATCTACCAAAAATCCACAGAAACACCCTCCACCTTAATAAAGTTTATTGAAGACATCGTCACTGCCCTGATTTATCAGCAAGTATCCCCCCCAGAAAGCATTTGCTCCGATTCTGTCAGCAGACCACATGAGCGCCATTTCCCAGACCATATTCCACCAACAGGATCCAGAAGACGACGCCAAAAAAAATGTCGGGTGTGCACCAAAAGAGGAATTAGGAAAGATACCAGCTTCCATTGTACCGACTGTCCCTCCCAACCTGGCCTTTGCATCGGAGAATGCTTCAGGCGATATCACACTCTGGAAAATTATTAGTCCATATTTCTAATACTGCCATTTCCCCGTTTTTAATTTCTGTCCTGAATATTTCCCTTCCTCAACCAACCATATTATTGCCTTCCATGTGAACCGACCCTGGCCTGTTTCTCGACTATGCCTCTGCCTACCGTCTGCATTGTTTTTCCGCCATGTTTTTGCCTTTCACGTGAACTGCCCCTGGACTGTATCGACTATGCCTCTGCCTACCATCTATTTCTGCCTTTTACCTTCACTGACCTTGGCCTGTTGACCCTGTTTTTGCCTGACCCTTGGATTGATCTTTCACCCTGCTACACAGGGGTCTCACATATGTGAGGGGCTCCAGAATAGTGTTCGGAGTTCAGAAAACCAGTTTTTGGTTTTCTGTGTTCCCATAACAGGGTCTGGTTGCCCCGAGGCTTCAAAGCGATTTGGGTGGGAGAAGCCTCTACCCCTGTCCCCATTCTTTCCTGACCGATGCCCTAAGCTTGATGGTACTGCCTGCTCCCTGGACAAATACTCTGGCTGTGCTGACCATACCTCTGCCTGCTGCATGTACTAACTATGGACAGTATTCCTGCCTGCTGCATGGACGATTCTTTGATCCTTTTGCTGCTGCTGTCCACATCCCTGCCTGCTATCTGGACTAATGCTTTGGCTGTGCTGACATCTCTACCTGTACTGACTATTCCTGCCTGCTGCCTGTTTTGCTGTCGCTGTCCACGTTCCTGCCTGCTGCCTGGACCGATGCTCTTTTCTGTGTACCACTGCACTACTAAAACTGCAGGTAATCTTTTCTTTACCCTTTACTCAGCAGAATGTATTTTGGTTTGTAATTGGTATGTACAGTACATGCTATGTGTTAGAAATATGAAGGGCCTTCAACAATGTGAAAGGCTGGCAGGAATTTGTGTGTAATGTATGCTCCTAGAACAACTGACAGTGCTACTTGGATGTTGGGCCTCTGTATGTGACCAGACTATGTAAAAGTCTCACACATGTGGTATCGACATACTCAGGAGGAGTAGAAGAATGTATTTTGGCGTGTCATTTTTGCTATGTACATGCTATGTGTTAGAAATATCTTATGAATGGACAACTTTGTGTAAAAAAAATGCGTTTTCATTTTTTTTCCACAGTTTCCAAAAACTTCGGGAAAAAAATGAACCATTAAAAAGACTAATTATGCCTCATAGATTATATTTTGGGGTGTTAGCTTTCCAAAATGGGGTCATTTTGTGGGCGTTTCCGTTGTCCTGGTGCTCCAGGGCCTTCAAAATTGTAATAGGTGGTTGAGAAATGAAATGTGTAATTTATGCTCCTAGAATGCCTGGAGCTGCTACTTCAATGTTGGGCCTCTGTATGTGGCCAGGCTGTGTAAAAGTCTCACACATTTGGTATCGCCACACTCAGGAGGAGTAGCAGAATGTATTTTGGGGTGTCATTTTTGCTATGTACATGCTATGTGTTGGAAATATCTTATGAATGGACAACTTTGTGTAAAAAAAAAAAGCGTTTTCATTTTTTTCCACAGTTTCCAAAAACTTCGGGAAAAAAATGAATCATTCAAAAGACTAATTATGCCTCATAGATTATACGTTGGGGTGTTAGCTTTCCAAAATGGGGTCATTTTGTGGGCGTTTCCATTGTCCTGGTGCTCCAGGCCCTTCAAAATTGTAATAGGTGGTTGAGAAATGAGATGTGTAATTTATGCTCCTAGAATGCCTGGAGCTGCTACTTCAATGTTGGGACTCTGTATGTGGCCAGGCTGTGTAAAAGTCTCACACATTTGGTATCGCCACACTCAGGAGGAGTAGCAGAATGTATTTTGGGGTGTCATTTTTGCTATGTACATGCTATGTGTTGGAAATATCTTATGAATGGAAACCTTTGTGTAAAAAAAAAAGCGTTTTCATTTTTTTCCACAGTTTCCAAAAACTTCGGGGAAAAATGAACCATTCAAAAGACTAATTATGCCTCATAGATTATACATTGGGGTGTTAGCTTTCCAAAATGGGGTCATTTTGTGGGCATTTCTGTTGTCCTGGTGCTCCAGGGCCTTCAAAATTGTAATAGGTGGTTGAGAAATGAGATGTGTAATTTATGCTCCTAGAATGCCTGGAGCTGCTACTTCAATGTTCGGCCTCTGTATGTGACCAGGCTGTATAAAAGTCTCACACATTTGGTATCACCACACTCAGGAGTAGCAGAATGTATTTTGGGGTGTCATTTTTGCTATGTACATGCTATGTGTTAGAAATATCTTATGAATGGACAACTTTGTGTAAAAAAATGCGTTTTCATTTTTTTCCCACAGTTTCCAAAAACTTCGGGAAAAAAATGAACCATTAAAAAAACTAATTATGCCTCATAGATTATACGTTGGGGTGTTAGCTTTCCAAAATGGGGTCATTTTGTGGGCGTTTCCATTGTCCTGGTGCTCCAGGGCCTTCAAAATTGTAATAGGTGGTTGAGAAATGAGATGTGTAATTTATGCTCCTAGAATGCCTGAAGCTGCTACTTCAATGTTGGGCCTCTGTATGTGGCCAGGCTGTGTAAAAGTCTCACACATTTGGTATCGCCATACTCAGGAGGAGTAGCAGAATGTATTTTGGGGTGTCATTTTTGCTATGTACATGCTATGTGTTGGAAATATCTTATGAATGGACAACTTTGTGTAAAAAAAAATGCGTTTTCATTTTTTTTCCACAGTTTCCAAAAACTTCGGGAAAAAAATGAAACATTCAAAAGACTCATTATGCCTCATAGATTATACGTTGGGGTGTTAGCTTTCCAAAATGGGGTCATTTTGTGGGCGTTTCCGTTGTCCTGGTGCTCCAGGGCCTTCAAAATTGTAATAGGTGGTTGAGAAATGAGATGTGTAATTTATGCTCCTAGAATGCCTGGAGATGCTACTTCAATGTTGGGCCTCTGTATGTGGCCAGGCTGTGTAAAAGTCTCACACATTTGGTATCGCCACACTCAGGAGGAGTAGCAGAATGTATTTTGGGGTGTCATTTTTGCTATGTACATGCTATGTGTTGGAAATATCTTATGAATGGACAACTTTGTGTAAAAAAAATGCGTTTTCATTTTTTTTCCACAGTTTCCAAAAACTTCGGGAAAAAAATGAACCATTCAAAAGACTAATTATGCCTCATAGATTATACGTTGGGGTGTTAGCTTTCCAAAATGGGGTCATTTTATGGGCGTTTCCGTTGTCCTGGTGCTCCAGGGCCTTCAAAATTGTAATAGGTGGTTGAGAAATGAAATGTGTAATTTATGCTCCTAGAATGCCTGGAGCTGCTACTTCAATGTTGGGCCTCTGTATGTGGCCAGGCTGTGTAAAAGTCTCACACATTTGGTATCGCCACACTCAGGAGGAGTAGCAGAATGTATTTTGGGGTGTCATTTTTGCTATGTACATGCTATGTGTTGGAAATATCTTATGAATGGACAACTTTGTGTAAAAAAAATGCGTTTTCATTTTTTTCCCACAGTTTCCAAAAACTTCGGGAAAAAAATGAACCATTCAAAAGACTAATTATGCCTCATAGATTATACGTTGGGGTGTTAGCTTTCCAAAATGGGGTCATTTTGTGGGCGTTTCCGTTGTCCTGGTGCTCCAGGGCCTTCAAAATTGTAATAGGTGGTTGAGAAATGAGATGTGTAATTTATGCTCCTAGAATGCCTGAAGCTGCTACTTCAATGTTGGGCCTCTGTATGTGGCCAGGCTGTGTAAAAGTCTCACACATTTGGTATCGCCACACTCAGGAGGAGTAGCAGAATGTATTTTGGGGTGTCATTTTTGCTATGTACATGCTATGTGTTGGAAATATCTTATGAATGGACAACTTTGTGTAAAAAAAATGCGTTTTCATTTTTTTCCCACAGTTTCCAAAAACTTTGGGAAAAAATGAACCATTCAAAAGACTAATTATGCCTCATAGATTATACGTTGGGGTGTTAGCTTTCCAAAATGGGGTCATTTTGTGGGCGTTTCCATTGTCCTGGTGCTCCAGGGCCTTCAAAATTGTAATAGGTGGTTGAGAAATGAGATGTGTAATTTATGCTCCTAGAATGCCTGGAGCTGCTACTTCAATGTTGGGACTCTGTATGTAAAGGGGAGGGGACACAGGGAAGAAAGAAAAGTGCTGCTCACCCCTGATGATTGAAACAAAGAAGAGAGACAAATTCCCCAATTGGGGTTTTTAGGCAGCAAAAAAAGGAAGGGTAAAGAGGCCAATACGTAAAAATGTATCTTTATTATACAAAAAATAAATAACTTCAACACACTGGTTAAAAAGAATGAGCTCCCATAGGGTGTTTACCAATACATGACACTCAACACATACACTGTAGATATGTTCATGACAACATGACATGTGCGTTGACTTGTGGCAAAATTTATGGACCTGACGCGTTTCGACCTATATATTCCAGGTCTTCTTCAAAGGTCAATTTGCTAAAATTATATCAAGAAATGCATGTGTCAAAAAAATTGGTGTATATTGGAAACAAGTACATAGCATATCAATACAGCATATTTACCCAATAATGAGTGTCCTAAGCCCAGGAGCTTCTTGTTGGGTAGATCCCTTTAAAATCAAAAGATTGCCCGTTCACCTTCCCCCGGAGGTCTCATGGCATCACCGCCGCAGCCCCCATTCCCAGGGGGAGATCCCAAAGGGATGTGGCTTACAAGAGATCACACTGTAAGGCACCCCCTATGCGCAGACCACCCAGCCGGTCAGATAGGGAAGACACCTGCAGCAACAACCCAGGGAGAGAAGAATAACAAAGATAGAAACAATGTATATTATGTATTGGTGTGCACTCCAACATAAAGTCTAAGGAGTGCAAGAAGTGTATATATGTTTGTATCTGCTTGGTTATAAAAACCATAGCTACCTATATCCACCCATTACATTGGCCATGGCCTATGCGTACTGGGTGTATGTGTCTGTGCGTAAAGAAATACGCACAGGCATGTACATATGTGTGTGCATACACATATGTATACCATACTTATGGTTTTAAAGTACCTATTTTAATGTGAGAGATATGACGGAGTGCACACTAGGGTAGGAGAAATAACAGAATCAAGAAGGGAGTAATAGATTGCGAATTAGTACCTCAACCCTGTAGAAAAGTGTAAATGAAATAAGGAATGTGATTGATGAGAAATAACACTCGAAAGTGAGAGAAGTTATAGGAACCAAGGACGTGAATCCCTGATGTGGACAACAAGTGTGTGTGAAAAGTGAACACGCAAAAGAGTGAGGAACAAAGACCATTTAAAAATAATAAATGAGAAAACCGGGTGAACAGGTGCCCACAGGTGGGGAAAGAAAACATATATTAAGTGTGCCAAGTATGTTACCTAATAAGCAAGGTAAAAGCAGTGCAGAAACCACACTATGTTGCCCGGTATGCTTGCACTTAGGTATGACCTGACCCGGGATTGGTCACTACCTAGAACTGGCTGAATAAACGCCTGTCCAGGTTACCATTTGGCAAGTCTGAAAGTATAAAGTAAAATAAAAAAAATATTATATACATTTGAGTATTTAATATATATGTATATATGGTCATTGTAATAGACCAAATGTTATGTTATAGGGCAACAAAAGTGCAATGACATAAAACGAAATAGTGTACTTACAATGTGAAGCCGCAGGAGAGACCGTCAGCTGGACAGAAAGTGTTCAGAGTGGTAAAGGAAGGATGAGGGAGTGTATATAAGCCCTTAATATTAGGGCGGGACTCCAACATGGATTGATTGGTAGCAGGTGCCAGCATTCCACTGATGAGACCGCTCCGGGGGGACCGAGCTTGGGGGCATGGCGGCCACAGGGCGGCCTCGTGTGATCTCCTCGGCGTTCAGGGCGAGCGAACGCCCCGTCCACTGACGTCATCACCATCGCAAATGCGTGACGCACCCGCATCACGTGGCACGCGCGGGGCCCCGCGCATGCGCAGTGAGCGGAGACGTCCGGGGATGTCCCTGAACGCCGCCGGCAAGGGGGAATCCCCAATCTGGCAGCCAGGTCCACCCTGGGTGTCCAATGGGGAACGGCGGGAGGGGGAGCCATCCATAGAGGAGTCCCACCTCCCTGCCTTACCTTGCCGGGAAGACACATCCAGGGGAACCAACCCCGGTACTGGGGCGGCGCCAGCGGCCATGATGACTACTCATGGGGGGAAGGGGAGCAAGCTATAAAGGGAACAACAAATTCAATGATTGTACAAGATCAAGAGAATACAAGAATGGTATAAGGTATAAATGTAAGCATATCATCCTATATTGATACATACAATTTTTGGCGGAGAGGATTTTCACATAAGACATCCATATATGCAGGGTAAATTCACATGTCTAGGTATATGGAGGTAAAATGAAATAAAAAACACATTCTAGAGCAAAAAAGAGACAACACAAGGTGAAGCCAAAATCACATATACACTGCACATCAAAGAATATACGCAGAATAAATACATAAGTGGTCATAAATGTCCCTAAACTATCAGGAAGGGAATAGGAAAAGGGGAAGAGGAGGAGGGGGGGGGAAAGGGGGGAAAAGAAGGGGGGGAAGAGGGGGGGGAAGAAGGAAGGGGAGGTAAAAGGGAAGGGAAGGGAAAGACGTAGAAACTAGTAAGAAGGGGGAGCAGAGGAAAAGAGCCCTAAGGGGCACAGTTGCTTTCTGATGTTGGCAGAGGGCAAAAAAGACCTTATTGGGTCTTACCCGAAACAAACCCTTTTAGAAACGGGGCAAACGATATAGCGTCATTTAGTCCTGGGAACGAAGTGGCATCTAATTGAAATATCCACTTTTGTTCATGTTGCAACAGGATTTTGTTCCAATCACCGCCTCGATTTGGTATATGTACTCTATCGAGGGCGGTGAAGGATACTTTTGGCATTTTATAATTGTGTACTGACACCACGTGGTGTCAGTACACAATTATAAAATGCCAAAAGTATCCTTCACCGCCCTCGATAGAGTACATATACCAAATCGAGGCGGTGATTGGAACAAAATCCTGTTGCAACATGAACAAAAGTGGATATTTCAATTAGATGCCACTTCGTTCCCAGGACTAAATGACGCTATATCGTTTGCCCCGTTTCTAAAAGGGTTTGTTTCGGGTAAGACCCAATAAGGTCTTTTTTGCCCTCTGCCAACATCAGAAAGCAACTGTGCCCCTTAGGGCTCTTTTCCTCTGCTCCCCCTTCTTACTAGTTTCTACGTCTTTCCCTTCCCTTCCCTTTTCCCTCCCCTTCCTTCCCCCCCCCCTCTTCCCCCCCTTCTTTTCCCCCCTTTCCCCCCCCCTCCTCCTCTTCCCCTTTTCCTATTCCCTTCCTGATAGTTTAGGGACATTTATGACCACTTATGTATTTATTCTGCGTATATTCTTTGATGTGCAGTGTATATGTGATTTTGGCTTCACCTTGTGTTGTCTCTTTTTTGCTCTAGAATGTGTTTTTTATTTCATTTTACCTCCATATACCTAGACATGTGAATTTACCCTGCATATATGGATGTCTTATGTGAAAATCCTCTCCGCCAAAAATTGTATGTATCAATATAGGATGATATGCTTACATTTATACCTTATACCATTCTTGTATTCTCTTGATCTTGTACAATCATTGAATTTGTTGTTCCCTTTATAGCTTGCTCCCCTTCCCCCCATGAGTAGTCATCATGGCCGCTGGCGCCGCCCCAGTACCGGGGTTGGTTCCCCTGGATGTGTCTTCCCGGCAAGGTAAGGCAGGGAGGTGGGACTCCTCTATGGATGGCTCCCCCTCCCGCCGTTCCCCATTGGACACCCAGGGTGGACCTGGCTGCCAGATTGGGGATTCCCCCTTGCCGGCGGCGTTTAGGGACATCCCCGGACGTCTCCGCTCACTGCGCATGCGCGGGGCCCCGCGCGTGCCACGTGATGCGGGTGCGTCACGCATTTGCGACGGTGATGACGTCAGTGGACGGGGCGTTCGCTCGCCCTGAACGCCGAGGAGATCACACGAGGCCGCCCTGTGGCCGCCATGCCCCCAAGCTCGGTCCCCCCGGAGCGGTCTCATCAGTGGAATGCTGGCACCTGCTACCAATCAATCCATGTTGGAGTCCCGCCCTAATATTAAGGGCTTATATACACTCCCTCATCCTTCCTTTACCACTCTGAACACTTTCTGTCCAGCTGACGGTCTCTCCTGCGGCTTCACATTGTAAGTACACTATTTCGTTTTATGTCATTGCACTTTTGTTGCCCTATAACATAACATTTGGTCTATTACAATGACCATATATACATATATATTAAATACTCAAATGTATATAATATTTTTTTATTTTACTTTATACTTTCAGACTTGCCAAATGGTAACCTGGACAGGCGTTTATTCAGCCAGTTCTAGGTAGTGACCAATCCCGGGTCAGGTCATACCTAAGTGCAAGCATACCGGGTAACATAGTGTGGTTTCTGCACTGCTTTTACCTTGCTTATTAGGTAACATACTTGGCACACTTAATATATGTTTTCTTTCCCCACCTGTGGGCACCTGTTCACCCGGTTTTCTCATTTATTATTTTTAAATGGTCTTTGTTCCTCACTCTTTTGCGTGTTCACTTTTCACACACACTTGTTGTCCACATCAGGGATTCACGTCCTTGGTTCCTATAACTTCTCTCACTTTCGAGTGTTATTTCTCATCAATCACATTCCTTATTTCATTTACACTTTTCTACAGGGTTGAGGTACTAATTCGCAATCTATTACTCCCTTCTTGATTCTGTTATTTCTCCTACCCTAGTGTGCACTCCGTCATATCTCTCACATTAAAATAGGTACTTTAAAACCATAAGTATGGTATACATATGTGTGTGCACACACATATGTACATGCCTGTGCGTATTTCTTTACGCACAGACACATACACCCAGTACGCATAGGCCATGGCCAATGTAATGGGTGGATATAGGTAGCTATGGTTTTTATAACCAAGCAGATACAAACATATATACACTTCTTGCACTCCTTAGACTTTATGTTGGAGTGCACACCAATACATAATATACATTGTTTCTATCTTTGTTATTCTTCTCTCCCTGGGTTGTTGCTGCAGGTGTCTTCCCTATCTGACCGGCTGGGTGGTCTGCGCATAGGGGGTGCCTTACAGTGTGATCTCTTGTAAGCCACATCCCTTTGGGATCTCCCCCTGGGAATGGGGGCTGCGGCGGTGATGCCATGAGACCTCCGGGGGAAGGTGAACGGGCAATCTTTTGATTTTAAAGGGATCTACCCAACAAGAAGCTCCTGGGCTTAGGACACTCATTATTGGGTAAATATGCTGTATTGATATGCTATGTACTTGTTTCCAATATACACCAATTTTTTTGACACATGCATTTCTTGATATAATTTTAGCAAATTGACCTTTGAAGAAGACCTGGAATATATAGGTCGAAACGCGTCAGGTCCATAAATTTTGCCACAAGTCAACGCACATGTCATGTTGTCATGAACATATCTACAGTGTATGTGTTGAGTGTCATGTATTGGTAAACACCCTATGGGAGCTCATTCTTTTTAACCAGTGTGTTGAAGTTATTTATTTTTTGTATAATAAAGATACATTTTTACGTATTGGCCTCTTTACCCTTCCTTTTTTTGCTGCCTAAAAACCCCAATTGGGGAATTTGTCTCTCTTCTTTGGGACTCTGTATGTGGCCAGGCTGTGTAAAAGTCTCACACATTTGGTATCGCCACACTCAGGAGGAGTAGCAGAATGTATTTTGGGGTGTCATTTTTGCTATGTACATGCTATGTGTTGGAAATATCTTATGAATGGACAACTTTATGTAAAAAAAATGCGTTTTCATTTTTTTTCCACAGTTTCCAAAAACTTCGGGAAAAAAATGAACCATTCAAAAGACTAATTATGCCTCATAGATTATACGTTGGGGTGTTAGCTTTCCAAAATGGGGTCATTTTGTGGGCGTTTCCATTGTCCTGGTGCTCCAGGGCCTTCAAAATTGTAATAGGTGGTTGAGAAATGAGATGTGTAATTTATGCTCCTAGAATGCCTGAAGCTGCTACTTCAATGTTGGGCCTCTGTATGTGGCCAGGCTGTGTAAAAGTCTCACACATTTGGTATCGCCATACTCAGGAGGCGTAGCAGAATGTATTTTGGGGTGTCATTTTTGCTATGTACATGCTATGTGTTGGAAATATCTTATGAATGGACAACTTTGTGTAAAAAAAATGCGTTTTCATTTTTTTCCCACAGTTTCCAAAAACTTCGGGAAAAAAATGAACCATTCAAAAGACTAATTATGCCTCATAGATTATACGTTGGGGTGTTAGCTTTCCAAAATGGGGTCATTTTGTGGGCGTTTCCGTTGTCCTGGTGCTCCAGGGCCTTCAAAATTGTAATAGGTGGTTGAGAAATGAGATGTGTAATTTATGCTCCTAGAATGCCTGAAGCTGCTACTTCAATGTTGGGCCTCTGTATGTGGCCAGGCTGTGTAAAAGTCTCACACATTTGGTATCGCCACACTCAGGAGGAGTAGCAGAATGTATTTTGGGGTGTCATTTTTGCTATGTACATGCTATGTGTTGGAAATATCTTATGAATGGACAACTTTGTGTAAAAAAAATGCGTTTTCATTTTTTTCCCACAGTTTCCAAAAACTTTGGGAAAAAATGAACCATTCAAAAGACTAATTATGCCTCATAGATTATACGTTGGGGTGTTAGCTTTCCAAAATGGGGTCATTTTGTGGGCGTTTCCATTGTCCTGGTGCTCCAGGGCCTTCAAAATTGTAATAGGTGGTTGAGAAATGAGATGTGTAATTTATGCTCCTAGAATGCCTGGAGCTGCTACTTCAATGTTGGGACTCTGTATGTAAAGGGGAGGGGACACAGGGAAGAAAGAAAAGTGCTGCTCACCCCTGATGATTGAAACAAAGAAGAGAGACAAATTCCCCAATTGGGGTTTTTAGGCAGCAAAAAAAGGAAGGGTAAAGAGGCCAATACGTAAAAATGTATCTTTATTATACAAAAAATAAATAACTTCAACACACTGGTTAAAAAGAATGAGCTCCCATAGGGTGTTTACCAATACATGACACTCAACACATACACTGTAGATATGTTCATGACAACATGACATGTGCGTTGACTTGTGGCAAAATTTATGGACCTGACGCGTTTCGACCTATATATTCCAGGTCTTCTTCAAAGGTCAATTTGCTAAAATTATATCAAGAAATGCATGTGTCAAAAAAATTGGTGTATATTGGAAACAAGTACATAGCATATCAATACAGCATATTTACCCAATAATGAGTGTCCTAAGCCCAGGAGCTTCTTGTTGGGTAGATCCCTTTAAAATCAAAAGATTGCCCGTTCACCTTCCCCCGGAGGTCTCATGGCATCACCGCCGCAGCCCCCATTCCCAGGGGGAGATCCCAAAGGGATGTGGCTTACAAGAGATCACACTGTAAGGCACCCCCTATGCGCAGACCACCCAGCCGGTCAGATAGGGAAGACACCTGCAGCAACAACCCAGGGAGAGAAGAATAACAAAGATAGAAACAATGTATATTATGTATTGGTGTGCACTCCAACATAAAGTCTAAGGAGTGCAAGAAGTGTATATATGTTTGTATCTGCTTGGTTATAAAAACCATAGCTACCTATATCCACCCATTACATTGGCCATGGCCTATGCGTACTGGGTGTATGTGTCTGTGCGTAAAGAAATATGCACAGGCATGTACATATGTGTGTGCATACACATATGTATACCATACTTATGGTTTTAAAGTACCTATTTTAATGTGAGAGATATGACGGAGTGCACACTAGGGTAGGAGAAATAACAGAATCAAGAAGGGAGTAATAGATTGCGAATTAGTACCTCAACCCTGTAGAAAAGTGTAAATGAAATAAGGAATGTGATTGATGAGAAATAACACTCGAAAGTGAGAGAAGTTATAGGAACCAAGGACGTGAATCCCTGATGTGGACAACAAGTGTGTGTGAAAAGTGAACACGCAAAAGAGTGAGGAACAAAGACCATTTAAAAATAATAAATGAGAAAACCGGGTGAACAGGTGCCCACAGGTGGGGAAAGAAAACATATATTAAGTGTGCCAAGTATGTTACCTAATAAGCAAGGTAAAAGCAGTGCAGAAACCACACTATGTTGCCCGGTATGCTTGCACTTAGGTATGACCTGACCCGGGATTGGTCACTACCTAGAACTGGCTGAATAAACGCCTGTCCAGGTTACCATTTGGCAAGTCTGAAAGTATAAAGTAAAATAAAAAAAATATTATATACATTTGAGTATTTAATATATATGTATATATGGTCATTGTAATAGACCAAATGTTATGTTATAGGGCAACAAAAGTGCAATGACATAAAACGAAATAGTGTACTTACAATGTGAAGCCGCAGGAGAGACCGTCAGCTGGACAGAAAGTGTTCAGAGTGGTAAAGGAAGGATGAGGGAGTGTATATAAGCCCTTAATATTAGGGCGGGACTCCAACATGGATTGATTGGTAGCAGGTGCCAGCATTCCACTGATGAGACCGCTCCGGGGGGACCGAGCTTGGGGGGCATGGCGGCCACAGGGCGGCCTCGTGTGATCTCCTCGGCGTTCAGGGCGAGCGAACGCCCCGTCCACTGACGTCATCACCATCGCAAATGCGTGACGCACCCGCATCACGTGGCACGCGCGGGGCCCCGCGCATGCGCAGTGAGCGGAGACGTCCGGGGATGTCCCTGAACGCC
The DNA here is from genome assembly GCA_037952835.1 of Lithobates septentrionalis. NCBI lineage: Eukaryota > Metazoa > Chordata > Amphibia > Anura > Ranidae > Lithobates > Lithobates septentrionalis. The sequence goes on along the minus strand of JBBDGP010000948.1, from coordinate 157,140 downwards.
GCCGGCAAGGGGGAATCCCCAATCTGGCAGCCAGGTCCACCCTGGGTGTCCAATGGGGAACGGCGGGAGGGGGAGCCATCCATAGAGGAGTCCCACCTCCCTGCCTTACCTTGCCGGGAAGACACATCCAGGGGAACCAACCCCGGTACTGGGGCGGCGCCAGCGGCCATGATGACTACTCATGGGGGGAAGGGGAGCAAGCTATAAAGGGAACAACAAATTCAATGATTGTACAAGATCAAGAGAATACAAGAATGGTATAAGGTATAAATGTAAGCATATCATCCTATATTGATACATACAATTTTTGGCGGAGAGGATTTTCACATAAGACATCCATATATGCAGGGTAAATTCACATGTCTAGGTATATGGAGGTAAAATGAAATAAAAAACACATTCTAGAGCAAAAAAGAGACAACACAAGGTGAAGCCAAAATCACATATACACTGCACATCAAAGAATATACGCAGAATAAATACATAAGTGGTCATAAATGTCCCTAAACTATCAGGAAGGGAATAGGAAAAGGGGAAGAGGAGGAGGGGGGGGGAAAGGGGGGAAAAGAAGGGGGGGAAGAGGGGGGGAAGAAGGAAGGGGAGGTAAAAGGGAAGGGAAGGGAAAGACGTAGAAACTAGTAAGAAGGGGGAGCAGAGGAAAAGAGCCCTAAGGGGCACAGTTGCTTTCTGATGTTGGCAGAGGGCAAAAAAGACCTTATTGGGTCTTACCCGAAACAAACCCTTTTAGAAACGGGGCAAACGATATAGCGTCATTTAGTCCTGGGAACGAAGTGGCATCTAATTGAAATATCCACTTTTGTTCATGTTGCAACAGGATTTTGTTCCAATCACCGCCTCGATTTGGTATATGTACTCTATCGAGGGCGGTGAAGGATACTTTTGGCATTTTATAATTGTGTACTGACACCACGTGGTGTCAGTACACAATTATAAAATGCCAAAAGTATCCTTCACCGCCCTCGATAGAGTACATATACCAAATCGAGGCGGTGATTGGAACAAAATCCTGTTGCAACATGAACAAAAGTGGATATTTCAATTAGATGCCACTTCGTTCCCAGGACTAAATGACGCTATATCGTTTGCCCCGTTTCTAAAAGGGTTTGTTTCGGGTAAGACCCAATAAGGTCTTTTTTGCCCTCTGCCAACATCAGAAAGCAACTGTGCCCCTTAGGGCTCTTTTCCTCTGCTCCCCCTTCTTACTAGTTTCTACGTCTTTCCCTTCCCTTCCCTTTTCCCTCCCCTTCCTTCCCCCCCCCCTCTTCCCCCCCTTCTTTTCCCCCCTTTCCCCCCCCCTCCTCCTCTTCCCCTTTTCCTATTCCCTTCCTGATAGTTTAGGGACATTTATGACCACTTATGTATTTATTCTGCGTATATTCTTTGATGTGCAGTGTATATGTGATTTTGGCTTCACCTTGTGTTGTCTCTTTTTTGCTCTAGAATGTGTTTTTTATTTCATTTTACCTCCATATACCTAGACATGTGAATTTACCCTGCATATATGGATGTCTTATGTGAAAATCCTCTCCGCCAAAAATTGTATGTATCAATATAGGATGATATGCTTACATTTATACCTTATACCATTCTTGTATTCTCTTGATCTTGTACAATCATTGAATTTGTTGTTCCCTTTATAGCTTGCTCCCCTTCCCCCCATGAGTAGTCATCATGGCCGCTGGCGCCGCCCCAGTACCGGGGTTGGTTCCCCTGGATGTGTCTTCCCGGCAAGGTAAGGCAGGGAGGTGGGACTCCTCTATGGATGGCTCCCCCTCCCGCCGTTCCCCATTGGACACCCAGGGTGGACCTGGCTGCCAGATTGGGGATTCCCCCTTGCCGGCGGCGTTTAGGGACATCCCCGGACGTCTCCGCTCACTGCGCATGCGCGGGGCCCCGCGCGTGCCACGTGATGCGGGTGCGTCACGCATTTGCGACGGTGATGACGTCAGTGGACGGGGCGTTCGCTCGCCCTGAACGCCGAGGAGATCACACGAGGCCGCCCTGTGGCCGCCATGCCCCCAAGCTCGGTCCCCCCGGAGCGGTCTCATCAGTGGAATGCTGGCACCTGCTACCAATCAATCCATGTTGGAGTCCCGCCCTAATATTAAGGGCTTATATACACTCCCTCATCCTTCCTTTACCACTCTGAACACTTTCTGTCCAGCTGACGGTCTCTCCTGCGGCTTCACATTGTAAGTACACTATTTCGTTTTATGTCATTGCACTTTTGTTGCCCTATAACATAACATTTGGTCTATTACAATGACCATATATACATATATATTAAATACTCAAATGTATATAATATTTTTTTATTTTACTTTATACTTTCAGACTTGCCAAATGGTAACCTGGACAGGCGTTTATTCAGCCAGTTCTAGGTAGTGACCAATCCCGGGTCAGGTCATACCTAAGTGCAAGCATACCGGGTAACATAGTGTGGTTTCTGCACTGCTTTTACCTTGCTTATTAGGTAACATACTTGGCACACTTAATATATGTTTTCTTTCCCCACCTGTGGGCACCTGTTCACCCGGTTTTCTCATTTATTATTTTTAAATGGTCTTTGTTCCTCACTCTTTTGCGTGTTCACTTTTCACACACACTTGTTGTCCACATCAGGGATTCACGTCCTTGGTTCCTATAACTTCTCTCACTTTCGAGTGTTATTTCTCATCAATCACATTCCTTATTTCATTTACACTTTTCTACAGGGTTGAGGTACTAATTCGCAATCTATTACTCCCTTCTTGATTCTGTTATTTCTCCTACCCTAGTGTGCACTCCGTCATATCTCTCACATTAAAATAGGTACTTTAAAACCATAAGTATGGTATACATATGTGTGTGCACACACATATGTACATGCCTGTGCGTATTTCTTTACGCACAGACACATACACCCAGTACGCATAGGCCATGGCCAATGTAATGGGTGGATATAGGTAGCTATGGTTTTTATAACCAAGCAGATACAAACATATATACACTTCTTGCACTCCTTAGACTTTATGTTGGAGTGCACACCAATACATAATATACATTGTTTCTATCTTTGTTATTCTTCTCTCCCTGGGTTGTTGCTGCAGGTGTCTTCCCTATCTGACCGGCTGGGTGGTCTGCGCATAGGGGGTGCCTTACAGTGTGATCTCTTGTAAGCCACATCCCTTTGGGATCTCCCCCTGGGAATGGGGGCTGCGGCGGTGATGCCATGAGACCTCCGGGGGAAGGTGAACGGGCAATCTTTTGATTTTAAAGGGATCTACCCAACAAGAAGCTCCTGGGCTTAGGACACTCATTATTGGGTAAATATGCTGTATTGATATGCTATGTACTTGTTTCCAATATACACCAATTTTTTTGACACATGCATTTCTTGATATAATTTTAGCAAATTGACCTTTGAAGAAGACCTGGAATATATAGGTCGAAACGCGTCAGGTCCATAAATTTTGCCACAAGTCAACGCACATGTCATGTTGTCATGAACATATCTACAGTGTATGTGTTGAGTGTCATGTATTGGTAAACACCCTATGGGAGCTCATTCTTTTTAACCAGTGTGTTGAAGTTATTTATTTTTTGTATAATAAAGATACATTTTTACGTATTGGCCTCTTTACCCTTCCTTTTTTTGCTGCCTAAAAACCCCAATTGGGGAATTTGTCTCTCTTCTTTGGGACTCTGTATGTGGCCAGGCTGTGTAAAAGTCTCACACATTTGGTATCGCCACACTCAGGAGGAGTAGCAGAATGTATTTTGGGGTGTCATTTTTGCTATGTACATGCTATGTGTTGGAAATATCTTATGAATGGACAACTTTATGTAAAAAAAATGCGTTTTCATTTTTTTTCCACAGTTTCCAAAAACTTCGGGAAAAAAATGAACCATTCAAAAGACTAATTATGCCTCATAGATTATACGTTGGGGTGTTAGCTTTCCAAAATGGGGTCATTTTGTGGGCGTTTCCATTGTCCTGGTGCTCCAGGGCCTTCAAAATTGTAATAGGTGGTTGAGAAATGAGATGTGTAATTTATGCTCCTAGAATGCCTGAAGCTGCTACTTCAATGTTGGGCCTCTGTATGTGGCCAGGCTGTGTAAAAGTCTCACACATTTGGTATCGCCATACTCAGGAGGCGTAGCAGAATGTATTTTGGGGTGTCATTTTTGCTATGTACATGCTATGTGTTGGAAATATCTTATGAATGGACAACTTTGTGTAAAAAAAAATGCGTTTTCATTTTTTTTCCACAGTTTCCAAAAACTTCGGGAAAAAAATGAAACATTCAAAAGACTCATTATGCCTCATAGATTATACGTTGGGGTGTTAGCTTTCCAAAATGGGGTCATTTTGTGGGCGTTTCCGTTGTCCTGGTGCTCCAGGGCCTTCAAAATTGTAATAGGTGGTTGAGAAATGAGATGTGTAATTTATGCTCCTAGAATGCCTGGAGCTGCTACTTCAATGTTGGGCTTCTGTATGTGGCCAGGCTGTGTAAAAGTCTCACACATTTGGTATCGCCACACTCAGGAGGAGGAGCAGAATGTATTTTGGGGTGTCATTTTTGCTATGTACATGCTATGTGTTGGAAATATCTTATGAATGGACAACTTTGTGTAAAAAAAATGCGTTTTCATTTTTTTTCCACAGTTTCCAAAAACTTCGGGAAAAAAATGAACCATTCAAAAGACTAATTATGCCTCATAGATTATACGTTGGGGTGTTAGCTTTCCAAAATGGGGTCATTTTGTGGGCGTTTCCATTGTCCTGGTGCTCCAGGGCCTTCAAAATTGTAATAGGTGGTTGAGAAATGAGATGTGTAATTTATGCTCCTAGAATGCCTGGAGCTGCTACTTCAATGTTGGGACTCTGTATGTGGCCAGGCTGTGTAAAAGTCTCACACATTTGGGATCGCCACACTCAGGAGGAGTAGCAGAATGTATTTTGGGGTGTCATTTTTGCTATGTACATGCTATGTGTTGGAAATATCTTATGAATGGACAACTTTGTGTAAAAAAAATGCGTTTTCATTTTTTTTCCACAGTTTCCAAAAACTTCGGGAAAAAAATGAACCATTCAAAAGACTAATTATGCCTCATAGATTATACGTTGGGGTGTTAGCTTTCCAAAATGGGGTCATTTTGTGGGCGTTTCCATTGTCCTGGTGCTCCAGGGCCTTCAAAATTGTAATAGGTGGTTGAGAAATGAGATGTGTAATTTATGCTCCTAGAATGCCTGGAGCTGCTACTTCAATGTTGGGACTCTGTATGTGGCCAGGCTGTGTAAAAGTCTCACACATTTGGTATCGCCACACTCAGGAGGAGTAGCAGAATGTATTTAGGGGTGTCATTTTTGCTATGTACATGCTATGTGTTGGAAATATCTTATGAATGGACAACTTTGTGTAAAAAAAAAAGCGTTTTCATTTTTTTTCCACAGTTTCCAAAAACTTCGGGGAAAAATGAACCATTCAAAAGACTAATTATGCCTCATAGATTATACGTTGGGGTGTTAGCTTTCCAAAATGGGGTCATTTTGTGGGCATTTGTGTTGTTCTGGTGCTCCAGGGCCTTCAAAATTGTAATAGGTGGTTGAGAAATGAGATGTGTAATTTATGCTCCTAGAATGCCTGGAGCTGCTACTTCAATGTTGGGCCTCTGTATGTGGCCAGGCTGTGTAAAAGTCTCACACATTTGGTATCGCCACACTCAGGAGGAGTAGCAGAATGTATTTAGGGGTGTCATTTTTGCTATGTACATGCTATGTGTTGGAAATATCTTATGAATGGACAACTTTGTGTAAAAAAAATGCGTTTTCATTTTTTTTCCACAGTTTCCAAAAACTTCGGGAAAAAAATGAACCATTCAAAAGACTAATTATGCCTCATAGATTATACGTTGGGGTGTTAGCTTTCCAAAATGGGGTCATTTTGTGGGCATTTGTGTTGTTCTGGTGCTCCAGGGCCTTCAAAATTGTAATAGGTGGTTGAGAAATGAGATGTGTAATTTATGCTCCTAGAATGCCTGGAGCTGCTACTTCAATGTTGGGCCTCTGTATGTGGCCAGGCTGTGTAAAAGTCTCACACATTTGGTATCGCCACACTCAGGAGGAGTAGCAGAATGTATTTAGGGGTGTCATTTTTGCTATGTACATGCTATGTGTTGGAAATATCTTATGAATGGACAACTTTGTGTAAAAAAAATGCGTTTTCATTTTTTTTCCACAGTTTCCAAAAACTTCGGGAAAAAAATGAACCATTCAAAAGACTAATTATGCCTCATAGATTATATTTTGGGGTGTTAGCTTTCCAAAATGGGGTCATTTTGTGGGCGTTTCCGTTGTCCTGGTGCTCCAGGGCCTTCAAAATTGTAATAGGTGGTTGAGAAATGAAATGTGTAATTTATGCTCCTAGAATGCCTGGAGCTGCTACTTCAATGTTGGGCCTCTGTATGTGGCCAGGCTGTGTAAAAGTCTCACACATTTGGTATCGCCACACTCAGGAGGAGTAGCAGAATGTATTTTGGGGTGTCATTTTTGCTATGTACATGCTATGTGTTGGAAATATCTTATGAATGGACAACTTTGTGTAAAAAAAATGCGTTTTCATTTTTTTTCAACAGTTTCCAAAAACTTCGGGAAAAAAATGAACCATTCAAAAGACTAATTATGCCTCATAGATTATACGTTGGGGTGTTAGCTTTCCAAAATGGGGTCATTTTGTGGGCGTTTCCATTGTCCTGGTGCTCCAGGGCCTTCAAAATTGTAATAGGTGGTTGAGAAATGAGATGTGTAATTTATGCTCCTAGAATGCCTGGAGCTGCTACTTCAATGTTGGGACTCTGTATGTGGCCAGGCTGTGTAAAAGTCTCACACATTTGGTATCGCCACACTCAGGAGGAGTAGCAGAATGTATTTAGGGGTGTCATTTTTGCTATGTACATGCTATGTGTTGGAAATATCTTATGAATGGACAACTTTGTGTAAAAAAAAAAGCGTTTTCATTTTTTTTCCACAGTTTCCAAAAACTTCGGGGAAAAATGAACCATTCAAAAGACTAATTATGCCTCATAGATTATACGTTGGGGTGTTAGCTTTCCAAAATGGGGTCATTTTGTGGGCATTTGTGTTGTTCTGGTGCTCCAGGGCCTTCAAAATTGTAATAGGTGGTTGAGAAATGAGATGTGTAATTTATGCTCCTAGAATGCCTGGAGCTGCTACTTCAATGTTGGGCCTCTGTATGTGGCCAGGCTGTGTAAAAGTCTCACACATTTGGTATCGCCACACTCAGGAGGAGTAGCAGAATGTATTTAGGGGTGTCATTTTTGCTATGTACATGCTATGTGTTGGAAATATCTTATGAATGGACAACTTTGTGTAAAAAAAATGCGTTTTCATTTTTTTTCCACAGTTTCCAAAAACTTCGGGAAAAAAATGAACCATTCAAAAGACTAATTATGCCTCATAGATTATACGTTGGGGTGTTAGCTTTCCAAAATGGGGTCATTTTGTGGGCATTTGTGTTGTTCTGGTGCTCCAGGGCCTTCAAAATTGTAATAGGTGGTTGAGAAATGAGATGTGTAATTTATGCTCCTAGAATGCCTGGAGCTGCTACTTCAATGTTGGGCCTCTGTATGTGGCCAGGCTGTGTAAAAGTCTCACACATTTGGTATCGCCACACTCAGGAGGAGTAGCAGAATGTATTTAGGGGTGTCATTTTTGCTATGTACATGCTATGTGTTGGAAATATCTTATGAATGGACAACTTTGTGTAAAAAAAATGCGTTTTCATTTTTTTTCCACAGTTTCCAAAAACTTCGGGAAAAAAATGAACCATTCAAAAGACTAATTATGCCTCATAGATTATATTTTGGGGTGTTAGCTTTCCAAAATGGGGTCATTTTGTGGGCGTTTCCGTTGTCCTGGTGCTCCAGGGCCTTCAAAATTGTAATAGGTGGTTGAGAAATGAAATGTGTAATTTATGCTCCTAGAATGCCTGGAGCTGCTACTTCAATGTTGGGCCTCTGTATGTGGCCAGGCTGTGTAAAAGTCTCACACATTTGGTATCGCCACACTCAGGAGGAGTAGCAGAATGTATTTTGGGGTGTCATTTTTGCTATGTACATGCTATGTGTTGGAAATATCTTATGAATGGACAACTTTGTGTAAAAAAAATGCGTTTTCATTTTTTTTCCACAGTTTCCAAAAACTTCGGGAAAAAAATGAACCATTCAAAAGACTAATTATGCCTCATAGATTATACGTTGGGGTGTTAGCTTTCCAAAATGGGGTCATTTTGTGGGCGTTTCCATTGTCCTGGTGCTCCAGGGCCTTCAAAATTGTAATAGGTGGTTGAGAAATGAGATGTGTAATTTATGCTCCTAGAATGCCTGGAGCTGCTACTTCAATGTTGGGACTCTGTATGTGGCCAGGCTGTGTAAAAGTCTCACACATTTGGTATCGCCACACTCAGGAGGAGTAGCAGAATGTATTTAGGGGTGTCATTTTTGCTATGTACATGCTATGTGTTGGAAATATCTTATGAATGGACAACTTTGTGTAAAAAAAAAAGCGTTTTCATTTTTTTTCCACAGTTTCCAAAAACTTCGGGGAAAAATGAACCATTCAAAAGACTAATTATGCCTCATAGATTATACGTTGGGGTGTTAGCTTTCCAAAATGGGGTCATTTTGTGGGCATTTGTGTTGTTCTGGTGCTCCAGGGCCTTCAAAATTGTAATAGGTGGTTGAGAAATGAGATGTGTAATTTATGCTCCTAGAATGCCTGGAGCTGCTACTTCAATGTTGGGCCTCTGTATGTGGCCAGGCTGTGTAAAAGTCTCACACATTTGGTATCGCCACACTCAGGAGGAGTAGCAGAATGTATTTAGGGGTGTCATTTTTGCTATGTACATGCTATGTGTTGGAAATATCTTATGAATGGACAACTTTGTGTAAAAAAAATGCGTTTTCATTTTTTTTCCACAGTTTCCAAAAACTTCGGGAAAAAAATGAACCATTCAAAAGACTAATTATGCCTCATAGATTATATTTTGGGGTGTTAGCTTTCCAAAATGGGGTCATTTTGTGGGCGTTTCCGTTGTCCTGGTGCTCCAGGGCCTTCAAAATTGTAATAGGTGGTTGAGAAATGAAATGTGTAATTTATGCTCCTAGAATGCCTGGAGCTGCTACTTCAATGTTGGGCCTCTGTATGTGGCCAGGCTGTGTAAAAGTCTCACACATTTATTATCGCCACACTCAGGAGGAGTAGCAGAATGTATTTTGGGGTGTCATTTTTGCTATGTACATGCTATGTGTTGGAAATATCTTATGAATGGACAACTTTGTGTAAAAAAAATGCGTTTTCATTTTTTTTCCACAGTTTCCAAAAACTTCGGGAAAAAAATGAACCATTCAAAAGACTAATTATGCCTCATAGATTATACGTTGGGGTGTTAGCTTTCCAAAATGGGGTCATTTTGTGGGCGTTTCCATTGTCCTGGTGCTCCAGGGCCTTCAAAATTGTAATAGGTGGTTGAGAAATGAGATGTGTAATTTATGCTCCTAGAATGCCTGGAGCTGCTACTTCAATGTTGGGACTCTGTATGTGGCCAGGCTGTGTAAAAGTCTCACACATTTGGTATCGCCACACTCAGGAGGAGTAGCAGAATGTATTTTGGGGTGTCATTTTTGCTATGTACATGCTATGTGTTGGAAATATCTTATGAATGGACAACTTTGTGTAAAAAAAAAAGCGTTTTCATTTTTTTCCACAGTTTCCAAAAACTTCGGGGAAAAATGAACCATTCAAAAGACTAATTATGCCTCATAGATTATACATTGGGGTGTTAGCTTTCCAAAATGGGGTCATTTTGTGGGCATTTCTGTTGTCCTGGTGCTCCAGGGCCTTCAAAATTGTAATAGGTGGTTGAGAAATGAGATGTGTAATTTATGCTCCTAGAATGCCTGGAGCTGCTACTTCAATGTTCGGCCTCTGTATGTGGCCAGGCTGTATAAAAGTCTTACACATTTGGTATCACCACACTCAGGAGTGGCAGAATGTATTTTGGGGTGTCATTTTTGCTATGTACATGCTATGTGTTGGAAATATCTTATGAATGGACAACTTTGTGTAAAAAAAATGCGTTTTCATTTTTTTTCCACAGTTTCCAAAAAGTTCGGGAAAAAAATGAACCATTAAAAAGACTAATTATGCCTCATAGATTATACGTTGGGGTGTTAGCTTTCCAAAATGGGGTCATTTTGTGGGCGTTTCCATTGTCCTGGTGCTCCAGGGCCTTCAAAATTGTAATAGGTGGTTGAGAAATGAGATGTGTAATTTATGCTCCTAGAATGCCTGAAGCTGCTACTTCAATGTTGGGCCTCTGTATGTGGCCAGGCTGTGTAAAAGTCTCACACATTTGGTATCGCCATACTCAGGAGGCGTAGCAGAATGTATTTTGGGGTGTCATTTTTGCTATGTACATGCTATGTGTTGGAAATATCTTATGAATGGACAACTTTGTGTAAAAAAAAATGCGTTTTCATTTTTTTTCCACAGTTTCCAAAAACTTCGGGAAAAAAATGAAACATTCAAAAGACTCATTATGCCTCATAGATTATACGTTGGGGTGTTAGCTTTCCAAAATGGGGTCATTTTGTGGGCGTTTCCGTTGTCCTGGTGCTCCAGGGCCTTCAAAATTGTAATAGGTGGTTGAGAAATGAGATGTGTAATTTATGCTCCTAGAATGCCTGGAGCTGCTACTTCAATGTTGGGCTTCTGTATGTGGCCAGGCTGTGTAAAAGTCTCACACATTTGGTATCGCCACACTCAGGAGGAGTAGCAGAATGTATTTTGGGGTGTCATTTTTGCTATGTACATGCTATGTGTTGGAAATATCTTATGAATGGACAACTTTGTGTAAAAAAAATGCGTTTTCATTTTTTTTCCACAGTTTCCAAAAACTTCGGGAAAAAAATGAACCATTCAAAAGACTAATTATGCCTCATAGATTATACGTTGGGGTGTTAGCTTTCCAAAATGGGGTCATTTTGTGGGCGTTTCCATTGTCCTGGTGCTCCAGGGCCTTCAAAATTGTAATAGGTGGTTGAGAAATGAGATGTGTAATTTATGCTCCTAGAATGCCTGGAGCTGCTACTTCAATGTTGGGACTCTGTATGTGGCCAGGCTGTGTAAAAGTCTCACACATTTGGGATCGCCACACTCAGGAGGAGTAGCAGAATGTATTTTGGGGTGTCATTTTTGCTATGTACATGCTATTTGTTGGAAATATCTTATGAATGGACAACTTTGTGTAAAAAAAAAAGCGTTTTCATTTTTTTTCGACAGTTTCCAAAAACTTCGGGAAAAAAATGAAACATTCAAAAGACTCATTATGCCTCATAGATTATACGTTGGGGTGTTAGCTTTCCAAAATGGGGTCATTTTGTGGGCGTTTCCGTTGTCCTGGTGCTCCAGGGCCTTCAAAATTGTAATAGGTGGTTGAGAAATGAAATGTGTAATTTATGCTCCTAGAATGCCTGGAGCTGCTACTTCAATGTTGGGCCTCTGTATGTGGCCAGGCTGTGTAAAAGTCTCACACATTTGGTATCGCCACACTCAGGAGGAGTAGCAGAATGTATTTTGGGGTGTCATTTTTGCTATGTACATGCTATGTGTTGGAAATATCTTATGAATGGACAACTTTGTGTAAAAAAAATGCGTTTTCATTTTTTTTCCACAGTTTCCAAAAACTTCGGGAAAAAAATGAACCATTCAAAATACTAATTATGCCTCATAGATTATACGTTGGGGTGTTAGCTTTCCAAAATGGGGTCATTTTGTGGGCGTTTCCATTGTCCTGGTGCTCCAGGGCCTTCAAAATTGTAATAGGTGGTTGAGAAATGAGATGTGTAATTTATGCTCCTAGAATGCCTGGAGCTGCTACTTCAATGTTGGGACTCTGTATGTGGCCAGGCTGTGTAAAAGTCTCACACATTTGGTATCGCCACACTCAGGAGGAGTAGCAGAATGTATTTTGGGGTGTCATTTTTGCTATGTACATGCTATGTGTTGGAAATATCTTATGAATGGACAAATTTGTGTAAAAAAAAAAGCGTTTTCATTTTTTTCCACAGTTTCCAAAAACTTCGGGGAAAAATGAACCATTCAAAAGACTAATTATGCCTCATAGATTATACATTGGGGTGTTAGCTTTCCAAAATGGGGTCATTTTGTGTGCATTTCTGTTGTCCTGGTGCTCCAGGGCCTTCAAAATTGTAATAGGTGGTTGAGAAATGAGATGTGTAATTTATGCTCCTAGAATGCCTGGAGCTGCTACTTCAATGTTCGGCCTCTGTATGTGGCCAGGCTGTATAAAAGTCTTACACATTTGGTATCACCACACTCAGGAGTGGCAGAATGTATTTTGGGGTGTCATTTTTGCTATGTACATGCTATGTGTTGGAAATATCTTATGAATGGACAACTTTGTGTAAAAAAAATGCGTTTTCATTTTTTTTCCACAGTTTCCAAAAAGTTCGGGAAAAAAATGAACCATTAAAAAGACTAATTATGCCTCATAGATTATACGTTGGGGTGTTAGCTTTCCAAAATGGGGTCATTTTGTGGGCGTTTCCATTGTCCTGGTGCTCCAGGGCCTTCAAAATTGTAATAGGTGGTTGAGAAATGAGATGTGTAATTTATGCTCCTAGAATGCCTGAAGCTGCTACTTCAATGTTGGGCCTCTGTATGTGGCCAGGCTGTGTAAAAGTCTCACACATTTGGTATCGCCATACTCAGGAGGCGTAGCAGAATGTATTTTGGGGTGTCATTTTTGCTATGTACATGCTATGTGTTGGAAATATCTTATGAATGGACAACTTTGTGTAAAAAAAAATGCGTTTTCATTTTTTTTCCACAGTTTCCAAAAACTTCGGGAAAAAAATGAAACATTCAAAAGACTCATTATGCCTCATAGATTATACGTTGGGGTGTTAGCTTTCCAAAATGGGGTCATTTTGTGGGCGTTTCCGTTGTCCTGGTGCTCCAGGGCCTTCAAAATTGTAATAGGTGGTTGAGAAATGAGATGTGTAATTTATGCTCCTAGAATGCCTGGAGCTGCTACTTCAATGTTGGGACTCTGTATGTGGCCAGGCTGTGTAAAAGTCTCACACATTTGGGATCGCCACACTCAGGAGGAGTAGCAGAATGTATTTTGGGGTGTCATTTTTGCTATGTACATGCTATTTGTTGGAAATATCTTATGAATGGACAACTTTGTGTAAAAAAAAAAGCGTTTTCATTTTTTTTCGACAGTTTCCAAAAACTTCGGGAAAAAAATGAAACATTCAAAAGACTCATTATGCCTCATAGATTATACGTTGGGGTGTTAGCTTTCCAAAATGGGGTCATTTTGTGGGCGTTTCCGTTGTCCTGGTGCTCCAGGGCCTTCAAAATTGTAATAGGTGGTTGAGAAATGAAATGTGTAATTTATGCTCCTAGAATGCCTGGAGCTGCTACTTCAATGTTGGGCCTCTGTATGTGGCCAGGCTGTGTAAAAGTCTCACACATTTGGTATCGCCACACTCAGGAGGAGTAGCAGAATGTATTTTGGGGTGTCATTTTTTCTCTATGTACATGCTATGTGTTGGAAATATCTTATGAATGGACAACTTTGTGTAAAAAAAATGCGTTTTCATTTTTTTTCCACAGTTTCCAAAAACTTCGGGAAAAAAATGAACCATTCAAAATACTAATTATGCCTCATAGATTATACGTTGGGGTGTTAGCTTTCCAAAATGGGGTCATTTTGTGGGCGTTTCCATTGTCCTGGTGCTCCAGGGCCTTCAAAATTGTAATAGGTGGTTGAGAAATGAGATGTGTAATTTATGCTCCTAGAATGCCTGGAGCTGCTACTTCAATGTTGGGACTCTGTATGTGGCCAGGCTGTGTAAAAGTCTCACACATTTGGTATCGCCACACTCAGGAGGAGTAGCAGAATGTATTTTGGGGTGTCATTTTTGCTATGTACATGCTATGTGTTGGAAATATCTTATGAATGGACAACTTTGTGTAAAAAAAAAAGCGTTTTCATTTTTTTCCACAGTTTCCAAAAACTTCGGGGAAAAATGAACCATTCAAAAGACTAATTATGCCTCATAGATTATACATTGGGGTGTTAGCTTTCCAAAATGGGGTCATTTTGTGGGCATTTCTGTTGTCCTGGTGCTCCAGGGCCTTCAAAATTGTAATAGGTGGTTGAGAAATGAGATGTGTAATTTATGCTCCTAGAATGCCTGGAGCTGCTACTTCAATGTTCGGCCTCTGTATGTGGCCAGGCTGTATAAAAGTCTCACACATTTGGTATCACCACACTCAGGAGTAGCAGAATGTATTTTGGGGTGTCATTTTTGCTATGTACATGCTATGTGTTGGAAATATCTTATGAATGGACAACTTTGTGTAAAAAAAATGCTTTTTCATTTTTTTTCCACAGTTTCCAAAAACTTCGGGAAAAAAATGAACCATTAAAAAGACTAATTATGCCTCATAGATTATACGTTGGGGTGTTAGCTTTCCAAAATGGGGTCATTTTGTGGGCGTTTCCATTGTCCTGGTGCTCCAGGGCCTTCAAAATTGTAATAGGTGGTTGAGAAATGAGATGTGTAATTTATGCTCCTAGAATGCCTGAAGCTGCTACTTCAATGTTGGGCCTCTGTATGTGGCCAGGCTGTGTAAAAGTCTCACACATTTGGTATCGCCATACTCAGGAGGAGTAGCAGAATGTATTTTGGGGTGTCATTTTTGCTATGTACATGCTATGTGTTGGAAATATCTTATGAATGGACAACTTTGTGTAAAAAAAAATGTGTTTTCATTTTTTTTCCACAGTTTCCAAAAACTTCGGGAAAAAAATGAAACATTCAAAAGACTCATTATGCCTCATAGATTATAGGTTGGGGTGTTAGCTTTCCAAAATGGGGTCATTTTGTGGGCGTTTCCGTTGTCCTGGTGCTCCAGGGCCTTCAAAATTGTAATAGGTGGTTGAGAAATGAGATGTGTAATTTATGCTCCTAGAATGCCTGGAGCTGCTACTTCAATGTTGGGCCTCTGTATGTGGCCAGGCTGTGTAAAAGTCTCACACATTTGGTATCGCCACACTCAGGAGGAGTAGCAGAATGTATTTTGGGGTGTCATTTTTGCTATGTACATGCTATGTGTTGGAAATATCTTATGAATGGACAACTTTGTGTAAAAAAAATGCGTTTTCCTTTTTTTTCCACAGATTCCAAAAAACTTCGGGAAAAAAATGAACCATTCAAAAGACTAATTATGCCTCATAGATTATACGTTGGGGTGTTAGCTTTCCAAAATGGGGTCATTTTATGGGCGTTTCCGTTGTCCTGGTGCTCCAGGGCCTTCAAAATTGTAATAGGTGGTTGAGAAATGAAATGTGTAATTTATGCTCCTAGAATGCCTGGAGCTGCTACTTCAATGTTGGGCCTCTGTATGTGGCCAGGCTGTGTAAAAGTCTCACACATTTGGTATCGCCACACTCAGGAGGAGTAGCAGAATGTATTTTGGGGTGTCATTTTTGCTATGTACATGCTATGTGTTGGAAATATCTTATGAATGGACAACTTTGTGTAAAAAAAATGCGTTTTCATTTTTTTCCCACAGTTTCCAAAAACTTCGGGAAAAAATGAACCATTCAAAAGACTAATCATGCCTCATAGATTATACGTTGGGGTGTTAGCTTTCCAAAATGGGGTCATTTTGTGGGCGTTTCCGTTGTCCTGGTGCTCCAGGGCCTTCAAAATTGTAATAGGTGGTTGAGAAATGAGATGTGTAATTTATGCTCCTAGAATGCCTGGAGCTGCTACTTCAATGTTGGGCCTCTGTATGTGGCCAGGCTGTGTAAAAGTCTCACACATTTGGTATCGCCACACTCAGGAGGAGTAGCAGAATGTATTTTGGGGTGTCATTTTTGCTATGTACATGCTATGTGTTGGAAATATCTTATGAATGGACAACTTTGTGTAAAAAAAATGCGTTTTCATTTTTTTTCCACAGTTTCCAAAAACTTTGGGGAAAAAATGAACCATTCAAAAGACTAATTATGCCTCATAGATTATACGTTGGGGTGTTAGCTTTCCAAAATGGGGTCATTTTGTGGGCGTTTCCGTTGTCCTGGTGCTCCAGGGCCTTCAAAATTGTAATAGGTGGTTGAGAAATGAGATGTGTAATTTATGCTCCTAGAATGCCTGGAGCTGCTACTTCAATGTTGGGCCTCTGTATGTGGCCAGGCTGTGTAAAAGTCTCACACATTTGGTATCGCCACACTCAGGAGGAGTAGCAGAATGTATTTTGGGGTGTCATTTTTGCTATGTACATGCTATGTGTTGGAAATATCTTATGAATGGACAACTTTGTGTAAAAAAAATGCGTTTTCATTTTTTTTCCACAGTTTCCAAAAACTTCGGGAAAAAAATGAACCATTCAAAAGACTAATTATGCCTCATAGATTATACGTTGGGGTGTTAGCTTTCCAAAATGGGGTCATTTTGTGGGCGTTTCCATTGTCCTGGTGCTCCAGGGCCTTCAAAATTGTAATAGGTGGTTGAGAAATGAGATGTGTAATTTATGCTCCTAGAATGCCTGAAGCTGCTACTTCAATGTTGGGCCTCTGTATGTGGCCAGGCTGTGTAAAAGTCTCACACATTTGGTATCGCCATACTCAGGAGGAGTAGCAGAATGTATTTTGGGGTGTCATTTTTGCTATGTACATGCTATGTGTTGGAAATATCTTATGAATGGACAACTTTGTGTAAAAAAAAATGTGTTTTCATTTTTTTTCCACAGTTTCCAAAAACTTCGGGAAAAAAATGAAACATTCAAAAGACTCATTATGCCTCATAGATTATACGTTGGGGTGTTAGCTTTCCAAAATGGGGTCATTTTGTGGGCGTTTCCGTTGTCCTGGTGCTCCAGGGCCTTCAAAATTGTAATAGGTGGTTGAGAAATGAGATGTGTAATTTATGCTCCTAGAATGCCTGGAGCTGCTACTTCAATGTTGGGCCTCTGTATGTGGCCAGGCTGTGTAAAAGTCTCACACATTTGGTATCGCCACACTCAGGAGGAGTAGCAGAATGTATTTTGGGGTGTCATTTTTGCTATGTACATGCTATGTGTTGGAAATATCTTATGAATGGACAACTTTGTGTAAAAAAAATGCGTTTTCCTTTTTTTTCCACAGATTCCAAAAACTTCGGGAAAAAAATGAACCATTCAAAAGACTAATTATGCCTCATAGATTATACGTTGGGGTGTTAGCTTTCCAAAATGGGGTCATTTTATGGGCGTTTCCGTTGTCCTGATTCTCCAGGGCCTTCAAAATTGTAATAGGTGGTTGAGAAATGAAATGTGTAATTTATGCTCCTAGAATGCCTGGAGCTGCTACTTCAATGTTGGGCCTCTGTATGTGGCCAGGCTTTGTAAAAGTCTCACACATTTGGTATCGCCACACTCAGGAGGAGTAGCAGAATGTATTTTGGGGTGTCATTTTTGCTATGTACATGCTATGTGTTGGAAATATCTTATGAATGGACAACTTTGTGTAAAAAAAATGCGTTTTCATTTTTTTCCCACAGTTTCCAAAAACTTCGGGAAAAAAATGAACCATTCAAAAGACTAATCATGCCTCATAGATTATACGTTGGGGTGTTAGCTTTCCAAAATGGGGTCATTTTGTGGGCGTTTCCGTTGTCCTGGTGCTCCAGGGCCTTCAAAATTGTAATAGGTGGTTGAGAAATGAGATGTGTAATTTATGCTCCTAGAATGCCTGGAGCTGCTACTTCAATGTTGGGCCTCTGTATGTGGCCAGGCTGTGTAAAAGTCTCACACATTTGGTATCGCCACACTCAGGAGGAGTAGCAGAATGTATTTTGGGGTGTCATTTTTGCTATGTACATGCTATGTGTTGGAAATATCTTATGAATGGACAACTTTGTGTAAAAAAAATGCGTTTTCCTTTTTTTTCCACAGATTCCAAAAAACTTCGGGAAAAAAATGAACCATTCAAAAGACTAATTATGCCTCATAGATTATACGTTGGGGTGTTAGCTTTCCAAAATGGGGTCATTTTATGGGCGTTTCCGTTGTCCTGGTGCTCCAGGGCCTTCAAAATTGTAATAGGTGGTTGAGAAATGAAATGTGTAATTTATGCTCCTAGAATGCCTGGAGCTGCTACTTCAATGTTGGGCCTCTGTATGTGGCCAGGCTGTGTAAAAGTCTCACACATTTGGTATCGCCACACTCAGGAGGAGTAGCAGAATGTATTTTGGGGTGTCATTTTTGCTATGTACATGCTATGTGTTGGAAATATCTTATGAATGGACAACTTTGTGTAAAAAAAATGCGTTTTCATTTTTTTCCCACAGTTTCCAAAAACTTCGGGAAAAAATGAACCATTCAAAAGACTAATCATGCCTCATAGATTATACGTTGGGGTGTTAGCTTTCCAAAATGGGGTCATTTTGTGGGCGTTTCCGTTGTCCTGGTGCTCCAGGGCCTTCAAAATTGTAATAGGTGGTTGAGAAATGAGATGTGTAATTTATGCTCCTAGAATGCCTGGAGCTGCTACTTCAATGTTGGGCCTCTGTATGTGGCCAGGCTGTGTAAAAGTCTCACACATTTGGTATCGCCACACTCAGGAGGAGTAGCAGAATGTATTTTGGGGTGTCATTTTTGCTATGTACATGCTATGTGTTGGAAATATCTTATGAATGGACAACTTTGTGTAAAAAAAATGCGTTTTCATTTTTTTTCCACAGTTTCCAAAAACTTTGGGGAAAAAATGAACCATTCAAAAGACTAATTATGCCTCATAGATTATACGTTGGGGTGTTAGCTTTCCAAAATGGGGTCATTTTGTGGGCGTTTCCGTTGTCCTGGTGCTCCAGGGCCTTCAAAATTGTAATAGGTGGTTGAGAAATGAGATGTGTAATTTATGCTCCTAGAATGCCTGGAGCTGCTACTTCAATGTTGGGCCTCTGTATGTGGCCAGGCTGTGTAAAAGTCTCACACATTTGGTATCGCCACACTCAGGAGGAGTAGCAGAATGTATTTTGGGGTGTCATTTTTGCTATGTACATGCTATGTGTTGGAAATATCTTATGAATGGACAACTTTGTGTAAAAAAAATGCGTTTTCATTTTTTTTCCACAGTTTCCAAAAACTTCGGGAAAAAAATGAACCATTCAAAAGACTAATTATGCCTCATAGATTATACGTTGGGGTGTTAGCTTTCCAAAATGGGGTCATTTTGTGGGCGTTTCCATTGTCCTGGTGCTCCAGGGCCTTCAAAATTGTAATAGGTGGTTGAGAAATGAGATGTGTAATTTATGCTCCTAGAATGCCTGAAGCTGCTACTTCAATGTTGGGCCTCTGTATGTGGCCAGGCTGTGTAAAAGTCTCACACATTTGGTATCGCCATACTCAGGAGGAGTAGCAGAATGTATGTTGGGGTGTCATTTTTGCTATGTACATGCTATGTGTTGGAAATATCTTATGAATGGACAACTTTGTGTAAAAAAAAATGTGTTTTCATTTTTTTTCCACAGTTTCCAAAAACTTCGGGAAAAAAATGAAACATTCAAAAGACTCATTATGCCTCATAGATTATACGTTGGGGTGTTAGCTTTCCAAAATGGGGTCATTTTGTGGGCGTTTCCGTTGTCCTGGTGCTCCAGGGCCTTCAAAATTGTAATAGGTGGTTGAGAAATGAGATGTGTAATTTATGCTCCTAGAATGCCTGGAGCTGCTACTTCAATGTTGGGCCTCTGTATGTGGCCAGGCTGTGTAAAAGTCTCACACATTTGGTATCGCCACACTCAGGAGGAGTAGCAGAATGTATTTTGGGGTGTCATTTTTGCTATGTACATGCTATGTGTTGGAAATATCTTATGAATGGACAACTTTGTGTAAAAAAAATGCGTTTTCCTTTTTTTTCCACAGATTCCAAAAACTTCGGGAAAAAAATGAACCATTCAAAAGACTAATTATGCCTCATAGATTATACGTTGGGGTGTTAGCTTTCCAAAATGGGGTCATTTTATGGGTGTTTCCGTTGTCCTGATTCTCCAGGGCCTTCAAAATTGTAATAGGTGGTTGAGAAATGAAATGTGTAATTTATGCTCCTAGAATGCCTGGAGCTGCTACTTCAATGTTGGGCCTCTGTATGTGGCCAGGCTTTGTAAAAGTCTCACACATTTGGTATCGCCACACTCAGGAGGAGTAGCAGAATGTATTTTGGGGTGTCATTTTTGCTATGTACATGCTATGTGTTGGAAATATCTTATGAATGGACAACTTTGTGTAAAAAAAATGCGTTTTCATTTTTTTCCCACAGTTTCCAAAAACTTCGGGAAAAAAATGAACCATTCAAAAGACTAATCATGCCTCATAGATTATACGTTGGGGTGTTAGCTTTCCAAAATGGGGTCATTTTGTGGGCGTTTCCGTTGTCCTGGTGCTCCAGGGCCTTCAAAATTGTAATAGGTGGTTGAGAAATGAGATGTGTAATTTATGCTCCTAGAATGCCTGGAGCTGCTACTTCAATGTTGGGCCTCTGTATGTGGCCAGGCTGTGTAAAAGTCTCACACATTTGGTATCGCCACACTCAGGAGGAGTAGCAGAATGTATTTTGGGGTGTCATTTTTGCTATGTACATGCTATGTGTTGGAAATATCTTATGAATGGACAACTTTGTGTAAAAAAAATGCGTTTTCATTTTTTTTCCACAGTTTCCAAAAACTTCGGGAAAAAAATGAACCATTCAAAAGACTAATTATGCCTCATAGATTATACGTTGGGGTGTTAGCTTTCCAAAATGGGGTCATTTTGTGGGCGTTTCCATTGTCCTGGTGCTCCAGGGCCTTCAAAATTGTAATAGGTGGTTGAGAAATGAGATGTGTAATTTATGCTCCTAGAATGCCTGGAGCTGCTACTTCAATGTTGGGACTCTGTATGTGGCCAGGCTGTGTAAAAGTCTCACACATTTGGGATCGCCACACTCAGGAGGAGTAGCAGAATGTATTTTGGGGTGTCATTTTTGCTATGTACATGCTATGTGTTGGAAATATCTTATGAATGGACAACTTTGTGTAAAAAAAAAGCGTTTTCATTTTTTTTCCACAGTTTCCAAAAACTTCAGGGAAAAATGAACCATTCAAAAGACTAATTATGCCTCATAGATTATACGTTGGGGTGTTAGCTTTCCAAAATGGGGTCATTTTGTGGGCATTTGTGTTGTTCTGGTGCTCCAGGGCCTTCAAAATTGTAATAGATGGTTGAGAAATGAGATGTGTAATTTATGCTCCTAGAATGCCTGGAGCTGCTACTTCAATGTTGGGCCTCTGTATGTGGCCAGGCTGTGTAAAAGTCTCACACATT
Source organism: Lithobates septentrionalis (assembly GCA_037952835.1). Lineage (NCBI taxonomy): Eukaryota > Metazoa > Chordata > Amphibia > Anura > Ranidae > Lithobates > Lithobates septentrionalis. The sequence continues at coordinate 135,671 of JBBDGP010000948.1, read as the reverse complement.
TGGTATCGCCACACTCAGGAGGAGTAGCAGAATGTATTTAGGGGTGTCATTTTTGCTATGTACATGCTATGTGTTGGAAATATCTTATGAATGGACAACTTTGTGTAAAAAAAATGCGTTTTCATTTTTTTTCCACAGTTTCCAAAAACTTCGGGAAAAAAATGAACCATTCAAAAGACTAATTATGCCTCATAGATTATATTTTGGGGTGTTAGCTTTCCAAAATGGGGTCATTTTGTGGGCGTTTCCGTTGTCCTGGTGCTCCAGGGCCTTCAAAATTGTAATAGGTGGTTGAGAAATGAAATGTGTAATTTATGCTCCTAGAATGCCTGGAGCTGCTACTTCAATGTTGGGCCTCTGTATGTGGCCAGGCTGTGTAAAAGTCTCACACATTTGGTATCGCCACACTCAGGAGGAGTAGCAGAATGTATTTTGGGGTGTCATTTTTGCTATGTACATGCTATGTGTTGGAAATATCTTATGAATGGACAACTTTGTGTAAAAAAAATGCGTTTTCATTTTTTTTCCACAGTTTCCAAAAACTTCGGGAAAAAAATGAACCATTCAAAAGACTAATTATGCCTCATAGATTATACGTTGGGGTGTTAGCTTTCCAAAATGGGGTCATTTTGTGGGCGTTTCCATTGTCCTGGTGCTCCAGGGCCTTCAAAATTGTAATAGGTGGTTGAGAAATGAGATGTATAATTTATGCTCCTAGAATGCCTGGAGCTGCTACTTCAATGTTGGGACTCTGTATGTGGCCAGGCTGTGTAAAAGTCTCACACATTTGGTATCACCACACTCAGGAGGAGTAGCAGAATGTATTTTGGGGTGTCATTTTTGCTATGTACATGCTATGTGTTGGAAATATCTTATGAATGGACAACTTTGTGTAAAAAAAAAAGCGTTTTCATTTTTTTCCACAGTTTCCAAAAACTTCGGGGAAAAATGAACCATTCAAAAGACTAATTATGCCTCATAGATTATACATTGGGGTGTTAGCTTTCCAAAATGGGGTCATTTTGTGGGCATTTCTGTTGTCCTGGTGCTCCAGGGCCTTCAAAATTGTAATAGGTGGTTGAGAAATGAGATGTGTAATTTATGCTCCTAGAATGCCTGAAGCTGCTACTTCAATGTTGGGCCTCTGTATGTGGCCAGGCTGTGTAAAAGTCTCACACATTTGGTATCTCCATACTCAGGAGGAGTAGCAGAATGTATTTTGGGGTGTCATTTTTGCTATGTACATGCTATGTGTTGGAAATATCTTATGAATGGACAACTTTGTGTAAAAAAAAATGTGTTTTCATTTTTTTTCCACAGTTTCCAAAAACTTCGGGAAAAAAATGAAACATTCAAAAGACTCATTATGCCTCATAGATTATACGTTGGGGTGTTAGCTTTCCAAAATGGGGTCATTTTGTGGGCGTTTCCGTTGTCCTGGTGCTCCAGGGCCTTCAAAATTGTAATAGGTGGTTGAGAAATGAGATGTGTAATTTATGCTCCTAGAATGCCTGGAGCTGCTACTTCAATGTTGGGCCTCTGTATGTGGCCAGGCTGTGTAAAAGTCTCACACATTTGGTATCGCCACACTCAGGAGGAGTAGCAGAATGTATTTTGGGGTGTCATTTTTGCTATGTACATGCTATGTGTTGGAAATATCTTATGAATGGACAACTTTGTGTAAAAAAAATGCGTTTTCCTTTTTTTTCCACAGATTCCAAAAACTTCGGGAAAAAAATGAACCATTCAAAAGACTAATTATGCCTCATAGATTATACGTTGGGGTGTTAGCTTTCCAAAATGGGGTCATTTTATGGGCGTTTCCGTTGTCCTGGTGCTCCAGGGCCTTCAAAATTGTAATAGGTGGTTGAGAAATGAAATGTGAAATTTATGCTCCTAGAATGCCTGGAGCTGCTACTTCAATGTTGGGCCTCTGTATGTGGCCAGGCTGTGTAAAAGTCTCACACATTTGGTATCGCCACACTCAGGAGGAGTAGCAGAATGTATTTTGGGGTGTCATTTTTGCTATGTACATGCTATGTGTTGGAAATATCTTATGAATGGACAACTTTGTGTAAAAAAAATGCGTTTTCATTTTTTTCCCACAGTTTCCAAAAACTTCGGGAAAAAAATGAACCATTCAAAAGACTAATCATGCCTCATAGATTATACGTTGGGGTGTTAGCTTTCCAAAATGGGGTCATTTTGTGGGCGTTTCCGTTGTCCTGGTGCTCCAGGGCCTTCAAAATTGTAATAGGTGGTTGAGAAATGAGATGTGTAATTTATGCTCCTAGAATGCCTGGAGCTGCTACTTCAATGTTGGGCCTCTGTATGTGGCCAGGCTGTGTAAAAGTCTCACACATTTGGTATCGCCACACTCAGGAGGAGTAGCAGAATGTATTTTGGGGTGTCATTTTTGCTATGTACATGCTATGTGTTGGAAATATCTTATGAATGGACAACTTTGTGTAAAAAAAATGCGTTTTCATTTTTTTTCCACAGTTTCCAAAAACTTCGGGAAAAAAATGAACCATTTAAAAGACTAATTATGCCTCATAGATTATACGTTGGGGTGTTAGCTTTCCAAAATGGGGTCATTTTGTGGGCGTTTCCGTTGTCCTGGTGCTCCAGGGCCTTCAAAATTGTAATAGGTGGTTGAGAAATGAGATGTGTAATTTATGCTCCTAGAATGCCTGGAGCTGCAACTTCAATGTTGGGCCTCTGTATGTGGCCAGGCTGTGTAAAAGTCTCACACATTTGGTATCGCCACACTCAGGAGGAGTAGCAGAATGTATTTTGGGGTGTCATTTTTGCTATGTACATGCTATGTGTTGGAAATATCTTATGAATGGACAACTTTGTGTAAAAAAAATGCGTTTTCATTTTTTTTCCACAGTTTCCAAAAACTTCGGGAAAAAAATGAACCATTCAAAAGACTAATTATGCCTCATAGATTATACGTTGGGGTGTTAGCTTTCCAAAATGGGGTCATTTTGTGGGCGTTTCCATTGTCCTGGTGCTCCAGGGCCTTCAAAATTGTAATAGGTGGTTGAGAAATGAGATGTGTAATTTATGCTCCTAGAATGCCTGGAGCTGCTACTTCAATGTTGGGACTCTGTATGTGGCCAGGCTGTGTAAAAGTCTCACACATTTGGTATCGCCACACTCAGGAGGAGTAGCAGAATGTATTTTGGGGTGTCATTTTTGCTATGTACATGCTATGTGTTGGAAATATCTTATGAATGGACAACTTCGTGTAAAAAAAAAAGCGTTTTCATTTTTTTCCACAGTTTCCAAAAACTTCGGGGAAAAATGAACCATTCAAACGACTAATTATGCCTCATAGATTATACATTGGGGTGTTAGCTTTCCAAAATGGGGTCATTTTGTGGGCATTTCTGTTGTCCTGGTGCTCCAGGGCCTTCAAAATTGTAATAGGTGGTTGAGAAATGAGATGTGTAATTTATGCTCCTAGAATGCCTGGAGCTGCTACTTCAATGTTCGGCCTCTGTATGTGGCCAGGCTGTATAAAAGTCTCACACATTTGGTATAACCACACTCAGGAGTAGCAGAATGTATTTTGGGGTGTCATTTTTGCTATGTACATGCTATGTGTTGGAAATATCTTATGAATGGACAACTTTGTGTAAAAAAAATGCGTTTTCATTTTTTTTCCACAGTTTCCAAAAACTTCGGGAAAAAAATGAACCATTCAAAAGACTAATTATGCCTCATAGATTATACGTTGGGGTGTTAGCTTTCCAAAATGGGGTCATTTTGTGGGCGTTTCCGTTGTCCTGGTGCTCCAGGGCCTTCAAAATTGTAATAGGTGGTTGAGAAATGAGATGTGTAATTTATGCTCCTAGAATGCCTGGAGCTGCTACTTCAATGTTGGGCCTCTGTATGTGGCCAGGCTGTGTAAAAGTCTCACACATTTGGTATCGCCACACTCAGGAGGAGTAGCAGAATGTATTTTGGGGTGTCATTTTTGCTATGTACATGCTATGTGTTGGAAATATCTTATGAATGGACAACTTTGTGTAAAAAAAATGCGTTTTCATTTTTTTTCCACAGTTTCCAAAAACTTCTGGAAAAAAATGAACCATTCAAAAGACTAATTATGCCTCATAGATTATACGTTGGGGTGTTAGCTTTCCAAAATGGGGTCATTTTGTGGGCGTTTCCATTGTCCTGGTGCTCCAGGGCCTTCAAAATTGTAATAGGTGGTTGAGAAATGAGATGTGTAATTTATGCTCCTAGAATGCCTGGAGCTGCTACTTCAATGTTGGGACTCTGTATGTGGCCAGGCTGTGTAAAAGTCTCACACATTTGGTATCGCCACACTCAGGAGGAGTAGCAGAATGTATTTTGGGGTGTCATTTTTGCTATGTACATGCTATGTGTTGGAAATATCTTATGAATGGACAACTTTGTGTAAAAAAAATGCGTTTTCATTTTTTTTCCACAGTTTCCAAAAACTTCGGGAAAAAAAATGAACCATTAAAAAGACTAATTATGCCTCATAGATTATACGTTGGGGTGTTAGCTTTCCAAAATGGGGTCATTTTGTGGGCGTTTCCATTGTCCTGGTGCTCCAGGGCCTTCAAAATTGTAATAGGTGGTTGAGAAATGAGATGTGTAATTTATGCTCCTAGAATGCCTGAAGCTGCTACTTCAATGTTGGGCCTCTGTATGTGGCCAGGCTGTGTAAAAGTCTCACACATTTGGTATCGCCATACTCAGGAGGAGTAGCAGAATGTATTTTGGGGTGTCATTTTTGCTATGTACATGCTATGTGTTGGAAATATCTTATGAATGGACAACTTTGTGTAAAAAAAAATGTGTTTTCATTTTTTTTCCACAGTTTCCAAAAACTTCGGGAAAAAAATGAAACATTCAAAAGACTCATTATGCCTCATAGATTATACGTTGGGGAGTTAGCTTTCCAAAATGGGGTCATTTTGTGGGCGTTTCCGTTGTCCTGGTGCTCCAGGGCCTTCAAAATTGTAATAGGTGGTTGAGAAATGAGATGTGTAATTTATGCTCCTAGAATGCCTGGAGCTGCTACTTCTATGTTGGGCCTCTGTATGTGGCCAGGCTGTGTAAAAGTCTCACACATTTGGTATCGCCACACTCAGGAGGAGTAGCAGAATGTATTTTGGGGTGTCATTTTTGCTATGTACATGCTATGTGTTGGAAATATCTTATGAATGGACAACTTTGTGTAAAAAAAATGCGTTTTCCTTTTTTTTCCACAGATTCCAAAAACTTCGGGAAAAAAATGAACCATTAAAAAGACTAATTATGCCTCATAGATTATACGTTGGGGTGTTAGCTTTCCAAAATGGGGTCATTTTGTGGGCGTTTCCATTGTCCTGGTGCTCCAGGGCCTTCAAAATTGTAATAGGTGGTTGAGAAATGAGATGTGTAATTTATGCTCCTAGAATGCCTGGAGCTGCTACTTCAATGTTGGGCCTCTGTATGTGGCCAGGCTGTGTAAAAGTCTCACACATTTGGTATCGCCACACTCAGGAGGAGTAGCAGAAAGTATTTTGGGGTGTCATTTTTGCTATGTACATGCTATGTGTTGGAAATATCTTATGAATGGACAACTTTGTGTAAAAAAAATGCGTTTTCCTTTTTTTTCCACAGATTCCAAAAACTTCGGGAAAAAAATGAACCATTCAAAAGACTAATTATGCCTCATAGATTATACGTTGGGGTGTTAGCTTTCCAAAATGGGGTCATTTTATGGGCGTTTCCGTTGTCCTGGTGCTCCAGGGACTTCAAAATTGTAATAGGTGGTTGAGAAATGAGATGTGTAATTTATGCTCCTAGAATGCCTGGAGCTGCTACTTCAATGTTCGGCCTCTGTATGTGGCCAGGCTGTATAAAAGTCTCACACATTTGGTATAACCACACTCAGGAGTAGCAGAATGTATTTTGGGGTGTCATTTTTGCTATGTACATGCTATGTGTTGGAAATATCTTATGAATGGACAACTTTGTGTAAAAAAAATGCGTTTTCATTTTTTTTTCCACAGTTTCCAAAAACTTCGGGAAAAAAATGAACCATTCAAAAGACTAATTATGCCTCATAGATTATACGTTGGGGTGTTAGCTTTCCAAAATGGGGTCATTTTGTGGGCGTTTCCGTTGTCCTGGTGCTCCAGGGCCTTCAAAATTGTAATAGGTGGTTGAGAAATGAGATGTGTAATTTATGCTCCTAGAATGCCTGGAGCTGCTACTTCAATGTTGGGCCTCTGTATGTGGCCAGGCTGTGTAAAAGTCTCACACATTTGGTATCGCCACACTCAGGAGGAGTAGCAGAATGTATTTTGGGGTGTCATTTTTGCTATGTACATGCTATGTGTTGGAAATATCTTATGAATGGACAACTTTGTGTAAAAAAAATGCGTTTTCATTTTTTTTCCACAGTTTCCAAAAACTTCGGGAAAAAAATGAACCATTCAAAAGACTAATTATGCCTCATAGATTATACGTTGGGGTGTTAGCTTTCCAAAATGGGGTCATTTTGTGGGCGTTTCCATTGTCCTGGTGCTCCAGGGCCTTCAAAATTGTAATAGGTGGTTGAGAAATGAGATGTGTAATTTATGCTCCTAGAATGCCTGGAGCTGCTACTTCAATGTTGGGCCTCTGTATGTGGCCAGGCTGTGTAAAAGTCTCACACATTTGGTATCGCCACACTCAGGAGGAGTAGCAGAATGTATTTTGGGGTGTCATTTTTGCTATGTACATGCTATGTGTTGGAAATATCTTATGAATGGACAACTTTGTGTAAAAAAAAAGCGTTTTCATTTTTTTTCCACAGTTTCCAAAAACTTCGGGGAAAAATGAACCATTCAAAAGACTAATTATGCCTCATAGATTATACGTTGGGGTATTAGCTTTCCAAAATGGGGTCATTTTGTGGGCATTTGTGTTGTCCTGGTGCTCCAGGGCCTTCAAAATTGTAATAGGTGGTTGAGAAATGAGATGTGTAATTTATGCTCCTAGAATGCCTGGAGCTGCTACTTCAATGTTGGGACTCTGTATGTGGCCAGGCTGTGTAAAAGTCTCACACATTTGGTATCGCCACACTCAGGAGGAGTAGCAGAATGTATTTAGGGGTGTCATTTTTGCTATGTACATGCTATGTGTTGGAAATATCTTATGAATGGACAACTTTGTGTAAAAAAAATGCGTTTTCATTTTTTTTCCACAGTTTCCAAAAACTTCGGGAAAAAAATGAACCATTCAAAAGACTAATTATGCCTCATAGATTATATTTTGGGGTGTTAGCTTTCCAAAATGGGGTCATTTTGTGGGCGTTTCCGTTGTCCTGGTGCTCCAGGGCCTTCAAAATTGTAATAGGTGGTTGAGAAATGAAATGTGTAATTTATGCTCCTAGAATGCCTGGAGCTGCTACTTCAATGTTGGGCCTCTGTATGTGGCCAGGCTGTGTAAAAGTCTCACACATTTGGTATCGCCACACTCAGGAGGAGTAGCAGAATGTATTTTGGGATTTCATTTTTGCTATGTACATGCTATGTGTTGGAAATATCTTATGAATGGACAACTTTGTGTAAAAAAAATGCATTTTCATTTTTTTCCCACAGTTTCCAAAAAATTCGGGAAAAAAACGAACCATTCAAAAGACTAATTATGCCTCATAGATTATACATTGGGGGGTTAGCTTTCCAAAATGGGGTCATTTTGTGGGCATTTCTGTTGTCCTGGTGCTCCAGGGCCTTCAAAATTGTAATAGGTGGTTGAGAAATGAGATGTGTAATTTATGCTCCTAGAATGCCTGGAGCTGCTACTTCAATGTTCGGCCTCTGTATGTGGCCAGGCTGTATAAAAGTCTCACACATTTGGTATCACCACACTCAGGAGTAGCAGAATGTATTTTGGGGTGTCATTTTTGCTATGTACATGCTATGTGTTGGAAATATCTTATGAATGGACAACTTTGTGTAAAAAAAATGCGTTTTCATTTTTTTTCCACAGTTTCCAAAAACTTCGGGAAAAAAAATGAACCATTAAAAAGACTAATTATGCCTCATAGATTATACGTTGGGGTGTTAGCTTTCCAAAATGGGGTCATTTTGTGGGCGTTTCCATTGTCCTGGTGCTCCAGGGCCTTCAAAATTGTAATAGGTGGTTGAGAAATGAGATGTGTAATTTATGCTCCTAGAATGCCTGAAGCTGCTACTTCAATGTTGGGCCTCTGTATGTGGCCAGGCTGTGTAAAAGTCTCACACATTTGGTATCGCCATACTCAGGAGGAGTAGCAGAATGTATTTTGGGGTGTCATTTTTGCTATGTACATGCTATGTGTTGGAAATATCTTATGAATGGACAACTTTGTGTAAAAAAAAATGTGTTTTCATTTTTTTTCCACAGTTTCCAAAAACTTCGGGAAAAAAATGAAACATTCAAAAGACTCATTATGCCTCATAGATTATACGTTGGGGAGTTAGCTTTCCAAAATGGGGTCATTTTGTGGGCGTTTCCGTTGTCCTGGTGCTCCAGGGCCTTCAAAATTGTAATAGGTGGTTGAGAAATGAGATGTGTAATTTATGCTCCTAGAATGCCTGGAGCTGCTACTTCTATGTTGGGCCTCTGTATGTGGCCAGGCTGTGTAAAAGTCTCACACATTTGGTATCGCCACACTCAGGAGGAGTAGCAGAAAGTATTTTGGGGTGTCATTTTTGCTATGTACATGCTATGTGTTGGAAATATCTTATGAATGGACAACTTTGTGTAAAAAAAATGCGTTTTCCTTTTTTTTCCACAGATTCCAAAAACTTCGGGAAAAAAATGAACCATTCAAAAGACTAATTATGCCTCATAGATTATACGTTGGGGTGTTAGCTTTCCAAAATGGGGTCATTTTATGGGCGTTTCCGTTGTCCTGGTGCTCCAGGGACTTCAAAATTGTAATAGGTGGTTGAGAAATGAGATGTGTAATTTATGCTCCTAGAATGCCTGGAGCTGCTACTTCAATGTTCGGCCTCTGTATGTGGCCAGGCTGTATAAAAGTCTCACACATTTGGTATAACCACACTCAGGAGTAGCAGAATGTATTTTGGGGTGTCATTTTTGCTATGTACATGCTATGTGTTGGAAATATCTTATGAATGGACAACTTTGTGTAAAAAAAATGCGTTTTCATTTTTTTTTCCACAGTTTCCAAAAACTTCGGGAAAAAAATGAACCATTCAAAAGACTAATTATGCCTCATAGATTATACGTTGGGGTGTTAGCTTTCCAAAATGGGGTCATTTTGTGGGCGTTTCCGTTGTCCTGGTGCTCCAGGGCCTTCAAAATTGTAATAGGTGGTTGAGAAATGAGATGTGTAATTTATGCTCCTAGAATGCCTGGAGCTGCTACTTCAATGTTGGGCCTCTGTATGTGGCCAGGCTGTGTAAAAGTCTCACACATTTGGTATCGCCACACTCAGGAGGAGTAGCAGAATGTATTTTGGGGTGTCATTTTTGCTATGTACATGCTATGTGTTGGAAATATCTTATGAATGGACAACTTTGTGTAAAAAAAATGCGTTTTCATTTTTTTTCCACAGTTTCCAAAAACTTCGGGAAAAAAATGAACCATTCAAAAGACTAATTATGCCTCATAGATTATACGTTGGGGTGTTAGCTTTCCAAAATGGGGTCATTTTGTGGGCGTTTCCATTGTCCTGGTGCTCCAGGGCCTTCAAAATTGTAATAGGTGGTTGAGAAATGAGATGTGTAATTTATGCTCCTAGAATGCCTGGAGCTGCTACTTCAATGTTGGGCCTCTGTATGTGGCCAGGCTGTGTAAAAGTCTCACACATTTGGTATCGCCACACTCAGGAGGAGTAGCAGAATGTATTTTGGGGTGTCATTTTTGCTATGTACATGCTATGTGTTGGAAATATCTTATGAATGGACAACTTTGTGTAAAAAAAAAGCGTTTTCATTTTTTTTCCACAGTTTCCAAAAACTTCGGGGAAAAATGAACCATTCAAAAGACTAATTATGCCTCATAGATTATACGTTGGGGTATTAGCTTTCCAAAATGGGGTCATTTTGTGGGCATTTTTTGTTGTCCTGGTGCTCCAGGGCCTTCAAAATTGTAATAGGTGGTTGAGAAATGAGATGTGTAATTTATGCTCCTAGAATGCCTGGAGCTGCTACTTCAATGTTGGGACTCTGTATGTGGCCAGGCTGTGTAAAAGTCTCACACATTTGGTATCGCCACACTCAGGAGGAGTAGCAGAATGTATTTAGGGGTGTCATTTTTGCTATGTACATGCTATGTGTTGGAAATATCTTATGAATGGACAACTTTGTGTAAAAAAAATGCGTTTTCATTTTTTTTCCACAGTTTCCAAAAACTTCGGGAAAAAAATGAACCATTCAAAAGACTAATTATGCCTCATAGATTATATTTTGGGGTGTTAGCTTTCCAAAATGGGGTCATTTTGTGGGCGTTTCCGTTGTCCTGGTGCTCCAGGGCCTTCAAAATTGTAATAGGTGGTTGAGAAATGAAATGTGTAATTTATGCTCCTAGAATGCCTGGAGCTGCTACTTCAATGTTGGGCCTCTGTATGTGGCCAGGCTGTGTAAAAGTCTCACACATTTGGTATCGCCACACTCAGGAGGAGTAGCAGAATGTATTTTGGGATTTCATTTTTGCTATGTACATGCTATGTGTTGGAAATATCTTATGAATGGACAACTTTGTGTAAAAAAAATGCATTTTCATTTTTTTCCCACAGTTTCCAAAAAATTCGGGAAAAAAACGAACCATTCAAAAGACTAATTATGCCTCATAGATTATACATTGGGGGGTTAGCTTTCCAAAATGGGGTCATTTTGTGGGCATTTCTGTTGTCCTGGTGCTCCAGGGCCTTCAAAATTGTAATAGGTGGTTGAGAAATGAGATGTGTAATTTATGCTCCTAGAATGCCTGGAGCTGCTACTTCAATGTTCGGCCTCTGTATGTGGCCAGGCTGTATAAAAGTCTCACACATTTGGTATCACCACACTCAGGAGTAGCAGAATGTATTTTGGGGTGTCATTTTTGCTATGTACATGCTATGTGTTGGAAATATCTTATGAATGGACAACTTTGTGTAAAAAAAATGCGTTTTCATTTTTTTTCCACAGTTTCCAAAAACTTCGGGAAAAAAAATGAACCATTAAAAAGACTAATTATGCCTCATAGATTATACGTTGGGGTGTTAGCTTTCCAAAATGGGGTCATTTTGTGGGCGTTTCCATTGTCCTGGTGCTCCAGGGCCTTCAAAATTGTAATAGGTGGTTGAGAAATGAGATGTGTAATTTATGCTCCTAGAATGCCTGAAGCTGCTACTTCAATGTTGGGCCTCTGTATGTGGCCAGGCTGTGTAAAAGTCTCACACATTTGGTATCGCCATACTCAGGAGGAGTAGCAGAATGTATTTTGGGGTGTCATTTTTGCTATGTACATGCTATGTGTTGGAAATATCTTATGAATGGACAACTTTGTGTAAAAAAAAATGTGTTTTCATTTTTTTTCCACAGTTTCCAAAAACTTCGGGAAAAAAATGAAACATTCAAAAGACTCATTATGCCTCATAGATTATACGTTGGGGAGTTAGCTTTCCAAAATGGGGTCATTTTGTGGGCGTTTCCGTTGTCCTGGTGCTCCAGGGCCTTCAAAATTGTAATAGGTGGTTGAGAAATGAGATGTGTAATTTATGCTCCTAGAATGCCTGGAGCTGCTACTTCTATGTTGGGCCTCTGTATGTGGCCAGGCTGTGTAAAAGTCTCACACATTTGGTATCGCCACACTCAGGAGGAGTAGCAGAATGTATTTTGGGGTGTCATTTTTGCTATGTACATGCTATGTGTTGGAAATATCTTATGAATGGACAACTTTGTGTAAAAAAAATGCGTTTTCCTTTTTTTTCCACAGATTCCAAAAACTTCGGGAAAAAAATGAACCATTAAAAAGACTAATTATGCCTCATAGATTATACGTTGGGGTGTTAGCTTTCCAAAATGGGGTCATTTTGTGGGCGTTTCCATTGTCCTGGTGCTCCAGGGCCTTCAAAATTGTAATAGGTGGTTGAGAAATGAGATGTGTAATTTATGCTCCTAGAATGCCTGGAGCTGCTACTTCAATGTTGGGCCTCTGTATGTGGCCAGGCTGTGTAAAAGTCTCACACATTTGGTATCGCCACACTCAGGAGGAGTAGCAGAATGTATTTTGGGGTGTCATTTTTGCTATGTACATGCTATGTGTTGGAAATATCTTATGAATGGACAACTTTGTGTAAAAAAAATGCGTTTTCCTTTTTTTTCCACAGATTCCAAAAACTTCGGGAAAAAAATGAACCATTCAAAAGACTAATTATGCCTCATAGATTATACGTTGGGGTGTTAGCTTTCCAAAATGGGGTCATTTTATGGGCGTTTCCGTTGTCCTGGTGCTCCAGGGCCTTCAAAATTGTAATAGGTGGTTGAGAAATGAAATGTGTAATTTATGCTCCTAGAATGCCTGGAGCTGCTACTTCAATGTTGGGCCTCTGTATGTGGCCAGGCTGTGTAAAAGTCTCACACATTTGGTATCGCCACACTCAGGAGGAGTAGCAGAATGTATTTTGGGGTGTCATTTTTGCTATGTACATGCTATGTGTTGGAAATATCTTATGAATGGACAACTTTGTGTAAAAAAAATGCGTTTTCATTTTTTTCCCACAGTTTCCAAAAACTTCGGGAAAAAAATGAACCATTCAAAAGACTAATTATGCCTCATAGATTATACGTTGGGGTGTTAGCTTTCCAAAATGGGGTCATTTTGTGGGCGTTTCCGTTGTCCTGGTGCTCCAGGGCCTTCAAAATTGTAATAGGTGGTTGAGAAATGAGATGTGTAATTTATGCTCCTAGAATGCCTGGAGCTGCTACTTCAATGTTGGGCCTCTGTATGTGGCCAGGCTGTGTAAAAGTCTCACACATTTGGTATCGCCACACTCAGGAGGAGTAGCAGAATGTATTTTGGGGTGTCATTTTTGCTATGTACATGCTATGTGTTGGAAATATCTTATGAATGGACAACTTTGTGTAAAAAAAATGCGTTTTCCTTTTTTTTCCACAGATTCCAAAAACTTCGGGAAAAAAATGAACCATTCAAAAGACTAATTATGCCTCATAGATTATACATTGGGGTGTTAGCTTTCCAAAATGGGGTCATTTTATGGGCGTTTCCGTTGTCCTGGTGCTCCAGGGCCTTCAAAATTGTAATAGGTGGTTGAGAAATGAAATGTGTAATTTATGCTCCTAGAATGCCTGGAGCTGCTACTTCAATGTTGGGCCTCTGTATGTGGCCAGGCTGTGTAAAAGTCTCACACATTTGGTATCGCCACACTCAGGAGGAGTAGCAGAATGTATTTTGGGGTGTCATTTTTGCTATGTACATGCTATGTGTTGGAAATATCTTATGAATGGACAACTTTGTGTAAAAAAAATGCGTTTTCATTTTTTTCCCACAGTTTCCAAAAACTTCGGGAAAAAAATGAACCATTCAAAAGACTAATTATGCCTCATAGATTATACGTTGGGGTGTTAGCTTTCCAAAATGGGGTCATTTTGTGGGCGTTTCCGTTGTCCTGGTGCTCCAGGGCCTTCAAAATTGTAATAGGTGGTTGAGAAATGAGATGTGTAATTTATGCTCCTAGAATGCCTGGAGCTGCTACTTCAATGTTGGGCCTCTGTATGTGGCCAGGCTGTGTAAAAGTCTCACACATTTGGTATCGCCACACTCAGGAGGAGTAGCAGAATGTATTTTGGGGTGTCATTTTTGCTATGTACATGCTATGTGTTGGAAATATCTTATGAATGGACAACTTTGTGTAAAAAAAATGCGTTTTCATTTTTTTTCCACAGTTTCCAAAAACTTCGGGAAAAAAATGAACCATTCAAAAGACTAATTATGCCTCATAGATTATACGTTGGGGTGTTAGCTTTCCAAAATGGGGTCATTTTGTGGGCGTTTCCATTGTCCTGGTGCTCCAGGGCCTTCAAAATTGTAATAGGTGGTTGAGAAATGAGATGTGTAATTTATGCTCCTAGAATGCCTGGAGCTGCTACTTCAATGTCGGGACTCTGTATGTGGCCAGGCTGTGTAAAAGTCTCACACATTTGGTATCGCCACACTCAGGAGGAGTAGCAGAATGTATTTTGGGGTGTCATTTTTGCTATGTACATGCTATGTGTTGGAAATATCTTATGAATGGACAACATTGTGTAAAAAAAAAAGCGTTTTCATTTTTTTCCACAGTTTAAAAAAACTTCGGGGAAAAATGAACCATTCAAAAGACTAATTATGCCTCATAGATTATACATTGGGGTGTTAGCTTTCCAAAATGGGGTCATTTTGTGGGCATTTCTGTTGTCCTGGTGCTCCAGGGCCTTCAAAATTGTAATAGGTGGTTGAGAAATGAGATGTGTAATTTATGCTCCTAGAATGCCTGGAGCTGCTACTTCAATGTTCGGCCTCTGTATGTGGCCAGGCTGTATAAAAGTCTCACACATTTGGTATCACCACACTCAGGAGTAGCAGAATGTATTTTGGGGTGTCATTTTTGCTATGTACATGCTATGTGTTGGAAATATCTTATGAATGGACAACTTTGTGTAAAAAAATGCGTTTTCATTTTTTTTCCGCAGTTTCCAAAAACTTCGGGAAAAAAATGAACCATTAAAAAGACTAATTATGCCTCATAGATTATACGTTGGGGTGTTAGCTTTCCAAAATGGGGTCATTTTGTGGGCGTTTCCATTGTCCTGGTGCTCCAGGGCCTTCAAAATTGTAATAGGTGGTTGAGAAATGAGATGTGTAATTTATGCTCCTAGAATGCCTGAAGCTGCTACTTCAATGTTGGGCCTCTGTATGTGGCCAGGCTGTGTAAAAGTCTCACACATTTGGTATCGCCATACTCAGGAGGAGTAGCAGAATGTATTTTGGGGTGTCATTTTTGCTATGTACATGCTATGTGTTGGAAATATCTTATGAATGGACAACTTTGTGTAAAAAAAAATGCGTTTTCATTTATTTTCGACAGTTTCCAAAAACTTCGGGAAAAAAATGAAACATTCAAAAGACTCATTATGCCTCATAGATTATACGTTGGGGTGTTAGCTTTCCAAAATGGGGTCATTTTGTGGGCGTTTCCGTTGTCCTGGTGCTCCAGGGCCTTCAAAATTGTAATAGGTGGTTGAGAAATGAGATGTGTAATTTATGCTCCTAGAATGCCTGGAGCTGCTACTTCAATGTTGGGCCTCTGTATGTGGCCAGGCTGTGTAAAAGTCTCACACATTTGGTATCGCCACACTCAGGAGGAGTAGCAGAATGTATTTTGGGGTGTTATTTTTGCTATGTACATGCTATGTGTTGGAAATATCTTATGAATGGACAACTTTGTGTAAAAAAAATGCGTTTTCATTTTTTTTCCACAGTTTCAAAAAACTTCGGGAAAAAAATGAACCATTCAAAAGACTAATTATGCCTCATAGATTATATGTTGGGGTGTTAGCTTTCCAAAATGGGGTCATTTTGTGGGTGTTTCCATTGTCCTGGTGCTCCAGGGCCTTCAAAATTGTAATAGGTGGTTGAGAAATGAGATGTGTAATTTATGCTCCTAGAATGCCTGGAGCTGCTACTTCAATGTTGGGACTCTGTATGTGGCCAGGCTGTGTAAAAGTCTCACACATTTGGTATCGCCACACTCAGGAGGAGTAGCAGAATGTATTTTGGGGTGTCATTTTTGCTATGTACATGCTATGTGTTGGAAATATCTTATGAATGGACAACATTGTGTAAAAAAAAAAGCGTTTTCATTTTTTTCCACAGTTTAAAAAAACTTCGGGGAAAAATGAACCATTCAAAAGACTAATTATGCCTCATAGATTATACATTGGGGTGTTAGCTTTCCAAAATGGGGTCATTTTGTGGGCATTTCTGTTGTCCTGGTGCTCCAGGGCCTTCAAAATTGTAATAGGTGGTTGAGAAATGAGATGTGTAATTTATGCTCCTAGAATGCCTGGAGCTGCTACTTCAATGTTCGGCCTCTGTATGTGGCCAGGCTGTATAAAAGTCTCACACATTTGGTATCACCACACTCAGGAGTAGCAGAATGTATTTTGGGGTGTCATTTTTGCTATGTACATGCTATGTGTTGGAAATATCTTATGAATGGACAACTTTGTGTAAAAAAATGCGTTTTCATTTTTTTTCCGCAGTTTCCAAAAACTTCGGGAAAAAAATGAACCATTAAAAAGACTAATTATGCCTCATAGATTATACGTTGGGGTGTTAGCTTTCCAAAATGGGGTCATTTTGTGGGCGTTTCCATTGTCCTGGTGCTCCAGGGCCTTCAAAATTGTAATAGGTGGTTGAGAAATGAGATGTGTAATTTATGCTCCTAGAATGCCTGAAGCTGCTACTTCAATGTTGGGCCTCTGTATGTGGCCAGGCTGTGTAAAAGTCTCACACATTTGGTATCGCCATACTCAGGAGGAGTAGCAGAATGTATTTTGGGGTGTCATTTTTGCTATGTACATGCTATGTGTTGGAAATATCTTATGAATGGACAACTTTGTGTAAAAAAAAATGCGTTTTCATTTATTTTCGACAGTTTCCAAAAACTTCGGGAAAAAAATGAAACATTCAAAAGACTCATTATGCCTCATAGATTATACGTTGGGGTGTTAGCTTTCCAAAATGGGGTCATTTTGTGGGCGTTTCCGTTGTCCTGGTGCTCCAGGGCCTTCAAAATTGTAATAGGTGGTTGAGAAATGAGATGTGTAATTTATGCTCCTAGAATGCCTGGAGCTGCTACTTCAATGTTGGGCCTCTGTATGTGGCCAGGCTGTGTAAAAGTCTCACACATTTGGTATCGCCACACTCAGGAGGAGTAGCAGAATGTATTTTGGGGTGTTATTTTTGCTATGTACATGCTATGTGTTGGAAATATCTTATGAATGGACAACTTTGTGTAAAAAAAATGCGTTTTCATTTTTTTTCCACAGTTTCCAAAAACTTCGGGAAAAAAATGAACCATTCAAAAGACTAATTATGAAATGTGGGGACAATGAGAAAATTGTATGCCTATGCCTCACATCAATCCGCGCCTCAGAATCACTCAGCTATTAGATGCAGTAGAACCAAGCAGCTGCCTTAAAAATGAAAACGTATAATGAACAATAAGTCTGGAAATCAAAACAAACGTGTCCAATCTTTGACTTGTTAAACCTATTGAGGCAGCGCTACGTGTCCGATATTATAAAACACTGTATATAGAACCAATGATAAAAAAGACAGGAAAGTTCATAATCAAAGCTGCAGACTGTGGATGTAAGGGTGAACGTAGAAATTCTTTCACCAGTAGCAGTCACCGCGTGAGGGGGTCACCCCCCGTGAGATTGCACTCACCACAATGTCTATAATCACAAGCCTTTGAGAAATGATCTTTAAATCTTTGCCGTCTCCTTGCTTCAGCCACCAGGTGGTGCAAGACCCTCACGGTATGTACAGCATGGGGAGAAAATGAAATGCCAGATAGTGTAATATTGCTTAAGACAGTTTATTAAACAATTCCTAAAAACAAATTCCCCATATAAAATATGCGTACCAGATGAATAAAAACATTGAGCATTGAAAGGTGCACTGTGCCTGTATTAATGTTCCCCGGGAGGAATTCCTAGATGCGAACCGTCCACACCTATACCGTTCGCTTCCTGGTTCCCTTCCGTGGAGCGCAAAACGTCACTTCCGGTTGATTACGACCCTGACGCGTTTCGTCACTTCCGGACGTCATCTGAGGGCGTAATCAACCACTCATGAGGCCGGCTTTTTATATTGATGACAGATTTACCCAGCGAATCAGGGAGACAGAGAAACTAACCACTCCCATTGCTCTAATCCAGCTCTCAGGACTGTCAGCAGAGGAGGGATCTGGCTCATGGCCCGCTGGCACTGTTTTAGACTGAACCAGCCGGCAGCATTTAAAAAACCAGTGACTTTTACAACTTATTTGACTTCCATCTTAGATACTGATGTCCCAAGTGGAATTCAAATACATTTTCTGCATATGAGTCAAATACACAAATATGTAACAAATATACTAAATGTGTGTACACACTTACTGGTGGGAACAATCGAAAAATCAAAAATTGCAAAAAATGCAAATGAAGATGCAGCTAAAACAAACCACAGAATAGGGAAGGAAATGACACAGGAAATGCAATGCAAACTCCCGAATGACACACGTCCTTCTTGTTTACCGTTCTCATAGCAAACATGAAAGACAGATATTGAAATGAGTAAATCTTTGACAGATCTTATTATGTTGATCCAATATTTCAATAAAAGTGTATGTGTGAATTTACACCCATATAAAATAGTGATTAACCCGGGAGGATGTATTCACAATAGCTTTGCATTTCATTATAAAATTAGGATTCTGGTCATTGCAACCGCTATTCCAATTTAGCCACACTCTTAGTAGATAGATATTAAAATGCATTAAACGATAATACATGTCCAAAAAATAAAATTATGTATATTCTACGGCACATGAAATATATTTAAAATGCATTTAAAATCGCATCTTGATGCGATATTTAAAATTTATGAGGTTAAATCTAGAAGTATACTTAAAATTAATAGATTATTAGCTATATCAACAGGGAGTATGTGTACTGTTACTAAATGATAAAAAGTGTTTTGTATTATGTATCACTAATAAAACAATTTATATCTATTTATATTTAAAAAAGCCCATCAATAAGTTTAATGTCTTTATTGATGTTCACAAATATATCAGAAGAGTGAACATCAAAAAATACTTCTTGGGTAGTAGTTTGCCCCCCAGCACCACTGCTGTACATAAACCCAATGAAGTAATTAACAGTGGTCTAAAAAATAAATCCCTGTTCAATCCCTTAAACAACCCAAATCATCATGTGGAGGTCTTTAAGGGTCTTATCTTACGGGATCTAGAACATTTGAAACCAAAGAAAGATGTAAACATGAGGCACATCAGTGAGGGCATCTCCAGCCTGGAAAAAAGGAAAGACATTATCATAAGGCCCGCCGATAAGGGAGGAGGAGTGGTGATACTCCCGAAGGAGATGTATCATGGTCAAATCATGGAAATGTTGTCAGATCAAGTGACGTATAGGCCTCTAGAGAAAGACCCAACTAAAGAGTATAAAAATCAACTAAAAACTCTCGTGGAGATGGGATCCAAAAGTGGGGTATTGAACGAAAAAGAGAGACGATACTTGGTACCATTAAGTAATCGCATACCCACTCTATACACTCTGCCCAAGATCCATAAAGATGCCATAAATCCCCCTGCAAGACCCATAGTAAACAGTATAGAGTCAGTCTCTGCCAGAATGGGTCAGTATCTAGATTGCTTCTTGCAAAAAAGTGTGGTTAACACTCGGTCCTATTTAAGAGACACAAAAAGTTTTTTAAATCTTTTACAGGTGGTGGATTTAACGGACAAACCTCAAGTTTTGTTGGTAACAGCCGATGTAGCGTCGTTGTATTCTATAATACAACATGACGATGCTCTATTAGCATTAAATTGGGCACTCTGCCAAAGAGATGATTTACCTTTTAATCAGAAAGTCTTTTTAAGGAACGCTCTTGATTTTTGCCTTGGCCATAATTATTTTTGGTACGGCAATAAATTTTACACACAACAGAGGGGCGTGGCAATGGGCGCAAAGTTTGCGCCGAGCATTGCAAACTTATTTATGGCAGAATGGGAAGATAAGACCATTTTTAAAAACCAACGTCCGGAACTGATTTTTTATAAACGTTATATAGACGATCTGTTTTTTATTTGGGCAGGATCAACTGAGTCTCTTGAACAATTTTTACAAATTTTAAATTGTAATGACAATAATATTAGACTGAGTTCGAACTGGCACAATGAAACAATTAATTTTTTAGACGTCACTATATACAGAAAAAATGATAAACTGGAGACCAAGGTATTTTTTAAAAAAACGGACAGGAATAGTTATCTGCCGATTACTAGCGGTCATCACCCACTGTGGCTTAAAAATATTCCGAAGGGGCAGCTTATGAGGGTGAGAAGAAACTGTTCCGAGGATACGCAATTCCATCTACAATCTAGGATCCTCGTAGAAAGGTTTGAGGCTAAAGGATACAAAACAGAAATACTACAAAAAGTGGTAGAGGAAGTGGCAACTTTACCCAGATCAGAATGCCTACAAGAATTAACTCAGGAGAAACTATTAAAGAAAGAAAGTGCACGAAAAAATGAATGGGGATTTATCTCACAATTTCATTCCCAATATAAAGAAGTTGAAAACATTTTTAAAGCACATTGGCATATCCTTCTAATGGATAAAAAGTTGACAAATGTACTTCCACCTGTACCGCAGTTCATCTACAGAAAATCAGTCAACTTTGGAGATAGAATCGTTAAAAAAGTTTTAGATCCCCCCGCAAAACCACAGACGTTCTGGGACCGTAATGGTTTCTTTGCGTGCAGAAAGTGTAAAGCATGCAGGGAAGTCACCAGACCTATGAGGGGTATCAGTAGCTTTACTTCTCCAGTAAATGCACGTTCCTTCGAGATAAAACAATTTATCACGTGTAACAGTTCTTATGTAGTATATGCGCTAAGGTGTCCCTGTGGCCTGTTATATATAGGCCGGACCAAAAGGCTACTACGTGTCAGAATTGCAGAGCACATCAACAATATAAAAAATGGGTATAAAGACCACAATGTGTCTCTGCACTTTAGGTTGGAACACAACAGAGACCCCAAGGGGTTGGAATTTTGGGGGATAGAACAACTCCAAACCCACTGGAGGGGTCTTAACCGTATCCGTGAATTGTCGAAACACGAAACCCAGTGGATCTATTCTGTAGATGTGCTCTCCCCCCGCGGCTTAAACATAGAGCTAGATATAAATTGTTTTATTAGTGATACATAATACAAAACACTTTTTATCATTTAGTAACAGTACACATACTCCCTGTTGATATAGCTAATAATCTATTAATTTTAAGTATACTTCTAGATTTAACCTCATAAATTTTAAATATCGCATCAAGATGCGATTTTAAATGCATTTTAAATATATTTCATGTGCCGTAGAATATACATAATTTTATTTTTTGGACATGTATTATCGTTTAATGCATTTTAATATCTATCTACTAAGAGTGTGGCTAAATTGGAATAGCGGTTGCAATGACCAGAATCCTAATTTTATAATGAAATGCAAAGCTATTGTGAATACATCCTCCCGGGTTAATCACTATTTTATATGGGTGTAAATTCACACATACACTTTTATTGAAATATTGGATCAACATAATAAGATCTGTCAAAGATTTACTCATTTCAATATCTGTCTTTCATGTTTGCTATGAGAACGGTAAACAAGAAGGACGTGTGTCATTCGGGAGTTTGCATTGCATTTCCTGTGTCATTTCCTTCCCTATTCTGTGGTTTGTTTTAGCTGCATCTTCATTTGCATTTTTTGCAATTTTTGATTTTTCGATTGTTCCCACCAGTAAGTGTGTACACACATTTAGTATATTTGTTACATATTTGTGTATTTGACTCATATGCAGAAAATGTATTTGAATTCCACTTGGGACATCAGTATCTAAGATGGAAGTCAAATAAGTTGTAAAAGTCACTGGTTTTTTAAATGCTGCCGGCTGGTTCAGTCTAAAACAGTGCCAGCGGGCCATGAGCCAGATCCCTCCTCTGCTGACAGTCCTGAGAGCTGGATTAGAGCAATGGGAGTGGTTAGTTTCTCTGTCTCCCTGATTCGCTGGGTAAATCTGTCATCAATATAAAAAGCCGGCCTCATGAGTGGTTGATTACGCCCTCAGATGACGTCCGGAAGTGACGAAACGCGTCAGGGTCGTAATCAACCGGAAGTGACGTTTTGCGCTCCACGGAAGGGAACCAGGAAGCGAACGGTATAGGTGTGGACGGTTCGCATCTAGGAATTCCTCCCGGGGAACATTAATACAGGCACAGTGCACCTTTCAATGCTCAATGTTTTTATTCATCTGGTACGCATATTTTATATGGGGAATTTGTTTTTAGGAATTGTTTAATAAACTGTCTTAAGCAATATTACACTATCTGGCATTTCATTTTCTCCCCATGCTGTACATACCGTGAGGGTCTTGCACCACCTGGTGGCTGAAGCAAGGAGACGGCAAAGATTTAAAGATCATTTCTCAAAGGCTTGTGATTATAGACATTGTGGTGAGTGCAATCTCACGGGGGGTGACCCCCTCACGCGGTGACTGCTACTGGTGAAAGAATTTCTACGTTCACCCTTACATCCACAGTCTGCAGCTTTGATTATGAACTTTCCTGTCTTTTTTATCATTGGTTCTATATACAGTGTTTTATAATATCGGACACGTAGCGCTGCCTCAATAGGTTTAACAAGTCAAAGATTGGACACGTTTGTTTTGATTTCCAGACTTATTGTTCATTAAAAGACTAATTATGCCTCATAGATTATACGTTGGGGTGTTAGCTTTCCAAAATGGGGTCATTTTGTGGGTGTTTCCATTGTCCTGGTGCTCCAGGGCCTTCAAAATTGTAATAGGTGGTTGAGAAATGAGATGTGTAATTTATGCTCCTAGAATGCCTGGAGCTGCTACTTCAATGTTGGGACTCTGTATGTGGCCAGGCTGTGTAAAAGTCTCACACATTTGGTATCGCCACACTCAGGAGGAGTAGCAGAATGTATTTTGGGGTGTCATTTTTGCTATGTACATGCTATGTGTTGGAAATATCTTATGAATGGACAACTTTGTGTAAAAAAAAAAGCGTTTTCATTTTTTCCACAGTTTCCAAAAACTTCGGGGAAAAATGAACCATTCAAAAGACTAATTATGCCTCATAGATTATACATTGGGGTGTTAGCTTTCCAAAATGGGGTCATTTTTTGGGCAATTCTGTTGTCCTGGTGCTCCAGGGCCTTCAAAATTGTAATAGGTGGTTGAGAAATGAGATGTGTAATTTATGCTCCTAGACTGCCTGGAGCTGCTACTTCAATGTTGGGCCTCTGTATGTGGCCAGGCTGTATAAAAGTCTCACACATTTGGTATCACCACACTCAGGAGTAGCAGAATGTATTTTGGGGTGTCATGTTTGCTATGTACATGCTATGTGTTGGAAATATCTTATGAATGGACAACTTTGTGTAAAAAAAATGCGTTTTCATTTTTTTTCCACAGTTTCCAAAAACTTCGGGAAAAAAATGAACCATTCAAAAGACTAATTATGCCTCATAGATTATACGTTGGGGTGTTAGCTTTCCAAAATGGGGTCATTTTGTGGGCGTTTCCGTTGTCCTGGTGCTCCAGGGCCTTCAAAATTGTAATAGGTGGTTGAGAAATGAGATGTGTAATTTATGCTCCTAGAATGCCTGGAGCTGCTACTTCAATGTTGGGCCTCTGTATGTGGCCAGGCTGTGTAAAAGTCTCACACATTTGGTATCGCCACACTCAGGAGGAGTAGCAGAATGTATTTTGGGGTGTCATTTTTGCTATGTACATGCTATGTGTTGGAAATATCTTATGAATGGACAACTTTGTGTGAAAAAAATGCGTTTTCATTTTTTTTCCACAGTTTCCAAAAACTTCGGGAAAAAAATGAACCATTCAAAAGACTAATTATGCCTCATAGATTATATGTTGGGGTGTTAGCTTTCCAAAATGGGGTCATTTTGTGGGCGTTTCCATTGTCCTGGTGCTCCAGGGCCTTCAAAATTGTAATAGGTGGTTGAGAAATGAGATGTGTAATTTATGCTCCTAGAATGCCTGGAGCTGCTACTTCAATGTTGGGACTCTGTATGTGGCCAGGCTGTGTAAAAGTCTCACACATTTGGTATCGCCACACTCAGGAGGAGTAGCAGAATGTATTTTGGGGTGTCATTTTTGCTATGTACATGCTATGTGTTGGAAATATCTTATGAATGGACAACTTTGTGTAAAAAAAAAAGCGTTTTCATTTTTTCCACAGTTTCCAAAAACTTCGGGGAAAAATGAACCATTCAAAAGACTAATTATGCCTCATAGATTATACATTGGGGTGTTAGCTTTCCAAAATGGGGTCATTTTTTGGGCAATTCTGTTGTCCTGGTGCTCCAGGGCCTTCAAAATTGTAATAGGTGGTTGAGAAATGAGATGTGTAATTTATGCTCCTAGACTGCCTGGAGCTGCTACTTCAATGTTGGGCCTCTGTATGTGGCCAGGCTGTATAAAAGTCTCACACATTTGGTATCACCACACTCAGGAGTAGCAGAATGTATTTTGGGGTGTCATGTTTGCTATGTACATGCTATGTGTTGGAAATATCTTATGAATGGACAACTTTGTGTAAAAAAAAAAGCGTTATCATTTTTTTCCACAGTTTCCAAAAACTTCGGGGAAAAATGAACCATTCAAAAGACTAATTATGCCTCATAGATTATACATTGGGGTGTTAGCTTTCCAAAATGGGGTCATTTTGTGGGCATTTCTGTTGTCCTGGTGCTCCAGGGCCTTCAAAATTGTAATAGGTGGTTGAGAAATGAGATGTGTAATTTATGCTCCTAGAATGCCTGGAGCTGCTACTTCAATGTTCGGCCTCTGTATGTGGCCAGGCTGTATAAAAGTCTCACACATTTGGTATCACCACACTCAGGAGTATCAGAATGTATTTTGGGGTGTCATTTTTGCTATGTACATGCTATGTGTTGGAAATATCTTATGAATGGACAACTTTGTGTAAAAAAAATGCGTTTTCATTTTTTTTCCACAGTTTCCAAAAACTTCGGGAAAAAAATGAACCATTAAAAAGACTAATTATGCCTCATAGATTATACGTTGGGGTGTTAGCTTTCCAAAATGGGGTCATTTTGTGGGCGTTTCCATTGTCCTGGTGCTCCAGGGCCTTCAAAATTGTAATAGGTGGTTGAGAAATGAGATGTGTAATTTATGCTCCTAGAATGCCTGAAGCTGCTACTTCAATGTCGGGCCTCTGTATGTGGCCAGGATGTGTAAAAGTCTCACACATTTGGTATCGCCATACTCAGGAGGAGTAGCAGAATGTATTTTGGGGTGTCATTTTTGCTATGTACATGCTATGTGTTGGAAATATCTTATGAATGGACAACTTTGTGTAAAAAAAAAATGCGTTTTCATTTTTTTTCCACAGTTTCCAAAAACTTCGGGAAAAAAATGAAACATTCAAAAGACTCATTATGCCTCATAGATTATACGTTGGGGTGTTAGCTTTCCAAAATGGGGTCATTTTGTGGGCGTTTCCGTTGTCCTGGTGCTCCAGGGCCTTCAAAATTGTAATAGGTGGTTGAGAAATGAGATGTGTAATTTATGCTCCTAGAATGCCTGGAGCTGCTACTTCAATGTTGGGCCTCTGTATGTGGCCAGGCTGTGTAAAAGTCTCACACATTTGGTATCGCCACACTCAGGAGGAGTAGCAGAATGTATTTTGGGGTGTTATTTTTGCTATGTACATGCTATGTGTTGGAAATATCTTATGAATGGACAACTTTGTGTAAAAAAAAAGCGTTTTCATTTTTTTTCCACAGTTTCCAAAAACTTCGGGAAAAAAATGAACCATTCAAAAGACTAATTATGCCTCATAGATTATACGTTGGGGTGTTAGCTTTCCAAAATGGGGTCATTTTGTGGGTGTTTCCATTGTCCTGGTGCTCCAGGGCCTTCAAAATTGTAATAGGTGGTTGAGAAATGAGATGTGTAATTTATGCTCCTAGAATGCCTGGAGCTGCTACTTCAATGTTGGGACTCTGTATGTGGCCAGGCTGTGTAAAAGTCTCACACATTTGGTATCGCCACACTCAGGAGGAGTAGCAGAATGTA
The DNA here is from genome assembly GCA_037952835.1 of Lithobates septentrionalis. NCBI lineage: Eukaryota > Metazoa > Chordata > Amphibia > Anura > Ranidae > Lithobates > Lithobates septentrionalis. The sequence continues at coordinate 109,721 of JBBDGP010000948.1, read as the reverse complement.
TTTTGGGGTGTCATTTTTGCTATGTACATGCTATGTGTTGGAAATATCTTATGAATGGACAACTTTGTGTAAAAAAAAAAGCGTTTTCATTTTTTCCACAGTTTCCAAAAACTTCGGGGAAAAATGAACCATTCAAAAGACTAATTATGCCTCATAGATTATACATTGGGGTGTTAGCTTTCCAAAATGGGGTCATTTTTTGGGCAATTCTGTTGTCCTGGTGCTCCAGGGCCTTCAAAATTGTAATAGGTGGTTGAGAAATGAGATGTGTAATTTATGCTCCTAGACTGCCTGGAGCTGCTACTTCAATGTTGGGCCTCTGTATGTGGCCAGGCTGTATAAAAGTCTCACACATTTGGTATCACCACACTCAGGAGTAGCAGAATGTATTTTGGGGTGTCATGTTTGCTATGTACATGCTATGTGTTGGAAATATCTTATGAATGGACAACTTTGTGTAAAAAAAATGCGTTTTCATTTTTTTTCCACAGTTTCCAAAAACTTCGGGAAAAAAATGAACCATTCAAAAGACTAATTATGCCTCATAGATTATACGTTGGGGTGTTAGCTTTCCAAAATGGGGTCATTTTGTGGGCGTTTCCGTTGTCCTGGTGCTCCAGGGCCTTCAAAATTGTAATAGGTGGTTGAGAAATGAGATGTGTAATTTATGCTCCTAGAATGCCTGGAGCTGCTACTTCAATGTTGGGCCTCTGTATGTGGCCAGGCTGTGTAAAAGTCTCACACATTTGGTATCGCCACACTCAGGAGGAGTAGCAGAATGTATTTTGGGGTGTCATTTTTGCTATGTACATGCTATGTGTTGGAAATATCTTATGAATGGACAACTTTGTGTGAAAAAAATGCGTTTTCATTTTTTTTCCACAGTTTCCAAAAACTTCGGGAAAAAAATGAACCATTCAAAAGACTAATTATGCCTCATAGATTATATGTTGGGGTGTTAGCTTTCCAAAATGGGGTCATTTTGTGGGCGTTTCCATTGTCCTGGTGCTCCAGGGCCTTCAAAATTGTAATAGGTGGTTGAGAAATGAGATGTGTAATTTATGCTCCTAGAATGCCTGGAGCTGCTACTTCAATGTTGGGACTCTGTATGTGGCCAGGCTGTGTAAAAGTCTCACACATTTGGTATCGCCACACTCAGGAGGAGTAGCAGAATGTATTTTGGGGTGTCATTTTTGCTATGTACATGCTATGTGTTGGAAATATCTTATGAATGGACAACTTTGTGTAAAAAAAAAAGCGTTTTCATTTTTTCCACAGTTTCCAAAAACTTCGGGGAAAAATGAACCATTCAAAAGACTAATTATGCCTCATAGATTATACATTGGGGTGTTAGCTTTCCAAAATGGGGTCATTTTTTGGGCAATTCTGTTGTCCTGGTGCTCCAGGGCCTTCAAAATTGTAATAGGTGGTTGAGAAATGAGATGTGTAATTTATGCTCCTAGACTGCCTGGAGCTGCTACTTCAATGTTGGGCCTCTGTATGTGGCCAGGCTGTATAAAAGTCTCACACATTTGGTATCACCACACTCAGGAGTAGCAGAATGTATTTTGGGGTGTCATGTTTGCTATGTACATGCTATGTGTTGGAAATATCTTATGAATGGACAACTTTGTGTAAAAAAAAAAGCGTTATCATTTTTTTCCACAGTTTCCAAAAACTTCGGGGAAAAATGAACCATTCAAAAGACTAATTATGCCTCATAGATTATACATTGGGGTGTTAGCTTTCCAAAATGGGGTCATTTTGTGGGCATTTCTGTTGTCCTGGTGCTCCAGGGCCTTCAAAATTGTAATAGGTGGTTGAGAAATGAGATGTGTAATTTATGCTCCTAGAATGCCTGGAGCTGCTACTTCAATGTTCGGCCTCTGTATGTGGCCAGGCTGTATAAAAGTCTCACACATTTGGTATCACCACACTCAGGAGTATCAGAATGTATTTTGGGGTGTCATTTTTGCTATGTACATGCTATGTGTTGGAAATATCTTATGAATGGACAACTTTGTGTAAAAAAAATGCGTTTTCATTTTTTTTCCACAGTTTCCAAAAACTTCGGGAAAAAAATGAACCATTAAAAAGACTAATTATGCCTCATAGATTATACGTTGGGGTGTTAGCTTTCCAAAATGGGGTCATTTTGTGGGCGTTTCCATTGTCCTGGTGCTCCAGGGCCTTCAAAATTGTAATAGGTGGTTGAGAAATGAGATGTGTAATTTATGCTCCTAGAATGCCTGAAGCTGCTACTTCAATGTCGGGCCTCTGTATGTGGCCAGGATGTGTAAAAGTCTCACACATTTGGTATCGCCATACTCAGGAGGAGTAGCAGAATGTATTTTGGGGTGTCATTTTTGCTATGTACATGCTATGTGTTGGAAATATCTTATGAATGGACAACTTTGTGTAAAAAAAAAATGCGTTTTCATTTTTTTTCCACAGTTTCCAAAAACTTCGGGAAAAAAATGAAACATTCAAAAGACTCATTATGCCTCATAGATTATACGTTGGGGTGTTAGCTTTCCAAAATGGGGTCATTTTGTGGGCGTTTCCGTTGTCCTGGTGCTCCAGGGCCTTCAAAATTGTAATAGGTGGTTGAGAAATGAGATGTGTAATTTATGCTCCTAGAATGCCTGGAGCTGCTACTTCAATGTTGGGACTCTGTATGTGGCCAGGCTGTGTAAAAGTCTCACACATTTGGTATCGCCACACTCAGGAGGAGTAGCAGAATGTATTTTGGGGTGTCATTTTTGCTATGTACATGCTATGTGTTGGAAATATCTTATGAATGGACAACTTTGTGTAAAAAAAAAAAAGCGTTTTCATTTTTTTCCACAGTTTCCAAAAACTTCGGGGAAAAATGAACCATTCAAAAGACTAATTATGCCTCATAGATTATACATTGGGGTGTTAGCTTTCCAAAATGGGGTCATTTTGTGGGCATTTCTGTTGTCCTGGTGCTCCAGGGCCTTCAAAATTGTAATAGGTGGTTGAGAAATGAGATGTGTAATTTATGCTCCTAGAATGCCTGGAGCTGCTACTTCAATGTTGGGCCTCTGTATGTGGCCAGGCTGTATAAAAGTCTCACACATTTGGTATCACCACACTCAGGAGTAGCAGAATGTATTTTGGGGTGTCATTTTTGCTATGTACATGCTATGTGTTGGAAATATCTTATGAATGGACAACTTTGTGTAAAAAAAATGCGTTTTCATTTTTTTTCTACAGTTTCCAAAAACTTCGGGAAAAAAATGAACCATTAAAAAGACTAATTATGCCTCATAGATTATACGTTGGGGTGTTAGCTTTCCAAAATGGGGTCATTTTGTGGGCGTTTCTGTTGTCCTGGTGCTCCAGGGCCTTCAAAATTGTAATAGGTGGTTGAGAAATGAGATGTGTAATTTATGCTCCTAGAATGCCTGAAGCTGCTACTTCAATGTTGGGCCTCTGTATGTGGCCAGGCTGTGTAAAAGTCTCACACATTTGGTATCGCCATACTCAGGAGGAGTAGCAGAATGTATTTTGGGGTGTCATTTTTGCTATGTACATGCTATGTGTTGGAAATATCTTATGAATGGACAACTTTGTGTAAAAAAAAATGCGTTTTCATTTTTTTTCCACAGTTTCCAAAAACTTCGGGGAAAAATGAAACATTCAAAAGACTCATTATGCCTCATAGATTATACGTTGGGGTGTTAGCTTTCCAAAATGGGGTCATTTTGTGGGCGTTTCCATTGTCCTGGTGCTCCAGGGCCTTCAAAAGTGTGATAGGTTGTCATCATATGAGATGTGCAATTTATGCTCGTAAAACGCCTGACGGTGCTAGTTGGATGTTAGACCTCTGTATGTGGCCAGGCTGTGTAAACGTCTCGCACATGTGGTATCACTTTACTCAGGAGGAGTAGCAGAATGTATTTTGGGGTGTCATTGCAAGTATGCATGTGCTGTGTGAGAGAAATAACTTGTTATTTTGACAATTTTATGCAAAAAATAAATAAAAAATTTCCAAGAATTGTGGGAAAAAATTACAACTTCAAAAAGCTCACCCCACCTCTTGCTAAATACCTTGGAATGTCTGCTTTCCAAAAAGGGGTAATTTGGGGGGTATTTGTACTTTCCTGGCTTGTTAGGGCCTCAAGAAATGAGATAGGCCTTCAGTACATCAGGTGTGATCAGATGTGATCATTTTTCAATGATTTGCACCATAGCTTGTAGACTCTATAACTTTCACAGAGACCAAATAATATACACTAATTTGGGTTATTTTTACTAAAGATATGTAGCAGTATACTTTTTGGCCGAAATTTATGAAGAAAAATTACTTATTTGCAAAATTTTACAATTTCACAAATTTCTCTCTTTATTCGCTTATATTGCAAAAAATAAAAAAAACAGCAGTGATTAAATACCACCAAAAGAAAGCTATGTTTGTGAGAAAAAAATGATAAAAATTTGGTTTGGGTACAGTGTAGCATGACTAATTGTCATTCAAAGTGTGAGAGCGCTGAAAGCTAAAATTTGGTCTGGGAAGGAAGGGTGTATAAAAGCCCTGTATTGAAGTGGTTAACAGGGGCATGTAATTACGATTTTTGATGCAATACTTTGCAGCAGGGCTCATTCCTGCGCTCCAACTAGAGTATCTGTGAGGGGTTGCAGTGTTGTGGCACCAGCAACATTGCCCAAGGCCCAATTTTTCATCCCCTGTTTAACGGGGGCGTATAATTACAATTTTTGATGCAATACTTTGCAGCAGGGCTCATTCCTGCGCTCCAACTATAGCATCTGTGAGGGGTTGCAGTGTTGTGGCACCAGTGCCTAAGGCCCAATTTTTCTGCCCCTGTTCAACAGGGACATCTAATTACAATTCTTGATCTAATATTTCACAGCAGGGCCCATTCCTGCGCCCACCAAGAGTAACTGTGAGGGCTTACAGTGTTGTGGCAACACCACCACCAAAGGCCCAATTTTTCTGCCCCTGTTCAACAGGTGCATGTAATTACAATTCTTGATATAATATTTCACAGCAGGGCCCATTCCAGCGCCCACCAAGAGTAACTGTGAGGACTTATGCCCCGTACACACGGTCGGATTTTCCGATGGAAAATGTCAGATTGGAGCGTGTTGTCGGAAATTCCGACCGTGTGTGGTCTCCATCGGACATTTTCCATCGGATTTTCTGACACACAAAGTTTGAGAGCAGGCTATAAAATTTTCCGACAACAAAATCCGATCGCGTCAATTCCGACCGTGTGTGGCCTGTTCCGACGCACAAAGTGCCACGCATGCTCAGAAGAAATTCCGACACGGAACAGCTCGGTCTGGTAAAATTAGCGTTCGCAATGGATACAGCACTTTCGTCACGCTGCAATGTTAAAAATGGTTTAATACAGCGCACTCTCTTCTTCTTTATAATGTGACAAGAATTAAGTAGTTTTGCTGCTCATATTCACACACACTTCTGACAAACTTATTTTGTTTTTTTTTCTTGGGATTCCCTGAATATATTGTTATTTGTCACATCTGACATAAATGTTTTTTTTTTTTATTTAAAGCCATTTTTCGTTTAGATTTTATGTTTGTATTTTTTCAAAGGCTGATCTTTGTTTAATGTTATTTTTAGTTTTACTCCAGACTATTTTTGTGTGTGTTTTGTGTGTCAAGTTACCAAAACTCCATTGATATCTTTTATTATTTAATCTCAAGGAGATTGTTTGTTGTTGGTGTCCCTTGTTGATTTCACATTGTATTTTTGAAATGTACCTGAATCCTCACAAACTGTCCTTTTTGAAGTAAAACACACATAAGCAAGTATAATTCAAACCAAAAATCTTTTATTAAGGGCTCAGAACCAAACAAAGAGGGAGGCAACGCTGGATCAACAGGAGAAATTAGCGAAGCCTGGGACCCCCAGGGCAGACATCAATTCTTGAACATCAAAATTGGTGGCCTGAGGAGTCCATATGTAAGGGAGGGCAGCCTGGTCCAGAAGTCCCAGAGATCCGGATAGCAGCAGATGACATCTGTGTCCCCAGGCTGTGGTACCACAAGAGGCTGCATCTTTAGGCCGACCAGACTGGATCCAGGGTGCTCACTTTCTGGTCTTCCTTCCACGCTTCCTTCCTGGCTGTGGCTCTGCTGCTGGAGATGTGGCAGGAGGAGGAGTAGGACCTGGAGGAGAAGGAGGAGGAGGACCTGCAGGAGGAGGAGAAGGACCATGTGTGAGTTCACAAAGGTGTGTATCAGATGTAATTTGGGCCCTCATCCCCTTATTAAGAGCCTCCAATATTAACGACTCACACATGAGTTGTTGTCCCTCCTCCATCCTCTGCATTTTAGAGGCAATGATGGCAGCGAAGTCCTCCTCCGCGGTGTGTGGTGCTCCCAGGGCCTCTGTAGCCCTCCAAAAGAGGCCTATGGCAGCCTCCTCTAGGGCACTCCTCCTCCTGCCACTTTCTCTTTCCAGGGGGAGGGGAGGGACCTGCAGATCAGGCAGCCGGCTCGGCCCGGCCACCTCCTGGCTGAGACTTCCCTGTGTATGAAAAAGGCACATGGTTTTAGTTTTTGCATCATCAATCACAATCATAAATTAGTACTCCAAACTAACATCTAGTTAACATCATTGATTGGACAACCAGCAATATTTAGAGGAATGCTATACCTGGCTCAATCTGGGCTCCTCCACATGTTGCTGCCTGGAAGGCCCAGGTTGGGCGTCAGAAGCCTCAGCTGGGGGGGAAGGAAGCGTGGAAGGAAGATTGCAGAGGGATGACCTGGGTTCAGTCTGGCCTGCCAGAAAATGCAGCCTGTCATAGTACCACATCCCGGGGACATAGATGTCATCTGCTGCTCCGGATCTCTGCAAATCCTGGACTTTCTGGCGCTCCCTTACATATGTGCTCCTCAGGCCACCAATTAGGATCTTCAAATATGTGATGTCTGCCGTGGGGATCACCTGCTTCACAATTTCCAACAATTGATCCAGCGCTGCCTTCCTCTTTGTTTGGTTCCTGTAATGTGGGTGGTTGATCTCCCACAGACAGGGCAGCTCCCTGAACATGTCAATGAATATTGCCATGAAGTCATTATTTTGTAAGATATCCATGTTCTCTGCAAGACACAACACAAGACAAACCCTAATGTCAGGCCAAACTCTCCTAATCTTGTTACAATATAGGCCTCAATGTAGAAGCAGTATAGGCACAAGTATGTCTCTTACCTTCATTCTTACGATCGGCGCCTCCAATGCTCCTTCCTCCGCTCACAGATCGTACGTAATACGCACGTGTGGTACGCTTTATACACACTGCGCATGCGTGTAACTCCGCCCGCCCCTGACGTTCTTTCTAGTCTATTCCCTGCCCCTTTTCGTTCTGCGCAGTGGGGGGAAGAGCACATGGCGGATACACAGCAGGTGCGTGCTAATTACAGGAACGAGGAGGAGGAGGAGGAAAGCCCGGATCCGGACACGTCCCGATCCAGAAGGAGAAGATTTAAGGCCACAAATATGTCCTTTGGGGAGACGTTGGAGATGGGGGACATCCTGAAGAAGGCCGACTATGATGGAAAGTATGGACCTTACCCCAACCCCAATATCAGAAAGGCCAAGATCATTGCAAAAGTGGTCAAAAAGTCTGCACCGGAATTTCGGGGTACGACGAACGAAAGATCAGCTCAGGAAGCGGTGGTCGGACCTCAAATTAAGAGAGCCCGAGCAGTACAGAAAGATCCGGAGAGTGCTGCAAAAAAGTAAGTAGTTGTGCTGTGTTCCTATTCTTTTTGTCTTTATTACGTTTGTGCTGCTCCATATGGTTTTCTTAATTGTTGTACAGTTTAAAATGGCAATTTTAATGTTCATGGGAACATTAATCGTTCGTATGAAACATTTTTATTTCGGCCTCTAAAACACCATTGTTTAGGCCATATGCATTTTCCGACATTTTTTAGGGCCTACTTGTCTGAAAAATATTTGGTTGTGTAGATGGCTTTGTTACTAGAATGAAATGCAAACTAGATTCTGTGTAAGGAGAGGACACTGAGCAGCTGTTTTCACATCTGGACACTGGAGCACTAGTGTGGGACACAAGAACACAATTTTTATTAGGGGGGGCACACAGGTGCTCCAGTGTATACTATAGGGGGTCTCCATCTGTGAAGCTTGTACAAAACAGGTAAAGTATTGCAGGTTGACAAAGGACACTAAAAAAGCTACATCTCCGAACTCTGCTAAAATTGACAATTGTACCCCACTTCCAAGCAATGTTTCCTATTTATAGTTCTGCCATCAAATATCTGTGTGCTAATTATAACATTTTTGTTTTACATAGGGGAGAAAAGACTTGGAGAACACCCCTCATCCGAGGAGACCAGAGACCCCCCACCTCTGGAAGAAGGGGAAATACCCCAAACACAAGCTGAGCAGGAGGAGGAAGAAGATGTGGTGGAAATTGGCACCACAACAGGTGAGTGTCTGCGACCAAAGGCTCAGGTAAGAGATGGATGCTGGCAGTTTGTTGATACCTGCTTTTGTTTGGTTACACTCTTTTTAGGTGATCGTGATGTTATGGATCGAGATCCTTTCACATCACAAAGTGCCCAGATCCTGATCGGGGACATCATGGGGTGTAATTTTGAATTGGAAAACCTCAAGAAAAAAATCAATGATGTTATTCAAAAAAATAATAACATCATTGATGTTTTGGGGCGAATTTAAAACCCCACAAAATCACTTTCTTTTTTTGTGTGCTACAATCTTTAAAATTTTTGAGCGATGTTTTGAAAATCCAAATTTGGAGGATGCACACAGTGTGCCAACATGTGCTATCTGCCATCACGGGAGATCAATGGACGCGTTTTGGGGGTGCAAACCCTTCCTCAATAATAAAGTAGCGGTGGGGAAGGGGTTGCTCCCACAAAGCGCGTCCCTTGATCCCCCTTGATGGCAGCTAGCACATGTTGACATTCGTAAATTAGTGTGCATCTTCCAAATTTGGCTTTTCAAGGGGTGACTTCACCCCATCTGAACGCAATATCAAACACAGTTCCTAAATACTCATGTCTGATATTGCCTTCAAGTTTTACCATATGTGAACTTTGTAAGTTCAAGATTTTTGTCTTTCTTGTTGTTTTTACACAGGCCTGTTTTATCGTAAATGGACATTTCTATTTTTGATAATGCCATGCCAAAAATTGTTATACAACAAACATGTGGGTTTGTTTTAAAAACCTTTGGTAAATGCACATGTGATTGTGCAGGTATTAAAAAGTTTGTGAATCAAGAATGTGTGGATTATTGTCTCAACGCTACAACACTTTTGTGGTGATGTAATTGCTGTTTTCTGAGAAAATGGTGGTTATTTTCTAAGGGCAAATCCTCTTTGCACTACAAGTGCAGTTTCAGTGCAGTTTCAAGTGCACTTGTAGTATAAAAAGTGTCTACGCCTTTAGTAAATAACACCCAACAGTGCTTTGTATAAGGTTACACAATCATGCCATTTTCAGGACTCCCCACATTGCTGTCATGGTCAGCTAAAACAGACACAAGCAGTAAATGTCACCAAACATTAGCTTTTTCTTTTTTATTTGATAAATGCTTCACAAATTGTCTGGCATATTGATGGCCCCCCTACCCGCAAAGAACTCAAGGTATCTTAACCGGACATCACGGGCACTCAGGGAGGGCAAGCCAGGACGGCCACTTTCAAGCGCCGTCAGGGTTGGATCATGTAGAATTCCGGCCTCAGGCCCAACTGAGCCAGCATAGCTGGCAGAATGTTTGCGTAAAAAGTTATGGAGAACACAGCACGCCAGGATTAGATGATTAAGTTTATACTCTGCCGTATGGATGGGTGTCAGAAATAGGCGGAACTGACTGGCCAGGATTCCAAATGTGTTCTCCACCACTCTTCTGGCTCTGGCCAGCCGGTAATTAAAAACCCTCTGTTCCGGGATGAGGGTCCTCATCGGGAATGGCCGCATAAGATGGTCCCCCAGCTCAAATGCTTCATCCGCAACGAAGAAGAAGGGGAGTCCTTCCACATTGTCCTCTGGAGGTGGCAAGTCCAAGCTGCCATTCTGGAGACGCCTGTAGAACTCCGTCTGGGCGATGACTCCACCATCGGACATCCGGCCATTCTTCCCCACGTCCACATACAAGAAGTCGTAATTAGCCGACACCACCGCCAACATCACAATACTATTGAACCCCTTATAGTTGAAATAGTACAACCCCGAGTTGGGTGGTGGGACGATGTGGACGTGTTTCCCATCAATTGCCCCTCCGCAGTTAGGAAAGTCCCACCGCTGGGCAAAGTGGGAGGCCACAGTCTGCCATTCCTGTGGCGTGGAAGGAAACTGTTGAGGAAAACAAAAATAAGTTACTATTTTTGCACATAAACATTCCAAACAATCTTGGCCAACCTCCAGATAGCATTTATTAAGGGGAAATTAACACCAAAGTATAAGGTAGACCTATCATATCCCCCCCCTCTCATGGGCCATTTCTAACATTATAGGGGGGTGGAATCTTGGACAGGTAACCCTCTTCACTTCATTGAGAGATGAATGCCTAAATACAGGGTATTACTTGGAACAGCCCCTCCTTAGTTACACTATTGGCAGCCCACTGGACGGGTAAGAAGTGTCATAATACAAATATATAAATACACACTGTACACATTTGAGGACATTTGGACATTCTGATATTACCTATCAAGATAATAATAGAATACAAAAACTTTAAACAGTACCATTGGAAAGTATACAGGCAGGCCCTTGCACTACATGCTTTGGGGAATTCATCCATAAATCTGACCAGTAAAGAGATGGGTATAGTGTGTATGGGTTTGGCAAAGTCAGCAGATAGATGATTGAGGATAGATAGAGAATTGGTATCAGCTGACTTAGCAGTTGGGGGGAGGGAGGGTTTAGAAAAATGATTTGGGGACACTACAAAAAAAAGCCTCTGGCACTCTGCCTGAATTTAAAGCACAAATCACATTTCTATAAACATTTTAGGGGGTGTTTGGGGTAAAGCACTACTATGGAGCTGAGAAAATACATTGTTAAGTGACTACATGAGGTGAATATAGGGGCAGGAGAGCATGTTGGGGAGGTAAGTGAAGGCAGATATGTATGAAGGACTTAAAAAATAATTACATAAAAATCCAGCATGCATGAGAACAAAGGGGGCATTCACAGCATATTACAATCATGGTAATTAGGGAATGAGGAAAGAAATACAAGATATTAGCAAACATTCAATACAATAAAATGTGATATTAAAGGATAAAAATCTTACCTTCGTATACTCCTTCTGCAGGACCTGGATGATGGCAGAATAGGTCTCTGGGATGATGGTTCCCAGAGCCTGGGGGGAGATGCCTGTCGAGAACTTAAGGTCCTGCAGGCTTCTCCCTGTCGCCAAGTACCGCAGGGTAGCGAGGAGCCTCTGCTCCGGAGTGGTGGCTTGCCTCATGCAGGTATCCTGCCTGCTGATATAGGGGGTCAGCGAAGCCAGCAGACGGTGAAATACGGGGTCCGTCATCCTGAGAAAGTTCCTGAAATCATCAGGATTATTCTCACGGATCTCACGGAGCAAAGGCATATGAGAGAACTGGTCACGCTGAAGCAACCAATTCTTGGTCCATGAACTCCTCCCCACCCTGTTCATGGACTGGACTTGTGTCAAGGTCAGGACCCCAACACCAAGCCTCCGCACAGCACGAACTCTACGAGGAGTACGTATACGAAACATGGCTAGAAAACGGTCGGCTGCTCAGAACGAAGTAACAGAACGCACTGAAGAACAGCAAGGCCTGTGAAGAGCGACCTGAAAAACAGTAACGAACGAACAAGAACACAATGACTACTTAAAGTCACGCGGAACTTGCTTGCACGCACTGAAGAGCAGATACAAACCCACAAGCACAAACTGAACCGCAGAAAACGATCTGAAAGCCACTAGTCTGAAAAAGCGCAAATCGTCTCTCACCAAACTTTTACTAACACGAGATTAGCAAAAGGAGCCCAAAGGGTGCCGCGCTTGGTGAACTGGCCTTTTCTAGTCTCGTTGTACGTACTTGACGTCACCGCGTTGTTGGCGATCGGAAATTCCGACAACTTTGTGCGACCGTGTGTACGCAAAACAAGTTTGAGCCAACATCCGTCGGAAAAAATCCTAGGATTTTGTTGTCGGAATGTCCGAACAAAGTCCGACCGTGTGTACGGGGCATTACAGTGTTGTGGCACCAGCACCAGCACCACCACCAAAGGCCCAATTTTTCTACCACTGTTCAACAATGGCATGTAATTACAATTCTTGATCTAATATTTCACAGCAGGGCCTGTTCCTGAGCCCACCAAGAGTAATGCCCCGTACACACGGTCGGATTTTCCGACGGAAAATGTGTGATAGGACCTTGTTGTCGGAAATTCCGACCGTGTGTAGGCTCCATCACACATTTTCCATCGGATTTTCCGACACACAAAGTTTGAGAGCAGGATATAAAATTTTCTAAAATTCTAAAATTTATAAAAAATCCGACGAACAAAGTGCCACGCATGCTCAGAATAAATAAAGAGATGAAAGCTATTGGCCACTGCCCCGTTTATAGTCCCGACGTACGTGTTTTACGTCACCGCGTTTAGAACGATCGGATTTTCCGACATCTTTGTGTGACCGCGTGTATGCAAGACAAGTTTGAGCCCACATCCTTCGGAAAAAATCCTAGGATTTTGTTGTCGGAATGTCCGAACAAAGTCCGACCGTGTGTACGGGGCATAACTGTGAGGGCTTACAGTGTTGTGGCAACACCAACACCTAAGGCCCCAATTTCTGCAGAGTATATAGGGCAGGCCCCTACTTTCAAACATCCAACTTACAAACGACTCCTACTTGCAAGCGGAAGGAGACAACATGAAGTGAGATGAAATCTACCCCTAGGAAGGGAAATTCTCTCCTGTAATGCCCCGTACACACGGTCGGATTTTCCGATGGAAAATGTCCGATCGGAGCGTGTTGTAGGAAATTCCGACCGTTGTGGGCTCCATCGGACATTTTTCATCGTATTTTCCGACACACAAAGTTTGAGAGCAGGATATAAAACTTTCCGACAACAAAATCCGTTGTCGGAAATTCCGATCGTGTGTACACAAATCCGACGGACAAAGTGCCACGCATGCTCAGAATAAATAAAGAGATAAAAGCTATTGGCCACTGCCCCGTTTATAGTCCCGACGTACGTGTTTTACATCACCGCGTTCAGAACGATCGGATTTTCCGACAACTTTGTGTGACCGTGTGTATGCAAGACAAGTTTGAGCCAACATCCGTCGGAAAAAATCCTAGGATTTTGTTGTCGGAATGTCCGAACAAAGTCCGACCGTGTGTACGGGGCATAAGAGTTAATATCGGAAAAATGTGTCTCCTCTTCACTGATGCTTTATCACAAATCCTTGTTTCACTAAAAACCCCACATTTTCAAAAAACATTTGTCATTGGGATGGAAAGTGAGGTGAAATCTTCTGAAGAGGTGCACAGACAGCAAAACAAATGTTACAGGGGTGATAATCCTTCCCTATGTTTTCCAAAAAGCTTAAAAATAGACCTTTTTTACACTTTAAAAATGTACCAGTTCAAAATTACAAACAGATTCTACTTAACAACAAGCCTACAGTCCCTGTCTTGTTTGCACTCCCTGTATACTGCTGTTCAGAGTGTATAGGGCCTGGGGGCCCCACGCCTTTCCTTTTTTTAATTTGGATGCGGGGTTCCCCTTAATATCCATACAAGACCCAAAGGGCCTGGTAATAGACTGGGGGGGTACCTATGCCGTTTGTCTCACTGATTTTCATCCATATTGCTGGGACCCGACATTACATTAACCACTTAACAACCGGCCCATAGCCAAATGACGGCTACAGGGCGGTTGCAGGGACGTCCTCCCAGAATTCGGCTCTCGCGTGCCCCCTAGGGAGTGCACTCGAGAGCATCCGTGAACGCCGGGTCCTCCACGGATCACGGATCTCGGTAAATGGCCGCTAATCGTGGCCGTTTACCATGTGATCGCTCCGTCAAATGACGGAGCGATCACATGTAAACAAACCGGCATCATCTGATGACGCCGGTTCCTCTCCTCCCCTCCTGTGTACCGATCTGTACACTGTGAGCAGAGAGGGGGATGGATGGATGGTAGCAGCATTGTGGGCTGCATCTGTAGTGCCCACAGCGCTGCACAGAGACATCCAGCCATCCATCCATCCATGCTCAGCCATCCCTCACTACTCTGCAATGCTCTGCAATGCCCCACAATACTCTGCCATACCCTGCAATGCCCCGAAATACCCCGCAATACTCTGCCATACCCTGCAATACCCCGAAATACCCCGCAATACTCTGCCATACCCTGCAATACCCCAAAATACCCCGCAATACTCTGCCATTCCCTACAATGCCCCAAAATACCCCGCAATACTCTGCCATACCCTGCAATACCAGGAGGCGAGAGGGGACGTCCCCGCCTCCCGCCGCCCTCCGGTGCTTCTACCGACTCACCGCTACGATCGAAGCCAGGATCTTTTTTTTTTATTTTTTTTATTTCAGGCACAGCCTAGAGTTGAGATGTGGGGTCTTATTGATCCCATATCTCACTGTAAAGAGGACCTGTCATGCCATATTCCTATTACAAGGGATTTTTACATTCCTTGTAATAGGAATAAAAGTGATCAAAAAAAATTTTTGGGGGAAAAAAGTGTCAAACTAAAATAAATAAAGTAAAATGAACAATAAAAAAAAATAATAATTTAAAGCGCCCCTGTCCGTGTGCTCACATGCAGAAGCGAACGCATACGTAAGTCCCGCCCACATATGAAAACGGTGTTCAAACCACACATGTGAAGTATCGCTGCGATCGGTAGAGTGGGAGCAATAATTTTGGCTCTAGACCTCCTCTGTAACTCAAAATTTGTAACCAGTAAAAAATTTGAAAGCGTCGCCTATGGGGATTTTAAAGTAGCGAAGTTTGGCGCCATTCCACAAGCATGTGCAATTTTGAAAGGTGACATGTTAGGTATCTATTTACTCGGTGTAACTTCATCTTTCATATTATGCAAAAACATTGGGCTAACCTTACTGTTTTGTTTTTTTTTTAAGCAAAAAACTGTTTTTTTTCCAAAAAAAAGGTGTTTGAAAAATTGCTGCGCAAATATCGTGCGAGATAAAAAGTTGCAATGACCGCTATTGTATTTTCTAGGGTCTTTGCTAAAAAAACATATATAATGTTTTGGGTTTCTATGTAATTTTATAGCAAATAAATGATGATTTTTACATGTAGGAGAGAAATGTCAAAATTGGCCTGGGTGCTCCAGAACGCCTGAAGGTGCTCCCCTGCATGTTGGGCCTCTGTATGTGGCCACGCTGTGTAAAAGTCTCACATATGTGGTATCGCCATACTCGGGAGTAATAGTAGAATGTGTTTTGGGGTGTAATTTGTGGTATGCATATGCTGTGTGTGAGAAATAACCTGCTAATATGACAATTTTGTGAAAAAAAAAAGAAAAAAAAAACTTGATTTTGCAAAGAATTGTGGGAAAAAATGACAACTTCAAAATACTCACCATGCATCTTTCTAAATACCCTGGAATGTCTTCTTTCCAAAAGGGGTCATTTGGGGGGTATTTGTACTTTTCTGGCATGTTAGGGTCTCAAGAAATTAGATAGGCCATCAGTACTTCAGGTGTGATCAATTTTCAGATATTGGCACCATAGATTGTGGACGCTATAACTTTCACAAAGACCAAATAATATACACTAATTTGGGTTATTTTTACTAAAGATATGTAGCGGTATAAATTTTGGCCAAAATATATGAAGAAAAATTACTAATTTTCAAAATTTTATAACAGAAACGAAGAAAAATGTATTTTTTTACAGATTTTTCGGTCTTTTTTCTTTTATAGTGCAAAAAATAAAGAACCCAGCAGTGATTAAATACCACCAAAAGAAAGCTCTATTTGTGTGGAAAAAAAGGACAAAAATTTCATATAGATACAATGTTGCATGACTGAGTAGTTGTCATTCAAAATGTGAGAGCACCAAAAGCTGAAAATTGGTCTGGTTATTAAAGGGGTTTAAGTGCCCAGTGGTCAAGTGGTTAAAGCCACAAGTAGTTTTAAATGACTTTTATTCCTTTACAAATGTCAGTTTGTGCAGGGACTGTTCTAAGCACGGGAAACACGCACCACTTTACAGGCATACTATAGACACCCCCCAGGTAGGATATTTAACCTCCCTGGCGGTATGATTCTTTCTGATTTTAGGTGCTGAAAGCGGTACAATTATTTTGCATGGAAATTTGGCGTTTTATATTGTAGGTCTGTAATTATTAACAATAACACACTTAAATCTGTCCAAACAAGAGTCTAGTAGATATCCTTGGTATGATAAAGTTTGACACACAAAAACATAAATTATAATATAATAAAAAAAAATAATAATTAAAAAATAAATAAATAAATAGTAATAAAATAAATTTCCACACGATTCACTATCGCTCAATTCTGCAAGTGTTCTAATTTACTATCGCTGTTTTCTAGCTGGTCTAAAGCCATTTTTGACGTAAAGGGACACTTTTTGGTTGCTATGGACAATCTCCAGTTTCTAGGCAGAAAGAACAGTATATGCAATATAAAACTGCATGCAGGGCATGGGCCAGAACACTGGGGACAAATGGGATGTGAAATGATTTCATACAGTACTGTAATCTGTAAAATTACAGTACTGTATGTGTTATGCTTTTTACATTTTTTTGAATTTGCCGCCAGGCTCCGCCCCCGTGCGTCGCGACGCTCGCAGGGAACGGAGCCTGGCACAGAGAGGCTTCGGAACAGGACACAGCCCGCGGACACTGCGGGGGACATTGCAGGATCCCGGGGACAAGGTAAGTAAGGAGGCACCAGGATCCTGCGATGCAATCCCGAGTGTGGCTCGGGGTTACCGCTAATGGTGCTGAATTTTAACCCCGAGCCACACTCGGGAAAACCACCAGGGAGGCTACAGGAATATTTCACTTTTTTTTCACTTTAAGCATCATTAAAATCACTGCTCCCAAAAAATGGCCGTTTTTAAAACTTTTTTTGCATTCATACATGTCCCCTGGGGCAGGACCCGGGTCCCCAAACCCTTTTTAGGACAATAACTTGCATATTAGCCTTTAAAATTAGCACTTTTGATTTTGAACGTTCGAGTCCCATAGACTTTAACAGGGTTCTAAAGTTTGCGCAAACTTTCAGCCCGTTCACAGGTTCTGGTGCGAACCGACCTGGGGGGTGTTCGGCTCATCCCTAGCCAAAACCCAAATCTCATTCCTAGTGAATAGGGATGAGCTAAAGGTTTGGTCTGAACCTAGGCTAACAAACACCCTGACCTTTAGCCTTTTTGGCCCCCTGTTCAGCAGGAGTATTGTATCATATAGAATATATATATATATATATATATATATATATATATATATATATATATATATATATATATATATATATATATATATATATATATATATATATATCGATAAATATAAACAAGCAGCACTGTGAAAAAATAACAGTGATGAAAATATACCAGTGTAAATGGGGTAAATAAATAAAACCAGATTTAAATGGATAACATAGTACTTGAAATCAAAACATTAGGTGTTTGATAGACAGTCCTAACACATTGAATAAAGTCCAGATGGATATAGTGAAAAGACATAAGCACAGGCCCCAGTCTGTAGGCAGGAATGCTGATAAAATAGTTGATCCTTCACCGCACCACTGTGATAACTAGAAATAAATGCGCGCTTACCAAACAGCAAGCATAAGAGGGCTTGCGACCTTAACCCGGTCAGGGCCTTTCATAGGATGAAGACAACGGTATGCCACTTCATATATCATGGAATAATAACCCGCTGTCCACCAAGTACCAGGCAATCCCTCTATCATGGGGATGATAAACTCCTAGCTGGGGTTGTTCTCATTAGAGATACCCCCGAGAGAGAGAGGAGAACAACATAGCGTAATCCTGGTTATATTTTTATTAAAAGAATTTTAAAATCACACTTACAATGTGATGGATGCACATAAACATGGGAAGCTGGCCGGCTAGAGGCGAACACCCGCCCTGCAGATGGTAGATGCAGCACGTCAGCACGCCCGACGCACGTTTCGTCACACTCTGACGTCGTCTGGGGCACGGGCGACGCACTGACGTGTCGCACCTAAATAACAAAACAATGCAACCAAGCCTCGTAGTGAGACGAGACCGGAAATCACCTTGCGCTCCACTAGATGAGGGCGGATGGTAAAAGGAGCCATCTTAGATAAGGGATTCTTTGTCAAATCGTATATATATGTTTACAATACAAAAAACACCAAGATTAAGTAATACAGTGCGGAAGATGGCTTGAATACCAGTACTACCACACGTATATTGCCAGTGTGAAGGAATATGCAATTTCAAGGGAATGTATACCGGAAAAAAAATATAGGGCATACAACTAGATTATAGCGCAGCCTTAAAGCTTAATTTTAAAAAGGGGCTAGTTACTCATAAAGGGGCCCAACTAAGACGTGCATAAAGGCACAACATTACACTTTCACTTAAATAAGGAAATTAGCATGAAGAAATTTAGCACGAATAAAACACCTAAATATGATTAGGGTGACTGGATAAAATGATCTTAAATCAATTAAATGATAGGGAAGGGAAGGTGATTTAGCTGCCACATAAATAAATATTAAACGCACATGCATATACATAATGAATACAGTATACATCATATACATAAACAAGTGAACCTAAAATACAGATACCAATGAATAAACCAAATTTCAAATTTTCTTCTCACAAAAAAATACTCACATGGAGTCAGATAAAGGAAATTATTGCCAGAACAGACCTAAAAATATGTCTAAACGTATACTAATGGGGCATGTACCCAACTTAAAACCTATAGTGAAATGGTATTAGCTGGTTGGTAAATAAGTGAATGGGAATGGGAATTTTTCCGGTATACATTCCCTTGAAATTGCATATTCCTTCACACTGGCAATATACGTGTGGTAGTACTGGTATTCAAGCCATCTTCCGCACTGTATTACTTAATCTTGGTGTTTTTTGTATTGTAAACATATATATATGATTTGACAAAGAATCCCTTATCTAAGATGGCTCCTTTTACCATCAGCCCTCATCTAGTGGAGCGCAAGGTGATTTCCGGTCTCGTCTCACTACGAGGCTTGGTTGCATTGTTTTGTTATTTAGGTGCAACACATCAGTGCGTCGCCCATGCCCCAGACGACGTCAGAGTGTGACGAAACGTGCGTCGGGTGTGCTGACTTGCTGACGTGCTGCATCTACCGTCTGCAGGGCGGGTGTTCGCCTCTAGCCGGCCGGCTTCCCGTGTTTATGTGCATCCATCACATTGTAAGTGTGATTTTAAAATTCTTTTAATAAAAATATAACCAGGATTACGCTATGTTGTTCTCCTCTCTCTCTCGGGGGTATCTCTAATGAGAACAACCCCCAGCTAGCAGTTTATCATCCCCATGCTAGAGGGATTGACTGGTACTTGGTGGACAGCGGGTTATTATTCCATGATATATGAAGTGGCATGCCGTTGTCTTCATCCTATGAAAGGCCCTGACCGGGTTAAGGTCGCAAGCCCTCTTATGCTTGCCGTTTGGTAAGCGCGCATTTATTTCTAGTTATAACAGTGGTGCGGTGAAGGATCAACTATTTTATCAGCATTCCTGCCTACAGACTGGGGCCTGTGCTTATGTCTTTTCACTATATCCATCTGGACTTTATTCAATGTGTTAGGACTGTCTATCAAACACCCAATGTTTTGATTTCAAGTACTATGTTATCCATTTAAATTGAGTTTATTTATTTACCCCATTTACACTGGTATATTTTCATCACTGTTATTTTTTCACAGCGCTGCTTGTTTATATTTATCGTTGTAATAGTGTGTGTATCTCACTTTGAGTGGCTGCTTTTGCTTTATCCTATTTTTCACTTTATCTATTTATCACATTTTGGTAATCATAATTTGCATAAGGTACCCTTTGGGTATAATACAGCGCGGTAGTTTCTCTCTTTCTATATATATATATATATATATATTCACTTGTAGAGGAGAACCGCACTCTGCTTACAGTTTAGTCCCAGCAATCAGGTCTTCCCACCGACCTTGTAGATAGAAAAAAAGTCCAAGAGGTTGCTGCACTTAAAAACTTCTTTGCTTTATTTCACAATATCTTCAGGAGAGACTTACAAAGCAAGTATAATCCTTTCAAGCAATATCACAGGCAAGAAATGCCTACACAGTTTCAGACATGAGTAGATTCAGATATGGATGGATGGATGGATTACGTCTCGGGCTAGTCAGCTTACGCCCTTCTTAAGATCCATTGAAGCACATCTGAGGGTTTCAATCCAATCATTCATTTAAATACAAGTTTAGTGAAGTACTTCACATATGGAATCAATATGGCTAATTAGTTCAAATCGCATACCATTTAACATCTATATATGCATATATTTATCTATAACATGCCATTAGAGCAAGGATAAGCAACAGGTGTCAAAACTCTCATTCTCCTCACTCGCATTTTAATATATTCGGAATACCTATAAAAATGCAGGGAAATGGTACATTCATGAGTAAAAACAAAAAGATATCCCCATCATAAAGTTATTTTATCTGGCTACTTTTAAATGCTTATTCCAACAATTAAACAAATAAATAAAGATCCAAATCAACATTTAAGCCATATGGAGCAATCGTATTCAAAAAATGTATCCAGTATACTTCTCTTTTTCTTAGAATCAATTCACGGTTGCCCCCTCTCCTATTTTTTTCAATACCTTCTAGGACCATATATTTTAATTGTGATACATTGTGGCCAAATTCCAAAAAGTGTCTCGCCAGCGGTAATTGGGTTAGTTTATCTCGTATTGAGTATTTGTGTCTCGCTATCCTATCTTTTATTTTTTGTGTAGTCTCCCCTACATAAACTAAACCGCACGGGCACTTTATGGCATAAATTACATATGAGGATTGGCATGTATAGTAACCCCGTATGGGGTTATTGAAACCCCTATGTGGATGTGTAAAGTATTTACCTTTAATCATAGAGTTACATTGTATGCAAGACAAGCAGCGATACTATCCCAGATTTTTTGGTCCCAGAAAGGTTAGTTTGGCTGCTGCAGCCACAGGTTGATCAGATTTAATCAATCGATCTCGTATCGTTCTACCTTTTCTATAGGGGGACATGGGTGGATTCCAGAATTCCTGTACCATGGGGTAACTGGATCTTAAAAGATTCCAATGTCTTTTGACAATTTGGTTGATTTTGTTGGAGAAGGGATGATACTGCATAATAAAGGGGATTCTCTTGTTTTCCTTTCGGGGTGATCGATTATAATCTGTATTAGAATAATCGATATTAACTAAAGCTTGCGGGTATCTTCTACTAGTAAGTTTTCTTTTTATTTCATTAAGTCTCTGATCACGGCACAGCGGGTCACTCACGATCTGCTGTACCCTCATCATCTGACTTTTTGGGATGGATGAAAAAACGTTTGGGGGATGAAAGCTATTAAAATGTAGCAATTGGTTACGGTCCGTGGGTTTCACATATAAGTCGGTAGTAATCTGCCCATTGTTCAATTTAAGAAGAGTATCAAGAAAGGAGATCTCATTTTTACCAATTTCAATGTTAAACTTTAATCCAGGTACTAAATGGTTAATGTATTTATCAAATAAGTATAGGCTTTCCATGTTACCATCCCATATAGCGAAAATATCGTCCACAAATCTGTACCAACATTGGCAATGTTTTAAAAATAAATCATTGACATAAATAAAGGACGTCTCTATCATATTCATAAATGCGTTTGCATATGGGGGTGCAACATTTGAACCCATCGCTGTTCCGTTCAGTTGCAAGAAATGAGTATCCCTGAAAAGAAAATAGTTCTCTTCAAGAGTAATTTTCAAAAGGTCAAGCAGAAATGAAATCTGTTCGGTTTTGTAAATGCCTGATTGAATAACAATCGCGGACATGCCTCTATTCCTAAATCATGTGGAATGATAGTAAATAAACTAGAGACGTCCCATGATATCAGGATGGAATCTGATGACAAGTTTATATCTTGAATTTTTGACAAAAAGTCAGTAGTATCTCTTATAAATGATTTAGTGTTTAATAGCAATGGTGTCAAACACTTATCCAGGTATTGTGCTAGATGTGTTGTCACAGATTCCATCCCTGATACAATGGGACGTCCCGGGGGATTTTTGGGGTCTTTGTGGATTTTTGGTAACATAAACAGTACCGGTGTAACCGGATATTCACATATCAAAAACTCCATAGTTTCATCATCAATTATTTTTTGTTTAACTGCCTTAGTTAAGGTTGTTTTTATCCTTTTTTGTACTTTAAAAACAGGACAGCAATCAAGTCTTTTATAAGTAAGAGTGTCACTAAGATGTTTCATTACTTCATTTTCATACATGGATGTGTCCATTACCACAATAGCTCCCCCCTTGTCAGCCGGCTTGATAGTGATATCATGCCGGACTGACAAGGAGTTTAATGCTGCAATCTCATCTCTATTTAGATTGTGAGGTATATGGTCTCTCTTATCTCTATCACACAAAAAATGTTTTATGTCATTTTCCACTTTCTCTATATATACCTCTACAGCAGCACATGAAGTGGGTGGTACTTTAGTGCTTTTTGGTTTTAAACCCATGTTTTTGATTGATAATATTGATAATTCCTTAGTTGTGGCAGTGGACACACCAGAATAGTACGCTTTAAATCTTAATTGTCTAAAAAAATCTATATAAATCCTGTTTAAGTACAAAATCATTCATTTTCTCTTTAGGGCAAAAGCCCAAACCCTTATTCAAAACACTTAGTTCAGTTTTAGACAAAACAATAGAAGAAATGTTATGTACCAGGTTTTCATCTAATGTCTCTGGCGGTTCTGGCGTCTGGTGGTTACACCCCCTGCTGTGTCTTTTCTTTGTTCGCCGACCACCCCTCCTGGTCCGGATTCGGTCAGGTTCCCTGGTAAAAAAGGAGTAGTTGATACACTGGTGGATGATCCAGTAGATGTCATAGAGGAGTTTCAGATAGCCAGATTTTTTCGTTGCATTTTTCTGTAGCCCTTTGAATGGTAATATGTAGGATCAGTCCAATTGTAGACACGATCGTTTTTATAATCTTCACGATCTCGTTCAAGTTTTGTACACTTACGGAATTGAATATTGGTGCGAAATCTTTCTAATTTATCATTATTAGTTTTCTTGAATTCCTGTAGTTCCTCTTGATTAGAGCATTGTTGTAACTGTCTTTCAAGTTCAGCAATCTCCTGCTGTACGAGAGTCCTCTCTTGTTGCAAGAATTGCACAGTTTATGTCATGATATCAAAGGAACATTTATTGAGAATCTGGGCAAATTTGGTTTTAAAATCCTTGTTCTGTGAAAAGAGGGTTGGAGTCAGACGAACCCTCAGCCCTCTAGGTATCATTTGTAACTTATAGTATTCGGCTAACGTTACCTCGTGAAGTTCCATAGTGATGGCTCTTTGCATTCGTTTCTCCATTTTTCTGGTAAGTTGTATAGAGGAGGACTGGATCAGAAAATCCCTGGATCCCATGGTGTCAGTGAAGATCCTTGAAGCCTCTGTTTCAGAGAATGAGTATGAGCCACCTGTTGCCATCCTTGCAATGATTCCTTGATAGTAGCTGGTGCTTGTTCCCAGGGGAAAAATATATTCACTTGTAGAGGAGAACCGCACTCTGCTTACAGTTTAGTGCCAGCAATCAGGTCTTCCCACCGACCTTGTATATAGAAAAAAAGTCCAAGAGGTTGCTGCACTTAAAAACTTCTTTGCTTTATTTCACAATATCTTCAGGAGAGATTTACAAAGCAAGTATAATCCTTTCAAGCAATATCACAGGCAAGAAATGCCTATACAGTTTCAGACTTGAATAGATTCAGATATGGATGGATGGATGGATTACGTCTCGGGCTAGTCAGCTTACGCCCTTCCTAAGATCCATTGAAGCACATCTGAGGGTTTCAATCCAATCATTCATTTAAATACAAGTTTAGTGAAGTACTTCACATATGGAATCAATATGGCTTATTAGTTCAAATCGCATGCCATTTAACATCTATATATGCATATATTTATCTATAACATGCCATTAGAGCAAGGATAAGCAACAGGCGTCAAAACTCTCATTCTCCGCACTCACATTTTAATATATTCGGAATACCTATAAAAATGCAGGGAATTGGTAGATTCATGAGTAAAAACAAAAAGATATCCCCATCATAAAGTTATTTTATCTGGCTACTTTTAAATGCTTATTCCAACAATTAAACAAATAAATAAAGATCCAAATCAACATTTAAGCCATATGGAGCAATCGTATTCAAAAAATGTATCCAGTATACTTCTCTTTTTCTTAGAATCAATTCACGGTTGCCCCCTCTCCTATTTTTTTCAATACCTTCTAGGACCATATATTTTAATTGTGATACATTGTGGCCAAATTCCAAAAAGTGTCTCGCCAGCGGTAATTGGGTTAGTTTATCTCGTATTGAGTATTTGTGTCTCGCTATCCTATCTTTTATTTTTTGTGTAGTCTCCCCTACATAAACTAAACCGCACGGGCACTTTATGGCATAAATTACATATGAGGATTGGCATGTATAGTAACCCCGTATGGGGTTATTGAAACCCCTATGTGGATGTGTAAAGTATTTACCTTTAATCATAGAGTTACATTGTATGCATGACAAGCAGGGATACGATCCCAGATTTTTTGGTCCCAGAAAGGTTAGTTTGGCTGCTGCAGCCACAGGTTGATCAGATTTAATCAATCGATCTCGTATCGTTCTACCTTTTCTATAGGAGGACATGGGTGGATTCCAGAATTCCTGTACCATGGGGTAACTGGATCTTAAAAGATTCCAATGTCTTTTGACAATTTGGTTGATTTTGTTGGAGAAGGGATGATACTGCATAATAAAGGGGATTCTCTTGTTTTCCTTTCGGGGTGATCGATTATAATCTGTATTAGAATAATCGATATTAACTAAAGCTTGCGCGTATCTTCTACTAGTAAGTTTGTTTTTTATTTCATTAAGTCTCTGATCACCGCACAGCGGGTCACTCACAATCCGCTGTACCCTCATCATCTGACTTTTTGGGATAGATGAAAAAACGTTTGGGGGATGAAAGATATTAAAATGTAGCAATTGGTTACGGTCCGTGGGTTTCACATATAAGTCGGTAGTAATCTGCCCATTGTTCAATTTAAGAAGAGTATCAAGAAAGGAGATCTCATTTTTACCAATTTCAATGTTAAACTTTAATCCAGGTACTAAATGGTTAATGTATTTATCAAATAAGTATAGGCTTTCCATGTTACCATCCCATATAGCGAAAATATCGTCCACAAATCTGTACCAACATTGGCAATGTTTTAAAAATAAATCATTGACATAAATAAAGGACGTCTCTATCATATTCAGAAATGTGTTCGCATATGGGGGTGCAACATTTGAACCCATCGCTGCTCCACAAATCCACAAAGACCCCAAAAATCCCCCGGGACGTCCCATTGTATCAGGGATGGAATCTGTGACAACACATCTAGCACAATACCTGGATAAGTGTTTGACACCATTGCTATTAAACACTAAATCATTTATAAGAGATACTACTGACTTTTTGTCAAAAATTCAAGATATAAACTTGTCATCAGATTCCATCCTGATATCATGGGACGTCTCTAGTTTATTTACTATCATTCCACATGATTTAGGAATAGAGGCATGTCAGCGATTGTTAATTCAATCAGGCATCTACAAAACCGAACAGATTTCATTTCTGCTTGACCTTTTGAAAATTACTCTTGAAGAGAACTATTTTCTTTTCAGGGATACTCATTTCTTGCAACTGAACGGAACAGCGATGGGTTCAAATGTTGCACCCCCATATGCAAACGCATTTATGAATATGATAGAGACGTCCTTTATTTATGTCAATGATTTATTTTTAAAACATTGCCAATGTTGGTACAGATTTGTGGACGATATTTTCGCTATATGGGATGGTAACATGGAAAGCCTATACTTATTTGATAAATACATTAACCATTTAGTACCTGGATTAAAGTTTAACATTGAAATTGGTAAAAATGAGATCTCCTTTCTTGATACTCTTCTTAAATTGAACAATGGGCAGATTACTACCGACTTATATGTGAAACCCATGGACCGTAACCAATTGCTACATTTTAATAGCTTTCATCCCCCAAACGTTTTTTCATCCATTCCAAAAAGTCAGATGATGAGGGTACAGCGGATCGTGAGTGACCCGCTGTGCCGTGATCAGAGACTTAATGAAATAAAAAACAAACTTACTAGTAGAAGATACCCGCAAGCTTTAGTTAATATCGATTATTCTAATACAGATTATAATCGATCACCCCGAAAGGAAAACAAGAGAATCCCCTTTATTATGCAGTATCATCCCTTCTCCAACAAAATCAACCAAATTGTCAAAAGACATTGGAATCTTTTAAGATCCAGTTACCCCATGGTACAGGAATTCTGGAATCCACCCATGTCCTCCTATAGAAAAGGTAGAACGATACAAGATCGATTGATTAAATCTGATCAACCTGTGGCTGCAGCAGCCAAACTAACCTTTCTGGGACCAAAAAATCTGGGATAGTATCGCTGCTTGTCATGCATACAATGTAACTCTATGATTAAAGGTAAATACTTTACACATCCACATAGGGGTTTCAATATCCCCATACAGGGTTACTATACATGCCAATCCTCATATGTAATTTATGCCATAAAGTGCCCGTGCGGTTTAGTTTATGTAGGGGAGACTACACAAAAAATAAAAGATAGGATAGCGAGACACAAATACTCAATACGAGATAAACTAACCCAATTACCGCTGGCAAGACACTTTTTGGAATTTGGCCACAATGTATCACAATTAAAATATATGGTCCTAGAAGGTATTGAAAAAAATAGGAGAGGGGGCAACTGTGAATTGATTCTAAGAAAAAGAGAAGTATACTGGATACATTTTTTGAATATGATTGCTCCATATGGCTTAAATGTTGATTTGGATCTTTATTTATTTGTTTAATTGTTGGAATAAGCATTTAAAAGTAGCCAGATAAAATAACTTTATGATGGGGATATCTTTTTGTTTTTACTCATGAATGTACCATTTCCCTGCATTTTTATAGGTATTCTGAAAATATTAAAATGTGAGTGAGGAGAATGAGAGTTTTGACACCTGTTGCTTATCCTTGCTCTAATGGCATGTTATAGATAAATATATGCATATATAGATGTTAAATGGTATGCGATTTGAACTAATTAGCCATATTGATTCCATATGTGAAGTACTTCACTAAACTTGTATTTAAATGAATGATTGGATTGAAACCCTCAGATGTGCTTCAATGGATCTTAGGAAGGGCGTAAGCTGACTAGCCCGAGACGTAATCCATCCATCCATCCATATCTGAATCTACTCATGTCTGAAACTGTGTAGGCATTTCTTGCCTGTGATATTGCTTGAAAGGATTATACTTGCTTTGTAAATCTCTCCTGAAGATATTGTGAAATAAAGCAAAGAAGTTTTTAAGTGCAGCAACCTCTTGGACTTTTTATATATATATATATATATATATATATATATATATAGTTAGTCAGGTTGAGAAAAGTCAATCTGTTTCAACCGTACTGTAGATAATCAACTATAGAAAAAAAAAGAGAAAACAATCATATCCACATCAGCTCTCACACCTATTTACCCCTTAACGAGGAAGTAAACCCTGCTGGGTTTTACTTCCTCTTTTGCTCCCTGAAAAGCCTGCAAATTAAAAGCATAATGGGCTTGTATGCATCGCATACTAGCCCATTATGTGACACTTACCTGTAAACGAATCCATCGTTGTCCCCTGTGCAGTCTGCGTCCATCTTCTCCCCTCTTCCTTCTGGGGGCCGCAGACTCTGGCTCTGTGACTGGCTGGAGCCACGTGACGTCACTCCCACATCATAGGCGCACTACAAGTGAAATATCTCCTAAACTGCGCACATTTAGAAGATATTTCCACAACCTATAGGTAAGCATTATTCTAGGCTTACCTATTGTTAAAAGTCACTAGGAAGAGTTTACAATCACTTTAAGGACCAGAGCAATTTTGCAATGTGACCCTTTTTATTTGGCAATAAGTTTATCATTACTTAAGATAACAATGTAATACATATATTGTTTTTGTAAGGACAAATAAAACTTTCTTTTTGTGAATACTTTCCTGCAACAATGATTTTTTTCACAATCCTTAGACAATTAAACGTAATAAAACAAAAAACAAAACGCACTTTTTTTTAAGAGTGTTAGTTTAAAAATAGTGTTACTGTACATTAAAAGTATGTATTTTATTCTATAATCTGTCCTGTTTAAAACAACACTGACATTATGATTTTAGTACAAAGCATTGCAAAGTTATTTACAAATGAAGTAAAGCAATTTTTTTTTTACATTTTGCGCTTTTTTCAGTTTAAATATTTGTTAATCAAATAAAAATAAATTTAAAAAAAATCACCAGGAAAATTACAATTGAATGGAGGAAAATAGGGAGTTAATTAGTGTTGATTAGAGTAAACTAAAGCCTGGCATACACTGATAGCTCCAGTCAAAGACTCTGTAATAAGCATGCAAGGTTAGTTCAGCGATCTCCCCTGCTGAGCTGTTGTGTTCTGACAGGGGGGCGGCCCCCTCGCCAGAACACTCTGATCAGCACTCTCAGTCATTGGCTGGAAGCGCTGATCGGGAGTTGGTCGTCTGCTGGTTTTCCAGCATGCATGTTTAACAGAAGCTGGCCAATCAGACAGATAGACATGCACACGGGCCGAATGTCAGATGTTTTTTATTTGAACCGGCCATTGTCTCCCATCATTCATTCCGTGTGCATGGGGCTTAAGGGGTTAATAAGGGGTTCAACAGAGGAATGTTTAATTAAAAAAAAAAAAAAATTGTCAGGTTGCTTTAACACTCTTCATCTGCAGATCAAAGTTCATCCTTTTGATCTGTAAATGAAAAGCAGAAAATTTCAAAATGAATCCATGTTTGATTGCAGCTTTGTTGATAAACATTGTCAGACAAATTTTTTTTACAGCTCCTGCTGCCGGGACCTTCTCTGTGTACTCTGAAATGCAGCTGTGATTAATCAAAGCTGAATTGCCAGGTACTGTGACAGAGGGGATCCCGGCAGCTGGGCAGAATGACTGGACGTACTATACACATCCTTTGTACAATGATGACTTTTTTTGGGTGTGTCTAGTACATCCAGAGTTCGCAACTGGATATACACTATCCTGTACTCACATATTGTCCAGAGGAAGGCAAAAAAAACTTAAAGCATGATCCAGTTTGCTCCAGTGGGGAAAAATTCCTTCATGATTCCTCAGGGGGCAATTGGATATTTCTTGGATCAACTACTCCTGTTATAAAAGTGGGGGAAGATGGTAGTTGCGCTGTGATGAAGAGGGGGGGAAGCTACAAAGATGACTAAAGTGGCAAAGTGAACTAAAAAAGCAGAAACGGGCCAATGCATGAATGGATCCTACATGCTAAAAGAACATGGTGGGGATGCAGTGCAGTGCAACGTAGCTAATCAACATGACTATAATGTTGCGGGCAGACAACGCCTAATATATAAAGGTAATTGTGAAACAGTGACTGCTTGAATATAGCAAAGCAAAATTACATATACTAACACAAATAGGATGAATAATGACACAATGCAAAAAAATATATATAATGCAAGAAAAATATATGTGGGCTAGTGCCCCATTAGCAGAAACGTGCCAAATCCTGGTGAACTACAAGTGACAAATCCCTAGGGCAAACATGAATATTAGTTCTATCATCCAGTCCAAAAAACAAAAACTCGTGATGAGAAACACAAAACAATTCCAATCGTGAAGGGAAGGGGGATCTTCAGTGAGGACACCTCCGTGTTTGCAAGCCGCTTACCTTACAGCTGTAAGGTGTACAGCCTGTGTTGCAAATGACCCGCAGGTGTAGACGTTCCGTGTATAAGGTAGTGACAATGATGAACATGCCAAGCGAAATATAAAAAATAAAAAGTATACAGCATGTAAAATAACTCTGCGATGACCACAGTGGAGGGGGGGGCAAGACACACACGGGGGGAGGTTGCACTCACTTTCATGAAGTGAGTGTGGGCATCAATCCACGAGCGCCGAGCTCGTATGCCTCCAGGGGTGTCACCAATCTGGAATCTGTTCCCGTGCCTGGAAACTGGAATATGTCCCCGTGCCTCTCTCCTCAGTGTTCGTTAGGTAGAGTAGTGATGTACAGTGTGAGGGGGAAAGAGACGCACATAGCGTGATCCCATATAAAAGGTATATTTATTTAATAAAACAAGTCCAATCAACTTACATTTAAAACAATGCTGCAGTGTGTAGTAACTACGAGCGCCGAGCTCGTGTCCTGTTGTTTGTCTGTGGCAGCGTCCCGTGCTCCAATCCTAATGCATATCGTCACGTCACGTGACTTCTTCAGAGGAAGTCACGTGACGTGACGATATGCATTAGGATTGGAGCACGGGACGCTGCCACAGACAAACAACAGGACACGAGCTCGGCGCTCGTAGTTACTACACACTGCAGCATTGTTTTAAATGTAAGTTGATTGGACTTGTTTTATTAAATAAATATACCTTTTATATGGGATCACGCTATGTGCGTCTCTTTCTCCCTCACACTGTACATCACTACTCTACCTGACGAACACTGAGGAGAGAGGCACGGGGACATATTCCAGTTTCCAGGCACGGGAACAGATTCCAGATTGGTGACACCCGTGGAGGCATACGAGCTTGGCGCTCGTGGATTGATGCCCACACTCACTTCATGAAAGTGAGTGCAACCTCCCCCCGTGTGTGTCTTGCCCCCCCTCCACTGTGGTCGTCGCAGAGTTATTTTACATGCTGTATACTTTTTATTTTTTATATTTCGCTTGGCATGATCATCATTGTCACTACCTTATACACGGAACGTCTACACCTGCGGGTCATTTGCAACACAGGCTGTACACCTTACAGCTGTAAGGTAAGCGGCTTGCAAACACGGAGGTGTCCTCACTGAAGATCCCCCTTCCCTTCACGATTGGAATTGTTTTGTGTTTCTCATCACGAGTTTTTGTTTTTTGGACTGGATGATAGAACTAATATTCATGTTTGCCCTAGGGATTTGTCACTTGTAGTTCACCAGGATTTGGCACGTTTCTGCTAATGGGGCACTAGCCCACATATATTTTTCTTGCATTATATATATTTTTTTGCATTGTGTCATTATTCATCCTATTTGTGTTAGTATATGTAATTTTGCTTTGCTATATTCAAGCAGTCACTGTTTCACAATTACCTTTATATATTAGGCTTTGTCTGCCCGCAACATTATAGTCATGTTGATTAGCTACGTTGCACTGCACTGCATCCCCACCATGTTCTTTTAGCATGTAGGATCCATTCATGCATTGGCCCGTTTCTGTTTTTTTAGTTCACTTTGCCACTTTAGTCATCTTTGTAGCTTCCCCCCCTCTTCATCACAGCGCAACTACCATCTTCCCCCACTTTTGTCTCATTTGTCCTGCCTTGGATCAGTACTTAGGTGTTGCAGCAGTGTCCTTTTAGCGTAGACCCCCCCCCCCCCCCCCGACAGCGCAGGAGTTTCCACTTTCCACTACTCCTGTTATTATTGCCTATAAATATTAATATCCTGTTATATTTTTTGCATTTAGAAATGCATCCCATTTTCCTTTAAAACAATCTACTGAGTTGGCCAGAACTTCTTCTTGAGGGAGTCTTTTCCACATTTTCACAGCTCTTACTGTGAAGAGGCTTTCTCGTATGTGAAGGTTAAATCTCTTTTCCTCCTTGTCCTCTGTAATGACCTGAAAATGAATAACTCATCAAGAAGTTTAGTATGTGTATTACTTATGTATTTATACATGATGATCATATCCCCCTTAACCACTTCAGCCCCGTAAGGTTTTACCCCCTAATGACCAGGCCTTTTTTTGCGATCCAGTACTGCATTGCTTTAACTGACAATTGCATGCTCATGTGACGTTGTACCCAAACAAGATTGATGTCCTTTTTTTTCTACAAATAGTGCTTTTTTTTAGTGGTATTTGATCACCTCTGCGGTTATTATTTTTGTGCTATGAAAAAAAGACAATTTTGAAAAAAAAACAATATTTTTACTTTCTGCTGTAATACATACCCAAAAAAAAAAAAAAAAAAAATATATATATATATATATATATATATATATATATATATATATATATATATATATATATATATATAAATAATTTATTCATCAGTTTAGGCCTATATCTACTCTTCTACATATTTTTGGTAAAAAAATTGGAATAAGCGTATGTTGATAATCAAGTGAAACCCACCCACCTGGGTGGAGAGAAAGTACTGCTAGCCCAAAATATGATTAATTTGAAAAATTGCTCCAAAGGGCTTATAGGCAGCTAGAAAAAAATTGGACTGAATAGAATATATAAAAAAAAAGTTCTTTGTTGCGTACAGATATATGAAAAAAAACACATGAATTAAAAACTACATGAGCTCTGGTATGCATGGTATCCAAACAAGAGATGTCAATATTGCAAATGCAAAGAGCAAAAAAGAGTTTCTTAACACTAAATGATTTTGCTCAGAGAAGAGCTCCAATGTGTTTTGATCATATATTGTTCTGATCTTCCTCAGGGGGATGAAGAATCTTAAAATTGAAATCCCATGGAAAGTCACACAGACTAAATGTGAGACAAAGGGAAAGAGAGCACAGACATACCCATAAGTGGCCTTAGATAGTAAATAATATTTAAATCAAAGTTGACACTGGTGGGAATTATTTCAACAGTATATATGTATGTATATATCCCACTTGATTATATAATTAATTAAAATACAATGTACTTTGTCTCTACAAATCCTCTGTTTGCTGTGGTATATATACACTGGAGACGGAAAGTATTCAGACCCCCTTAAATTTTTCACTCTTTGTTATATTGCAGCCATTTGCTAAAATCATTTAAGTTCATTTTTCTTCCTCATGAATGTACACACAGCACCCCATATTGACAGAAAAACACAGAATTGTTGACATTTTTGCAGATTTATTAAAAAAGAAAAACTGAAATATCACATGGTCCTAAGTATTCAGACCCTTTGCAAAGTTGTTAGTAGAAGCACCCTTTTGATCTAATACAGTCATGAGTCTTTTTGGGAAAGATGCAACAAGTTTTTCACACCTGGATTTGGGGTTCCTCTGCCATTCCTCCTTGCAGATCCTCTCCAGTTCTGTCAGGTTGGATGGTAAACATTGGTGGACAGCCATTTTTAGGTCTCTCCAGAGATGCTCAATTGGGTTTAAGTCAGGGCTCTGGCTGGGCTATTCAAGAACAGTCACGGAGTTGTTGTGAAGCCACTACTTTGTTATTTTAGCTGTGTGCTTAGGTTCATTGTCTTGTTGGAAGGTAAACATTCAGCCCAGTCTGAGGTCCTGAGCACTCTGGAGAAGGTTTTCATCCAGGATATCCCTGTACTTGGTTGCATTCATCTTTCTGTCGATTGCAACCAGTTGTCCTGTCCCTGCAGCTGAAAAACACCCACACAGCATGATGCTGCCACCACCATGCTTCACTGTTGGGACTGTATTGGACAGGTGATGAGCAGTGCCTGGTTTTCTCCACACATACCATTTAGAATTAAGGCCAAAAAGTTCTATCTTGGTCTCATCAGACCAAAGAATCTTATTTCTCACCATCTTGGAATGCTTCAGGTGTTTTTTTAGCAAACTCCATGCGGGCTTTCATGTGTCTTGCACTGAGGAGAGGCTTCCGTCCGGCCACTCTGCCATAAAGCCCTAACTGGTGGAGGGCTGCAGTGATGGTTGACTTTCTACAACTTTCTCCCATCTCCCGACTGCCTCCCTGGAGCTCAGCCACAGTGATCTTTGAGTTCTTCTTTACCTTTTTCACCAAGGCTCTTCTCCCCCGATAGCTCAGTTTGGCTGGACGGCTAGCTCTAGGAAGGGTTCTGGTCATCCCAAACGTCTTCCATTTAAGGATTATGGAGGCCACTGTGCTCTTAGGAACCTTAAGTGCAGCAGAAATTTTTTTGTAACCTTGGCTAGATCTGTGCCTTGCCACAATTCTGTCTCTGAGCTCTTCAGGCAGTTCCTTTGACCTCATGATTCTCATTTGCTCTGACATGCACTGTGAGCTGTAAGGTCTTATATAGACAGGTGTGTGGCTCTCCTAATCAAGTCCAATCAGTATAATCAAACACAGCTGGACTCAAGTATGTGAACCCCTAGACTAATGAGATCTCCAAGAGCTAATTGGAGTGAGGTGCCAACTGGAGTCCAATCAATGAGATGAGATTGGAGGTGTTGGTTACAGATGCCCTGCCCTATAAAAAACACACACCAGTTCTGGGTTTGCTTTTCACAAGAAGCATTGCCTGATGTGAATGATGCCTCGCACAAAAGAGCTCTCAGAAGACCTATGATTAAGAATTGTTGACTTGCATAAAGCTGGAAAGGGTTATAAAAGTATCTCCAAAAACCTTGCTGTTCATCAGTCCACGGTAAGACAAATTGTCTATAAAAGGAGAAAGTTCAGCATTGCTGCTACTTTCCCTAGGAGTGGGCATCCTGTAAAGATGACCGCAAGAGCACAGCGCAGACTGCTCAATGAGGTGAAGAAGAATCCTAGAGTGTCAGCTAAAGACTTACAAAGATCTCTGGCATATTCTAACATCCTTGTTAGCGAATCTATGATACATAAAACACTAAACAAGAATGGATTTCAAGGGAGGATACCACAGAGGAAGCCACGGCTGTCCAAATAAAAACATTGCTGCATGTTGCACAAGAGCACCTGGATGTTCCACAGCAGTACTGTGGACAGATGAAACCAAAGTTGAGTTGTTTGGAAGTAACACACAACACTATGTGTGGAGAAAAAGAGGCACAGCACACCAACATCAAAACCTCATTCCAACTGTGAAGTATGGTGGTGGGGCATCATGGTTTGGGGCTGCTTTGCTATGTCAGGGCCTGGAAGGATTGCTATCATTGAAGAAAAATGAATTCCCAAATTTATCAAGACATTTTGCAGGAGAACTTAAAGTGGGGTTCCACCCAAAAAACAAAACTACCTGGAAAAATTCTAAAAAAAAACCCAAAAAAACATTTGGATATTTTTTTTCACTTACCTCTAAATACCTGTTGCTAGGTGGTCCCTCGTAGTCTGCCTGTTCCTTAGCCTGGGCTGGTGACATCTCTTCCTCCTCGGCACAGGAAGGGCTCCGCTCTGCTCCCTCCCTCCTGTCAATCATCTGGGACCCATTACAGGTCCCAGGTGATTGAGCGGCCAATCACGGTGCCCGGCGCCGCTCGCGCATGCGCAGTGGGTGCCAGGCTGTGAAGCCACAGCCCGGCGCCCACAGTTAAAATGCCGGCGCCGACGAACAGAGGGGGGGACGAGCGGGGCTTCGATTCCCCGCATCGCTGGACCCAGGGACAGGTGAGTGTCCAATTAAAAGTCAGCAGCTGCAGTATTTGTAGCTGCTGACTTTTGATTTTTTTTTTTGACGGCCCCCCTGGGTGGAATTTCTCTTTAAGGCCGTCTGTCCACCAGCTGAAGCTCAACAGAAGATGGGTGTTGCAACAGGACAACGACCCAAAGCATAGAAGTAAATCAACAACAGAATGGCTTAAACAGAAGAAAATATGCCTTCTGGGGTGGCCCAGTCCTGACCTCAACCCGATTGAGATGCTGTGGCATGACCTCAAGAAAGCGATTCACACCAGACATCCCAAGAATATTGCTGAACTGGAACAGTTCTGTAAAGAGGAATGGTCAAGAATTACTTATGACCATTGTGCACGTCTGATCTGCAACTACAGGAATGTTTGGTTGAAGTTATTGCTGCCAAAGGAGGTTCAACCCGTTATTAAATCCAAGGGTTCACATACTTTTTCCACCTGCACTGTGAATGTTTACATGGTGTGTTCAATAAAAACATGGTAACATTTAATTCTTTGTGTGTTATTAGTTTAAAGCGGAGGTTCACACAAAAATTGAACCTCCGCTTTTCGGAACCCTCCCCCCTCCGGTGTCACATTTGGCACCTTTTCAGGGGGGTGCAGATACCTGTCGGAGGGGGGGAGGGTTCCGACTCCCGTGGGAGTCTATGCCTCTTTCCGTCCCCACCGCGCTGTCTGCTGGGACACACACGGGTCCCAGAGACAGCGGGGACCAGTTAGGAAGCGCAGCGCGACTCGCGCATGTGCAGTAGGGAACCGGGAAGTGAAGCCGCAGCACTTCACTTCCTGATTCCCTTAAAGAGAATGGTGGTGGCAGCACCCGAGGACCGACGGACGATTCGGTCTCGGATGCCGACATTGCTGGACCCTGGGACAGGTGAGTGTCCTTATTTTAAAAGTCAGCAGCTGCAGTATTTGTAGCTGTTGACTTTTAAATTTTTTTTTGTGGGACTCTCTCTTTAAGCAGACTGTGGTTGTCTATTGTTGTGACTTAGATGAAGATCAGATCACATTTTATGACCAATTTGTGCAGAAATCCATATCATTCCAAAAGGGTTCACATACTTTTTATTGCAACTGTATATATATATAATAACCAAGTTTAAAGAGTCAGGGATTCATGCAAGGAATACTGGGAATTCCTCACATATCCAGGTAGGTGCAAGTATTATTGTCTAGCAGTCACTCCCTTTCTGCAACTGATCACTCGCTGCAAGGAATAAGGTGTGTCAGTGTAGAGATTTCTACTCTTGGTTATTATATATATATATATATGTCCCTGCAAACAGAGGATTTGTAGAGACAAACTACACTGGATTTGAATTTATTATATAATCAAGTGGGATATATACATACATACATACATACATACATACATACATACTGTTGAAATAATTCCCATCAGTGTCAGTTGTCATTTGAATGTTATTTACCATCTAAGGCCACTTATGGGTATGTCTGTGCTCCCTTTCCCCTTGTCTCACATTAAGTCTGTGTGACTTTCCATGGGATAGTGTGGGCCCGTTCCATACTCCTTCGACAGATTACCACCTGGAAACTACCCCACCTATATGTATGTTTTTAAACAACTCTGGTCATGCACGATATTTCAATTTGAAGATGTCTTCATCCCCCTGAGGAAGATCAGAACAATATACGATGAAAACGCACTGGGGCTCTTCTCTGAGCAATAGCATTTAGTGTTGAGGAACTCTTTTTTGCTATTTGCATTTGTAATATTGACATCTCTTGTTTGGTTACCATGCATACCAGAGCTCATGTAGTCTTTAATTTATGTGTTTTTTTTCATATATCTGTATGCAATAAAAAACTTTTTTTGATACATTTTATTCAGTCCAATTTTTTATAGCTGTCTATAGGCCCTTGGGAGCAATTTTTAAAATTAAGCGTAAATTGATTGGTTTGTGCAAAAGTTATCGTGTCTACAAACTATGGGATAGATTTATGAACTTTTTTTATTATTTTTTTACTGGTAATGGCGGCGATATGCAATTTTTAACGGGACTGCGACGTTGCGGTGGAAAAATCTGACCCAAGTGACACTTTTTGGGGACCAGTGACATTATTACAGTGATCAGTGCTAAAAAATACACTGATCAATGTATAAATGACACTGGCAGGAAAGGGGTTAACACTAGGTGGCGATCAAGGGGTTAACTGTGTTCCCTGGGTGTGTTCTAGCTGTGTGGGGATGGGCTTACTGGGACAACACAGAGATTGCTGTTCCTGATCGCTAGGAACAGCAGATCTCAATGTTGCCCTGTCAGAACGGGGATCTGCCTTGTTTACATAGGCAGATCCCCGTTCTGCCTATCTGTACCACAATCGCGGGTGACCGGCGACATAGAGTCCGCCAGACCCATCTGCGCGCATGTGCCCACTGTATCTTATGCACAGACCGATGTACAGGTGTGTCAGTTTACGCAGCCGAACTGCCTTGCCGCAATATATATGCGGAAGGCAGTCAGCAAGTGGTTAAAGGATAAGTTCACCTTTTGTAACATGTTACATGTTACATCCATATTCAGGGGCCCCCAAACCTCCCCTGCTCCCGATGTGACAGCCACCGGGCGATCTTCTTGCCCGATGCTCTGTCATTCTCTGCAATGAATGTGGTTGTGCGGGGCTCCGCCCACCGGCCATGTCACTCATTCGCAGAGTTCTGCAAGGTCCGGTGGCCTTCACTGTTGTCGGCTTGCAGTTCTCAATGAACTACCACGGCACTATTCAGTGCCGTGATAGTTCATTGATGCTTCTTGTTAGTGTGTAACTGTTTGGCCGTATGATGTAGGCCAAATAGCTTACACAGAGAGTCTGCAACAGCCCTGCATGGCACCCATGATCTGCTGATTGCGGGTGCAATGCTTTCCATGCTCCCAAAAAAAACAAAATAAATGCACATTTTTTTACCTGCATTTATGTGATGTTATGTGCATTTATTATTTTGTTTAAAAGGGCGAACTTATCCTATAATATAATTTAATATAATATAATGTAAAACAAAAAAAGCTTTTTTCTGGATAAAAACTAAAAAAAAAAAAACCTGATTTGCCACATAGTTGCCCAATTAAATAGTGTATTTAGGTTGGTTTGTAAGTTGGAGACATCCTGTAAATTATTTCACTGCAAAGCTTGGTGTCATCTGCAAACACTGAAATATTATAAAGAGTTTTGAAGAAGTTTTGGGTGGTTTTTTTAGGCACCAAAATCAACAAGTTAAAGAAAAAAACTTTCACTTTATTATTACAACACTGTAAAAACGATACAGATACAGCATATCAAACAGTATGGCATCTTATTAAAAAACTGACCACAAATTTTTGAGTCATGTGACATTTACACCCATTGTTTGTGTTAAACAAGAGGGTCCCAACGTGTTTCAACTCAAAGAGTCTTAATCAGGGGCAAACAACATGTTGATTGTCTAGAATACAAACATACATGAAAAATTATACTGAATTTTTGCGTAATTGATATGAAGCTTATTGTAATGCATACAATCATAGAATATATAAAAAATTATAGGGTGGAATAGAACCAGAACTCTCCCCCCAAGCCCCTCAACCACAGCGTATGCTAATGGAAGTGCAAGGGACACAGTGTGCAAATGTGACAAATGTGGCAAATGTGATTATTACAAGGAAATAGGCAATATGTATAAAAACACTTACATCCGATCAATATTTATGAATCCAGATTGGTAGGAACAGGAGAAAGATATTAAAGTGTTACTAAACCCAGTAATATGAAAATAGTTCCTCTGCCCACCCACAGTGCCCACAGCTTATAAATCTTCTTTTTACATTAAAATACTGCAATTTTGGCTGATCTGTATACCACGGTCACATGATAAACTGTAGAGTTTGTCCAGAGCTGTGTTTTTAGGTAGGAGGAGATTTCGACTATAGCCTGTATACACACCCACATGTGTGATGTCAATCTCATGTGACCTGGCCGCACTGCTTCCGGTATGCGGGCGGCTGGCATTCCGCAACTGTGGGGGGGGGGCTTCTAATTTTGACTGTCCCCTCATCCTGGACCACAAACCTTCCTCACTGTGCTATATGTTTTCTGCTGCACCATTGGCATGGTTATATCTTCTTAGTCCTCTCCATAAAATTATCAGAAATTTGTGCTTAAAGTAGAACTATAGGCAACATTTTTTTTCCATTTTGGATAGAATAAGGGAGGGTTTTAACCTCTGTCAGTTTATTTTTTACCATCCTTGTCCCATTGCAGAGATTTCCCTTCACTTCCTGCCCTATAGCCAAACAGGACGTGAGAGGAAATCTATGCAAATAAAGGGAATCCATTGCCCCCCCAGGACCTCAGAACTAGTGTCCCCACTTGAAAATTTCAGGGCGGGTCTTAAACAGCAAGGGGAGTGGCCTTGACAGGAAAGAGTGGGTCATATTTAAATTAGGGGGTGCACGAGTTTAGTCAGGCCTAGGGCAGCACAAAACCTAAATACACTACTGCCAGCAGAGCATCATGTCTAGCCCTTCTGAAACTTTACAAGCAGTAAATCACAATGCAGTTTTATTTGGTAATCTGTTCACCATTCCATTTAAGCACAGTCAGAATTATTAAGCCCTGATGAAAGAGGAATGAGTTTGGCCCCCTAAATGCATTGGCTCTATTATGCTAAGAATCAATTTTATCATTAAATTTATCATTCAATTTTCTTGGACTTTTGTTTGGAGCTCTCATTGGAACTTATGTCTATATATTTGACAGCTTTCCGCTGTCACTTCTAAGCAAAGGGGCAAGGATAGCAGTGACATCACTGCCCAAATACAGCCACTGGCCATTTTTTCCCAATGACTTTGACCAAACTATGGCCATATTTAGTCGATAATATCAACACTATCCCCACCCATTCCCTTATATAGCTAAAATGAGCTTGTGGTGTTAAGCAGGATCGGTTTTTGTGTGGGTCATTGAGGTTTTTTTCAGAGAGTCAGTGG
This sequence comes from Lithobates septentrionalis, assembly GCA_037952835.1. NCBI lineage: Eukaryota > Metazoa > Chordata > Amphibia > Anura > Ranidae > Lithobates > Lithobates septentrionalis. The sequence goes on along the minus strand of JBBDGP010000948.1, from coordinate 68,949 downwards.
GTGGTGAACATCGTGATCAGGGATTTTTATTTTTAATAAAGAACTTGTCAAACCTTTGCATGTCATTTTTTCTACGTTATAACTTTTATTTTGTAAACACGTACCCATACTCATCCAACATGGGGGGAGGGCAGTGTCTGAGGACCTCTTATTATTAAAGGGGAGGCTTCCAGATGTTGAAAATCCCTCGACCCACAGACCACCTCAGCCACCAGGCAAGGGCTATAGAAATGTCCTCAACACGGTGAGAAGGTGAATAAACTCAATAAAGAAATACTCAATATCAAATATGCATTGAAAAACAATCCACTGTGCTAATTTACAGAAAAATATATGAATATATGTCTACTCAAAATGTACTTATTAGAATAGAATGCCCCTGTTGATGACTGTGTGGTCGAAACGCGTAGGGCCAGCTATCTCAGCTTCCCACATTGCCATTTTTATGTCTTTTATTTATTTGTGATCACATCTCTGTACAGCTTTTTGGAGTATTAAATCGCATTGACCTGCACTATGTGGAGTCCCTTTTTCTTTTCCCTTGTGGGTTTATTATGAACTATCTGCCTCCATCATCGGTGATCGGGTGCATTGGAGATCTACGGCCTGCCTAGGACACCACCCCTCCATTGGTGGTCGAGACCCGGTGGTTACTATCCGGCTGGACATCCTGGAGTATCATCTCCCTTTCGCCCTATTGACGCACTGCTATACGGCAGATGAGTCCAACTGATCTGGTAAGAGTACCCATCCTGTTTTTTGAAGATTGGATTATTATTTTGGGGTCGCCTCTCTTTAAGCGTCCACAGTCCCTTCAAGACACTGGTACTCCCTTGCTTGGGAGAGGATAGTTTGGCCCTTTTATACAAGACTTTTGGGATTGACATTCCTCTTAGAGACATTTATTTGTATGTTTTTGGCATTTACTTTCACTTATTTGTTAGCGCTGCACTTTTTATTTTGATTATATTTGGGACTTGGTTCGTTGTGTGCTAGCAGCTTGTATTTCATTTATTTGGTTCACTGGTGAGCGCAGCTTATTTCACTTTCACTTATTAGAATAGCACTGCAGCCAGTGCTAACTCAAAACCACATGTACAAACATCAGCTGGTATTCAGCCAAATTCCAAGATGGCCGTGGGATGATGTCATACCCTAAGCTCTGCCCCCAATACACATTACATCCAAGGCGGGACTTCTTCAGCATTTTTTGTACATTACAGAGATGCACCCTTTTACAGGCAGGATTAGGACACATTCCAGGCATGTTATTTAACCTCCCTGGCGGTTTTCCCGAGTGTGGCTCGGGGTTAAATTTCAGTACCATTAGTGGTAACCCCAAGCCACACTCAGGATTGCATTGCAGAATCCTGGTGCGGTATACTTACCTTGTCCCCAGGATCCTGCGATGTCCCCCTGCTCTGTCCGTGGGCTCTGTCCTCTGCCCGATGCCTCTCTGTGCCAGGCTCCGTTCCCTGTGAGCGTCGCGACGCAAGGGGGCCGGAGCCCGGCGGCAAATTCAAAAAATTGAAAAATTATAACACATACAGTATACTGTAATCTTACATTACTGTATGAAATTATTTCACATCCCTTTTGTCCCCAGTGCTTTGTCCAATGCCAACCAAAAAGTGTCCCTTTACGTCAAAAGTGGTTTTAGACCAGCTAGAAAACAGCGATATTAAATTAGAACACTTGCAGAATTGAGTGATAGTGAATTGTGGGGTAATTCATTTTATTATTATTATATTATTTTTTTTTATAATTATTTATATTTATTTATTATATTATAATTTATGATTTTGTGTTTCAGACTTTATCATACCTGGGATATCTACTAGACTCTTGTTTGGACAGATTTAAGTGTGTTATTGCTAAGAATTACTGCAATATAAAACTCCAAATTTCTATGCAAAATAATTGTACTGCTTTGAGACGCAAAAATCTGACATAATCATACCGCCAGGAAGGCTACAGGAATTGTGACATTTTAATGTTTAATTTTAAGCACATAAAAAGTCACTGCTGGATTTTTCCTTTGCATTGATATATGTTCCCCAGGGCAGAGCACACAACTATGCTATTTTTTAACCCCTTTGCTTATAAGTCCAGAAAATTTTCATTTTTGCAAGTAAAAAAAATACATTTTTTTTCTTTTTCTAGGGAGCCTGCAGAGCTTTGCAACCATGATCAGCAAATCGTGGGTGCAATGCAGGGCTCCTACAGACTCTCAAGATAACTGTCTGCCAATACCTTGTGCGGACAGGGAGTTATTTGAGAGCAGGAAGAATCAATGAACTACAAAGGTGCTCACCATTACCCTTGCAGTTCACTGAGAACTACAAGCTGTCATCCGCAATGGATGACGGTAGTTGTAGTTCATTCATTCACAGAAAACTGTGAATGACTGATGCGGCCATGTGGGTGGAGCCCCGCAGTGTTCTTTTCAAAAATTGACATTGGGTAGAAGGGGGAAGATCCTCCACCCGCTGTCACAGAGAGAAGGAGATTTGTGGAATTGGTGGCAGGAGCTGGAACATGTTAAATGTTCCACCCTAAATATGGGTGGAACATGTAACATGTTCCAAAAGCTGAACTTATCCTTTAACAGGTTTGGCTCACTGATTTCAGTGGGCTTCTCTGAAGTTGGCTGAACCCTACTTAAACCGAACACAGGGCAGTTCAGCTCATCACTATCATTGAGTCCTTTACTGTGTGATTTTGTGTGTGTGTGTGTGTGCATGTGTGTAAGCTTCAGCCTGAGCTTTTGAGATCTGTAAATAACAGGCTTCACCTACTGGCTTAAAAGGCAAATTAAATGTATGAACCGGTTCCCGACCAGCGCGCGCCGATGTACGTCAGCAGAATGGCATGGCTGGGTAAATGGGCGAACCTGTATGTCCCTTTGATTTTGCCTCCGTGCCATGGTGTGCGCGCCGGCCGGGAGCTCCATGAGTTGGGTCGCGGGTCCCGTGGACTCGTTGTCCATGGGAATACTCGCCATCGTCTCACGGACTAATGTAAACAAGCATCTCCCCGTTCTGTCTAGTGACAGTGTCACTGATCATAGCTCCCTGTGATCGGGAGCTATGATCAATGATGTGTCACAGATAGCCCAACCCCCCTACAGTTAGAACACATCCCTAGGACACACTTAACCCCTACGGCGCCACCTAGTGGTTAACCCCTTCACTGCCAGTCACATTTACACAGTAATCAATGCAATTTTAATCGCACTGTATAAATGTGAATGGCCCCAAAATCGCGCCAAAATTGTCCGACGTGTCCGCCATAATGTCGCAGTCACGATAAAAATCGCTGATTGCCGCCATTACTAGTAAAAAAAAGTATTAATAAAAATGCCATAAAACTATCCCTTATTTTGTAGACGCTATAACTTTTGCACAAACCAATAAATAAACGCTTATTGCGATTTTTTTACCAAAAATATGTAGAAGAATACGTATCGGCCTAAACTGAGGGAAAACAAATGTTTTTTTATATATTTTTGGGGGATATTTATTATAGCAAAAAGCAAAAAATAATGCTTTTTTTTCAAAATTGTCGCTTTTTTTTGTTTATAGCGCAAAAAATAAAAACCGCAGAGGTGATCAAATACCACCAAAAGAAAGCTCTATTTGTGGGAAAAAAATACATCAATTTTGTTTGGGAGCCACGTCGCACAACAGCGCAATTGTCAGTTAAAGCGACGCAGTGCCAAATCGCAAAAAGTGCTCTGGTCTTTGGCCAGCAAAATGGTCCGGGGCTTAAGTGGTTAAAATGCAATCATTCAGATTTACCTGCCTTTTTTATTTTATTCTTTTCCTGGCCATAAAAAGTGAAAAAGGGAATCATGCACACACATAAAAAGAGGAGGTAAAAAGAAAACAGCACCATCCTTTTTAAAATAAAATAGCACTGAGCAACATAGACTTCTTTCTCACCTCACAAGCCCAGGAATAGTTTTGATAAAGCCTGAAAGTGACTGCTTAATAAAAACTTCCTATAATGGTCAAGTAAACGTAAAACCCCTCAGACCATGAGGTGGCAAGATGGCTGTTTAGGATAAAATGGCTTCATTATAAGGATTATATTCCATGCTTATTTCTTTCTTTTACATGTACACTGGCATATTGAAAAAATAATTCTGATGACTACCCGAAACTTTATGGTTTATATTTGGAGAACCTGTAGCAAAGCAAGTTCCTGGAAAGCCCATCTGGATGGCTATTTTTCAATGGCACCCAAAGCCAAAAGAAATAAGCATCCTTTAATGATGACTTGTTATGAACCATGATCATAAGGCAATTAACTCAATGATTGCTCTAGTCATATTAATCTTTGATTGATCAATTTCATATCTTGACACAACCTTCATTACATACATCAATCTAACTACTTAAACTGAAGTGCAAAAAAACTAAAGCAGATCAACTGAATCAATCTCCTTGACTCTGATCTCTGTGTAGTTAGTTACATATTATCGCTTGAATTGGGTCTCACTGACTACCCGGGGTGAGGTATCTGTACCTGAACTGAAAGATCCCACCAACAACCATGAAACAAAAAAGGATTCTTTGGATTCCATAATAATTTTCTCAAACAAGAGAAGTTAAAAAAACATTTTTTTCTTTAAAACAAACTTTTTTTTAGTTCTATCTACCCCATCTACTACTGTAAGTAATATTGTAAGGAAACAGTAAAGCACTGTAGAATCCATATCACTGTTAGAGCTGGGATTATTGTGGGTCTGGAGAAGAGTAAATTACAGTGCTGCCTTAGATGGGAGCAATTATAATAATGTTTCAAACTACAGCACATATACACAGTTTATAATAATAATACTGACAGTCCCTTACCTTCCTTTATAAGAAGACAATGAGGTGGATTTACTAAATGATTTGAGAATGTTCACACCATAAAATGTTGAAAAATCACTTAAATTATTCAAACACAAGAAAAGAAAAGCCTGACCCATAAACCCTGTTTTTAGTCTACCTTTTTACCAAGTGCTGAACCAATGGCCTTATGCATTCTCACCTTGTTGCAGGCTTCCGCAGTAGAATGAATGCCTGTATTTATGTGTGCCAATAGAAAGAACTACAGAAAAACTCACCAGTACTACAAAAGTTTTTTTTTTCCAGCATTTTAGATGCATCATGACAAGCAACTTTCAGTTTTCATAATTTCCATAAAGAGTTTTTGCATGTTAAAACTACAAAATATAAAAGAAAAACAATCTAATTGATAATTGTCGCTCTTAGTTGGGTTTAGTTGGGTTAAAGATTTATAATCTAGTTGATTAAATTCCTGACATCCAATTTATGCATGATCTCTTCTTTTTCCCCAGTAAGATTTAAGACTAAGCATGCAGTGTTTTTTTTGTGGTCTCACTAATTGTGGAAGACAAAAGAAGCAATGTGTTAATGAGTTTTATAGATGGACTTCGTTATCTGCATGCATAATTGAAAGCTTAGCTTGAGCACAAATTCCTGATGCAGAAAAATGATCATTACCATGACAGACACTTTTGCACCGGCAATTACTTTATTCTGTTCATGAATTAATTATGATTAGAATAAAAATTTATGTAGAGACAAACATACCATATTAACATGTTCAGCCTTCATGCTGAGAAAGGTCTTGGATCGCACATGATAATGTGTGCTTTGAATTTGATTTCTGGCTGTTATCATATTTATCTATAAAATGCAATCCAGACAGAAAAGCTTACCTTACATTCGGATTATATTAGAAGTCATGCCAATTAAAAGGAATTTGTACTGAGGAAGTGTGGCGACTGCCTTTTATATTTTCTTCTAAAAATGCAAAAATGCTTGTCATACTTGTCATACTGAATCAATGGTTTCAATGCTTTGCAAGTCACTGACCCAGAACAAGTATACAATTCAAGAATTTTGACTGTAATGATCTGCATTCATTTTCCAGGCCAGACTCCCATTCAAAGTGAATAGTCTATTTGCCCTTAGTAAATCAACTTAATTGTGCCTTTGTGGGAGCAGCCATGGAGTAAATGGAAAATTCCCTTGCAATAGGGGCAACTTAAAATGCATGTGAATTGATATAAAAAATATGACCTTGACCACCTCAATACAGTGCACTTACACCCCCTTCCTGCCCAGACCAATTTTCAGCTTTCAGCGCTCTCACACTTTGAATGACAATTACTCAGTCATGCAACACTGTACCCATATGAAATTTGCATCCTTTTTTTCACACAAATAGAGCTTTCTTTTGGTGGTATTTAATCACTAGTGTGTTTTTTATTTTTTGTGCTATAAATAAAAAAGTCCGTACATTTTGTGAAAAGAATGCCTTTTTCTTTGTTTCTGTCATAAAATTTTGCAAATTAGTAATTTTTCTTGATAATTTTTGGGCAAAATTTATACTGCTACATATCTTCAGTAAAAATAACCCAAATAAGTGTAAATTATTGGTCTTTGTGAAAGTTATAGAGTCTACAAACGATGGTGCCAATCACTGAAAATTGATCACATCTGATCACACCTGATGTACTGAAGACATCTCATTTTTTTTGAAACACTAACAAGTCAGGAAAGTACAAATACCACCCAAATTACCCCTTTTTAAAAAGTAGACATTCCTAGGTATTAAGTAAGTAGCATGGTGAGTTTTTTTAAGTTGTAATTTTTTCCCACAATTCTATGCAAAATTAAGATTTTTTTAAATTTTTTTTTTTTTACAAAATTGTCATATTAACAGGTTATTTCTCTCACAGAGCATATGCATACAACAAATTACACCCCAAAATACATTCTGCTATTCTTCCCGAGTATGGCGATACCACATGTGTGAGACTTTGAAGTAGCATCTTCAGGCGTTCTACAAGCATATATGACACATCTCATTTCTCAACCACCTATTACATTTTTGAAGGCCCTGGAGCACCAGGATAATGGAATTGCCCCCAAAATGACCCCATTTTGGAAAGCAAACACCCCAATGTATAATCTATAAGGCATAATGAGTCTTTCGAACTGTTCATTTTTTTCCAGAAGTTTTTGGAAAATGTGGAAAAAAAATGAAAACATTTTTTTTACACAAAGTTGTCCATTTATCAGATATTTCCAACACATAGCATGTACATAGCAAAGATGACACCCCAAAATACATTCTGCTACTCCTCCTGAGTATGGCGATACCAGATGTGTGGGACTTTTACACAGCCTGGCCACATACAAAGGCCCAACATTGAAGTAGCATCTTTAGGCATTCTACGAGCATAAATGACACATCTCATTTCTCAACCACCTATAACATTTTTGAAGGCCCTGGAGCACCAGGACAATGGAATTGCCCCCAAAATGACCCCATTTTGGAAAGCAAACTCCCCAATGTATAATCTATGAGGCATAATGAGTCTTTTGAACGGTTTATTTTTTTCCAGAAGTTTTTGGAAAATGTGGAAAAAAAATGAAAGCGCATTTTTTTTACACAAAGTTGACCATTTATCAGATATTTCCAACACATAGCATGTACATAGCAAAGAGGACACCCCAAAATATATTCTGCTACTCCTCCTGAGTATGGCGATACTACATGTGTGGGACTTTTACACAGCCTGGCCAAATACAAAGGCCCAACATTGAAGTAGCATCTTCAAGCGTTCTATGAGCATAAATGACACATCTCATTTCTCAACCACTTATTACACTTTTGAAGGCCCTGGAGAACCAGGACAATGGAATTGTCCCCAAAATGACCCCATTTTGGAAAGCAAACACGCCAACGTATAATCTATGAGGCATAATGGGTCTTTTGAACGGTTCATTTTTTCCAGAAGTTTTTGGAAAATGTGGAAAAAAATGAAAACACATTTTCTTTACACAAAGTTGACCATTTATCAGATATTTCCAACACATAGCATGTACATAGCAAAGATGACACCCCAAAATACATTCTGCTACTCCTCCTGAGTATGGCAATACCAGATGTGTGAGACTTTTACACAGCCTGGCCACATACAGAGGCCCAACATCCAAGTAGCACCATCAGGCATTCTAGGAGCATAAATGACATATATAATTTCCTGGCAACCTATCATTTTTGAAGGCCCTTCATATTTCTAACACATAGCATGACATACCAAGAATTACAATCCAAAATAAATTCTATTGCGGAAAGGCAGCAGGCAGGGATGTGCTTAGCGACAGCAATAGTAATTATCCAGGCAGCAGGCAGGAATATTGTCTATAGTCAGCACGAGGATATTGTCAGCACAGCACAGTCCATAGAAATTGTCCAGGCAGAGACAGCCAGCACAGCCATAATATTGGTCCTGGTACACTGTTACCTGCAGACACTCATTGTACCGCTCTCCAGCGCTTCATAAACATACTGCCTCTTGCTACATTTAATTATTTGCATAATCCAGGTAGCAGTATGGTCCATTCATCCGGCAGGCAGAGGCATGATGGCAGTAAGTCAGAAGCAGGTTGAGGGCCACAATTAGGTAAGACCTGTGCACAGGGGCACAGGGGTAGAGGCTTCGACCCACCCAAATCTCTATGAAGCCTCCGGAATCCAGACCCTAACCTGGAAATTCCGAAATCCGAAAACAGAAAAAAATTGTTTTCTTCATCCGGAAAAACAATTCTGGAGCCCCTCACATATGTGAGACCCCTGTGTACTGCAGTAGCAGGGCAACAGATCAGTCCAAGCGGTAGGCAAAAGCATAGTCCATAAAACAGGCCAGGGTAGGCAGTAGCGTAGTTGATAAAAAAGGCCAGGGTCAGTTCACGTGGAGGCAGTCCAAACAGTAGGCAGAGGCATAGTCACAAAACAGTCCAGGGTCAGTTCACGTGGAAGCAGTCCAAACAGTAGGCGGAGGCATAGTCAAAAAACAGGCCAGGGTCAGTTCACGTGGAAGCAGTCCAAACGGTAGGCAGAAGCATAGTCAAAAAACAGGCCAGGGTCAGTTAACGTGGAAGGCAGTGGCATTGTTATTTGGGGAAGCATGGAAAAAGATGATGAAAATGGGGAAATGGTTAAAAATATGGGCTAATATTTTAGGGATGTATGATAAAGTTGGAAGCATTCACCAATGCAAAGGCCAGGTTGGAAGGGACACTGGGGACAATGTTAGCTGGTATCTTTTCGAAATCCTCTCTTAGTGCACATGCAAAAAATTTTTTGCCGTCTTCGGCCTGCTTCAGATGGTGGAATGTTGAAGGGGAAGTGGCGCTCATGAAGTCAGCAAACAGCCTCAGAGCGAAGGTCTTCTGGGGGGTCTTTGGTGATAGATGAGGGATGTAACAACTTCTTCTATGAATTGTAGGAAGGGGCCGGCTTTCTGTGGATGATTTGGTGTAGACTACGTAGGAGTTTTAAACGGCCAAATGGATGAGATAAATTGCTACCTTCTTGTACCAGAATCAGGACCTCCTTATCGACAAATAGGGCTGAATCATTTGATCATTGAAATCCACCCCCCATGTAGAGATTATAATCTTGGACACATACTGGCTTTTCAATGGGACCTCGTCTTCTTTGAACCTCACTTGTAGTGTCGTCATGGATGGTGGACATCATGTGCATGTCCCTTTTATCCTTCCACCTCAAGGCCAGCACTTTGTTGCATCTCAATGCTGCTCTTTCCCCCTTCGCAGCTTTTTGTTTGATAGAGATTGTTGGAAGCCCTTCCTATTTTTTCTGGAGGTTCCGCAGGCCAGGGTTTTTGCAATTTATAGGTGTTTAAAAAGGGGCAGGCCAGTGCAGAAATTGTCAAGGTATATGTGATATCCTTTGTTCAGAAGTGGGTATGCCAAGTCCCATACAATCTTTCCAGTTGTGCCCATGTAGGCCGGGCACTCAGGGGGCTGGAGCTGGGAATCTTTTCCTTCATATATGTGGAACGCATACAGATATTCCGTGGCTCTCTCACAGAGCTTGTATAATTTTACTCCGTATCTGGCCCTTTTGCTAGGAATATATTGCTTTATTCCTAGCCGGCCTGAAAAGGGTACCAGGGACTCATCGACACATATATTCTGATAAGGGACATAGAGTTCTGCAAATTGTTGGCAAAAGAAATTTATCAGTGGGTGAAGTTTATATAATTTGTCGTAATTTGGATGATTGCGGGGAGGGCACTGGGTGTTGTCACTAAAATGAAGAAAGCACATTATCATTTCGTATCGGGACCTGGCCATTATGGCAGAATAAATGGGCATGTTGTGGATGGGGTTGGTTGACCAATAGGCATGTCCTTCATTTTTTTTGTAAGCCCCATGTTTAGGGTGAAGTCCATAAACAATTTGAACTCCTCCAAATTCAGATCTCTCCACTCAAATGGACGGGCATAGCATAATTGGGGGTTGTTGGCAATATACTGCTGGGCATATACATTTGTTTGGTCCACAATGAATTGCAGCAATGTGTCAGGCAAAAACAGATAAAAAAAATCAATCGCTGTGAAATTTTGGGTGTTGGCCTGCACACCTGGCTGTGCTGTGAAAGGGAGAATAATTGGTTATCCCGAGTCGGATGGCAGCCATGTTGGGTTGGCAAGACCATCTGGCATATATGTAGAGGCCCTGGCTCTTGGGGGACGTGACACTCCAGTAGTTGGGGGATTTGAACTTCCTGTGCTGGTACTCAGGAGTGATTTGTCAGCACTGGTACTGGGTCTGGGCATCTTCAACGGCAGCGCTGGTACTGGGCATTTGTTCCCTGGGCCTATCGCTGGTGGCAGTGCTGGTACTGGGCTTGGGAATTTGTTCTTGGGGCCTATTGCTGGTGGCAGCGCTGGTACTGGGCCTTGGAATATAATTCTGGTTTCCAGAGTGCCGTGCCCTTTTAGGAGGGACCCATTCTTCCTCCGAATCATTTGCCGATTCACTATCCGGTTCAAATGCCAAATTTGATTCGGAATCAGAATTGGAATCTGATGAGAACTCCCTGTTGCGCTCATCAGTCATGGAGAGGATCTGGAACACCTCCTCACTTGTGTATAATCTTTTGGACATGACTCTGATGGCTGTGTGTGTCATGAAAGGCGTCCTGTTAGCACAGTCATCGGCGGTAGATCGGTGCACAGAACTCCTGTTGATAGAGAGAGCCAGTGGGCGCATGCAGGTGCGCGCTGGCGCAAACGGAGGCATGCGGGTGCGCGCTAGCGCAAACGGGTGTACGCGGGAGGCCTATTAAAAGGAGCCTGTCAGCATGCTTTCTTGCTGTCCGGTCTACAGCATTCCCTGTGACCCTAAGCTACCTGTATACCTGCCTACCTGCTTCCTGTCTACCCGACCTGCTCCTGACTACTCCTGTTTGCTGCCAGTCCCCGACCCAGTTTGTTTGACTACTTTCCTGCCTATTCCTACGGTTTGTTTGCTGCCTGCCTGTTGCCATCCCGGTCTGTACCCTGACTACTCTTCTGCCTCCGTCTGGTACCTGCTTGCCTGCCAGTGTTGACCCAGCCTGTCTGACCCTGCTAGTATTCCAGTTGAACTACAGAACACCTCCCTGCTGCCTGCTGTTCCTGAGTCCCCTCCAGCCACGGTACTTCTCCTCACAGCCAGCTGTCCCAGTGTTCCTGCCAAAGTTCCAGTGCATCTCCTTACAGTCTGCTGTTCCAGTGCTCCAGTGGAACTACAGAACACCTCCCTGCTACCTGCTGTTTCTGAGTTCCTGCCAGCTACGGTACTTCTCCTCACAGCCAGCTGTTCCAGTGTTCCTGCCAGAGTTCCGGTGCATCTCCTTACAGTCTGCTGTGCCAGTGCTCCAGTTGAACTACAGAACACCTCCCTGCTGCCTTCTGTTCCTGAGTTCCTGCCAGCTCTGGTACTTCTCCTCACAGCCAGCTGTTCCAGTGTTCCTGCCAGAGTTCTGGTGCATCTCCTTACAGTCTGCTGTTCCAGTGCTCCAGTTGAACTACAGAATACCTCCCTGCTGCCTGCTGTTCCTGAGTCCCCTCCAGCCACAGTACTTCTCCTCACAGCCAGCTGTCCCAGTGTCCCTGCCAAAGTTCCGGTGCATCTCCTTACAGTCTGCTGTTCCAGTGCTCCAGTGGAACTACAGAACACCTCCCTGCTACCTGCTGTTCCTGAGTTCCTGCCAGCTACGGTACTTCTCCTCACAGCCAGCTGTTCCAGTGTTCCTGCCAGAGTTCCGGTACATCTCCTTACAGTGTGCTGTTCCAGTGCTCCAGTTGAACTACAGAACACCTCCCTGCTGCCTTCTGTTCCTGAGTTCCTGCCAGCTATGGTACTTCTCCTCACAGCCAGCTGTTCCAGTGTTCCTGCCAGAGTTCTGGTGCATCTCCTTACAGTTTGCTGTTCCAGTGCTCCAGTTGAACTACAGAACACCTCCCTGCTGCCTGCTGTTCCTGAGTTCCTGCCAGCTCTCCTTCGGCCACATCAGATGTCCGGATCCGCCCTTACACCTGCCACCTGCCAGGCACTTGTGGCCCCCTGTGCTCTTGAGTCCCTGTTTCCTCTATCAGGGGTTCTTGAGCCAGAGGCACACGAGAGGCCGCTCCCTGCACTCTGGGCTCTGCCACCAGGTACGTGACAGTGTGACAGGTGGCAGGATACGGTCACTGATGGGCTGTGAGATGGGTGGCAGGTGACGTTCACTGATAGGTGATGACGGTGTGACAGGCGATGGTTAGTGATGGGTAACAGGCCACGGACGGTGACGGGTGATGGTCACAGATGGGTGACAGGCCACGGTCACTGATGGGTGATGGGTGCACCGCTGACGGTCACTAATGGCTAACGGATAATGGCTGAAATCACTGATGGGTGATGGGTAATGGCTGACATCACTGATGGGTCACGGGTAATCACTGACGTCACTGATGTGTGACGGGTGATGGCTGATGGTCACTGATGGGTAACGGGTGATGGGTGACTGCTGACATCACTGATGGGTGACGGCTTATGGTCACTAATGGGTGATGGGTAATGGCTGATGGTCACTGATGGGTGACGGGTAATGGCTGACGTCACTGATGGGTGATGGCTGATGGTCACTGATGGGTGACGGGTGATGGGTGACGGGTGACGGTCACTGATGGCTGACGGGTGACGGCTGACGGTCACTGATGGGTGACGGGTAATGGCTGACGTCACTGATGGGTGACAGATGATGGCTGATGGTCACTGATGGGTGATGGCTGACAGGTGACGGCTGACGGTCACTGATGGGTGATGGGTGATGGCTGACGGTCACTGATGGCAGTCTTATGTGACAGGTGCACTTCATGGGGTGACTGTGATGACTTGGGTGACAGATGACAATGGGGGGCGATGGGACAAGTGTTTTGCTTGGTGCAGTACAATACAGACACAGATTGGTAACTCACTGCTCCAGGCTCTTCTCTCCTCACACTGGAAAGGGTGTGTGAGGAGAGCAGAGCTGGCAACAGCAAGCTACCACTCTGTGCTTATATTTAGTGATCGGCTGTGAAAGGATCACAGCCGATCATGTGGTACACAGCCGCAGGCCAATGGCTGTTTACCATCGTCGGTGATGAGCAGTGTTCCCGGGAACAGGCCGCCACCGACGTGCACGCGCGGTGCGCTCCCGATCGCGCACATGCGCTGTGCGCAATGGGGGCGGTACCACCTGTCATCGGCTGTGACTTCATCACGGCCAATCATGTGGTAAACAGCCATGCCCAATGGCTGTTTACCCCCTCTCGGGGGGCTAGCTATATGAATGAAAAAATACAGAAAATTTTGAAAAACAACACGTTTTCTTTAGTTTCTGTTATAAAATTTGGATAACAAATAATTTTTCTTCATAAATTTAGGCCAAAATGTCTTCTGATACATTTCTTTGGTAAAAATAACCCATATCAGTGTACTGTATATTTTTTAGTCTGTGTGAAAGTTATAGAGTCTACAAACTATGGGATATATATTTGAAAATTGATCAATCCTGACTGCCCGTCTAATTTCTTGAGGCACTAAAATACCAAGACAGTACAAATCCCCCCCAAATGACCCCTTTTTGGAAAGTAGACAGATTTTTTTGTCACACTTTTTTTTAAATAATGAAGATTAAATAAAATGTTTTTTCTTCACTTTTTGCTTACATACTGTCACCAGTGCAGTATAGCTTCATCATATGACTGTTGTGGAGGTGATCAGTATGTAAGATAAATAAATAAATAAACACATTTTTATTTTTATTTTTTACTTTTTTGTTTATTTTGATCACTGTATCAGCAATCATTTAAACTGTCATTAATAACTTTTATTCATGGCTCACTGTTTACTATTGTAATGCTGTGATTGGCCCACAGCTATCACATGGTTCAGGATTTTGTGATTTGCCAAGATACCATATGATCACAGATAACCAATCACAGATCACACACAGTAGGAAACAATGTCTTGAATGGATGCCATTCATGACTATTGTTCACTATGTGACATGTGATCGCACGGCGATTGCATGGTATCTGGGTCGCTCACAGCAGCTCGAACAGGCCGCTGTGTTTGCTAGGGGGTTCACGCAGTGCACATGAGCTGTATGTCATGGTATTTGGGGGAGTCGGTCGACAGCAGTAAATGTACTGTTCGTAGATGGCAAGTGGCTAAAATGGAAAATTACGATTTTAGCCACTAGAAGGTGTTAAGTATCAAAGGAAATTTCAAATTCCAAATGCAGTATTTTCCATTTAAAAACTAATAAAAAATATTTTACCAGCAAAGAAAATAGTTTAATACGATTTGTTTTGTTTTTTTCTCTATTCACGCAAAATGAATGTACATGCTCTTTACGCCTTTTTAATTATTCTTTTTTTTTTTTTTTTTTTTTTTTTTAGAAATACACCCCTTTGAGAAAGGACAGGGCCAGAGGTAGCACATTGTAATATAGAAGCAGAATCCTTTTATAGTACAATAATTTAGTACAGCTCCTACAAGCCTATGGAAACAGGTATCCTAAAAGAAAGTTCCTATATCAAGAAAGTTTAAATAGAAATAATATAATAAGATAAACAATGTCATAGTAAATTAGAACATTTTGTAAGTCATGTTTAGAAGTTACTTTGTCCACATTTTTCAGCTTTTATCTATAGCCCTATTAGTGATCTGGCTTTTATGCCACCGGATTTCTAATCATGCAGTTTTACTTTCAGCTATAATGTTGTTTTCTTTTATGTACGTAAAGTTTTACAAATAGTGAGCACAACTGTTGGAAATATTTTACAAACAGGGTTTTCGGAAATAATTCTATGTTCAATTATTGTAACAAACAATTTACTTTGTTATAATAATAATAATAATTGCTACCATGTTTTCATAACATATACAAAAACAACTTTGTATATTAAAAAAAGGCAGAGGTTCAAGAATATCTGATTTAATAAAACAAATACTTGGGTCTGCTAGGCAACAGTATTTTAGAGTTTGTTGCATGTAAGTACCTTTTTTCCATTTACAAGATATAGGTCTTCACAAACTATAGAGGAAAACTACTCAGGTAAATATACAAAGTTTAGTGTAAAAAAACATGAAAATATTCAAAGTGCAGTACCCCAGATCAACCAATCAAATTTCAATAAACTCATACAGCCGAATTGACTTCTGTTGCTTACTGCACTTTAAAGTTCACATCTAAATTGTTTCAGTAAATATGATTTTAAGTGCAAAACACTGCAGTGATAGCAGGCCCGGACTGGGACAAAAAATAGGCCCAGGCATTCTAAGCTGAGCAGCCCATTTAAAAAAAATGTGATTTTTATCGGGACTGCGACATTATGGTGGATACTTCGGACATTTTTGACACATTTTTGGGACCACTGACATTTATACAGCGATAAGTCCTATAAAAATGCACTGATTACTGTAAAAATGTCACTGGTAGGGAAAGGGTTAACACTAGGGGGTGATCAAGGGGTTAAATGTGTTCCCTGCTACGTGTTTCTAACTGAAGGGGGACGATCTGTCATTCCTTTTAGAATAGAACAGGGATTTGTGTGCTTAGACAGACACTTCCCTGTTCTGCCTCTCGTGCCCGCGATCGCTTGTGGCCAGCGGTCATCGTGACTGTCGGCCATGAGCATCGGCCCCCCGCAGTGCAGCGGGCGCATGCGCGCCGACGTATAGCTACGACGGTTCGTGGAACCGTGCTGACCTGCCGAAGTAAAATGACGATGGCTGGTCGATAAGCTGAACTCCAGCTGAACTACATATAAAAAGGACCTGACTTTTGTTGCAAAGGATTTTAATTTGTATCCATGCACTCCTGTGATTTACACAGCCCTACCATATAGCACAGTCAGCCTGACCTTTCTCTGCTGCCGTTAAGCAACACAGCATGGTCACCTCATTGTCCCAGCTTATGACTGGACAATGAAAGGCCAGCAACAGCTTGGTCAGGTGAACACTCTCCTAATGCCAAATTGTCAATTTCCAGTTCAGGCCAATTCTGCCATTTCTCCCCTACATGTAAAAAACATTATTTTGCTAGAAAATGACTTGGAACCCTCAAACATTATATATTTTTTTTCAGAGACCCTAGACAATAAAATAGTGGGTGTTGCATATATTTATGTCAGATTATATTTGTGCAGCGGTTTTTCAAATGAAATTTTTGGGAAAAATGCACTGCAATGGTTTTTAATGCATAAAGACACAATTTAATACTGAGTAAATTACTGCTGAGTAAATAGATACCAAACATGTCACACTTTAAAATTATGTTCACCCATGGAACAGGGCCAAATTACGGTACCTACAAATCTCCATAGGCAACGCTTTTAAAGTCTTTACAAGTTACCAGTTTAGAGTTACACAGGAGGTCTGGTGCTAGAATAATTGCTCTCACTATGTTTGTGGCGATTAGGGATGAGCTTCGAGTTCGAGTCGAACTCATGTTCGACTCGAACATTGGCTGTTCGCAAGTTCACCGAACAGCGAACAATTTGGGGTGTTCGCGGCAAATTCGTCACGGGGAATGCCACAGGGAAGTCCCGTCAAGTCCCGTGCGTCAGAGGGGGGTGGCCCCGCCCCCTGTTATTTAAGAACCATCAGACGAAGAGACGCTGTCACACAGCATGGATGCGGAGCGGCCCGGAGAAGAAAATGAAGAAGAGAAGAAGAGAAGAAGGAAGAAGAGATGAAGAAGAAGATGAAGAGAAGAGCGGGAGCCTCCCCCCCATGCCATGGGTGCGGAGCGGCCCGAGGAGAAGAAGATAGAAGACGCCGCAGAGGAGATGCTGGACGAGAACGCCAGAGGAAGAACCAGAAGAGCCAGAAGAACCAGAAGAAGATGAAGGAAGATAGAAGAAGCATTTAAATAAAGGAATTGTCAAAAACTGTCTCTTGTCATTTTTAACATTTTTGACAGTTTTTTAGTGAAATGGTAGGGGTAAGTACCCCCTTACCATTTCACACAGGGGGGGCGGGATCTGGGGGTCCCCTTGTTAAAGGGGGCTTCCAGATTCCGATAAGCCCCCCGCCCGCAGACCCACACAACCACCGGCCAGAGTTGTGGGGATGAGGCCCTTGTCCTCATCAACATGGGGACAAGGTGTTTTGGGGGGCTACCCCAAAGCACCCTCCCAATGTTGAGGGCATGTGGCCTGGTACGGTTCAGGAGGGGGGGGCGCACTATCGTCCCTATCGGGACGTCCCCCCCTCTTTTCCTGCGGCCTGCCAGGTTGCGTGCTCGGATAAGGGTCTGGTATGGATTTTTGGGGGGACCCCACGCCGTTTTTTGTTTTTTTGGCGCGGGGTTCCCCTTAAAATCCATACCAGACCTGAAGGGTCTGGTATGGAATTTAGGGGGAACCCCACGTAATTTTTTTTTTAAATTTTGGCCGGGGTTCCCCTTAATATCCATACCAGACCTGAAGGGCCTGGTATGGAATTTAGGGGGACCCCCACGTCATTTGTTTTTTTTAATTTTGGTTCGGGGTTGCCCTGTGGGGAATTCCCATGCCGTTTTTATCAATGAACTTCTATGTGTATTGTCGGCAATGCAATAGCCGCGGGTAGTTTTAAATGTGTTTTTTCCTTCAAAATGTAATTTTGCTGTCAGACTGTTCTAAACACAGGAAACATGCACCCCTTTACAGGCATACTATAGACACCCCCCAGCTATGAAATTTAAAGGGATATTACACTTTTATTGTTTGACTTTAAGCATTATTAAAATCACTGCTCCTGAAAAAACGGCCGTTTTTAAAGCTTTTTTTTGCATTGATCCATGTCCCAGGTCCCCAAACACTTTTTATGACAATAACTTGCATATAAGCCTTTAAAATTAGCACTTTTGATTATTCATGTTCGTGTCCCATAGACTTTAACGGTGTTCGCGTGTTCGAACAAACTTTTTTCCTGTTCGCATGTTCTGGTGCGAACCGAACAGGGGGGTGTTCGGCTCATCCCTAGTGGCGATACCTTACATGTGTGGTGCTGTTGGCATTTACATATGCATGCAGGACATACATGTACGTTTAAACGTGAGCATGGGGGAACTTAAAAAAAAAATTTCTTCATTTTGTAATTTTTTCTATTTGATTAATTTTTTTTTTAATGCTGCACCTTTTTAACTTTTTTTTATATCATCTTTATTGCTATTACAAGGCATGAACAACATCCCTTGTAATAGCATAGGTCGTGACAGTTCCTCTTTATGGAGAGATCTGGGGTCTATTAGACACCAAATCTCTGGCCTCCAATGGAGCCAATCAGTCTGATCGGTAACGCCAGGTAACCAAAGAGCCGGAACAGGAAGTGACTAAATCCTCACTCCTTCTTTCTGACATCACACAGGAGAGGAACAACATTTGTTCCTCTCACTGTGTGCCTACAGCTGGATGCCATCAGTTGCATCCTTACTGGGTTCCCCAATCACACAGGAGAGCCTGGTGTAGGCGGCGGTGGGAGCGGGGCATGTATATGTGTGTATGTATGTATATATATATATATATATATATATATATATATATATATATATACCCAAAAGGTGTCCCGAAGTCGAACTGCATTGCTGGTTTAACCAGTTCCCGACCTGTTCCTGTACTTTTACGTCGGCAGAATGGCACGGCTGCTCAAAGTAACGTACCCGTACATTACTTTGAATTTGCACGCCTGCCGCGATCTCCGTGAGTCGGGTCGCGGGTCCCGCGGACTCGATCGCCATGGGCATACCCGCGATCGCCTCACGGAGAGGACGAACGAGGAGGTGCCGTTGTAAACAGCATCTCCCCGTTCTGCCTAGTGACAAGTGTCACTCGATCTCTGCTCCCTTTCATCAGAGCAGAGATTAGTGACGTCACACACCAGGCCATCCCCTGACAGTTAGTAATCACTCCCCTAGGACACACTTAACCCCTCCCCGCCCCCAGTGGTTAACCCCTTCACTGCCAGTGCCATTTATACAGGAATCAATGCATTTTTTTAGCACTGATTGCTGTATAAATGACAATGGTCCCAAAAATGTGTAAAAAATGTCCGCCATAACAGTCACAATAAAAATCGCTGATCACCGCCATTACTAGTAAAAAAAATTATTAATAAAAATGCCATAAAACTAGCCCCTATTTTGTAAATGCTATAACTTTTGCGCAAACAAATCAATAAATGCTTATTGTGATTTTTTTTTACCAAAAATATGTAGAAGAATATGTATCGGCCTAAACTGAGGAAAAAAATGTTTTTTTATATATTTTTTGGGGATAATTATTATAGCAAAATGTAAAAAATAATGTGTTTTTTTCAAAATTGTCGTTCTTATTTTGTTTATGGCGCAAAAAATAAAAATCGCAGAGATGATCAAATACCACCAAAAGAAAGCTCTGTTTGTGGGAAAAAAAGGACGTCAATTTTGTTTTGGAGCCACGCCGCACGACAGCGCAATTGTTAATTAAAGCGACGCAGTGCCAAATCGCAAAACGCTCTGGTCAGGAAGGGGGTAAATCCTTCCAGGGCTGAAGTGGTTAAAATCGTACGATTTCAGCTAAACTCGCACAATTTCAAACCGGTAATGCAGTGCGACTTCAGGGGCGATTTAAAAGGCATCTGTGCGGGTTCATGCATAGATGTCTATTCAAATCGCCCCCAAAGTCGGTAAACGTAGTGGAGCAACTACTTTTGGGAATCGGCGAGACATGACATGCGGCCCGGCAGTCCCCGGCCCACTGGGCACATGCCCGGGGTGCCCTATGGCCAGTCCGGGCCTGGTGATAGTAGTAGGACTTCTCTGAAGTAATATTCTCAAAAAGATTGTTCGCCACTGTGTTATGAGTAAAATGTGTAACTTAATCAATCCACCAGTAATAAATGTTTGTCAGCATAAGTGAGATGTTTGTGATCACCGACATAGATATCTCCACCACAATTAAATCCAAAGGCTTATCAGAGAGTAGGACCTGGAAGTCTGAAGGTCAGCATGCACATAGATATGGTTCCATCCATATCCATCCAGATATAGGATTTTAGAATTGAAAACAACCTCTACTTCTAGTGCCGTGTCATAGCCTTAGCATCCATAAAATGTAAAAGCACTCCTATAGTGCAGTATATCCACAAATATTTATTAAAAATATTGATAAAAGTATCCATCTTTCAGAAATTCAAAAGCTGCAGCTGTATATCACTTATATCAGAAGCATACTGTTGATTCTGTAGGTAAATTAAAGTGACTCTAAACCCTGGTTTAAAAAAATATATTCTATTTAAGTATTCCTTTCAATTTTTACTGTTTTGCAAAAAGGCACTAAAATGTACAATTATTTAATATTAATTAATTCAATAAAAGTACCTTTTATTGATCTTTCCTCCTCCAAATTCTCAAACCCTATAGGGAGGACACTGTGTACTTTTTAGCACAATTCTGGGTGGCGCCCAGTTTGAGGGCTGGGTTCATAAGGGAGATTGGGAGAGATACACACCCATAAAAGGACCATGCAAGTCCCTATTAGGGATGAGCTTCGAGTTCGAGTCGAACCCATGTTCGACTCGAACATCGCATGTTTGACCGTTCGTTGAATTGCGAACAATATGGGCCATTCGCGCCAAATTCGAGTGGTGCGTCACGGCCCATAATTCACTGCGGCATCGCAGTGCATTGCTGGCTGATGATTGGCCAACCATGCACTATGACCCGCATGCTTGGTCAATCACAGTACTGTACAGAGAGCCGTAATTGGCCAAAGCTATTGTGGCTTTGGCCAATTATGGCTCAGGGGGTTTAGTACACGCCCCTTACTATATAAGGCAGCCTGCACATTGCCCCTGTGTAGTGTGTTCTGGCGTTGAGAGAGAGATAGAGAGAGAGAGAGGGACAGTGTCATTTCATTTAAGTTAGATAGAGTAGGCAGGCGAGTCAGTTATGCCGCGTACACATGAGCTGACTTTACAGCAGACTTTGCCCGGCGGACTTTTCACCGGACTTTGTCCGCTAGGTGCGCCGGACTTAAAAACGGACAGACTTGGACACACACGATCACTCCAAAAGTCCGATGGTTTTGAACGCGGTGACGTACAGCACGTACGACGGGACTATAAAAAGGAAGTTCAAGCCCCACTACGGCACCCTTTATGCTCCTCCTGCTAATCTCATGTTTATCTCGTGTTAGTAGAAGTTTTGTTAGAGACGATTCGCGTTTTTCACACTTCAGCTTATTTCGATCATTTTCTGCGGTTCAGTTTGTGCTTGTGAGGTTTGTATCTGCTTTTCAGTGCGTGTTGGTCAGTTCGTAACCTGCCTATCAGGCCGTTCTGGTCCGCTCCTTCCTGATTTTCAGGTCACTCTTCATAGGCCTTGCTGTTCTTCAGTGCGTTTGTTATAAGTTTGTTTGTTTGACCAGCCGACCGTTTTGAAGCCATGTCGCGTGGACGTACTCGATCTAGAGTTCGTGGTGCGTGGGGACTTGGTGTTGGGGTTAATACTTTGACCCGAGTCCAGTCCATGAACAGGGTGAGGAGGAGTTCATGGATGAAGAATTGGTTGCGCCAGCGTGACCAATTCTCGCACATGCCTTTGCTCTGTGAGATCCGTGAGAATAATCCTGAGGATTTTAGGATATTATCTCAGGATGACGGACCCCGTTTTTGAATGTCTGCTAGCTATGCTGACCCCCTATATCAACAGGCAGGATACCTGCATGAGGCAAGCCATCACTGCGGAGCACAGGCTAGTTGCCACTTTACATTACTTGGCGACTGGGAGAAGTCTTCAGTTTTTTTTTAACATAATTAGAACCCCTCCCCCACCCCCTCAAATGTTTGCAACTGTCAGGTGTGTTTTTTAACATAATTAGAACCCCTCCCCCACCCCCTCAAATGTTTGCAACTGTCAGGTGTTTTTTTAACATAATTAGAACCCCTCCCCCACCCCCTCAAAGGTTTGCAACTGTCAGGTGTGTTTTTTAACATAATTAGAACCCCACCCCCACCCCCTCAAATGTTTGCAACTGTCAGGTGTGTTTTTTAACATAATTAGAACCCCTCCCCCACCCCCTCAAATGTTTTCAACTGTCAGGTGTTTTTTTAACATAATTAGAACCCCTCCACCACCCCCTCAAATGTTTGCAACTGTCAGGTGTGTTTTTTAACATAATTAGAACCCCTCCCCCACCCCCTCAAATGTTTGCAACTGTCAGGTGTGCTTTTTAACATAATTAGAACCCCTCCCCCCACATTCAAATTGATCAATGGGCCATCAGAGGGGATGAGTAATCTTATAAGTGGGCCTTATGTTTTTTAGAATTAAAAGCAAAAAAACAAATATTAATAATGTTCGACTGCTGTTGTTCAAGGTTTTTGTGTAATCTGATATCCAAGTTATGTTTAAAAGTACTTATCTTATTTTTTTTATTGTTTCACTCCACAGTTTTCTTCCAGTATACAGGAATGGCAGACTGTGGCCTCCCAGTTTGCTGACCATTGGGACTTTCCCAACTGTGTTGGGGCGATTGATGGGAAGCATGTCCGCATTGTGCCACCACCACATTCGGGGTCTTATTTCTACAACTATAAGGGGTTCCATAGTGTAGTTTTGATGGCGGTGGTCTCGGCACAATTGGAATTTATGTTCATGGACGTGGGGAAGAACGGCCAGATGTCTGACGGAGGAGTCTTTGCACAGACCGAGCTGTGCCAGTGTCTCCAGACTGGTGGCCTGGGATTGCCACCTGATGACCAGAATGTTGATGGACTCCCCTCAGTTTTTATCGCTGATGAAGCATTTGCTCTTGGCGAGCACTTGATGAGGCCGTTCCCCCAAAGGACACTCACCCCTGAGAGGAGGGTATTTAATTACTGGCTGGCCAGAGCAAGAAGAGTTGTGGAGAATGCCTTTGGTATTCTGGCCAGCCGGTTCCGTTTGTTCCTCTCGGCCATAAATCTGGCGGACTATAAAATAAATCATGTCATACTGGCTTTCTGCATTCTCCATAATTTTTTGAGAACACATTCAGCTACATATATGACCTCTGTTGGGCCTGAGGCCGGACTTGTAGTTGACCAAACCCTCACAGGCCTGGAAATTGGCCGTATTGGCTTGGCCCCCCAAACCGCACGTCAAGTGCGTGACCGATATATGAATTATTTTAATGGTCGGGGGGCCATTGCTATTCAACAAGAGCTCTAATTTCTTAAAAAAATAAAGAAATTATTTTTTTACAAAAATATCTTGTTTTTATTCTTGTTTGCATTTAGTTTTGTCTGTCTCCTAGTGCACTTGTAGTGGCAAGTGCATTTCCCTTTAGTTAATAAGGTCCTTTGTCACTGTAACCACACAAAAATTTGCAAAACATCTTATTGATAAATAATCAGCCACACACATTGTAGTAGTAAAAACATTTTACTGTGTGCACATTGAAAGGTGCATTTTTGGAAAGGTTTTTTTTTTATTTTTTTTTAAATTTTCTTTTGGTTATTTTAGGCATATTTCCACAAAAATAGACCTTTTGTGCAAAATTAAAATTAACAACAGTGTTTTTAAAAACATACAAAAAAAACAAAAGAACTTGCAAAGTTCAACATGTGAATAACGGTGCTGCTGATGTCACCCTTGTAAAGCCGACAATTTGCAGATGCTCAAAATTGGGTATTAAAAAAGGTTCAAGTCAACATGTGCTATCTCCCATCATGGGGGAGCAATGTACGTGTTTTGTGTGTGAAATCCCTTTGTTCCTCTCACAAACAAACATTTTGATGATGAAGGGTTTGCAAACACAAAATAAGTACATGGTGGAAGATAGCACATGATGACACACCGTGTGCATCTGCAGATTTTTTTTAGATTTTTTGGAAAAAACTTCATAAATTTCACTATACACAAACTTGACAATGAAATGAAGAACATGATTGATGTTTTTAGGCTAAACGTTATAATATTCTGCCCAAAACATCAATCATGTTCTTCATTTCCTGTTGCATGGTGTCCAGCCGATTCCTCATGCTGTCAATTTGGTCACGCATTCGATCAATTTGGCCATTCCACAACATTATCTGGCCAATAAGTCTTTGTGCACTGTCTGTGCTAAATGGCTCTGCCGCTTGGCCTTCCACAACCAGAATCTCACCTAAAATGTGTTTTAAAAAAAGGTTTAAAATATGCACACCTAAATAGATTTCCTGAATCTGGGGTGTCAGTCACTCACTTGGTGGGGTTGAAATGTCACACACTTCCTCCACCTCTCCTTCCTCCAGCTCGTCGGGTGGGCGTGGTCTTGGGCTGGGGCTTGGGGTAATGTCAGCTTCAGGCTGGTGACTTGGGGGGGTCCTGGGATCCTTGAACTGTTGTCTGAGTCTTTTCTCCCCTATGATAATTAAACAAAAGGTATATTTAAAACACAGTGATATTTCTTTGTCAAAAAATTATTATGAAACGTTGGTTATGAGTTGGGGACAATTGACATTTTTTGGCCACAAAAATTTAGAAGACAGGATGAAAATTCCCTCTGAACAACAATTAAAAACAATATACATTTTCATGCAAGTTTCACAGATGCAGACACCTCAATGATCTCCTATGTGTATTACCCCTCAAAAATTTCTTTATGGTCACATAGCACACTAGTGCTCGTGAGTCCAGATGTGGAACCAGCTGCTGTGTCCTGTCCTTACATTACACTGAATCATTTTTGAAGAAGCATTATATTTTCACATCTACACCACATCACCACATTTTTGGAATCCGATAAATTCTCAAGACCTAAATGTATGTCCAACCCTGTACTATCATTTTTGGCGAAAAAAATATGTCATTTTCATAGTATCATATGTATTTTACAAAGAACGGTCTTTACGAACAATGCTGTATAAATGACAAAAATATGGATCAGCATGCAAGTTAAGTATCTCAATAGGAACACACAAGTACCTACTTTTTTTAATTTCAATAAGTTTTTATTGTTTTTTCATGAAATAATAATGAACAGAAAGTAAAGTACAGTACAATCACTTAGAGTTGTCACAATTTTTACCTTTCAAAGGTTCATGTTAAGACAAGTATCTACATTCGTATGTCACTCATTACCATTTGAGGAAATAGGTATACCAGGAGTGCTCGACTCCCCAAGACACCCCTTTTTGGGATCTGACTGTGTCCTATGGAGGGAGTTTTTTTACAGCTCCGATATCTCCCATTGTATCTGGTGTTCCTTCATGACATAGGTTTATATCAGACTAGCACGGTATTTCTCTTATTGGACAACACATGAAAAGTACCGCTAAAGAACTATTAACAGAACTTTAAATATACATCCGCATTAAGAACTTATTGCTATTGACTATCCGTAGTGCCTTGACTTGTTGTATATATCATTTTATCCTATCTTAATTAAATGTGAATTTATTAATTAATTATTTAATTATTTAATGTTCCCATAAAAATCCAGACCTGAGTTTTTTGGATACCATGTTAACCAGGAATTCCATATTTTAGAAGCCTGATTGTAGTTCCCCTGGCTGCGGGCAAATTGTATTTCATATGCACTGTGTGTGGTCATTATGCGTAGGGTTTCCGCTATTAATGGTGGATTCCTTTCTTTCCAATGTCTGACTATGTTGAGTCTAGCTGCTATAAGTAGGTGTGATACCACAGTTCTTATTGGAGCAGGTATCAATTCTATTCCTAATGACAGAAGTGCCATACCTGGAGAATATGTAACTTTGGTACCTGAGATTTGTTCTATGGTATTGAAAGCGAGGGTCCAATACCTTTTAAGGCGTGGGCATGACCACAATATATGTAGCAATGTACCCCTGTGACCACAGTTCCTCCAACATTCAGGGGAAGCTGCAGTAGCAAATTTAGAAATCCAGTGTGGAGTAAGATACCATCGCAATAGTATTTTATAGTACAATTCCCAAAGGTTAGCACTTCTTGTGGAGTTATATGTGAACCTGAACGCTTTTGTCCACTGTTCCTCTGTGTAGGTCCTCTCAAAGTCCCTTTCCCATGCTGTAATATTGTTAGTTTTGCAAAAGGAGTGTTTGTCTTGTAGGAATTTATATATTAAGGATATACCTTTTTGCGTCGATTTGGTGTTTGTGTAGAAAAGGGCTAATTTCCAAGGTATTTGTGTAAGTAGATTGCTACACTTTTTGTCTAGTAGATGGAATAATTGGATATATTTATAAGTTTCAGATTGTGGTATGGAATATTCGATCTGTAATGATCTGAATGATTTCATTGTAGGTCCTACAAAAAGGTCCTCTAGGAGGAGTATTTTGCTATTGCACCAGTTTGTTAGTGATAAGTCAGGGATAACATGTTCCAAGGCTGTGATTGGGAATTTTAGAAGAATTTGTGGGTCTTCTTGGCTTATATTTGCAAGTAAATATTTCCAGGATTCAATAGAAGCCTGTATAGTAGGTGCATACGATGATGTTTTGGTATGATGGTGTGGACTGGAAATCAGGCAGTTATATAGGTTCCCCCCTTTAATTTGTGCGCTTTCTAGGCCCGACCATAATGTGGTAGTACTTTGAGGAAACCAAGCCTTAACTTGGGTAAGTATGGTAGCTGCATAGTAGTCTTTTATAGAAATATTCAAGAACAACCGCGCTAAAAACTATAACATATATGTGACTAATCAAATATAAAGTGTATGAAAAATAAATTACATCAAAAATGAAAATGTGTTTGTAAATATAAAACACCAGAACCCTATTGAAAAAGTGACTGGAAATGATAAGTCCCAAATAAGGTAAAAAAGGTCCCAATTGAAGTAGGAAAATAATTGACGTCACAAAAACACACAGTTCCTGGAGTCAAGGCAGATGCAAACAGTGATCGTAGACATGTAACACAATCCTTGGAGCCAAGAGTGGATGTATTCAATAATTACAGACGTGAAACACCCAGTGAAAAATCCTCCACCTAATAAGATGTCCGCTTACCAGAGGTAAGCTGTGAATCAGCTTAATAGTAAACCTCCACTCAGGGGAAATCTGCTCCTCAGGTCACCGACCAATGAAGGGGGTGGACGGGATCTTTCAGTGTATCGAACTCAATCCGCATAGCAGGAGAACCCAAAAGGACAAAACAAATTCTCCATAGCGTAAAACTGTATCACATTTATTGAGGTAAAAGAAATGGTCACACTTACATGTAAAATGACGATAATAAGGCACATAGGATAAAAACAGCCGGCCGGCTCGCATGCACCCGTTCAAACGAAAAACGATGACGTCAGCGCGTCAACCTTCCGACGTACGTTTCGTCCTATTGGACGTCGTCATGGGAACGGGCGACACACTGACTCATCGCTATATATAGACCAGAAACGAAAACCAAACCTCGCTTTGAAGCTCAGATGGCGTCACCACACCATCCTACACGGAAGTAGGAAGTGTGTGACTTATAGTTTTTCCGATGGGCAGACGTCACTTCCGCCCCTACACTGGAACCCTTCAAGAGCTGGAAAAATTGAATTAGTAAAATGGCCACATCTAATATAATCAAAACCAGAATAAAATATCATTATTAGAGTATTTTATAGTGTACATATACAGGGATAATAATTGGAAACGAACAAAACGAAAACTCTCCTCCATGTAAAAGAGGGACGAATGGGAATAACACTGAGGATATTCAAACCACAATGTAAACATAACTATAGTTAGTGGGAAACTGAGATGCCGTTCCAAAGGTGGTTGGGGGATGTGAATATATCTACCACCACTAGAGATTCAAAGCGAGTGAACAAAATATAGTATATATAATATAATATTAAGAACATCTATATATGGTAAAAAAATTCCATAATAAAACCACATTTCACTGATCATTAAATAACAAGAAGATAAAAGAATAATGACAAGGGAAATTCTAAATTTAAAAATTAAAAATTAGAAAAAGACAAAAAATTGTGAAAAATATTGTAAGGATAGCATAGAATAATCCCTAAATACAATTATCATGAATTGTCTAGAAACGCATTAAGATCTACGTCCACATTGAGTCCAAAGGGAGTATAGCATTTTAATCTGTGTATCCATGTCATTTCAAGCCTGGAGATCCCACGTATAATAGACCCCCCCTCCAATGTGGGGTATATCTATCAATGCCTAGAAAAATAGTTTTCCTAGGGTCCCGGTTGTGTACCTCAAGATAATGTCTGGAGACCGGATGCTTTGGGAAACCAGTAAGAATGTTGGTGATATGCTCGTTGAGTCTTACAGATAGGGGGCGTTTCGTCCTCCCCACGTATTGTAATCCACAAGGACATTGAAGAAGGTACACCACACGTTCTGTGGAGCAAGTAATAAATGATCTAATTTCGAACTCTATTGTAGTGCTGGTGGAAATGAACTTATGAGTTCTTCTATGAGTGCATCCACTGAGGGTGCACACCCTACATTTTCTGCATTGATAGAATCCAATCATATATTCAAAGAATCCCCTCTTGATCGGAGGGGGGTCGAGAATATTAGGGGCCACTCTACCTCTCAACGAGGGGGCACCTTTATATATCACCTGTGGCTTAGCTGGAAGGATGGTACCCAATATTTGATCGTTCTTAAGAACATGCCAGTGCTTCCCTATCAACTTAGCTATATTCCTGTGTTGTAGGGAATAAGTGGTGATAAAGGGAACTGAAGGTGTTCTACCACTATTAGGTGTCTTAGTTTCAAGTAGACTACTCCTATCGATGGTGGTCACTTCATCCAATGTGTTCATTAAAGAAGTCTTAGAATATCCTTTCTCCAAAAAGCGTTCTATCAAAACATTTGCTTGGACCAAGAACTCATCATGGTCGGAGCAATTACGTTTTAAGCGAATAAGTTGACTTTTCGGCACAGACCTCAGCCATGTCTCATGATGGCAACTATCGGTCGGTATATAAGAATTTCTATCTGTATTTTTGAAGAAAGTTGCCGTAGTAAATTGCCCTTCTCTAATGCCAATCTTGAGGTCAAGAAAATTGATTTCAGACTGACTAGCCTCATAGGAAAGTTTAATGCCACGGTCATTATCATTCAACCCCCTCATGTATACATCAAGGTCTTCCCGGTCACCATTCCATAGGAGGAGGATGTCATCTATATACCTGGCCCATAACACCACCTGTGGTTTTTGTTGGGCATAGATGACATCCTCCTCCCATAGGGCCATGAAGAGGTTCGCCAGGCTGGGGGCATATTTAGCCCCCATAGCGACACCTCTATCCTGCCTGTAGAATTGGCCTCCAAACCAAAAGTAATTCCTCGTGGCCACAAAATGAAGTAGCTGCATGATAAAGCATATTTGTTCGTCAAACAAAGATGAGTCACGTCTAAGGTGATACTCAACCGCAAATAACCCCAAGTTATGTGGTATCACCGTATATAATGAGGCGACATCCGCTGTCACTAGCCACCAAGATGGACCAGGGGTATAATCTGAAAGTTTATTGATCACATGGCGAGTGTCCTTCAGATAAGACGGCATCCCTGTGACCAATGGTTGTAAATAAAAATCTATGTACCTGCCCACCCGAGACGATATGGAATCAATTCCACTAACAATGGGACGTCCCGGGGGGCAGGTAGGATGTTTGTGAATTTTGGGTAAGTAGTAAAGAACCGGAGTGCGCGGGGCCTTGGGGACTAAATAGGATTTCTCCTTACTGTTTAGAATACCCTGATCAAACCCAAATTTAATCAGCACCTCCAATTCTTTTTTATATTGAGCCTTGGGATCAGATCTGAGGGGGGTATAGGTTTCTCGGTCACCCAATATATTGGACATCTCTGTAAGGTAGTCCTTTCTATCCAATACGATAATGCCCCCCCCTTTATCAGCTGGCCTGATAACTAAGTTTTTATTTAAACATAAAGAGTCTAACCCGGTCTTGAGGTCTTTATTGAAATAGACTTTTTTAAGGGGTAATTGTTCCAAATCTTTAAGAACTAAGTCCTTAAATACCTTCAGGGAGGGGGCTACAACTCCTGGAGGGTTGAAAAGAGAGGCATTTGATAGCCCTGAGTGGCGATACCCGTTGTGATTGGTCTCATTACGTGTAATAGGATTGGAGGCTAGATATCTCTTAATATTGACCTTGCGTATAAATTTGTGCACATCGATATAAGTCTGAAACTTATCTAGGCCTCGGGGAGGTGCAAATTTGAGTCCCTTATTGAGTAAAGATTTCTCTGAATCACTCAAGGAGACTGAGCTCAAATTGAATATCCCGTTGCTAGTTATGATTTTTTCTTTTTTTGATCGCACTCGCCTCCCCCCTCTAGATCCTCTCTTTGGTCTGCTGGCCTTTTGACGCCTTGATTTGGCCGGTGAAAACCCCATTGCTGGTGATTCGAATTGGAAGGGCCTGGTCTGTTGCCATCATCTATGGGTCCCATCAGACTGGGATAAGAATGTGAGGCTAAACCATTACGTTCTTCCGTGATGGTGGAACTGGTAGGAGGGCCATCAAGATCTCTAAGAGGGTAAAATTGATTGTATGTACTAATGTTATACTCCGAGTGATCCCTTCTAGGATTCATGTGCCCTGAATTCTGAAATCCACGTGTTCTTCCATCATAGTGGCCTCCATTGGGGCCATAACCCGGACCGTAAGAACGGTCATGGTATGTATCCAAATCAAAGGTGCGGGGAGAGGGTGACTGATCGTCATATCTACTATACTGATCATAAGATCTACCCTCATACGGGTGATTCTCTGAGGATCTCATGTTATTGAAACCTCTACCTCTACCACGTCCTCCATGATTTGAACCACTAGTACCCCGAGATCGTCTAGGTACTGTGGACGGATAATGGGATGGAGTACCTCCCTTACCTCCTCCACCCCGTCTGGAGAGGGATTGTTGAGACCCTTGTGGGAATCTGCCTGAGGGACCATTAGGGCCTCCTAAAGGATAATTGGAATAGCCAGGCTGCGATAGAGGAGGGGCATACACAGCAGTGGGGGGTGGTCCGCCTGTATTGGACGGCCCCCATTCCATAGAATCAACTGAAGCTTGTTCTGCTATCAGTTTCTTTTGCCATTCGAACACTACTGCCCCTTGATAGTCAAGTAGATCTCTATTATACTTCTTTTTCTTTTTAATTCTCTGGTCTCTCTCCTCCTTCTCCAATAGAGTAAGGAGGGAGAGAGATCTTTCTTTATATTCATTGCTATCTTTATGGGGGTTCAGTTTCTCTTTAATATTTTTAATTTCGTCATCAAGTCTTGTAAGCTTGGTTTTTTTACGATTGATAAGAAACTTTAAAAAATCTATTCCGGCCGTATTGAAATAGCCAAACCACTCTTCAAGTTGAACATCCCCCTTCTGTGGGCTAACCTCCCACCTAAGACTTCTTGGTACCATACCCCCTTTTACGTATGTGTCAAGATAAGCTATATCCCACTGAGTGTGTATTTCGGATATTGTCAAGTTCTTAAGCCTTGTAAACAGGCCATTGAGGTCACCCTCATCATCCTTGTACATCTCAAATACACCATCAGTGTTGACCTGCCTTGCGGCTCTGTAGTCAAATATATCCATTGAAAAACCTTTATTCCAATAGGTAACTAATATGAGATGTTATATTAGAGTGGCTGCAGTAATAAAGCCAAAGTAGAGCCAAAAGACAAAATAAATATCAAGAATTACCGCGCTACTCACTAAAATGAACACTCAGTTGCAAAACTGAAAAAGCTGCAGTCATAATGTGAGGCGTGCACATACTAAACAGAAATATTCAAGAACAACCGCGCTAAAAACTATAACATATATGTGACTAATCAAATATAAAGTGTATGAAAAATAAATTACATCAAAAATGAAAATGTGTTTGTAAATATAAAACACCAGAACCCTATTGAAAAAGTGACTGGAAATGATAAGTCCCAAATAAGGTAAAAAAGGTCCCAATTGAAGTAGGAAAATAATTGACGTCACAAAAACACACAGTTCCTGGAGTCAAGGCAGATGCAAACAGTGATCGTAGACATGTAACACAATCCTTGGAGCCAAGAGTGGATGTATTCAATAATTACAGACGTGAAACACCCAGTGAAAAATCGGCAACTTTCTTCAAAAATACAGATAGAAATTCTTATATACCGACCGATAGTTGCCATCATGAGACATGGCTGAGGTCTGTGCCGAAAAGTCAACTTATTCGCTTAAAACGTAATTGCTCCGACCATGATGAGTTCTTGGTCCAAGCAAATGTTTTGATAGAACGCTTTTTGGAGAAAGGATATTCTAAGACTTCTTTAATGAACACATTGGATGAAGTGACCACCATCGATAGGAGTAGTCTACTTGAAACTAAGACACCTAATAGTGGTAGAACACCTTCAGTTCCCTTTATCACCACTTATTCCCTACAACACAGGAATATAGCTAAGTTGATAGGGAAGCACTGGCATGTTCTTAAGAACGATCAAATATTGGGTACCATCCTTCCAGCTAAGCCACAGGTGATATATAAAGGTGCCCCCTCGTTGAGAGGTAGAGTGGCCCCTAATATTCTCGACCCCCCTCCGATCAAGAGGGGATTCTTTGAATATATGATTGGATTCTATCAATGCAGAAAATGTAGGGTGTGCACCCTCAGTGGATGCACTCATAGAAGAACTCATAAGTTCATTTCCACCAGCACTACAATAGAGTTCGAAATTAGATCATTTATTACTTGCTCCACAGAACGTGTGGTGTACCTTCTTCAATGTCCTTGTGGATTACAATACGTGGGGAGGACGAAACGCCCCCTATCTGTAAGACTCAACGAGCATATCACCAACATTCTTACTGGTTTCCCAAAGCATCCGGTCTCCAGACATTATCTTGAGGTACACAACCGGGACCCTAGGAAAACTATTTTTCTAGGCATTGATAGATATACCCCACATTGGAGGGGGGGGTCTATTATACGTGGGATCTCCAGGCTTGAAATGACATGGATACACAGATTAAAATGCTATACTCCCTTTGGACTCAATGTGGACGTAGATCTTAATGCGTTTCTAGACAATTCATGATAATTGTATTTAGGGATTATTCTATGCTATCCTTACAATATTTTTCACAATTTTTTGTCTTTTTCTAATTTTTAATTTTTAAATTTAGAATTTCCCTTGTCATTATTCTTTTATCTTCTTGTTATTTAATGATCAGTGAAATGTGGTTTTATTATGGAATTTTTTTACCATATATAGATGTTCTTAATATTATATTATATATACTATATTTTGTTCACTCGCTTTGAATCTCTAGTGGTGGTAGATATATTCACATCCCCCAACCACCTTTGGAACGGCATCTCAGTTTCCCACTAACTATAGTTATGTTTACATTGTGGTTTGAATATCCTCAGTGTTATTCCCATTCGTCCCTCTTTTACATGGAGGAGAGTTTTCGTTTTGTTCGTTTCCAATTATTATCCCTGTATATGTACACTATAAAATACTCTAATAATGATATTTTATTCTGGTTTTGATTATATTAGATGTGGCCATTTTACTAATTCAATTTTTCCAGCTCTTGAAGGGTTCCAGTGTAGGGGCGGAAGTGACGTCTGCCCATCGGAAAAACTATAAGTCACACACTTCCTACTTCCGTGTAGGATGGTGTGGTGACGCCATCTGAGCTTCAAAGCGAGGTTTGGTTTTCGTTTCTGGTCTATATATAGCGATGAGTCAGTGCGTCGCCCGTTCCCATGACGACGTCCAATAGGACGAAACGTACGTCGGAAGGTTGACGCGCTGACGTCATCGTTTTTCGTTTGAACGGGTGCATGCGAGCCGGCCGGCTGTTTTTATCCTATGTGCCTTATTATCGTCATTTTACATGTAAGTGTGACCATTTCTTTTACCTCAATAAATGTGATACAGTTTTACGCTATGGAGAATTTGTTTTGTCCTTTTGGGTTCTCCTGCTATGCGGATTGAGTTCGATACACTGAAAGATCCCGTCCACCCCCTTCATTGGTCGGTGACCTGAGGAGCAGATTTCCCCTGAGTGGAGGTTTACTATTAAGCTGATTCACAGCTTACCTCTGGTAAGCGGACATCTTATTAGGTGGAGGATTTTTCACTGGGTGTTTCACGTCTGTAATTATTGAATACATCCACTCTTGGCTCCAAGGATTGTGTTACATGTCTACGATCACTGTTTGCATCTGCCTTGACTCCAGGAACTGTGTGTTTTTGTGACGTCAATTATTTTCCTACTTCAATTGGGACCTTTTTTACCTTATTTGGGACTTATCATTTCCAGTCACTTTTTCAATAGGGTTCTGGTGTTTTATATTTACAAACACATTTTCATTTTTGATGTAATTTATTTTTCATACACTTTATATTTGATTAGTCACATATATGTTATAGTTTTTAGCGCGGTTGTTCTTGAATATTTCTGTTTAGTATGTGCACGCCTCACATTATGACTGCAGCTTTTTCAGTTTTGCAACTGAGTGTTCATTTTAGTGAGTAGCGCGGTAATTCTTGATATTTATTTAGTCTTTTATAGAGACATGTCCTATCCCTCCCATCTGTTTGATTTTTATAAGTTTGTTGAAAGCACAACATGCTTTTTTACCTGCCCATAAATACCTGTCGACTATGAGTTGTGCTTGTTGAAAGAAGGATTGTGGTACCGGTATTGGTAAGGTCCTAAATAGATAAAGGAATTGTGGTAGAATTTGCATTTTAAATGCTGCAAGTCTGCCTGACCAGGACAGTTCAAACTTTTCCATTCTGTCTAGTTTACATTTCAAGGAATCCAAAAAAGGGGTGTAGTTTTCTCTAACTAAATCTGAGGTTTTAGGTGTAAGAGTGATCCCTAGGGATGCAATACCTTTTTCTTTCCATCTGTATGGGAATTTAGAAGTAATGTCATGTTTCACCTTTTCTGTAAGACCCAGACCCAGTAGATAGGATTTGGTATCGTTTACTTTATAGTAAGATATAGCATTAAACAAGTGTAAAGCATCATGAACCGAAGCCAGGGAAGATGTGACGTCTGTAAGAATTAAAATTATATCATCTGCGAATAGACTTATGGTATGCATATTGTTCCCTATTGTTAGTCCCTTGATTTTGGGGTGTTGACGAATATATGCTGCTAATGGTTCCATTAGAAGGTTAAAAATTAATGGGGATAATGGGCACCCTTGACGTGTCCCATTTGTAATGTCAAATGGGGTGGAGAGCATTCCAGATATGTAAACCTGTGCTGACGGGGATGTGTAGAGTGCCATAATAGCTTGAAATATTTGGCCCACAAAACCAAACTTAGTTAAAACTTGCTCTAAATATGTCCAATGGATCCTATCGAACGCCTTCTCTGCATCCAAAGCAAGGAGCAGAGAAGGCATTTCAGTCCTGTTGGCTGTATAGATAAGATTAATCAAGCGTCTGGTTGCATCCGCTGTTTGGCGACCTTTGGTAAAACCAGATTGGTCTGGGTGGATTAAAGAAGGAAGGAGGTTAACTATTCTTCCAGCTATCAGTTTGGCGTATAATTTTAGGTCATTATTGAGTAATGATATCGGGCGGAAGTTTTGTGGGGTGTTTGGGTCTTTCCCTGGCTTCGGTAATGCCACAATCATCGCTTTCAACATTTCAGAGGGAAATGAGGAGGAGGAGGCCGCTCGGTTAAATATTTCTGTGAGTCTGGGTGATAAAACTTCCTTAAACGTTTGGAAATATTCACCTGTAAATCCGTCAGGACCCGGGGATTTATTTTTGGGTAGTGAGTCTATCCCTTGAGATACCTCTTGTATCGTGAAAGGGGAGTTCAGCTCTTCAATTTGGTTATCTGTAAGGTGACATAGATTTATTTTGCTGAGAAATTCAGAGATAGTGTCGGTTGATGGTTGAATTACTTGAGGGTCTTTTTTTAAATTATACAAAGACCCGTAGTAAGTGCTGAAGGCGTCTGCTATTGCCTGGAGGTGGTATAATTTAGTCTGAGTTACTGGGTGAATAATGCAGGGAATTTTAGATTTATGTCTAAGACCTCGTAAACGAGTGGCTAATAATTTCCCTGCCTTATTTCCAGTGGCATAATATGTCATTTTCAACCTACTTTTTTTAAGCAGCTTCTTTATTCGCCAATATTGTTCCTGCTCCCTACTTTTGATGTCAGACCACCGCTTCCTCAATTGTTCTTTCGACAGTTTAGTGCCAAATTTTGCTTCTAGAGCGGTGACAACTGAGGCCATTATTTTGTCCTTCCGCATATTCGGGCGTGTGTACGATCCTTTTTTCCCATCGTAGTCCTCCCTTCTCAATATGGACACCATCTCCACCATCTCTTCAAAAGCCATGTTGGTGGCCTTATATCTCCTCCAGGATGTGGATGGTTGTAGAAGAGTGAAGGGGCGGGGACAAATCATACTAAAGAAAGTCAGGGGCGGGCGACGCAGGCGGAGCTATTACAATGACCTACATATGTCCTACATATGTCCGTGCGGAAGTAGCGAGCGTCAGAAACGAAGGTAAGATTAAACGTGTGTGTGTGTGTGTGTGTGTATATGTGTCCCCTAGATTCTGCCAAAAATAATCCTGGGAGTTCTGACTGACATTACAGTTTTTATCTTGTGTCTTGTATTTCAGCAAAAATGAATCCCTTTAAGGAGGCTGATTTTTTGTCAAGATTCATTGATTTGTATCAGGAAAACAAAAACCTGTGGGAGGTCAAACACCCATTATATTTCAATAGAGATGTGAGGAAGGCAACACTGGGCACACTTTTGGAATTTGTGAAGACTCGAGTCCCCCAGGCAGACCTCAAGTTTGTGGACAAGAAAATTGGTATCTTGCGCAACATGTACAAGCGGGAACACAATAAGATCCAGGAGTCGCTCAGATCCAGAGCAGCAGCCGACCAGGTTTATGTACCCAAGCTGTGGTACTACCAAAAACTGCGATTTATAGATGACCAGACAGAAGCAAGGCAATCACTTTCGACCCTTCCCTCCAGCCTTCCCCCTACCCTTCCCTCCAGCCTTCCCCCCACCCTTCCCTCCAGCCTTCCCTCCACCTCCACCCCAGCTGAGGAGTCCCAGGAAGAACTGGGCCTTGTCATCCTTGATGAAGTGGATGCGCCCAGCTTCAGCCAGGTATCCTTTTTTGTTGAATTTGTGATTGTGTAAATATTAATGATGTAAACATCTCAAATTTTTAAGTGCTTCCTAAAAAATGACTTCATCACAAATATTAATATGTAGACATATCACTAGACAGTAGTGGCCAAAAATATACTAACTTCAGATATTGGTGAGCAGCTGGAATAATGGTGGGGTCAAATAGATAGCCTTTACTATTTGTTTTGAATTATATTAAGTCATGAGTTGAAAATTGTGTGTAATTGCGTAACCCAAAATTACAACTATGTCCCTTTTTTTTACCCAGGATGACCTCAGCCAGGAGGAGGCCTTGCCCAGTGGGATAGAGGAGGAGGCCTTGCCCAGTGGGAGAGAGGAGGAGGCTATGGCTGGGCACCAGTAGAAGCCGCACGGAGTGTCAGGTGCCTCCCCTCCGCATTACCACCAAAAGGCCAATAAAAATGACACAAACTGAGGAGGAATCCCTAGCCCTCATTCGTGAAGCGAGCAAAATCATAAGCACACCACCCAATGCAGAGGAGGCGTATGGGACATATATGGCCAGCAGATTGCTGGAACTGTAAAAGAGACAACGCCTCCTCCGTGAGGGTTTGATCTTTCAGGCCTTTCAGAAGGGCTTGAGAGGGGAGCTTACTGCTAAAAGACATCTAGCAGATGAAGCCACTCCTCCTCCTCCTCCTCCTCCTCCTGCCCCAAGTACACCACAAGAGGCACAGCCTCCGAGGAAGGCTGCAGAGAAGCGTGGAGGGAAGGCTGCAGAGAAGCGTGCAGGGAAGGCTCCACGGAAGAGTCGAAAGTGATTGCCTGGCTTCTGTCTGGTCTGACTGTGCTCCCTGTGCTCCATAGTTGCAAGGTACCAATTTTCTTGTCCTAAAATTTGATGTGTGTCCTGGGGGACGAAAAGCTTCACAGATTCCAAAAGTGTCTCTAGTGTTGCCTTCCTCATTTTTTTTTTTGCCAAAAATAAATGGATTTTTTATTTACCTTACATTATTGACTATGTGTTTGTATTTCAAAACAACATTTGGTTTGGGAGTAGGCAGGTACAGGTCAAAAAGACTATGTGTGTTTTTTCAAAAAGGCTAAATCATTTAGAAAATCAAGTGCAAAGTACTAGTGAAAAGTGCACTTTAGAAATTGCACTGCAAGTGCACTTGTTGGAAGTGCAGTCGCTGTAAATCTGAGGGGAAGAGCTGAAATTAGGGGAAGCTCTGCTGATTTTATCATACAATCATGTGCAAGAAAAAGGTTGTTTTTTTTTGTGGTTCCTTGCATGTGCCCCTCGGATCCACAACGAATGCTCTTTCTGTGCAATTCCAAGTACAATTTGCACTTGTAGTGAAAAATGAATTTGCCTTTGGAAAATAAACCCCCCTATGTCTAATTAACAAGGGACACCAACCTCATTAAGGTTCATTAAAACAACACAAAATATTTAGGGTTATTGTGGTAACTTGAAACTCCAAAACTAAAAAAAAAAAAAAAAAATTGTATAATTTAGCACACATTGTAAAATAGATAGTGTTTAAATGTAAAAAAAGAAAGATGAGTCCAAAATCTAATTTAATACTTTATTTATGGAGATCTGGCTTTTTTAAAATATCACATTAGTCATGGCATGAGGATAAATCATGAAGAAAGTAGTTTGTGAGAACTCTGTGTGAATATAAAGCAGCAAAACAACTTCATTCCTCTTGCATTATAAAGAAAAAAAAAGCGCTGTATTAAAAGATCACAGAAGAGGAATGTGCTAGCTTCAATACGAAGGCTAGTTTTACCAGACCGAGCGCTTCCGTCTTGTACTTACTTCAGAGCATGCGTGAGTTTTGATCCATCGGACTAGCACACACATGACCGGTTTGTCCGCTAGAAAGCAAAGTCTGTTGGATAGATTTGAAACATGTTTTAAATCTAAGTCTGTCCAACTTTTGAGAAAACAAAGTCCACTGGAGCCCACACACGATCGAATTGTCCGACCAAATCCGGTACACCGGACCAAGTCTGCCGTAAAGTCCGCTCGTGTATACGCGGCATTAGCTGCACTTAGTGTATTGTGTATATATATATGCATCCTAGGTGTTGTATATATATATATTTATATACAGTCAGGTCCATAAATATTGGGACATTGACACAATTCTAATCTTTTTGGCTCTATACACCACCACAATGGATTTGAAATGAAACAAACAAGATGTGCTTTAACTGTAGACTTTCAGCTTTCATTTGAGGCTATTTACATCCAAATCAGGTGAACGGTGTAGGAATTACAACAGTTTATATATGTGCCTCCCATATTTTAAGGGACTTTTAAGGGTTCTTCTGATCCTATTAGTACTGCAGGCAGCTGCAGTATTTACAGTTAGTGTAGTGCATCCTCTGCACAGTGTGCACCTAAAGCTACCTGAAGAAAATTGGCGGTGTTCTTCTGATCCTATTAGTACCGCAGGCAGCTGCAGTATTTAGAAGTTAGTGTAGTGGGTCCTGTGCACAGTGTGCACCTAAAGCTATCTTAAGAAAATTGGTGGTGTTCTTCTGATCCTTTTAGTACCGCAGGCAGCTGCAGTATTTACAAGTTAGTGTAGTGCGTCTTCTGCACAGTGTGCACCTAAAGCTACCTGAAGAAAATTGGTGGTGTTCTTCTGATCCTATTAGTACCGCATGCAGCTGCAGTATTTACAAGTTAGTGTAGTGCGTCCT
This sequence comes from Lithobates septentrionalis, assembly GCA_037952835.1. NCBI lineage: Eukaryota > Metazoa > Chordata > Amphibia > Anura > Ranidae > Lithobates > Lithobates septentrionalis. Next base: position 28,722 of record JBBDGP010000948.1, on the reverse strand, counting down.
CTGCACAGTGTGCACCTAAAGCTACCTAAAGAAAATTGGTGGTGTTCTTCTGATCCTATTAGTACCGCAGGCTGCTGCAGTATTTACAAGTTAGTGTAGTTCGACCTCTGCACAGTGTGCACCTAAAGCAATCTGAAGAAAATTGGTGGTGTTCTTCTGATCCTATTAGTACCGCAGGCAGCTGCAGTATTTACAAGTTAGTGCAGTGCGTCCTGTGCACAGTGTGCACCTAAAGCTATCTTAAGAAAATTGGTGGTGTTCTTCTGATCCTATTAGTACCGCAGGCAGCTGCAGTATTTACAAGTTAGTGTTGTGCGTCTTCTGCACAGTGTGCACCTAAAGCTACCTGAAGAAAATTGGTGGTGTTCTTCTGATCCTATTAGTACCGCATGCAGCTGCAGTATTTACAAGTTAGTGTAGTGCGTCCTCTGCACAGTGTGCACCTAAAGCTATCTTAAAAATTTGGTGCTGTTCTTCTGATCCTCTTAGTACCGCAGGCAGCTGCAGTATTTACAAGTTAGTGTAGTGCGTCCTCTGCACAGTGTGCACCTAAAGCTATCTTAAGAAAATTGGTGGTGTTCTTCTGATCCTATTAGTACCGCAGGCAGCTGCAGTATTTACAAGTTAGTGTAGTGCGTCTTCTGCACAGTGTGCATGTAAAGCTATCTTAAGAAAATTGGTGGTGATCTTCTGATCCTATTAGTACCGCAGGCAGCTGCAGTATTTACAAGTTAGTGTAGTGCGTCTTCTGCACAGTGTGCACCTAAAGCTACCTAAAGAAAATTGGTGGTGTTCTACTGATCTTATTTTTCCGCAGGCAGCTGCAGTATTTACAAGTTAGTGTAGTGCGTCCTCTTCACAGTATGCACCTAAAGCTATCTGAAGAAAATTGGTGGTGTTCTTCTGATCCTATTAGTACCGCAGGCAGCTACAGTATTTACAGTTAGTGTACTTCGTCCTCTGCACAGTGTGCACCCAAAGCTACCTGAAGAAAATTGGTGGTGTTCTTCTGATCCTATTAGTACTGGAGGCAGCTGCAGTATTTACAAGTTAGTGCAGTTCGACCTCTGCACAGTGTGCACCTAAAGCTATCTGAAGAAAATTGGTGGTGTTCTTCTGATCCTATTAGCACTGCAGGCAGCTGCAGTATTTACAAGTTAGTGTGGTGCGTCCTCTGCACAGTGTGCAACTAAAGCTACCTGAAGAAAATTGGTGGTGTTCTTCTGATCCTATTTATACTGCAGGCGGCTGCAGTATTTACAAGTTAGTGTAGTGCGTCCTCTGCACAGTGTGCACCTAAAGCTATCTGAAGAAAAATGGTGGTGTTCTTCTGATCCTATTAGTACCGCAGGCAACTGCAGGATTTGCAAGTTAGTGTAGTGCGTCCTCTGCACAGTGTGCACGTAAAGCTATCTTAAGAAAATTGGTGGTGTTCTTCTGATCCTATAAGTACCGCAGGCAGCTGCAGTATTTACAAGTTAGTGCAGTTCGACCTCTGCACAGTGTGCACCTAAAGCTATCTGAAGAAAATTGGTGGTGTTCTTCTGATCCTATTAGTACCGCAGGCAGCTGCAGTATTTACAAGTTAGTGTAGTGCGTCCTCTGCACAGTGTGCACCTAAAGCTATCTGAAGAAAAATGGTGGTGTTCTTCTGATCCTATTAGTACCGCAGGCAACTGCAGTATTTGCAAGTTAGTGTAGTGCGTCCTCTGCACAGTGTGCACGTAAAGCTATCTTAAGAAAATTGGTGGTGTTCTTCTGATCCTATTAGTACCACAGGCAGCTGCAGTATTTACAAGTTAGTGTAGCGCGTCTTCTGCACAGTGTGCACCTAAAGCTACCTAAAGAAAATTGGTGGTGTTCTTCTGATCCTATTTTTCTGCAGGCAGCTGCAGTATTTACAATTTAGTGTAGTGCGTCCTCTTCACAGTGTGCACCTAAAGCTACCTGAAGAAAATTGGTGGTGTTCTTCTGATCCTATTAGTACCGCAGGCAGCTGCAGTATTTTCATTTAGTGTGGTGCATCCTCTGCACAGTGTGCACCTAAAGCTACCTGAAGAAAATTGGTGGTGTACTTCTGATCCTATTAGTACCGGAGGCAGCTGCAGTATTTACAATTTAGTGCAGTTCGACCTCTGCACAGTGTGCACCTAAAGCTATCTGAAGAAAATTGGTGGTGTTCTTCTGATCCTATTAGTACCGCAGGCAGCTGCAGTATTTACAGTTAGTGTAGTGTGTCCTCTGCACAGTGTGCACCTAAAGGTACCTGAAGAAAATTGGTGGTGTTCTTCTGATCTTATTAGTACCGGAGGCAGCTGCAGTATTTACAAGTTAGTGTAGTGCGTCCTCTGCACAGTGTGCACCTAAAGATACCTGAAGAAAATTGGTGGTGTTCTTCTGATCCTATTTTTCTGCAGGCAGCTGCAGTATTTACAAGTTAGTGTAGTGCGTCCTCTTCACAGTGTGCACCTAAAGCTACCTGAAGAAAATTGGTGGTGTTCTTCTGATCCTATTAGTACCGCAGGCAGCTGCAGTATTTTCATTTAGTACAGTGTGCACCTCTGCACAGTGTGCACCTAAAGCTACCTGAAGAAAATTGGTGGTGTACTTCTGATCCCATTAGTACCAGAGGCAGCTGCAGTATTTACAATTTAGTGCAGTTCGACCTCTGCACAGTGTGCACCTAAAGCTATCTGAAGAAAATTGGTGGTGTTCTTCTGATCCTATTAGTACCGCAGGCAGCTGCAGTATTTACAGTTAGTGTAGTGTGTCCTCTGCACAGTGTGCACCTAAAGCTACCTGAAGAAAATTGGTGGTGTTCTTCTGATCTTATTAGTACCGGAGGCAGCTGCAGTATTTACAAGTTAGTGTAGTGCGTCCTCTTCACAGTGTGCACCTAAAACTACCTGAAGAAAATTGGTGGTGTTCTTCTGATCCTATTAGTACCGCAGGAAGCTGCAGTATTTACAAGTTAGTGTAGTGCGTCCTCTGCACAGTGTGCAACTAAAGCTACCTGAAGAAAAGTGGTGGTGTTCTTCTGATCCTATTAGTACCAGAGGCAGCTGCAGTATTTACAAGTTAGTGCAGTTCCTCCTCTGCACAGTGTGCACCTAAAGATATCTGAAGAAAATTGGTGGTGTTCTTCTGATCCCATTAGTACCGCAGGCAGCTGCAGTATTTTCAAGTTAGTGTAGTGAGTCCTCTGCACAGTGTGCACCTAAAGCTATCTGCAGGAAATTGATGGTGTTCTTCTGATCCTATTAGTACCGCACGCAGCTGCAGTATTTACAAGTTATTGTAGTGCGTCCTCTGCACAGTGTGCACCTAAAGCTACCTGAATAAAATTGGTGGTGTCCTTCTGATGCTATTAGTACCACAGGCAGCTGCAGTATTTACAAGTTAGTGTAGTGCGTCCTCTTCACAGTAGGCACCTAAAGCTGCCTCAATAAAATTGGTGGTGTTCTTCTGACCCTTTTAGTACCGCAGGCAGCTGCAGTATTTACAAGTTAGTGTAGTGCGTCCTCTGCACAGTGTGCACCTAAAGCTATCTGAATAAAATTGGTGGTGTTCTTCTGATCCTATTAGTACCGGAGGCAGCTGCAGTATTTACAAGGTAGTGTAGTGTGTCCTCTGCACAGTGTGCACCTAAAGCTATCTGCAGGAAATTGGTGTTATTCTTATGATCTTATTAGTACCGCAGGCAGTTGCAGTATTTACAAGTTAGTGTAGTGCGTCCTCTGCACAGTGTGCACCTAAATCTACCTGAAGAAAATTGGTGGTGTTCTTCTGATCCTATTAGTACCGCAGGCAGCTGCAGTATTTACAAGTTAGTGTAGTGCGTCCTCTGCACAGTGTGCACCTAAAGCTATCTGAAGAAAATTGGTGGTGTTCTTCTGATCCTATTAGTACCGCAGGCAGTTGCAGTATTTAGAAGTTGGTGTAGGGTGTCCTCTGCACAGTGTGCACCTAAAGCTACCTGATGAAAATTGGTGGTGTTCTTCTGATCCTATTAGTACCGCAGGAAGCTGCAGTATTTACAAGTTAGTGTAGTGTGTCCTCTGCACAGTGTGCACCTAAAGCTATGTGAAGAAAATTGGTGGTGCTCTTATGATCTTATTAGTACCACAGGCAGCTGCAGTATTTACAAGTTAGTGTAGTGCGTCCTCTGCACAGTGTGCACCTAAAGCTATCTGAAGAAAATTGGTGGTGTTCTTCTAATCCTATTAGTACCGCAGGCAGCTGCAGTATTTACAATTTAGTGTAGTGCGTCCTCTGCACAGTGTGCACCTAAAGCTATCTGAAGAAAATTGGTTGTATTCTTATGATCTTATTAGTACCGCAGGCAGTTGCAGTATTTACAAGTTAGTGTAGTGCGTCCTCTGCACAGTATGCACCTAAAGCTATCTGAAGAAAATTGGTGGTGTTCTTCTGATCCTATTAGTACCGCAGGCAGCTGCAGTATTTACAAGTTAGTGCAGTTCGACCTCTGCACAGTGTGCACCTAAAGCTATCTGAAGAAAATTGGTGGTGTTCTTCTGATCCTATTAGTACCGCAGGAAGCTGCAGTATTTACAAGTTAGTGTAGTGCGTCCTCTACACAGTGAGCACCTAAAGCTACCTGAAGAAAATTGGTGGTGTTCTTCTGATCCTATTAGTACCGCAGGCAGCTGCAGTATTTACAAGTTAGTGTAGTGCGTCTTCTGCACAGTGTGCACCTAAAGCTACCTGAAGAAAATTGGTGGTGTTCTTCTGATCCTATTAGTACCGCATGCAGCTGCAGTATTTACAAGTTAGTGTAGTGCGTCCTCTGCACAGTGTGCACCTAAAGCTATCTTAAAAATTTGGTGCTGTTCTTCTGATCCTCTTAGTACCGCAGGCAGCTGCAGTATTTACAAGTTAGTGTAGTGCGTCCTCTGCACAGTGTGCACCTAAAGCTATCTTAAGAAAATTGGTGGTGTTCTTCTGATCCTATTAGTACCGCAGGCAGCTGCAGTATTTGCAAGTTAGTGTAGTGCGTCTTCTGCACAGTGTGCACGTAAAGCTATCTTAAGAAAATTGGTGGTGTTCTTCTGATCCTATTAGTACCGCAGGCAGCTGCAGTATTTACAAGTTAGTGTAGTGCGTCTTCTGCACAGTGTGCACCTAAAGCTACCTAAAGAAAATTGGTGGTGTTCTACTGATCTTATTTTTCCACAGGCAGCTGCAGTATTTACAAGTTAGTGTAGTGCGTCCTCTTCACAGTATGCACCTAAAGCTATCTGAAGAAAATTGGTGGTGTTCTTCTGATCCTATTAGTACCGCAGGCAGCTACAGTATTTACAGTTAGTGTACTTCGTCCTCTGCACAGTGTGCACCTAAAGCTACCTGAAGAAAATTGGTGGTGTTCTTCTGATCCTATTAGTACTGGAGGCAGCTGCAGTATTTACAAGTTAGTGCAGTTCAACCTCTGCACAGTGTGCACCTAAAGCTATCTGAAGAAAATTGGTGGTGTTCTTCTGATCCTATTAGCACTGCAGGCAGCTGCAGTATTTACAAGTTAGTGTGGTGCGTCCTCTGCACAGTGTGCAACTAAAGCTACCTGAAGAAAATTGGTGGTATTCTTCTGATCCTATTTGTACTGCAGGCGGCTGCAGTATTTACAAGTTAGTGTAGTGCGTCCTCTGCACAGTGTGCACCTAAAGCTATCTGAAGAAAAATGGTGGTGTTCTTCTGATCCTATTAGTACCGCAGGCAACTGCAGGATTTGCAAGTTAGTGTAGTGCGTCCTCTGCACAGTGTGCACGTAAAGCTATCTTAAGAAAATTGGTGGTGTTCTTCTGATCCTATAAGTACCGCAGGCAGCTGCAGTATTTACAAGTTAGTGCAGTTCGACCTCTGCACAGTGTGCACCTAAAGCTATCTGAAGAAAATTGGTGGTGTTCTTCTGATCCTATTAGTACCGCAGGCAGCTGCAGTATTTACAAGTTAGTGTAGTGCGTCCTCTGCACAGTGTGCACCTAAAGCTATCTGAAGAAAAATGGTGGTGTTCTTCTGATCCTATTAGTACCACAGGCAGCTGCAGTATTTACAAGTTAGTGTAGCGCGTCTTCTGCACAGTGTGCACCTAAAGCTACCTAAAGAAAATTGGTGGTGTTCTTCTGATCCTATTTTTCTGCAGGCAGCTGCAGTATTTACAAGTTAGTGTAGTGCGTCCTCTTCACAGTGTGCACCTAAAGCTACCTGAAGAAAATTGGTGGTGTTCTTCTAATCCTATTAGTACCGCAGGCAGCTGCAGTATTTTTATTTAGTGTGGTGCATCCCCTGCACAGTGTGCACCTAAAGCTACCTGAAGAAAATTGGTGGTGTACTTCTGATCCTATTAGTACCGGAGGCAGCTGCAGTATTTACAATTTAGTGCAGTTCGACCTCTGCACAGTGTGCACCTAAAGCTATCTGAAGAAAATTGGTGGTGTTCTTCTGATCCTATTAGTACCGCAGGCAGCTGCAGTATTTACAGTTAGTGTAGTGTGTCCTCTGCACAGTGTGCACCTAAAGGTACCTGAAGAAAATTGGTGGAGTTCTTCTGATCTTATTAGTACCGGAGGCAGCTGCAGTATTTACAAGTTAGTGTAGTGCGTCCTCTGCACAGTGTGCACCTAAAGATACCTGAAGAAAATTGGTGGTGTTCTTCTGATCCTATTTTTCTGCAGGCAGCTGCAGTATTTACAAGTTAGTGTAGTGCGTCCTCTTCACAGTGTGCACCTAAAGCTACCTGAAGAAAATTGGTGGTGTTCTTCTGATCCTATTAGTACCGCAGGCAGCTGCAGTATTTTCATTTAGTGTGGTGCATCCTCTGCACAGTGTGCACCTAAAGCTACCTGAAGAAAATTGGTGGTGTACTTCTGATCCCATTAGTACCAGAGGCAGCTGCAGTATTTACAATTTAGTGCAGTTCGACCTCTGCACAGTGTGCACCTAAAGCTATCTGAAGAAAATTGGTGGTGTTCTTCTGATCCTATTAGTACCGCAGGCAGCTGCAGTATTTACAGTTAGTGTAGTGTGTCCTCTGCACAGTGTGCACCTAAAGCTACCTGAAGAAAATTGGTGGTGTTCTTCTGATCTTATTAGTACCGGAGGCAGCTGCAGTATTTACAAGTTAGTGTAGTGCGTCCTCTTCACAGTGTGCACCTAAAACTACCTGAAGAAAATTGGTGGTGTTCTTCTGATCCTATTAGTACCGCAGGAAGCTGCTGTATTTACAAGTTAGTGTAGTGCGTCCTCTGCACAGTGTGCAACTAAAGCTACCTGAAGAAAAGTGGTGGTGTTCTTCTGATCCTATTAGTACCAGAGGCAGCTGCAGTATTTACAAGTTAGTGCAGTTCCTCCTCTGCACAGTGTGCACCTAAAGATATCTGAAGAAAATTGGTGGTGTTCTTCTGATCCCATTAGTACCGCAGGCAGCTGCAGTATTTTCAAGTTAGTGTAGTGAGTCCTCTGCACAGTGTGCACCTAAAGCTATCTGCAGGAAATTGATGGTGTTCTTCTGATCCTATTAGTACCGCACGCAGCTGCAGTATTTACAAGTTATTGTAGTGCGTCCTCTGCACAGTGTGCACCTAAAGCTACCTGAATAAAATTGGTGGTGTCCTTCTGATGCTATTAGTACCGCAGGCAGCTGCAGTATTTACAAGTTAGTGTAGTGCGTCCTCTTCACAGTAGGCACCTAAAGCTGCCTCAATAAAATTGGTGGTGTTCTTCTGACCCTTTTAGTACCGCAGGCAGCTGCAGTATTTACAAGTTAGTGTAGTGCGTCCTCTGCACAGTGTGCACCTAAAGCTATCTGAATAAAATTGGTGGTGTTCTTCTGATCCTATTAGTACCGGAGGCAGCTGCAGTATTTACAAGGTAGTGTAGTGTGTCCTCTGCACAGTGTGCACCTAAAGCTATCTGCAGGAAATTGGTGTTATTCTTATGATCTTATTAGTACCGCAGGCAGTTGCAGTATTTACAAGTTAGTGCAGTGCGTCCTCTGCACAGTGTGCACCTAAATCTACCTGAAGAAAATTGGTGGTGTTCTTCTGATCCTATTAGTACCACAGGCAGCTGCAGTATTTACAAGTTAGTGTAGTGCGTCCTCTGCACAGTGTGCACCTAAAGCTATCTGAAGAAAATTGGTGGTGTTCTTCTGATCCTATTAGTACCGCAGGCAGTTGCAGTATTTACAAGTTGGTGTAGGGTGTCCTCTGCACAGTGTGCACCTAAAGCTACCTGATGAAAATTGGTGGTGTTCTTCTGATCCTATTAGTACCGCAGGCAGCTGCAGTATTTACAAGTTAGTGTAGTGTGTCCTCTGCACAGTGTGCACCTAAAGCTATGTGAAGAAAATTGGTGGTGCTCTTATGATCTTATTAGTACCACAGGCTGCTGCAGTATTTACAAGTTAGTGTAGTGCATCCTCTGCACAGTGTGCACCTAAAGCTATCTGAAGAAAATTGGTGGTGTTCTTCTAATCCTATTAGTACCGCAGGCAGCTGCAGTATTTACAATTTAGTGTAGTGCGTCCTCTGCACAGTGTGCACCTAAAGCTATCTGAAGAAAATTGGTTGTATTCTTATGATCTTATTAGTACCGCAGGCAGTTGCAGTATTTACAAGTTAGTGTAGTGCGTCCTCTGCACAGTATGCACCTAAAGCTATCCGAAGAAAATTGGTGGTGTTCTTCTGATCCTATTAGTACCGCAGGCAGCTGCAGTATTTACAAGTTAGTGCAGTTCGACCTCTGCACAGTGTGCACCTAAAGCTATCTGAAGAAAATTGGTGGTGTTCTTCTGATCCTATTAGTACCGCAGGAAGCTGCAGTATTTACAAGTTAGTGTAGTGCGTCCTCTACACAGTGAGCACCTAAAGCTACCTGAAGAAAATTGGTGGTGTTCTTCTGATCCTATTAGTACCGGAGGCAGCTGCAGTATTTACAAGTTAGTGCAGTTCCTCCTCTGCACAGTGTGCACCTAAAGATATCTGAAGAAAATTGGTGGTGTTCTTCTGATCCCATTAGTACCGCAGGCAGCTGCAGTATTTTCAAGTTAGTGTAGTGAGTCCTCTGCACAGTGTGCACCTAAAGCTATCTGAAGAAAATTGGTGGTGTTCTTCTGATCCTATTAGTACCGGAGGCAGCTGCAGTATTTACAAGGTAGTGTAGTGTGTCCTCTGCACAGTGTGCACCTAAAGCTATCTGCAGGAAATTGATGGTGTTCTTCTGATCCTATTAGTACCGCACGCAGCTGCAGTATTTACAAGTTATTGTAGTGCGTCCTCTGCACAGTGTGCACCTAAAGCTATCTGAAGAAAATTGGTGGTGTTCTTCTGATCCTATTAGTACCGAAGGCAGCTGCAGTATTTACAAGTTAGTGTAGTGCGTCCTCTGCACAGTGTGCACCTAAAGCTATCTGAAGAAAATCGGTGGTGTTCTTCTGATCCTATTAGTACTGCAGGCAGCTGCAGTATTTACAAGTTAGTGTAGTGCGTCCTCTGCACAGGGTGCACCTAAAGCTACCTGAAGAAAATTGGTGGTGTTCTTCTGATCCTGTTTTTCCGCAAGCAGCTGCAGTATTTACAAATTAGTGTAGTGCATCCTCTTCACAGTGTGCACCTAAAGATATCTGAAGAAAATTGGTGGTGTTCTCCTGATCCTATTAGTACCGCAGGCAGCTGCAGTATTTACACTTAATGTAGAGCGTCCTCTGCACAGTGTGCAACTAAAGCTACCTGAAGAAAATTGGTGGTGTTCTTCTGATCCTATTAGTACCGCAGGAAGCTGCAGTATTTACAAGTTAGTGTAGTGCGTCCTCTGCACAGTGAGCACCTAAAGCTACCTGAAGAAAATTGGTGGTGTTCTTCTGATCCTATTAGTACCGGAGGCAGCTGCAGTATTTACAAGTTAGTGCAGTTCCTCCTCTGCACAGTGTGCACCTAAAGATATCTGAAGAAAATTGGTGGTGTTCTTCTGATCCCATTAGTACCGCAGGCAGCTGCAGTATTTCCAAGTTAGTGTAGTGAGTCCTCTGCACAGTGTGCACCTAAAGCTACCTGAATAAAATTGGTGGTGTCCTTCTGATGCTATTAGTACCGCAGGCAGCTGCAGTATTTACAAGTTAGTGTAGTGCGTCCTCTTCACAGTAGGCACCTAAAGCTGCCTCAATAAAATTGGTGGTGTTCTTCTGACCCTTTTAGTACCGCAGGCAGCTGCAGTATTTACAAGTTAGTGTAGTGCGTCCTCTGCACAGTGTGCACCTAAAGCTATCTGAATAAAATTGGTGGTGTTCTTCTGATCCTATTAGTACCGCAGGAAGCTGCAGTATTTACAAGTTAGTGTAGTGCGTCCTCTGCACAGTGAGCACCTAAAGCTACCTGAAGAAAATTGGTGGTGTTCTTCTGATCCTATTAGTACCGGAGGCAGCTGCAGTATTTACAAGTTAGTGCAGTTCCTCCTCTGCACAGTGTGCACCTAAAGCTATCTGCAGGAAATTGATGGTGTTCTTCTGATCCTATTAGTACCGCACGCAGCTGCAGTATTTACAAGTTATTGTAGTGCGTCCTCTGCACAGTGTGCACCTAAAGCTACCTGAATAAAATTGGTGGTGTCCTTCTGATGCTATTAGTACCGCAGGCAGCTGCAGTATTTACAAGTTAGTGTAGTGCGTCCTCTTCACAGTAGGCACCTAAAGCTGCCTCAATAAAATTGGTGGTGTTCTTCTGACCCTTTTAGTACCGCAGGCAGCTGCAGTATTTACAAGTTAGTGTAGTGCGTCCTCTGCACAGTGTGCACCTAAAGCTATCTGAATAAAATTGGTGGTGTTCTTCTGATCCTATTAGTACCGGAGGCAGCTGCAGTATTTACAAGGTAGTGTAGTGTGTCCTCTGCACAGTGTGCACCTAAAGCTATCTGCAGGAAATTGATGGTGTTCTTCTGATCCTATTAGTACCGCACGCAGCTGCAGTATTTACAAGTTAGTGTAGTGCGTCCTCTTCACAGTAGGCACCTAAAGCTGCCTCAATAAAATTGGTGGTGTTCTTCTGACCCTTTTAGTACCGCAGGCAGCTGCAGTATTTACAAGTTAGTGTAGTGCGTCCTCTGCACAGTGTGCACCTAAAGCTACCTGAAGAAAATTGGTGGTGTTCTTCTGATCCTATTAGTACCGCAGGCAGCTGCAGTATTTACTCTTAATGTAGTGCGTCCTCTGCACAGTGTGCACCTAAAGCTACCTGAAGAAAATTGGTGGTGTTTTTCTGATCCTATTAGTACCGCAGGAAACTGCAGTATTTACAAGTTTGTGTAGTGCGTCCTCTGCACAGTGTGCACCAAAAGCTATCTGAAGAAAATTGGTGGTGTTCTTCTGATCCTATTAGTACTGCAGGCAGCTGCAGTATTTACAAGTTAGTGTAGTGTGTCCTCTGAACAGTGTGCACCTAAAGCTATCTGAAGAAAATTGGTGGTGTTCTTCTGATCCTATTAGTACCGGAGGCAGCTGCAGTATTTACAAGGTAGTGTAGTGTGTCCTCTGCACAGTGTGCACCTAAAGCTATCTGCAGGAAATTGATGGTGTTCTTCTGATCCTATTAGTACCGCACGCAGCTGCAGTATTTACAAGTTATTGTAGTGCGTCCTCTGCACAGTGTGCACCTAAAGCTATCTGAAGAAAATTGGTGGTGTTCTTCTGATCCTATTAGTACCGAAGGCAGCTGCAGTATTTACAAGTTAGTGTAGTGCGTCCTCTGCACAGTGTGCACCTAAAGCTATCTGAAGAAAATCGGTGGTGTTCTTCTGATCCTATTAGTACTGCAGGCAGCTGCAGTATTTACAAGTTAGTGTAGTGCGTCCTCTGCACAGGGTGCACCTAAAGCTACCTGAAGAAAATTGGTGGTGTTCTTCTGATCCTGTTTTTCCGCAAGCAGCTGCAGTATTTACAAATTAGTGTAGTGCATCCTCTTCACAGTGTGCACCTAAAGATATCTGAAGAAAATTGGTGGTGTTCTCCTGATCCTATTAGTACCGCAGGCAGCTGCAGTATTTACACTTAATGTAGAGCGTCCTCTGCACAGTGTGCAACTAAAGCTACCTGAAGAAAATTGGTGGTGTTCTTCTGATCCTATTAGTACCGCAGGAAGCTGCAGTATTTACAAGTTAGTGTAGTGCGTCCTCTGCACAGTGAGCACCTAAAGCTACCTGAAGAAAATTGGTGGTGTTCTTCTGATCCTATTAGTACCGGAGGCAGCTGCAGTATTTACAAGTTAGTGCAGTTCCTCCTCTGCACAGTGTGCACCTAAAGATATCTGAAGAAAATTGGTGGTGTTCTTCTGATCCCATTAGTACCGCAGGCAGCTGCAGTATTTCCAAGTTAGTGTAGTGAGTCCTCTGCACAGTGTGCACCTAAAGCTATCTGCAGGAAATTGATGGTGTTCTTCTGATCCTATTAGTACCGCACGCAGCTGCAGTATTTACAAGTTATTGTAGTGCGTCCTCTGCACAGTGTGCACCTAAAGCTACCTGAATAAAATTGGTGGTGTCCTTCTGATGCTATTAGTACCGCAGGCAGCTGCAGTATTTACAAGTTAGTGTAGTGCGTCCTCTTCACAGTAGGCACCTAAAGCTGCCTCAATAAAATTGGTGGTGTTCTTCTGACCCTTTTATTACCGCAGGCAGCTGCAGTATTTACAAGTTAGTGTAGTGCGTCCTCTGCACAGTGTGCACCTAAAGCTATCTGAATAAAATTGGTGGTGTTCTTCTGATCCTATTAGTACCGGAGGCAGCTGCAGTATTTACAAGGTAGTGTAGTGTGTCCTCTGCACAGTGTGCACCTAAAGCTATCTGCAGGAAATTGATGGTGTTCTTCTGATCCTATTAGTACCGCACGCAGCTGCAGTATTTACAAGTTAGTGTAGTGCGTCCTCTTCACAGTAGGCACCTAAAGCTGCCTCAATAAAATTGGTGGTGTTCTTCTGACCCTTTTAGTACCGCAGGCAGCTGCAGTATTTACAAGTTAGTGTAGTGCGTCCTCTGCACAGTGTGCACCTAAAGCTACCTGAAGAAAATTGGTGGTGTTCTTCTGATCCTATTAGTACCGCAGGCAGCTGCAGTATTTACTCTTAATGTAGTGCGTCCTCTGCACAGTGTGCACCTAAAGCTACCTGAAGAAAATTGGTGGTGTTTTTCTGATCCTATTAGTACCGCAGGAAACTGCAGTATTTACAAGTTTGTGTAGTGCGTCCTCTGCACAGTGTGCACCAAAAGCTATCTGAAGAAAATTGGTGGTGTTCTTCTGATCCTATTAGTACTGCAGGCAGCTGCAGTATTTACAAGTTAGTGTAGTGTGTCCTCTGAACAGTGTGCACCTAAAGCTACCTGAAGAAAATTGGTGGTGTTCTTCTGATCTTATTAGTACCGGAGGCAGCTGCAGTATTTACAAGTTAGTATAGTGCGTCCTCTGCACAGTGTGCACCTAAAGCTACCTGAAGAAAATTGGTGGTGTTCTTCTGATCCTATTTTTCTGCAGGCAGCTGCAGTATTTACAAGTTAGTGTAGTGCGTCCTCTTCACAGTGTGCACCTAAAGCTACCTGAAGAAAATTGGTGGTGTTCTTCTGATCCTATTAGTACCGCAGACAGCTGCAGTATTTTCATTTAGTGTGGTGCATCCTCTGCACAGTGTGCACCTAAAGCTACCTGAAGAAAATTGGTGTTGTACTTCTGATCCTATTAGTACCGGAGGCAGCTGCAGTATTTACAATTTAGTGCAGTTCGACCTCTGCACAGTGTGCACCTAAAGCTATCTGAAGAAAATTGGTGGTGTTCTTCTGATCCTATTAGTACCGCAGGCAGCTGCAGTATTTACAGTTAGTGTAGTGTGTCCTCTGCACAGTGTGCACCTAAAGCTACCTGAAGAAAATTGGTGGTGTTCTTCTCATCTTATTAGTACCGGAGGCAGCTGCAGTATTTACAAGTTAGTGTAGTGCGTCCTCTGCACAGTGTGCACCTAAAGCTACCTGAAGAAAATTGGTGGTGTTCTTCTGATCCTATTTTTCTGCAGGCAGCTGCAGTATTTACAAGTTAGTGTAGTGCGTCCTCTTCACAGTGTGCACCTAAAGCTACCTGAAGAAAATTGGTGGTGTTCTTCTGATCCTATTAGTACCGCAGGCAGCTGCAGTATTTTCATTTAGTGTGGTGCATCCTCTGCACAGTGTGCACCTAAAGCTACCTGAAGAAAATTGGTGGTGTACTTCTGATCCCATTAGTACCAGAGGCAGCTGCAGTATTTACAATTTAGTGCAGTTCGACCTCTGCACAGTGTGCACCTAAAGCTATCTGAAGAAAATTGGTGGTGTTCTTCTGATCCTATTAGTACCGCAGGCAGCTGCAGTATTTACAGTTAGTGTAGTGTGTCCTCTGCACAGTGTGCACCTAAAGCTACCTGAAGAAAATTGGTGGTGTTCTTCTGATCTTATTAGTACCGGAGGCAGCTGCAGTATTTACAAGTTAGTGTAGTGCGTCCTCTGCACAGTGTGCACCTAAAGCTACCTGAAGAAAATTGGTGGTGTTCTTCTGATCCTATTTTTCTGCAGGCAGCTGCAGTATTTACAAGTTAGTGTAGTGCGTCCTCTTCACAGTGTGCACCTAAAACTACCTGAAGAAAATTGGTGGTGTTCTTCTGATCCTATTAGTACCGCAGGCAGCTGCAGTATTTTCATTTAGTGTGGTGCATCCTCTGCACAGTGTGCACCTAAAGCTACCTGAAGAAAATTGGTGGTGTACTTCTGATCCCATTAGTACCAGAGGCAGCTGCAGTATTTACAATTTAGTGCAGTTCGACCTCTGCACAGTGTGCACCTAAAGCTATCTGAAGAAAATTGGTGGTGTTCTTCTGATCCTATTAGTACCGCAGGCAGCTGCAGTATTTACAGTTAGTGTAGTGTGTCCTCTGCACAGTGTGCACCTAAAGCTACCTGAAGAAAATTGGTGGTGTTCTTCTGATCTTATTAGTACCGCAGGAAGCTGCAGTATTTACAAGTTAGTGTAGTGCGTCCTCTGCACAGTGTGCAACTAAAGCTACCTGAAGAAAAGTGGTGGTGTTCTTCTGATCCTATTAGTACCAGAGGCAGCTGCAGTATTTACAAGTTAGTGCAGTTCCTCCTCTGCACAGTGTGCACCTAAAGATATCTGAAGAAAATTGGTGGTGTTCTTCTGATCCCATTAGTACCGCAGGCAGCTGCAGTATTTTCAAGTTAGTGTAGTGAGTCCTCTGCACAGTGTGCACCTAAAGCTATCTGCAGGAAATTGATGGTGTTCTTCTGATCCTATTAGTACCGCACGCAGCTGCAGTATTTACAAGTTATTGTAGTGCGTCCTCTGCACAGTGTGCACCTAAAGCTACCTGAATAAAATTGGTGGTGTCCTTCTGATGCTATTAGTACCGCAGGCAGCTGCAGTATTTACAAGTTAGTGTAGTGCGTCCTCTTCACAGTAGGCACCTAAAGCTGCCTCAATAAAATTGGTGGTGTTCTTCTGACCCTTTTAGTACCGCAGGCAGCTGCAGTATTTACAAGTTAGTGTAGTGCGTCCTCTGCACAGTGTGCACCTAAAGCTATCTGAATAAAATTGGTGGTGTTCTTCTGATCCTATTAGTACCGGAGGCAGCTGCAGTATTTACAAGGTAGTGTAGTGTGTCCTCTGCACAGTGTGCACCTAAAGCTATCTGCAGGAAATTGGTGTTATTCTTATGATCTTATTAGTACCGCAGGCAGTTGCAGTATTTACAAGTTAGTGCAGTGCGTCCTCTGCACAGTGTGCACCTAAATCTACCTGAAGAAAATTGGTGGTGTTCTTCTGATCCTATTAGTACCGCAGGCAGCTGCAGTATTTGCAAGTTAGTGTAGTGCGTCTTCTGCACAGTGTGCACGTAAAGCTATCTTAAGAAAATTGGTGGTGTTCTTCTGATCCTATTAGTACCGCAGGCAGCTGCAGTATTTACAAGTTAGTGTAGTGCGTCTTCTGCACAGTGTGCACCTAAAGCTACCTAAAGAAAATTGGTGGTGTTCTACTGATCTTATTTTTCCGCAGGCAGCTGCAGTATTTACAAGTTAGTGTAGTGCGTCCTCTTCACAGTATGCACCTAAAGCTATCTGAAGAAAATTGGTGGTGTTCTTCTGATCCTATTAGTACCGCAGGCAGCTACAGTATTTACAGTTAGTGTACTTCGTCCTCTGCACAGTGTGCACCTAAAGCTACCTGAAGAAAATTGGTGGTGTTCTTCTGATCCTATTAGTACTGGAGGCAGCTGCAGTATTTACAAGTTAGTGCAGTTCAACCTCTGCACAGTGTGCACCTAAAGCTATCTGAAGAAAATTGGTGGTGTTCTTCTGATCCTATTAGCACTGCAGGCAGCTGCAGTATTTACAAGTTAGTGTGGTGCGTCCTCTGCACAGTGTGCAACTAAAGCTACCTGAAGAAAATTGGTGGTATTCTTCTGATCCTATTTGTACTGCAGGCGGCTGCAGTATTTACAAGTTAGTGTAGTGCGTCCTCTGCACAGTGTGCACCTAAAGCTATCTGAAGAAAAATGGTGGTGTTCTTCTGATCCTATTAGTACCGCAGGCAACTGCAGGATTTGCAAGTTAGTGTAGTGCGTCCTCTGCACAGTGTGCACGTAAAGCTATCTTAAGAAAATTGGTGGTGTTCTTCTGATCCTATAAGTACCGCAGGCAGCTGCAGTATTTACAAGTTAGTGCAGTTCAACCTCTGCACAGTGTGCACCTAAAGCTATCTGAAGAAAATTGGTGGTGTTCTTCTGATCCTATTAGTACCGCAGGCAGCTGCAGTATTTACAAGTTAGTGTAGTGCGTCCTCTGCACAGTGTGCACCTAAAGCTATCTGAAGAAAAATGGTGGTGTTCTTCTGATCCTATTAGTACCGCAGGCAGCTGCAGTATTTACAAGTTAGTGTAGTGCGTCCTCTGCACAGTGTGCACCTAAAGCTATCTGAAGAAAAATGGTGGTGTTCTTCTGATCCTATTAGTACCACAGGCAGCTGCAGTATTTACAAGTTAGTGTAGTGCGTCCTCTGCACAGTGTGCACCTAAAGCTACCTGAAGAAAATTGGTGGTGTTCTTCTGATCCTATTTTTCTGCAGGCAGCTGCAGTATTTACAAGTTAGTGTAGTGCGTCCTCTTCACAGTGTGCACCTAAAACTACCTGAAGAAAATTGGTGGTGTTCTTCTGATCCTATTAGTACCACAGGCAGCTGCAGTATTTACAAGTTAGTGTAGCGCGTCTTCTGCACAGTGTGCACCTAAAGCTACCTAAAGAAAATTGGTGGTGTTCTTCTGATCCTATTTTTCTGCAGGCAGCTGCAGTATTTACAAGTTAGTGTAGTGCGTCCTCTTCACAGTGTGCACCTAAAGCTACCTGAAGAAAATTGGTGGTGTTCTTCTAATCCTATTAGTACCGGAGGCAGCTGCAGTATTTACAATTTAGTGCAGTTCGACCTCTGCACAGTGTGCACCTAAAGCTATCTGAAGAAAATTGGTGGTGTTCTTCTGATCCTATTAGTACCGCAGGCAGCTGCAGTATTTACAGTTAGTGTAGTGTGTCCTCTGCACAGTGTGCACCTAAAGCTACCTGAAGAAAATTGGTGGTGTTCTTCTGATCTTATTAGTACCGGAGGCAGCTGCAGTATTTACAAGTTAGTGTAGTGCGTCCTCTGCACAGTGTGCACCTAAAGCTACCTGAAGAAAATTGGTGGTGTTCTTCTGATCCTATTAGTACCGCAGGCAGCTGCAGTATTTACAAGTTAGTGTAGTGCGTCCTCTGCACAGTGTGCACCTAAAGCTATCTGAAGAAAAATGGTGGTGTTCTTCTGATCCTATTAGTACCACAGGCAGCTGCAGTATTTACAAGTTAGTGTAGCGCGTCTTCTGCACAGTGTGCACCTAAAGCTACCTAAAGAAAATTGGTGGTGTTCTTCTGATCCTATTTTTCTGCAGGCAGCTGCAGTATTTACAAGTTAGTGTAGTGCGTCCTCTTCACAGTGTGCACCTAAAGCTACCTGAAGAAAATTGGTGGTGTTCTTCTAATCCTATTAGTACCGCAGGCAGCTGCAGTATTTTCATTTAGTGTGGTGCATCCTCTGCACAGTGTGCACCTAAAGCTACCTGAAGAAAATTGGTGGTGTACTTCTGATCCTATTAGTACCGGAGGCAGCTGCAGTATTTACAATTTAGTGCAGTTCGACCTCTGCACAGTGTGCACCTAAAGCTATCTGAAGAAAATTGGTGGTGTTCTTCTGATCCTATTAGTACCGCAGGCAGCTGCAGTATTTACAGTTAGTGTAGTGTGTCCTCTGCACAGTGTGCACCTAAAGGTACCTGAAGAAAATTGGTGGAGTTCTTCTGATCTTATTAGTACCGGAGGCAGCTGCAGTATTTACAAGTTAGTGTAGTGCGTCCTCTGCACAGTGTGCACCTAAAGATACCTGAAGAAAATTGGTGGTGTTCTTCTGATCCTATTTTTCTGCAGGCAGCTGCAGTATTTACAAGTTAGTGTAGTGCGTCCTCTTCACAGTGTGCACCTAAAGCTACCTGAAGAAAATTGGTGGTGTTCTTCTGATCCTATTAGTACCGCAGGCAGTTGCAGTATTTTCATTTAGTGTGGTGCATCCTCTGCACAGTGTGCACCTAAAGCTACCTGAAGAAAATTGGTGGTGTACTTCTGATCCCATTAGTACCAGAGGCAGCTGCAGTATTTACAATTTAGTGCAGTTCGACCTCTGCACAGTGTGCACCTAAAACTATCTGAAGAAAATTGGTGGTGTTCTTCTGATCCTATTAGTACCGCAGGCAGCTGCAGTATTTACAGTTAGTGTAGTGTGTCCTCTGCACAGTGTGCACCTAAAGCTACCTGAAGAAAATTGGTGGTGTTCTTCTGATCTTATTAGTACCGGAGGCAGCTGCAGTATTTACAAGTTAGTGTAGTGCGTCCTCTTCACAGTGTGCACCTAAAACTACCTGAAGAAAATTGGTGGTGTTCTTCTGATCCTATTAGTACCGCAGGAAGCTGCAGTATTTACAAGTTAGTGTAGTGCGTCCTCTGCACAGTGTGCAACTAAAGCTACCTGAAGAAAAGTGGTGGTGTTCTTCTGATCCTATTAGTACCAGAGGCAGCTGCAGTATTTACAAGTTAGTGCAGTTCCTCCTCTGCACAGTGTGCACCTAAAGATATCTGAAGAAAATTGGTGGTGTTCTTCTGATCCCATTAGTACCGCAGGCAGCTGCAGTATTTTCAAGTTAGTGTAGTGAGTCCTCTGCACAGTATGCACCTAAAGCTATCTGCAGGAAATTGATGGTGTTCTTCTGATCCTATTAGTACCGCACGCAGCTGCAGTATTTACAAGATATTGTAGTGCGTCCTCTGCACAGTGTGCACCTAAAGCTACCTGAATAAAATTGGTGGTGTCCTTCTGATGCTATTAGTACCGCAGGCAGCTGCAGTATTTACAAGTTAGTGTAGTGCGTCCTCTTCACAGTAGGCACCTAAAGCTGCCTCAATAAAATTGGTGGTGTTCTTCTGACCCTTTTAGTACCGCAGGCAGCTGCAGTATTTACAAGTTAGTGTAGTGCGTCCTCTGCACAGTGTGCACCTAAAGCTATCTGAATAAAATTGGTGGTGTTCTTCTGATCCTATTAGTACCGGAGGCAGCTGCAGTATTTACAAGGCAGTGTAGTGTGTCCTCTGCACAGTGTGCACCTAAAGCTATCTGCAGGAAATTGGTGTTATTCTTATGATCTTATTAGTACCGCAGGCAGTTGCAGTATTTACAAGTTAGTGCAGTGCGTCCTCTGCACAGTGTGCACCTAAATCTACCTGAAGAAAATTGGTGGTGTTCTTCTGATCCTATTAGTACCGCAGGCAGCTGCAGTATTTACAAGTTAGTGTAGTGCGTCCTCTGCACAGTGTGCACCTAAAGCTATCTGAATAAAATTGGTGGTGTTCTTCTGATCCTATTAGTACCGGAGGCAGCTGCAGTATTTACAAGGTAGTGTAGTGTGTCCTCTGCACAGTGTGCACCTAAAGCTATCTGCAGGAAATTGGTGTTATTCTTATGATCTTATTAGTACCGCAGGCAGTTGCAGTATTTACAAGTTAGTGCAGTGCGTCCTCTGCACAGTGTGCACCTAAATCTACCTGAAGAAAATTGGTGGTGTTCTTCTGATCCTATTAGTACCGCAGGCAGCTGCAGTATTTACAAGTTAGTGCAGTTCCTCCTCTGCACAGTGTGCACCTAAAGATATCTGAAGAAAATTGGTGGTGTTCTTCTGATCCTATTAGTACCGCAGGCAGTTGCAGTATTTACAAGTTGGTGTAGGGTGTCCTCTGCACAGTGTCCACCTAAAGCTACCTGATGAAAATTGGTGGTGTTCTTCTGATCCTATTAGTACCGCAGGCAGCTGCAGTATTTACAAGTTAGTGTAGTGTGTCCTCTGCACAGTGTGCACCTAAAGCTATGTGAAGAAAATTGGTGGTGCTCTTATGATCTTATTAGTACCACAGGCTGCTGCAGTATTTACAAGTTAGTGTAGTGCGTCCTCTGCACAGTGTGCACCTAAAGCTATCTGAAGAAAATTGGTGGTGTTCTTCTAATCCTATTAGTACCGCAGGCAGCTGCAGTATTTACAATTTAGTGTAGTGCGTCCTCTGCACAGTGTGCACCTAAAGCTATCTGAAGAAAATTGGTTGTATTCTTATGATCTTATTAGTACCGCAGGCAGTTGCAGTATTTACAAGTTAGTGTAGTGCGTCCTCTGCACAGTATGCACCTAAAGCTATCCGAAGAAAATTGGTGGTGTTCTTCTGATCCTATTAGTACCGCAGGCAGCTGCAGTATTTACAAGTTAGTGCAGTTCGACCTCTGCACAGTGTGCACCTAAAGCTATCTGAAGAAAATTGGTGGTGTTCTTCTGATCCTATTAGTACCGCAGGAAGCTGCAGTATTTACAAGTTAGTGTAGTGCGTCCTCTACACAGTGAGCACCTAAAGCTACCTGAAGAAAATTAGTGGTGTTCTTCTGATCCTATTAGTACCGGAGGCAGCTGCAGTATTTACAAGTTAGTGCAGTTCCTCCTCTGCACAGTGTGCACCTAAAGATATCTGAAGAAAATTGGTGGTGTTCTTCTGATCCCATTAGTACCGCAGGCAGCTGCAGTATTTTCAAGTTAGTGTAGTGAGTCCTCTGCACAGTGTGCACCTAAAGCTATCTGAAGAAAATTGGTGGTGTTCTTCTGATCCTATTAGTACCGGAGGCAGCTGCAGTATTTACAAGGTAGTGTAGTGTGTCCTCTGCACAGTGTGCACCTAAAGCTATCTGCAGGAAATTGATGGTGTTCTTCTGATCCTATTAGTACCGCACGCAGCTGCAGTATTTACAAGTTATTGTAGTGCGTCCTCTGCACAGTGTGCACCTAAAGCTATCTGAAGAAAATTGGTGGTGTTCTTCTGATCCTATTAGTACCGAAGGCAGCTGCAGTATTTACAAGTTAGTGTAGTGCGTCCTCTGCACAGTGTGCACCTAAAGCTATCTGAAGAAAATCGGTGGTGTTCTTCTGATCCTATTAGTACTGCAGGCAGCTGCAGTATTTACAAGTTAGTGTAGTGCGTCCTCTGCACAGGGTGCACCTAAAGCTACCTGAAGAAAATTGGTGGTGTTCTTCTGATCCTGTTTTTCCGCAAGCAGCTGCAGTATTTACAAATTAGTGTAGTGCATCCTCTTCACAGTGTGCACCTAAAGATATCTGAAGAAAATTGGTGGTGTTTTCCTGATCCTATTAGTACCGCAGGCAGCTGCAGTATTTACACTTAATGTAGAGCGTCCTCTGCACAGTGTGCAACTAAAGCTACCTGAAGAAAATTGGTGGTGTTCTTCTGATCCTATTAGTACCGCAGGAAGCTGCAGTATTTACAAGTTAGTGTAGTGCGTCCTCTGCACAGTGAGCACCTAAAGCTACCTGAAGAAAATTGGTGGTGTTCTTCTGATCCTATTAGTACCGGAGGCAGCTGCAGTATTTACAAGTTAGTGCAGTTCCTCCTCTGCACAGTGTGCACCTAAAGATATCTGAAGAAAATTGGTGGTGTTCTTCTGATCCCATTAGTACCGCAGGCAGCTGCAGTATTTCCAAGTTAGTGTAGTGAGTCCTCTGCACAGTGTGCACCTAAAGCTATCTGCAGGAAATTGATGGTGTTCTTCTGATCCTATTAGTACCGCACGCAGCTGCAGTATTTACAAGTTATTGTAGTGCGTCCTCTGCACAGTGTGCACCTAAAGCTACCTGAATAAAATTGGTGGTGTCCTTCTGATGCTATTAGTACCGCAGGCAGCTGCAGTATTTACAAGTTAGTGTAGTGCGTCCTCTTCACAGTAGGCACCTAAAGCTGCCTCAATAAAATTGGTGGTGTTCTTCTGACCCTTTTAGTACCGCAGGCAGCTGCAGTATTTACAAGTTAGTGTAGTGCGTCCTCTGCACAGTGTGCACCTAAAGCTATCTGAATAAAATTGGTGGTGTTCTTCTGATCCTATTAGTACCGGAGGCAGCTGCAGTATTTACAAGGTAGTGTAGTGTGTCCTCTGCACAGTGTGCACCTAAAGCTATCTGCAGGATATTGATGGTGTTCTTCTGATCCTATTAGTACCGCACGCAGCTGCAGTATTTACAAGTTAGTGTAGTGCGTCCTCTTCACAGTAGGCACCTAAAGCTGCCTCAATAAAATTGGTGGTGTTCTTCTGACCCTTTTAGTACCGCAGGCAGCTGCAGTATTTACAAGTTAGTGTAGTGCGTCCTCTGCACAGTGTGCACCTAAAGCTACCTGAAGAAAATTGGTGGTGTTCTTCTGATCCTATTAGTACCGCAGGCAGCTGCAGTATTTACTCTTAATGTAGTGCGTCCTCTGCACAGTGTGCACCTAAAGCTACCTGAAGAAAATTGGTGGTGTTTTTCTGATCCTATTAGTACCGCAGGAAACTGCAGTATTTACAAGTTTGTGTAGTGCGTCCTCTGCACAGTGTGCACCAAAAGCTATCTGAAGAAAATTGGTGGTGTTCTTCTGATCCTATTAGTACTGCAGGCAGCTGCAGTATTTACAAGTTAGTGTAGTGTGTCCTCTGAACAGTGTGCACCTAAAGCTATCTGAAGAAAATTGGTGGTGTTCTTCTGATCCTATTAGTACCGGAGGCAGCTGCAGTATTTACAAGGTAGTGTAGTGTGTCCTCTGCACAGTGTGCACCTAAAGCTATCTGCAGGAAATTGATGGTGTTCTTCTGATCCTATTAGTACCGCACGCAGCTGCAGTATTTACAAGGTAGTGTAGTGTGTCCTCTGCACAGTGTGCACCTAAAGCTATCTGCAGGAAATTGATGGTGTTCTTCTGATCCTATTAGTACCGCACGCAGCTGCAGTATTTACAAGTTATTGTAGTGCGTCCTCTGCACAGTGTGCACCTAAAGCTATCTGAAGAAAATTGGTGGTGTTCTTCTGATCCTATTAGTACCGAAGGCAGCTGCAGTATTTACAAGTTAGTGTAGTGCGTCCTCTGCACAGTGTGCACCTAAAGCTATCTGAAGAAAATCGGTGGTGTTCTTCTGATCCTATTAGTACTGCAGGCAGCTGCAGTATTTACAAGTTAGTGTAGTGCGTCCTCTGCACAGGGTGCACCTAAAGCTACCTGAAGAAAATTGGTGGTGTTCTTCTGATCCTGTTTTTCCGCAAGCAGCTGCAGTATTTACAAATTAGTGTAGTGCATCCTCTTCACAGTGTGCACCTAAAGATATCTGAAGAAAATTGGTGGTGTTCTCCTGATCCTATTAGTACCGCAGGCAGCTGCAGTATTTACACTTAATGTAGAGCGTCCTCTGCACAGTGTGCAACTAAAGCTACCTGAAGAAAATTGGTGGTGTTCTTCTGATCCTATTAGTACCGCAGGAAGCTGCAGTATTTACAAGTTAGTGTAGTGCGTCCTCTGCACAGTGAGCACCTAAAGCTACCTGAAGAAAATTGGTGGTGTTCTTCTGATCCTATTAGTACCGGAGGCAGCTGCAGTATTTACAAGTTAGTGCAGTTCCTCCTCTGCACAGTGTGCACCTAAAGATATCTGAAGAAAATTGGTGGTGTTCTTCTGATCCCATTAGTACCGCAGGCAGCTGCAGTATTTCCAAGTTAGTGTAGTGAGTCCTCTGCACAGTGTGCACCTAAAGCTATCTGCAGGAAATTGATGGTGTTCTTCTGATCCTATTAGTACCGCACGCAGCTGCAGTATTTACAAGTTATTGTAGTGCGTCCTCTGCACAGTGTGCACCTAAAGCTACCTGAATAAAATTGGTGGTGTCCTTCTGATGCTATTAGTACCGCAGGCAGCTGCAGTATTTACAAGTTAGTGTAGTGCGTCCTCTTCACAGTAGGCACCTAAAGCTGCCTCAATAAAATTGGTGGTGTTCTTCTGACCCTTTTAGTACCGCAGGCAGCTGCAGTATTTACAAGTTAGTGTAGTGCGTCCTCTGCACAGTGTGCACCTAAAGCTACCTGAAGAAAATTGGTGGTGTTCTTATGATCCTATTAGTACCGCAGGCAGCTGCAGTATTTACTCTTAATGTAGTGCGTCCTCTGCACAGTGTGCACCTAAAGCTACCTGAAGAAAATTGGTGGTGTTTTTCTGATCCTATTAGTACCGCAGGAAACTGCAGTATTTACAAGTTTGTGTAGTGCGTCCTCTGCACAGTGTGCACCAAAAGCTATCTGAAGAAAATTGGTGGTGTTCTTCTGATCCTATTAGTACTGCAGGCAGCTGCAGTATTTACAAGTTAGTGTAGTGTGTCCTCTGAACAGTGTGCACCTAAAGCTACCTGAAGAAAATTGGTGGTGTTCTTCTGATCTTATTAGTACCGGAGGCAGCTGCAGTATTTACAAGTTAGTATAGTGCGTCCTCTGCACAGTGTGCACCTAAAGCTACCTGAAGAAAATTGGTGGTGTTCTTCTGATCCTATTTTTCTGCAGGCAGCTGCAGTATTTACAAGTTAGTGTAGTGCGTCCTCTTCACAGTGTGCACCTAAAGCTACCTGAAGAAAATTGGTGGTGTTCTTCTGATCCTATTAGTACCGCAGACAGCTGCAGTATTTTCATTTAGTGTGGTGCATCCTCTGCACAGTGTGCACCTAAAGCTACCTGAAGAAAATTGGTGGTGTACTTCTGATCCTATTAGTACCGGAGGCAGCTGCAGTATTTACAATTTAGTGCAGTTCGACCTCTGCACAGTGTGCACCTAAAGCTATCTGAAGAAAATTGGTGGTGTTCTTCTGATCCTATTAGTACCGCAGGCAGCTGCAGTATTTACAGTTAGTGTAGTGTGTCCTCTGCACAGTGTGCACCTAAAGCTACCTGAAGAAAATTGGTGGTGTTCTTCTCATCTTATTAGTACCGGAGGCAGCTGCAGTATTTACAAGTTAGTGTAGTGCGTCCTCTGCACAGTGTGCACCTAAAGCTACCTGAAGAAAATTGGTGGTGTTCTTCTGATCCTATTTTTCTGCAGGCAGCTGCAGTATTTACAAGTTAGTGTAGTGCGTCCTCTTCACAGTGTGCACCTAAAGCTACCTGAAGAAAATTGGTGGTGTTCTTCTGATCCTATTAGTACCGCAGGCAGCTGCAGTATTTTCATTTAGTGTGGTGCATCCTCTGCACAGTGTGCACCTAAAGCTACCTGAAGAAAATTGGTGGTGTACTTCTGATCCCATTAGTACCAGAGGCAGCTGCAGTATTTACAATTTAGTGCAGTTCGACCTCAGCACAGTGTGCACCTAAAGCTATCTGAAGAAAATTAGTGGTGTTCTTCTGATCCTATTAGTACCGCAGGCAGCTGCAGTATTTACAGTTAGTGTAGTGTGTCCTCTGCACAGTGTGCACCTAAAGCTACCTGAAGAAAATTGGTGGTGTTCTTCTGATCTTATTTGTACCGGAGGCAGCTGCAGTATTTACAAGTTAGTGTAGTGCGTCCTCTGCACAGTGTGCACCTAAAGCTACCTGAAGAAAATTGGTGGTGTTCTTCTGATCCTATTTTTCTGCAGGCAGCTGCAGTATTTACAAGTTAGTGTAGTGCGTCCTCTTCACAGTGTGCACCTAAAACTACCTGAAGAAAATTTGTGGTGTTCTTCTGATCCTATTAGTACCGCAGGCAGCTGCAGTATTTTCATTTAGTGTGGTGCATCCTCTGCACAGTGTGCACCTAAAGCTACCTGAAGAAAATTGGTGGTGTACTTCTGATCCCATTAGTACCAGAGGCAGCTGCAGTATTTACAATTTAGTGCAGTTCGACCTCTGCACAGTGTGCACCTAAAGCTATCTGAAGAAAATTGGTGGTGTTCTTCTGATCCTATTAGTACCGCAGGCAGCTGCAGTATTTACAGTTAGTGTAGTGTGTCCTCTGCACAGTGTGCACCTAAAGCTACCTGAAGAAAATTGGTGGTGTTCTTCTGATCTTATTAGTACCACAGGAAGCTGCAGTATTTACAAGTTAGTGTAGTGCGTCCTCTGCACAGTGTGCAACTAAAGCTACCTGAAGAAAAGTGGTGGTGTTCTTCTGATCCTATTAGTACCAGAGGCAGCTGCAGTATTTACAAGTTAGTGCAGTTCCTCCTCTGCACAGTGTGCACCTAAAGATATCTGAAGAAAATTGGTGGTGTTCTTCTGATCCCATTAGTACCGCAGGCAGCTGCAGTATTTTCAAGTTAGTGTAGTGAGTCCTCTGCACAGTGTGCACCTAAAGCTATCTGCAGGAAATTGATGGTGTTCTTCTGATCCTATTAGTACCGCACGCAGCTGCAGTATTTACAAGTTATTGTAGTGCGTCCTCTGCACAGTGTGCACCTAAAGCTACCTGAATAAAATTGGTGGTGTCCTTCTGATGCTATTAGTACCGCAGGCAGCTGCAGTATTTACAAGTTAGTGTAGTGCGTCCTCTTCACAGTAGGCACCTAAAGCTGCCTCAATAAAATTGGTGGTGTTCTTCTGACCCTTTTAGTACCGCAGGCAGCTGCAGTATTTACAAGTTAGTGTAGTGCGTCCTCTGCACAGTGTGCACCTAAAGCTATCTGAATAAAATTGGTGGTGTTCTTCTGATCCTATTAGTACCGGAGGCAGCTGCAGTATTTACAAGGTAGTGTAGTGTGTCCTCTGCACAGTGTGCACCTAAAGCTATCTGCAGGAAATTGGTGTTATTCTTATGATCTTATTAGTACCGCAGGCAGTTGCAGTATTTACAAGTTAGTGCAGTGCGTCCTCTGCACAGTGTGCACCTAAATCTACCTGAAAGAAAATTGGTGGTGTTCTTCTGATCCTATTAGTACCGCAGGCAGCTGCAGTATTTACAAGTTAGTGTAGTGCGTCCTCTGCACAGTGTGCACCTAAGCTATCTGAAGAAAATTGGTGGTGTTCTTCTGATCCTATTAGTACCGCAGGCAGTTGCAGTATTTACAAGTTGGTGTAGGGTGTCCTCTGCACAGTGTGCAC
Source organism: Lithobates septentrionalis (assembly GCA_037952835.1). Classification (NCBI taxonomy): domain Eukaryota; kingdom Metazoa; phylum Chordata; class Amphibia; order Anura; family Ranidae; genus Lithobates; species Lithobates septentrionalis. The sequence goes on along the minus strand of JBBDGP010000948.1, from coordinate 1,159 downwards.
CTAAAGCTACCTGATGAAAATTGGTGGTGTTCTTCTGATCCTATTAGTACCGCAGGCAGCTGCAGTATTTACAAGTTAGTGTAGTGTGTCCTCTGCACAGTGTGCACCTAAAGCTATGTGAAGAAAATTGGTGGTGCTCTTATGATCTTATTAGTAAAACAGGCTGCTGCAGTATTTACAAGTTAGTGTAGTGCGTCCTCTGCACAGTGTGCACCTAAAGCTATCTGAAGAAAATTGGTGGTGTTCTTCTAATCCTATTAGTACCGCAGACAGCTGCAGTATTTACAATTTAGTGTAGTGCGTCCTCTGCACAGTGTGCACCTAAAGCTATCTGAAGAAAATTGGTTGTATTCTTATGATCTTATTAGTACCGCAGGCAGTTGCAGTATTTACAAGTTAGTGTAGTGCGTCCTCTGCACAGTATGCACCTAAAGCTATCCGAAGAAAATTGGTGGTGTTCTTCTGATCCTATTAGTACCGCAGGCAGCTGCAGTATTTACAAGTTAGTGCAGTTCCTCCTCTGCACAGTGTGCACCTAAAGATATCTGAAGAAAATTGGTGGTGTTCTTCTGATCCCATTAGTACCGCAGGCAGCTGCAGTATTTTCAAGTTAGTGTAGTGAGTCCTCTGCACAGTGTGCACCTAAAGCTATCTGAAGAAAATTGGTGGTGTTCTTCTGATCCTATTAGTACCGGAGGCAGCTGCAGTATTTACAAGGTAGTGTAGTGTGTCCTCTGCACAGTGTGCACCTAAAGCTATCTGCAGGAAATTGATGGTGTTCTTCTGATCCTATTAGTACCGCACGCAGCTGCAGTATTTACAAGTTATTGTAGTGCGTCCTCTGCACAGTGTGCACCTAAAGCTATCTGAAGAAAATTGGTGGTGTTCTTCTGATCCTATTAGTACCGAAGGCAGCTGCAGTATTTACAAGTTAGTGTAGTGCGTCCTCTGCACAGTGTGCACCTAAAGCTATCTGAAGAAAATCGGTGGTGTTCTTCTGATCCTATTAGTACTGCAGGCAGCTGCAGTATTTACAAGTTAGTGTAGTGCGTCCTCTGCACAGGGTGCACCTAAAGCTACCTGAAGAAAATTGGTGGTGTTCTTCTGATCCTGTTTTTCCGCAAGCAGCTGCAGTATTTACAAATTAGTGTAGTGCATC